>JANIWO010000001.1:0-638082 GCA_030555675.1 Vanderwaltozyma tropicalis
TTCTGCTGACAACAAAGGTCCAAACATGGTTTTATCTCGTGATTTCGATGTTGGTAATGTATTAAGTTCATCTTTTGCTTCTGATATTGAAATTGCTGGTAACATGGTTGTTGGTGGTGTTAACACAGGTTTAAAATTATGGGATGTATTCTCCAACAGAACTGTTCGTAAAGTTTTCAATGATGAATTAAAGGATGTTCAAAAGAGAGCTAGAGAAGAAGCACAATTAGTTGGTAAGAGCTCTAGAATTTCAAGAAAATATATTAAGAATGATAACCCAGATACTGTCATCACTATCGATGATAAGGGTGAAGATGAAGAAGAAAGAGAAGGGGAAGATGATGATGAAGAAGATTATTAATCAAATCAATAAATGTAAAATAGAGAAAGCTATAGTTTTTAGTAATTACATATAAATCAACATAATAATAGACATAATTTAATTGTAGTCATAATCAAACAAACTATATATATACACATATATAATTTCAAGAAGCCAGCCACTTGAAATGTTCATTTTCTTCTGATTCTTGTTGAGTGTCTATTTCATCAACTGTGGTACTATTATAATTCCCTACTTTTGAATCTGCTGCATAACTGATACTACTTGAAGATTTCCTTCGCGCTCTATTAATTTCTAATCTTATTCTTGGTATCACAGAGGATGAACTATCTCTATGTGCTGCAAATGGATGACAATAAAGTGGAGAAGAATCTTGATCTTTATCCTTAATATCATCAACAACATTAGTTTCATTAGTATAATCATCATTATCTTGTTTAATTATTTCATTTTGTAAATCTGCAGAGTTTGACTGTATATATTCTAATAATTTATCCATACTATCTTCATGTCCATCATAAATAACTTTACACATTTGCTGATATTGTGACGCAAATAAGTCTTGATTCCAAGCAAAACCTTGTGAATTTGATAAAGATATGATGAAATTATTAGAGTTACTTAATTCCATGTTATAATTTGATGCATATGCTAAAATTTTTTCACTATTCTTCATAGTTTTTGAAAGATAATCCATTCTATTCGGTGTCATTTCTTCTAAAATATTTGGATTTAAAGGGTTTCCTGCGAAATAGCAATAAGGAGTAGTCTTAAAATGCAAACAACTATATTATTTTGTATCAACACAAATACATATATATATGTATCTAATCATACAAGTTCAACAAAGTCATTTCATCTCATCTCTTGTCACTCTACCCTTATTGAATCAAAAATAAAGTGTCCGGTTCTAAAAACTTCCTTTAAAAACATTTTTGTCCAAATCCTCCGGACACACACGTGGATATCACATGGTACGTATATCACGTGCTTACTAAATATGCATATCACACACAACGAGTGTCGTCATAAAGGATAAACCATTTTGAAAAATTTTCAAAATGAAAATTCTTTTTAGCAATGCGATGAGATGGATGAAATTTTTCACTTCCAGATTAGAAAGAATTGTTAGTAGCAAAATTAGATGAGGAAAAAATTTTTCTAGTAGTTTATTATAATTATTAGTAGTAATTGATGGTTAATTTTAATATATAACTAGTCTTTTATTGATTCCATATTAATTTCTATTCAATTCTTTTGAAACCAAACCAAGAATAACATTATTTAAATCATTTAAAAATGGCTCCAATCGAATATATGTTATATGAAGAACCAACTGGTTATGCTATCTTCAAAGTTAAATTACAACAAGATAACATCGGTTCAAGATTATCTGAAGTTCAAGAACAAATCAATAACTTTGGCTCTTTCACCAAGTTAGTTGAATTAGTTTCTTTTGCTCCATTCAAAGGTGCTGCTGAAGCTTTAGAAAATGCTAACGATATCTCTGAAGGTATTGTCTCTGAAAGTTTAAAAGCTATCTTAGATTTAAACTTACCAAAGGGTTCCGAAAAGAAATCTGTAGTCTTAGCTATTTCTGATAAGAATTTGGGTCCTTCTATCAAGGAAGATTTCCCATACGTTGACTGTATGTCTAATGAATTAGCTCAAGATTTGCTTCGTGGTGTTAGATTACATGGTGAAAAATTATTCAAAGGTTTACAACCAGGTGATTTAGACAGAGCTCAATTAGGTTTGGGTCATGCTTACTCCAGAGCTAAGGTTAAGTTTTCTGTTCAAAAGAATGATAATCATATCATTCAAGCCATCGCTTTATTAGATCAATTAGACAAGGATATTAACACTTTTGCTATGAGAGTTAAAGAATGGTACGGTTGGCACTTCCCAGAATTGGCTAAATTAGTTCCAGATAACTACAAGTTTGCCAAGTTAGTCTTATTCGTTGGTGACAAAGCTTCTTTGAACGATGAATCTTTACATGAATTATCTGCTATCTTAGATAACGATGCTGGTATTGCTGAAAGAGTTATCGACAATGCCCGTATCTCCATGGGTCAAGATTTATCTGAAACTGATATGGACAACGTTTCTATCTTCGCTAAAAGAGTTATTTCTTTAGCTGACTACAGAAGACAATTATACGACTACTTGTGTGAAAAGATGCACACTGTCGCTCCAAACTTGTCTGAATTAATTGGTGAAGTTATTGGTGCTAGATTAATTTCTCACGCCGGTTCTTTGACCAACTTATCTAAGCAAGCTGCTTCTACTGTCCAAATTCTAGGTGCTGAAAAAGCTTTATTCAGAGCTTTGAAGACCAAGGGTAACACCCCAAAGTACGGTTTAATCTACCACAGTGGTTTCATCTCTAAGGCTTCTGCCAAAAACAAGGGTAGAATCTCCAGATACTTAGCTAACAAATGTTCTATGGCTTCCAGAATTGATAACTATTCCGATGAACCAACCAATGTTTTCGGTACCGTTTTGAAGAAGCAAGTTGAACAAAGATTAGAATTCTACGCTACCGGTAAGCCAACTTTGAAGAATGAATTAGCTATCCATGAAGCTATGGAATTATATAACAAGGAGTTACCTCAAACTGAAGAAGTTGCTGAAAACAAACCTTCCAAGAAGAGAAAGTTAGAAGATGATGATGAAGACAAGAAGGAAAAGAAGGACAAGAAGGAAAAGAAAGACAAGAAGGAAAAGAAAGACAAGAAGGAAAAGAAGGAAAAGAAGGAAAAGAAAGACAAGAAGGAAAAGAAGGATAAGAAAGACAAAAAGTCCAAGAAAGATTAAATAAATCTATCATCCATCTAGTCATTCTAGTCATTCATTAATCTTTGAACCATAATTCCGTTTTTCAAAATTTATCATCATAGAGATTATGTACTGTATATTTAGATTATAGTGGAAAATTGGCAATACCATCTATGTCTTTGTCCATTGAACCCACATAGCACTTTGTGCTCATTTTATATTAAAAAATACTATCTTATTTTAAATTATTTTTTGATTCTTAGTTTATGATATATGCTTTAGTTATATGTGCTTAGTTTCTGATGTATATAATGTATTAGATTTTTATATATATAAACCTGATTGTGCACCGATTGCTGCTCCATCCAGTTTCCACAAACGATGACACTCCTGTGAGTATTCTGCAGATTTGACATTGAAAATGTCTCTAGACAAACCAATTAACTCTTGCATTACTTCTAATGTCATTTTCTCAAAACCAATTGGACCTTCACTTGGAGCAATAATACCAGTGAAATTTTTAGAATCATTTGCAATCAATTGAGTAAGAACGCTACCAATAAATCCAGTTACGAATTCAGGGGCACATAATGAACATTCTTCATTTGATAAACTTTTCAAAGATGCAATTCTGTCAGATGTACCTATTGTCAATATCTCAATATCTTGTTGACAATTATTTAAGATATATTCGATAATTTTTTCTGCAATAACATTACTAAAAATTGGAGACATCTTAATAAAGTTTTCCTCTATAGAGATCAGTAAAATATCATCAAAAGCCATAATTGGTGAAGCGAATGTGAATTCTTGAATATTTTTAGTGGCGTCAGAATTTTTAGTGATATCAACTTCGTTTGGGAAGTTTTCATCATGATCCCAAGAATATTTATCAGCCAGAGATAATGATTCTTTTTCATCAATTTTCAATTTAATTGTCATGTCACCTATTTTCTTTATATTTAAAAATTTAAATGGAAATAATGGATTCATAATCTTTGTAGTGATAACGGCTCTCTTATAAGTATTTTTATCCAGTTGAGGGAAACTCACTTCTGGTAAATCAAGCAATTGCAAAGATTCTGCATTTCTAGAAATAACAGTTGAATCGACTTGATGTCTTGGTTCTGATAATTCATTCCATTGTTTAAACTGGTATCATCTTTAAACCCTTATCTAGGGTAAGTGTAAAATTGTTAGTAAGTGAAATTTATTATTTTTAAAACAACCTAATTATATTAATCATACCAGCATTATGAGGTGTTGAATGATCTATTTGATGATGGATTCTTACAATTATATCTGATAAATACCATTATTTTTAATATTCATAATCAATTCATTTCTTAAATTTCATTTAATATCAGAAAATTGAAAAAGTTGAAGAGCATTGAAAATTAAAGATTACAGATAAGATAATTTAAAATGTTCAATTATTCAATAATAAATATTAGATTGAACTACTTAGTTTAATTTACATTTGTTCTGCAAAGTGGTGTGTGCAATTAATAAATAAATAATGTCTGATTTAGCTTTAAAATACCAAACGGTGCAAGGTGAACTTGAAGAATTGATTGTAACCAGACAAAAATTAGAAACTCAATTCCAAGAAAATAAGATTGTTACAGAAGAATTCGATAAATTGAAAGATGATACACAAGTTTATAAACTAACTGGTAACGTTTTACTACCAGTTGAACAATTTGAAGCTCGTTCTAATGTTGATAAAAGATTAGAATTTATTGAAATTGAAGTCAAACGTTGTGAAGAAAATATCAAGAGTAAGCAAGATGAATTAGATAAAATTAGATCTGAGTTAGTACAATCTCGTGCCACTGCTTAAACAGTATAGCAGTGAATAATAATAAAAATATTTAGCAATAGCATGACTTTTTTTAAATTATACAAAAGTATTTACATTTAATTAAATATCGAAATATATATAGGATATTATAATGGATTCAAAAAAAAAAAGAGATTTAGCAATGAAAGCTTTAAGAATGTAATTTTATTTGCAAATGAAGTTCCATATTTAACCACTTGCGAATTTTGATTTAATTGTATTAACAGAATTCATTAAAACGTACCAAGCATATTCTTCAGTATTATTATAATAATCACCAAATTCCATAATACGATGTAGTTTATCTTTAGCAAATTCAAAAGTTTCTTTACAATTTGGAGATTTATCTTGTGCCATGAAAAGTTTACTTGTAACGTAAGCGGTACTAATACCTAAACGTTTTGTATACCAAGCAAAATCATGATGATCTTTTTCATTTGATAAATGAATCATATCATCTGATAATTTATGTAATTCTGGTAAAGCTGTTTCTACCATAAATGGGCCTGGGATCGCCAATTGTGATAGTAATTGAGTGATATGTGGAGCAATTGGGACATCCATTTTCAATCTAGCAATTAATAAATCTTCTAATGTTGGTAATTCCACTGATTCATCATTTGAAGCTTTATTTGGAAGGTTTTCAGCTAAAGAATATCTTTTAGCGACTAAATTAAATTTTAAAAGTTCCATAACAGCTGGAGATGAATGTAAAATAGATGGAGAATTTGAAGAACCTAATACAGATAACATTGAAGATTGATAACCTAATTCATTTAATGAATTTAGTATAGCACGTTCATTAAATCCATATTCAGGAACTGAATTGATTAAAGTATGAGATAAGATCTCGTATTGCTTAGAATCCTTCCCGTAGACCAATGGGGACATAACACTTGGTTTAACATACTCTGTAACATTTGGATGATACGAACGAATATTGCCGCCAATTCTTTTCAATAAAATTCTTTGAGACATCATCATTTTTTTCACTAACTTGACAATTGAATAACCTTAAAAAGCACAACTAACTTCACACTAATCTCTACACACAACGACACTGGCACTAAACCTGTAAAGTTCTCCTTTTAAAAACCTTGTTATTACAACACAATCAATTGATCAATAAAGTAATAAAGTAATATCACATATCTCTTTAAATACCACAAATACAAGGATGTCTCAATGGTAGAAAGGCTTCCTTCCCCATTATTTAACTTTTTGACAACAATACGAGCCGTATCACATGACAGTCACATGTAATTTAATAGCATGTGATTGTCACACGAAGTTCACGTGATATATATATATCACGTGATAGTCACGTGCAATCCACCTGCCGCACTTTCACGTGACGCAAAATTTAAGATAATTTTTAGAAAATTTGTAATCAGTGAATGAGTGAGTGAGAAATACGCAGGAAGATTAATATATAAGAGGGTGAGATGAGTGAACAAATTGATGAATATATTACAATTAATAATGTATTTGTTTTATTGTGATTTGGTAACAATTGATATTTGGATACTACTCAATTCATCTAATCACTCATTATTTATTGGGAAAAATGTCATCCACTGAAGGTAAACCAATTACTTGTATTGCTGCTGTTGCTTATGAACCTGCTAAACCATTAGTAGTTGAAGAAATTGTTGTTGATGCTCCAAAGGCTCATGAAGTTCGTATTAAGATCTTAAAGACTGCCGTTTGTCACACAGATGCTTACTCTTTATCTGGTGTTGATCCAGAAGGTGTCTTCCCATGTATTTTGGGTCATGAAGGTTCAGGTATCGTTGAATCCATTGGTGAAGGTGTTACAAGTGTTAAAGTTGGTGATCATGTTGTTGCTTTATACACTGCAGAATGTCAAAAATGTAAATTCTGTTTGTCTGGTAAGACTAACTTATGTGGTTCCGTTAGAGCTACTCAAGGTAAAGGTATCATGCCAGATGGTACTACTAGATTCCACAACAAGAAAGGTGAACCAATTTATCATTTCATGGGTTGTTCCACTTTCTCTCAATATACTGTCGTTGCTGATGTCTCTGTTGTTGCCATTGACAAATCTGCTTCTTTGGAAGCCGCTAGTTTGTTAGGTTGTGGTGTCACTACAGGTTATGGTGCTGCCATTAAAACCGCTAACGTTCAAAAAGGTGATAACGTCGCTGTCTTTGGTGCTGGTACTGTAGGTTTATCTGTTGTTCAAGGTGCTAAATCTAGAGGTGCTAACAAGATTATTGTTGTTGATATTAATAATGATAAGAAGAAATGGTCTTCCGATTTCGGTGCTACTGATTTCGTTAATCCAAAGGAATTGAAGGAAGGTGAAACTATCGTTTCTAAATTAATTGAAATGACCGATGGTGGTTTAGAATATACTTTTGATTGTACTGGTAATACTGCCGTCATGAGAGATGCTTTAGAAGCTTGTCATAAAGGTTGGGGTGAATCCATTATTATTGGTGTTGCTCCTGCTGGTGCTGAAATTTCCACTAGACCTTTCCAATTGGTCACTGGTAGAGTTTGGAGAGGTTCTGCTTTTGGTGATATCAAGGGTAGATCTGAAATGGGTGGCTTAATTGAATCTTACCAAGCTGGTACCTTAAAGGTCGACGAATTCATTACACACAGAAGACCAATGTCTGAAATTAATGATGCCTTCGAAGATTTACATCATGGTGACTGTTTAAGAACTGTATTGGACCCAGCTTTATAATTAAATAATTATTCAGTTTATTCAAATCCCATATATTTAAAACACATTGCTTTAGTGTACAAAACAAATATGATCATTTGCTTAATTTTAAATTATATAATAGTTAAAAATAAACTAAACAATTGATATATCGATATCTATATGCATATTTAGAAAACCCCAAAAATTTAAAATAAAAAAAGTTGTTATTTAACAACCTACCCATAGAATACTTACTAGGCTGGTTCCGATGAACTTCTAGCGTCAAGTGGAACAGTAAAACCGTTGTGATTCATTTTATTAATAGTATCAGTGTTTTCATCATTTCCAAACACATTTGATATATTTTTATTATCAGTTTCATCTAAGGACACTGTTGCCTTTAAGCCTGCTAATTCCATTAAACTAACATTATTGTTCTTATTAGCGTTACTATGACTACTGCCTTGGTTATTATAAGGATTGTTATATTGGTTATTATACTGATTATTGGCATGACCACTACTATAGCCATTTGTGCTATTGTTAGTGTTTGAAGTTATATCTGTTTGCGAGGATTGAGTCTTTGGACCACCACAACGTAAACAAACAACATTCTTTGCAAAATTATGGTAAGTACATACTGTACATTTCCAATCACCAGCTCTAAATGGAACATTTGATCTTGAATTATTGCCATTGTTGGATATTTGTTGGTTAAATCTATTACCTTGAGCACTATTGGAACCATAACGGTAAGGACTATTAGAATTTAAATTCATATTTGAATATCCATTGGTAGGAGTTATAGGCGATGATCTTTGTTGAGGTTGTTGTTGATTATGTTGCAAGTTCATAGCATAGTTGTTGTATGGCGATAAAACAGGATTCATTCTATTCAAGTTTGTGTTATTCTCATTGTTTTGAGAAGAATTATTTGCATTATTATTGTTGTTATTGTTATATTTCCTGAAATTATTTTGTGTGACTGATGCAGCTGGGAAAGAACATCTAAAACATGCTGTTCTTCTTTGGAAATTTGAGAAACCACATGAAAGACAGTTCCAATCACCAGGTCTTGGTTTATTTTTACTTTGTGGGAAAGGTGCAGAAATTTCTTGTACTCTTTCTAAAACTGAGGATGATGAAGGTTGAATTTCCACAATATGTTCGACAACACGAGGTTGTTTTGTATTGGCCATATTAGATAAAATTGAACGTCCATTCAAGGTTAATGCGTCCATAGCTTCCTTATGAGATTGGAATACTACAAAACCAGATATACTATCATGTTCTTCAACATAAGGACTATTATTCATAGTCCAGTTGTTATTCAAGTTCGATGTATCTTCAACAATATTTTTAACAGTCCAAAAACCAACTGGTCTAGCACCGAATTGTGCGAACCATGATTCCAATTCACTTTGAGTAGTATCAGGAGGTAGATTATTCATATATAACACTTTTGAAGCTTCTTCTTGGAATGCATGCAAATCTGATTCAGAATCATACAGCTGAGTTAAAATCATTTCAATATCTTCAGGGCTAGTACATTTTTTATGCAAAGTCAATAAAATATTGATTGTATCATGAATATCCAATACTTTATCTTCTGGTAGATCTCCTAACTCCAGTATTTTAAACAATTCTTGTTTATCTTTTGAAAGTATAAGCTTCTTAGATTCCAAAGAATCTTCTTTATTAGAACTGTATTTATAAACTTCATTCCATAAATCAAATATTTTTGGATTCTCTAAAAATGCAGGCAAAGTGATACCTTCATCGTGAGCTTGTCTACGGATAGTAACACGGATATTCCAAGTGGAATTTAATGAACATAATACTATTTCTTGATCATCTACGACTTCTTTAACGTCATTCTCTATTTGTGTCAAAATATCTCTGAATGAAATCTGAGAACCATCTTCTTGTTCACCAACTGATATTGATTTAACCTCATCCTTTGCAAAATGACATTTTAAGTTTTCCACATTGATAAACTGGTATGAAACCTTACTTATAGTACAATGATCCTTTGGGGTTTCGATTCTATGAAGTGTTTCAGCTTCTAATACAACATAAAACATCATTTACTTAATTGAATGCGAATCCTAATGAAAACAGAAAAAAAAGTAAAACTCTATCGAAAAATCTATCCAAGGTTCGATCAGCACTTCTTATATGTTGTTTTGATGCTACTCTTCATATATAAACTATTTAAAACAAGATAAATTAATGTAATTGCTTCTTGATGAACTGAAAAATTTTGATATTTTTCACATCATCGCATTGTGAAAAGTTATTATGAAAAACTTATAAGCTGTGATGAGATGAGATGAGATAAAAAAATGGTTCTTATTATTATACAGATACATGCTAATCTACATATGTGATTCTAAATATTGTTTATCATTTATGAGCTTTCTTCTTCATCATCATCATCTTCTTCTTTTTCTTCGTCGTCATCTTCTGAATCTTCTTCTTCTTCTGAAGATTCGTTTTTAGATAAAGCAGTTCCTGATAGCTCATTAGTGACACCATCTTCATGTTGTTTCAACCATAAGTCAACCCAATCAACAATCCTGTCGACATTAGCTTCCATTTGCTCAGTAGTGTCACTTTGCAATTCGACAACAATTTCTTCAGCGTAAGATTCTTGAGCATCTTGTAAGATAACACCCATGATTTCAGCATCCAGATTTTCTTGAATCTTAGAATCATGGTAATTTCTTGAATTCAATCTATCGTAAAGGATAGAATTGTCACATCTCAACACAACAACTAAATCAATCAACCGCTCTGGGAAAACATCATTAACATGCCAATCGACTATACTTTTACCCTCCCGCAACAATGGTTCCAATTCATCCAACAACTTATCTTCATCAACAATATGGGACTTACGTTCTTTATCGAACCCATCATAACAATCATGCTCTTTGGCAAAATCTGAAATGTTATAGTATTTATATTCAGGTAATCTTCTTTGTAATAATTCACATGTGGTAGACTTACCACACCCTGGGGTACCAGTAATCAACAAGTTTGGTTGCAATCTACGAGAACTCATCTTTAATAGCTTCTCTACACTCAATTCCAAACTGAACCCCACAGAATAACGATAAATAATCTCATAAGAAACTCTTCAATATATACCTTCTTTAATTAATTAAGTATCATTAAATTAAATTTTTCACCAAAATCTGAAATTATGAAAAATTCAAATTAAAACCACATACTAAAGAATAGAATTAGTAATTGTTTGTGCATTAGAACGGTTATTAATAAGTAGAACAGGCTCCATTATATAGGTTATTGGTCCAAGTTTGTAATTGAAACAATCGGTTACAATTTTCAAGAGAAGAAACTGTGCAAAGATGGATAAGTTCGGTTTAGAAGCTTTACTACCGTTAATTAAGCAAGATGATCCTGAATTATCAAAAAAATATAATCATGCTATGACTATAGGTTCAGATCTTTCCTCCATGTTACACTCTTTAGGTGTGCCTAATGATAATAAGAGACATCGTATTCTGGATACATTTCAATCTCCATGGGCAGAAACTTCAAGAAGTGAAGTTGAACCAAGATTTTTCACACCAGAATCTTTTACTAAAATTCCTAATGTATTACAATCTCAAGTGACACCACCAAGTTTTGACTCAGTTGAGCATGACCAACAACGTGTATCGCTATTTCAAGATGAAACACTATTTTATTTATTCTATCAACACCCTGGTACAGTTATTCAAGAATTAACCTATCTAGAGTTAAGGAAACGTAATTGGCGTTATCATAAAACCCTAAAGGCATGGTTAACAAAAGATCCAATGATTGAACCATTGGTAACAGCTGACGGTTTGAGTGAAAGAGGTTCTTATGTATTTTTTGACCCACAAAGATGGGAAAAATGCCAAAGAGATTTTGTATTGTTTTACAATGCAATTATGTAAGAAATACATCCTCATCAAAGTCATATATCATAAATAAATAAATGTATATGTACCAATAACATGTAATAATCGGAAATAAGTTATTAATTAAATATATTTATTCAAAATATCTAACCCAATTTTGTAAGAAACTCGTTGAAGCATATTTTTTAAATTATTATTTAAAGTATTTGATATCACTATTTTAAATATTTACAGGATATTAATGGTTATATTTCATATATGTGTCTTTCATTTGTATTCAATCACACTTCAATGGCGTGATATCTTTTTCCTCTGAAACCAGCAATGTACATGTTAAATTGATAAACTTCTTGTGGGTTCATATCATTTAATTCCCATTTAGTACTACCAAAGACGTTTTTAACTGGATTCATTAACATATCTAATTCAGTACCATATTTGTTTTTCACAATATCAATATCACGATTCAAATCTTCTTTATTGAAACCAGTTGTGAAAATAGCACATTTAGTATCTAATAATGCTTTCATAGTGTCACCCATCCATAAATCAGTTGATTCAGGGGCGGCAAACCCAGGATGGAAAGTAAAGAATACATCTAAGAATGGATCATATGGGAAGAAATCTTGAGCTTCATGGAAGACGTGGAAATAATCAGCGTGGTAAATTAATTTTAAAGTATCATCAATTCTTTTAACTACAGGAGTTGGAGAAGTAATGTATTGAGTTTTATCTTTATTCAATAAACATTCTGCACCAACGAAATGAATTTCAAAATTCTTATCAGGGAATAAATATTGCAATTGTTTCCAAACATGACCAGGTAATTGAGCTTCAGCTCTTGCACCTAAGATAAACATTCTCATTGGACGATCCTTTGTATTCAACGATGATGAAGATTTATTTTGGTAAGGATACAAAGAATAACGTAAAGCAGCCAAAGACTTCAAACCTTCCAAAGTGACTGGACCCTTTGGATTCAAAGAATAAGGAGAGAATTGATGTAATACGGAACCTATAGTAATTGGATAACTTAACATTTTAGTAACAGCAGCTAATTGAAATTCTGTATCCATTGAATAAAAAGAACGAGTGTAAAAATAAAGATCCCAATTAGTCAAGTTTACTAAACGGTCAAACTCTTGATCTTGTGGGAAATCGAATTCAGGGAATGGTCTACCACTTCTTAAATCATGTTCATAAATGTTAACTTTTTTCAAAATTTCATATTTTTTATTATTATGATAATCTGTATCAGCTTCCCAAGCTTCACGAGAATGATGTGTTGGGATCCCAGAAAGAGGACAAGTGTAATTGATTTCTTTCCCTGTCACAGGACATTTAGCCAAAGTTCTAATTCTAGCAGCACGTTCACGTAAGTCGCCAGCAGGTGATTGATCCCAAGGATGGAATCTATTCTCAGGAGTAGGATCATCAGGAGAAGGAGGAGGATCCAACCCTAAGGCATTTCTCACAAACCCCATCAATCCTCTTCTCTGGCAATGAACCAAAGAACCATTCACCACATTGACACCAAGTGGATGTCTCATTATCCCAACAGTAGACAATAAGCTCATGTTTTACCACTTTTCTTTGTTTTTTCCTTTCAAATATATACAACTAGTATGGCAATACACTACCCAAATGACAACAAAATATACCTATATGTGGCACAATTAATAACTCTTAACACCTTCTATTACCATCAAGATTCAATAAACTTTCATTCCAAATTACATTATTATTTTCCCTTTCAAGCTAGTGGTAAGCTTCCCACACTCCATAATTAAAGATTTAAACGAAAAATAATGAAAAAAAAATTATTTAAAAAGCACGTGAGAGTCATGCGCAATTCACGTGGAAAGCATGTAACTGTTGCATGTATCACATTGCACGGCAACACGTGAAAGCCACGTGCTATACACGTGACTGGTTATATAAATAATTTATAAACTACTAAATAAGCTATTATGAATTGTAATAAGATTGATACAGTTATTATTAATTGTTTTGCACCAGTGGATAATTTTTCATTATATTTCCATTCTTCAATGGCATATGTGATGATTTTAAAACTGAAACTGTTCATTAACTCTGATTTATTTCTTTGACCAATTTCAGTTATTGTATTTTCTAATAATATAAATATATCCTTTGAGACCTTAATAATTTTTAATTTTTGTAATTCATTTAATTCCGTTCTTGTTGCTAATTCATAATTTTTCTTATATTCCCATCTTAATTTTAAATCAACATCTGCTGTACCTTCTTCACTAAATTTATAAAAATTTGTACCTTTATTGGTTAATTCTGTTGGTGAAAGGTGTTTAAAATTAGGGAATAATCCAACATTTTTCAATACATTAGATTTCATAATTTTACCACCTGCAAATAATGCTAAATATAATACATGACAATATGAAATAATTGTACATGGTTCATTAATTGTAGTGTTATGAATGTATTCAACAAATTTATTTAATTCAATAGATTTTACAGTGAAAATGTCAGAATTTAAAAAAATCGTTAATTTATTAGAATCTCCTTTAAATTCAGGATAATAAAATAATAGTAAATCTTGGAAAATTCTATCCTTTCTTCTAAATTCATCAACATAAAATTTTTGTAAGATTTTTTTTGTTTGTAATTGTTCATCACTTGCCTTTTCATCATCTAAATTTAATAAATTATCAATTTCATTTTCAATGGCTCCAAAAATATGATAAAATGCTGCAATACCTTGTCTGTATATAAATCCATGTCTCAAGGCAATGGCAAGCCTTATACTCATAAATGCATTGATCTTGTTATGGAAATCTCTTGTTTCAAAATTTATTCTATTAGCTAAGGCTTCGGTATCGGTTGGTGACGGAATGACGTTGACAGTTGACATTGTAAAAAGTATTAATTGTTTTGCTTAATTATTATTACCAATAATAATAATAATAATAATAATAACAATATTAATTATTAGTACAAGTGACAAGTAAAAAATCTGGAAACCATCGTAAAGTCACACATTTATATAACTTTAATCTTTTATCGCAAATAACTCAAAATCATACGGCTACTAGATGAGGGTGCATTTCCATTACAAATACACCCTTCAATACACTAGAATAACTATATTAATGCTGTTTTAAAACTTTAATTTAATAACCTTAATGGCTTAGTGTAGAGGGGTGCTTATAGTTAAAATCGGAAACCGACAGGTCCACAGGGATCACGTGTGGGACGATGAACACAACCTCAACTCATTACAAGAACCTGTTGGCCATCTTACAATGAATTAATGACGAATTGATCTGTTATTGATGCATATGGTAATTCTTGGTATTTCATCAAGTGCATTTATGACATGTCTAACAGTAACAATCCTGCAATTTCCTCTAAATCTTCATGAGTAACTTCGATTCTAGCACCAGTGAAACTGTTTTCTTCACTTTTAACCCTTTCTTTGTTTTCAATGGATCTTAATACAGCTTCTCTGACAAATAATTCCATGTATTTCTGTAATGATTCCACTGAATCTTCTGTTATTCTAGTGGATTCGTTTTGGAATGAACTAGTTTGTAAAATTCTAGCAATTGTATCCTTTGGAATCGGTCCATCAATGTTATGTGACATCGTATTATTTGGTTACACTTGTTAAACGCTATGTCCAATGTTTTATATTCAATGTTTATACTGTTTTTATAACTTGCTTTTCATATATTATTAAATTATCGATTTAAAAATAATTGCTGAAATTTGAAATTTAAAGGCTTAAAATGAATTAACAGCTTAAAGATATATTGAGAATAGCGGTGAGGTTACCCATTGGGGAACATTAAATATAATCAGTGAAATATGGAACTTAAGGTGCTGATATTGGTTGGACTTTCCATAGTTTTAAAAGCAGTCTCTGCTGGTAATGACCCATGGCCAGATGTTAATATTAAGTTAGACTCCAAAAATTCACATTTAGATTACTTATCTATAAATAATCATGAATTGGATGGAATGAAGATGGTTATACCAAAATCATATTCATTAGAGGAAGAAATTGAAAAGAACAATAAATTTTGGGATTTTTATGTTACAGATGAACAAAAGGATTTATATCAAAAGCTTATAGATTCAAGTAATAATTTTAACAACACAGAAGCTACATATAGGTTAGCTCAACTGCATTTGTGGGGGAACTATGGTTATCCACATGATAAATCATTAGCATTCCATTATTTGGAAAAATTTAATCAAATGACTGATTTTACAAATAGTACAGCTGTCTTTGAATTAGGTGTAATGTATTCAACAGGGTTCATGGGATACATGCCAATAGACACTCCAAAAGCATTAGCATATATAGAGAAAGCAGCACTTTTAGGAGATTCAAGAGCAAAGCAGGCCTTGGCTTACAGATATTTAGTAGGTTTGAATACACCAAGAGATTGTAATAGAGCTTTAATATTATACAGAGAGCTTGCAGAAAATATTCATCGATCATACACTCCAGAAGAATGGAATATATATTTCCCAACGTTAGAATCATACAACATAAGAATTTCAGATCTGGAAAATGGATTAGTTGGTTCTGACTTAAAAATGATTACGACTTCATTAGCTAGAACTACTTCTTTAAGGCCAGATAAAACATCTCTTTTATATACCCAAATGAATGAAGGTAGAATTGTTTTGAATTTTGGTTCAGATTCATTCTTTTCAAGCAATGCTGATAGTGATGTTGTTGATGAATTAGCTGATTTATATTATTCTGCTTTAGATTTATACAAGGGAACATATAATAATAAAAAAGATGCAGCTGCAGCAAGAAGAATTTTAGAGTCAGTATTTATTGACTATGACTACTCCGTAGAGTCTATGGAATATCTCCAACTTTACTTCTATGGTAGATGTTTGGAACTATTAGGACATATCCATCTTTCAGGAGAAGGTGTCCCAGAACCTGATGTAGCTACAGCTGAAACATACCTGATAAGATCTGTCGATGTCTTTAATAAGCTAACATATGTTCCTAGTCCTGCATTCAAAGATTTAGGGCTAATTAGTCAATACGGTTATAATAACATAACTAAGGCAATTGAATATTATCAACAAATTCTTGGTTCAAACACCAATGATGGTAATGTCAACTTCCAATTATCTAAGATAGGAATGGCTAATAAGAAGTTACAGGTTGGAGATCCATTATCTAATATGCAACAAGCATATTTACGTGGACATGTACCATCAATATATGAGTTTGCCAGAATGTTAGAGGATGGGGCTAATAATCATTTCAGTTGTGATGATACAACATATTTATTTAAAACCTTTGTTGAAGAGAATGATGGGATCAGTGCCCCACAATTAAAGGATTCTTATGTAAAGTTACTACTTGGGGAAACTGAATCTTCTCTATGGGGTTATATAGTAGCAGCAGAACAAGGATTTGAAGAAGCTCAAGTTTCAGCAGCTTATATTTTACATCAACAACAAAATTTATTAGGATCCTCCTTAAATACCACAAAGGCAAGAAAACAATTAGGTGTGTCTTATTACTCTCGTGCCTTTAGACAACATAATATAGATGCTGGTGTTGTTGCAGGTGACTTATATTTTGAAATGGGTGATTATGCTCGTGCAGTGACGATGTATCAGAGTGCATCTTTGAAATATTCTACCCAAGCAATGTGGAATTTAGGTTATATGTATGAGCATGGTTTAGGAGTTGAAAAAGATTTTTATTTAGCTAAAAGATTTTATGATGAAGCGTTAGAATTTAATCCTAGGATTCTATTTGGTATTAAAGTTAGCTTATTGAAATTATCAATTAAAACATGGTTAGCATGGTTTAAAGGTGAGACTATTGTCAATGAAAACAATCCAGAGTATCAACTAACTTTCTTACCATGGTATAAGAAAATTCTGAAGGCATTTACGAGTGTCATGAGTGCAAATGATATAAGTGTACATGGTTCACAAGATTCAACCGTTGAACAAAGTTTCTTTGAAAGAATCACTGGATTACTAGGTGTAAGGATTGATGAATTGATAAACATAGCAGTCGTTGGATCTATTTTAATCATAACACTCTTAATAAGAACTGCTCGTGCAAGAGCAGTAGTTCAAAACCAAATGAATAACTTCCCAGACATAAATAGAGATAACCAATAAGGATCAATCCAAAAAACAAAAATAGTAGTAATACGAATAAATATATAGATATATATGTATGAATAGACGCATATAAAGTACACTTCCAATGCATTGTAACTGTTCATTGTAACTATATTTCCTATTGGTATGGTGTTGTTACCCGTCCTAGGCTTATGTATGGCAATTGGAAAATATCGTTTTATGAAATTTGAAAAATCAAGAAGAATGGTATACAGTGGGTATTAAAGAATGGTATCAATGGATGATTAATGTGTTGATTGTAAGTAAATTTATAGTAAATTGAACAATAGAGAGAGATAAACATATATATAAGATGGTTGTTATTACTAATGCTCACACAGATCTGATCCATGACACAGCATTAGACTACTATGGTAAGCGTTTAGCTACATGTTCTTCTGATAAAACTATCAAGCTCTTTGAAGTTGAAGGTGAAACTCATAAGTTGATCGACACTTTGACCGGCCATGAAGGTCCAGTTTGGCGTGTTGACTGGGCCCACCCTAAGTTTGGTACAATTTTGGCATCCTGTTCTTATGATGGTAAAGTTTTGATTTGGAAAGAAGAAAATGGTAGATGGACTGAAATTGCTGTACATGCTGTCCATTCTGCTTCTGTTAATTCTATCCAATGGGCTCCCCATGAATATGGTGCTTTGTTATTAGCTGCCTCCTCTGACGGTAAAGTTTCTATTGTTGAATTCAAAGAAAATGGTACTACTTCCCCAATTATAGTCGATGCTCATGCTATTGGTGTTAATTCAGCTTGTTGGGCTCCAGCTACTGTTGAAGACGATAATGGTACTCCAAAACAACTTCGTAGATTTGTTACTGGTGGTGCTGATAACTTAGTTAAAATCTGGAAATACGATTCAGAAGCACAAACTTATGTTTTAGAAGATACATTAGAAGGTCACTCCGATTGGGTAAGAGATGTTGCTTGGTCACCATCTATCTTACTGCGTTCATACATTGTCAGTGTTTCTCAAGACCGTACCTGTATCATTTGGACTCAAGAAAATAAAAAGGGCCCATGGAAGAAGACCCTTCTACAACAAGATAAATTCCCAGATGTCTTATGGAGAGCTAGTTGGTCATTATCTGGTAACATATTAGCCATTTCTGGTGGTGACAACAAGGTCACTTTATGGAAGGAAAATTTGACTGGTGCTTGGGAATCTGCTGGAGAAGTTCAACAATAGAAATACTAATTTCATCTCATAAATCATAAAAAATAAAATATATATGTATATATTTAAACTAAAAAATAAAACATCACAATAAATTATAACAATATTTTATTATTAAATATCAAAGTGTAGAATTAGAATTACAACGCTTTAGGTACTAGAATCAAACTGTAATAAATGTAAAATTTAAATGAAATTATTTGCTTTTATGTATGATTAAATTAACAATATGCATGAATAAGCCAAAACTAAATTAGTTTCTATAATTCACTAACTACACTTTCAACCAATCTTTCGACATCTAGTGAAGCAATCTTTCCATTTTCTAAAACTTCCGAATGAGTTGCTTTACCTTGAGATAGTGGAACTGGTTTGTCATCAAGGGCACTTGCAGGTGGATCAACTACACATTCATTGGTAATTAAACTAATGGCCAATACTTTCCAATCACAGTGTCTTGCAGCAATAACTTCTGGGACAGTACTCATACCAACAGCATCACCACCAAGTAAACGTATCATGCGTGATTCAGCTCTTGATTCAAAAGTTGGACCGGAAACAAAAGTGTAAGTACCTTCATGAATTGTTCTTTGAATTCCTAATTCTCTTTTCTTGGCAAATAATAATTTTCTCAAATCAAGATCATAGGCATCACTAAGAGCTAAAAATCTTGGGCCATATTCATTAAAGTTTGGGCCTCTCAATGGATGATTACCTGCTAGACCAGGGAAATTGATATGATCATAAATGCACATTAAATCACAAGCTTTGAAATTTGGATTAATACCACCGGCAGCATTAGTGACAATTAAGTTTTTAATCGTGCCCAATCCATGCAATGCTCTTATTGGAAAAATAGTATCAGTGATACTGTAACCTTCGTAACCATGTAAACGGCCACTCATGATAACTACTGGGGAATCTAGCATGTAACCAAACATTAATGAACCGGAATGTCCAATAACTGTACTTTCTTTAAAACCAGGAATATTACCATATGGAATTACCAAAGGTGCAATCCCATCTGTAGAGATCCTATTAGTGATTCCACCTAGGCCTGAACCACAAATGATCAGAGTACGTGGCTCAAATGGTTTATCATCCTTGAAGTGAGATTTGACAATTTTATTCAAGTATTCAACAGCTTCTCTAATTATAAGCCGTTCTTCTTCAATATCAAATGTTGTCATTCTAGTGTGTATATGTGTATGTGTATATGTATATGTATATATATATGTTTGTATTATATTACATTTACTTCTTGAAATTACAATCTATTCTAGCTAACTCTTTAAAGTTGTGAACACTTTTCAGAACTCATATATCAGATCTCCCCTTTGAAAATTAGTAACGAGATGCTCTTAAATCATATGAATAGTAGATTGATAAATACCTGTTGTAATTTCAAAGTAATATAAAACAGCTTTTGAGGATGTTGTTACATGTATGTAGATATACTTGAGTTACTTTCACATTTTTCAAGATGTAAGACATTTAGACCTGATGAAGTTCTACAGCGATGAGTTTGAATCAGTTTGAATCTTTAAATTCATTGATATAAAGGTCAAAACAACATCAATATGTTGATACTGTTTACATTATATAGAGAACCAGCATATGGTATCTTACCCTTGCTCTCAACACTATCTATTCTACAGATTAGTTCAACAGTTACAGTATGCTTTATCTGTCAAAATTCTGAATATTTCAATTTAAAGCGAACAAATTCTGAAACATCGATATATTGAAATATTTTTATGAAATCTTTGACACTTTAAATGTTAAAGATTCATTGTAAGGACCATCTTATTATAAGCCATATTGCGTTCTTTGAATAGATAGGTAGTTGCATTTTGTTAGAGTAAGTTTTTTTTTAAAATTTGGTTAATGGATGGTTAACCTTTGAGAAGCTTTTAATTGGAAAGAATAAGAAAACTGTCAATAATGAATGAAAGTTTCCAACATTCAAAGTTTGAAAGAAAAACTTTACAACGACGTAATATGAAACAGCTAACATTAGACAATGGAGGGCCTAGCTTACGAAGTATTAATCTCCCAGATTTAATTCCAGCTATTCAAGCATTAGATATAAATAGAATAGTGAAAAATTCTGAAAATATTACTCAAAATGAAAAGAATGATCCTTTCTCTAGAGGTGATGGTAAGCTTTCTCTGCGAAGAAATTTTAAAATGAATTTATCATTAGATACCTCTGATGCACATCCAGTGAAACAAAGTAACGTTACTGGTAATAGTATCACTATTCAAAAGCATGATATAAGAGATCACTCATCTTCGAATAGCCCTGCAACAGGTGCTTCTTCATCATTGACTACACCTGATGAGAAAATTGCGGATTTAAGTGATTCTATATTACAAACAGGAAATAATGAAGAACAAAATAATAAGATTGAATTACAAAATTTGGTACAACTAGGAAAAATTGGATCAGGTAATTCCGGTACAGTTATTAAAGCTTTACATGTCCCTGACTCTAGAATAATAGCAAAAAAGACTATTCCTGTGGAGACAAATAATGAAATTGTCATCAAACAATTGATTAGAGAATTAACTATTATGAAAAGTGTACGAACTCATCCAAATATTGTCGAATTTTATGGAGCATTTTATAATCAATCTTCGGATAATGAATTGGTAATATTGTTAGAATACATGAACTGTGGGTCTTTGGATAAAATTCTATCTGTTCATAAATCATACTGTCGAAGAAAGGGTATGGCAGTAGAAAGATCTTGGTTTAATGAACTATCAATTTCAAGAATATCATATTCAGTTCTTACGGCATTAACTTATTTATATGATAATTATAAAATTATTCATAGGGATATCAAACCTTCTAATGTTTTAATTAATAGTAGAGGTCAAGTAAAAGTATGTGATTTTGGTGTATCAAAAAAAATGGTAAATTCTATCGCGGATACATTTGTAGGTACATCAACATATATGTCTCCAGAACGTATTCAAGGTAATGTTTATTCTACAAAAGGTGACGTGTGGTCATTGGGGTTAATGATCATTGAATTAGTCACTGGTCAATTCCCCCTTGGAGGTCATCGTGATTCTCCTGATGGGATTTTAGATTTATTACAAAGAATTGTTAATGAACCATCACCACGTTTACCGATGAATTTGAACAGTAAATATACCATGGCAATGACAGATTTTGTAAATAGATGTTGTGTCAAGAATGAAAGAGACAGATCATCACTTAAGGAACTTTTATCTCATGATTTCATTATAAATTATAACAATAGTGAACAAGAAAAGGATTTTAGACATTGGTGTAAAAAAATAAAGCATTATATTAAAAACGATAAACAAATTAAAAGAGAAGAATCAGAAAGGGCAAAATATGAGAAAAAACAATTAGAAAGAGTTGGTGCTGCTGCACTTGCTAAAAGGTAAAAATATAAATATTGCTCGTATAGTTTATTAAGCATATCTATCTATACAGATGTATATACAAGAAAGGAAAGGATCTATATAATAAAATAATTTCAATAAAATTTATTTACTATCCTTAATTCTCAGGAGTTAATTTCTTATACTCTTTATGTGTATTCCATAGCCAACCTTCAGTACCTCTAATAAAACCTAATATAACTAATGAACCACCTAACCCACGTAATGAACCTTTCCACCATTTTGGGTTTCTTTTTTCAAATTCAGCTAATGAAACACCTCTAGCTTTCTCCTTTTCAGAGTATTGGAATGGTTTACCAGACGCTAGATAACCACCAAACCCAATTGCAAACATTGAGCTCATCACTTGACATGGGATACAATCCATTGTTTCTTCCTTGCTCAAATCTCTCTTTTCAGGAGGATTAAAAACTGACAATATATTTGACATCTTAAACTACACAAATGTATCCCCACCTAATAACTTGAATGATAAAGAACTTTACAGATTAAATCACAATTATAAATCAAAAATCAATTAAAGATTGAACGACTCTTAAATACTATTTCGTAAATTTCAAGCCTTAAGAAACTTGATATCACACGAAACGCGACTAATTGAATATGGAATTTATATTAAAATAAAATATATTTCAGAGATGAGTTGAATTGGAATGATGCTTTAAATGGCTGTAAAGAGTACCAATTAAGTTGATTAGTGGAGTTAGTGATACTACCAATATGAGTGATCTTACTGAGTTTCAGAAAAAACGTCAAGAAAATATCAAAAGAAACAATGACCTGTTGAAGAAATTACAATTAGGTGGTGTCGCATCACAGATTAAAAGAGAATCTGGTATTGTTGATCCAATAGCTAAGAAGAAGAAGAAAGCTTCCAATGTGGTTAAGAAAGCAGCTTCTCCTAAACCAGCTGCTTTGC
The DNA here is from genome assembly GCA_030555675.1 of Vanderwaltozyma tropicalis. NCBI lineage: Eukaryota > Fungi > Ascomycota > Saccharomycetes > Saccharomycetales > Saccharomycetaceae > Vanderwaltozyma > Vanderwaltozyma tropicalis. The sequence goes on from JANIWO010000001.1 coordinate 23,273, forward strand.
CAACTCGTCGTTCTCGTAGATTAAGAGGGGAAGTCGTCACGGGACAAGGTATCCCAAATGTTAATGATACTCAATTATTAAAGATGGGATTAGATAATTCAAATAATGATACAAATGATGTGGATTTGGTCGAAGAAATCAAGGACACCGCTGTTGTTGGTGATGTCAAACTAAGTGATTTGATTAAAGATGAAGACGAAGATGCATTGTTAGCTAAATTTAAATCATTTGCCAATAAAAATTTCTCTTCTGGTGATTTTTTTGAAGAATTAAGAAAACATCAACAAGCTAAGGGTACAAGTGAATTAACTCAATTACAAGAAGATTTTGATCTACAATTATATGATGTATTTCAACCAAATGAAATTAAATTGGTTTATGAACGTATTTCTGCAACTTATTTCCATCCATCAGTTGATAAGAAATTGATTGTTGCTGGTGATACATCAGGTACTGTCGGTCTATGGAATGTTAGAGATGAACCTCTTTCGGAATCTGGTGAAGATCAAATGGTTGAACCAGATATTACTAGAGTAAAACTATTTACTAAAAACGTTGCTCGTATTGATACATATGCTACAGATACTTCTAAATTATTAACAAGTTCATATGATGGTTCCTTACGTTCCATTCATTTAAGTAATTTACAAAGTGAGGATATTTTAACATTGAAAAATGAATATGATGATGCATTAGGAATTAGTGACTTCCAATTCAGTTATGAAAATCCAAATGTTTTGTTTTTAACAACATTAACTGGTGAATTTACCACTATTGATTTAAGAGATAATACTGCCAAACAAGCTTCAAGTAATTTGAAAAGATTGTCTGATAAAAAAATTGGTTCTTTTTCTATCAATCCATTGAGACCTTATGAAATTGCCACTGGGTCATTGGATAGAACATTAAGAATTTGGGATATTAGAAATATTGTGGATGAACCAGAATGGTCTCAATATGATGATTTTAAGAGTTGTAAAGTTATTTCTACATTTGACTCCAGGTTGAGTGTTTCCGCTGTCTCATATTCTCCAACAGATGGTACTCTTGTATGTAATGGTTATGATGATACCATTAGATTATTCGATGTCAACTCACAGATCTTACCAGAGGATCTACAGCCAACAACAACATTGAAGCATAATTGTCAAAGTGGTAGGTGGACAAGTATTTTAAAGGCAAGATTTAAACAAGATCAAAATGTATTTGCAATTGCTAATATGAAAAGGGCAATTGATATTTATGATAGTCATGGACAACAGTTAGCACATCTTCCAACTGCTACAGTTCCAGCAGTTTTAAGTTGGCATCCATTGCAAAACTGGATTGCAGGTGGTAATTCAAGTGGTAAAATCTTCTTATTCCAGGATTCATATGTTAAAAAAGAAGAAGATTCATAAAAGGAAAAAGTGTATATATTAATAAATATTTTTATATATGTGTGTATTATAACGTATAAAACAGAACAAATTGTAGTAACAACATGTAACTGCTAATGCATTGTTCATTAAAAAGAAATTTGTCATTGTAGATGTTAAGTGTTGTTCAGTATCTCGTTTATAAATAGTTTTGAAATAATCTGAAACATGAATATCTCTCTATGCAGAAGGAGGTCTTCTTTGATTTCTGGCACTCTGAGGATCGACTTCTTTGTTATCGGTTTGCTTTCTTGCTAGTAAACCTAAAATATCAGTCAAAGATATGACACCGATTAGTTTACCAGATCTGTATTCTTTTTCGAATAAGTTTGTCTGTGCTACATTTGGGGTTTGATATAATGGGTGGTCAGCTTCTGTCATTATTGGAGAATGAGTTACCGTTGAATTTGAACCACCAGTACTAGTTGGAGTAGTTTCTACTGGTTCTGGTGGATGGACAATCCATAATCTATGTGATTTAGTTGCAACTAACTTAGCTAAGGTTCTTGCCAATGAACTTGTTGGGTAGACATGGAAAATTGGGAAAGAATCTTTACCCATTTCTAAACCACGAGAATTCAATATGACAGATATGAAGTGACGACATGTATTATGTAATAACGGATATTGGGAGGTTCTTGTAACATGCTTTACATCAGTTACAGAGATATTACCAATTAAATTACTCAATTGATCGACTACAGCAATCGATGAAATTCTTTCAGTATGCATCTTATATAGAGCCATGATCAATGGTTCTTCACCACGGATTGAAATAACTCTTGAGTGATTTGTTGTTGGCTGAGTATGTGAGTTCAATACACCCACTTGCAATTCTTGTAATGATTTATTCAATAATGGTTCCAAACTAGGGAACGATCTGGCATTATCCCAAAGATATTTTATCAAACGTCTTTGTGATAATATACCCTTGATATTTTTCATTTCATCATCAGTGATAATAACTCTGTGGACTCCTGAGCCCAAAATTCCCATAACAGTAGATAAGTTTTCACTCTCACGTAATTTGTAAGAAGGATTTTTTGGTGTTAATTTAATAATCTCGCCCACTGGTACAGGTTTACCATTCTGGCAGTCTTGAGTAATTTCTTCATTACTTACTGTAATCTTTTTCAAAACCAATAGTAAGTACGAATTTAAATCATTATAATCGAATGATAAGCAGTTCATATCACCAGGGAATGATTCCACTGGTAGAGAGGTTAAGTGATGTTTCATTAAAGTGTTAAAAGCACCTTCTATTGAAATTGAGCTTTGAATTGTGATCAGTTTACTTTGTTCTACTAATTGTGATAATAAAATGTGTTGCCATTTTTGTAAATGCACAGTAGAAACACATTGAGATGTGGTAGGGGTCATTTGAGCTGGTTCAGGATTTATACCATATAAATTAATAGGAGTATAGACATCATTACTATTTAAACTTTCTGTAATATCGAAATGATTATTTGATGAAGTAATTGAAAGGGAAGAAATTGAGTCAGCAGAAGAAAATGAACCTGATCTTCTTAAAACAATAGGATCAGCTGCTTCTGAAGTTGAATCATTTTTACCTGAATCATTCAAATTTGAACTTTGACGGGATTTATTCATACGATGATTATGATGAGGTAATTGTGGTGGAGTAGATAATAACTCTACAATTGAGTTATGTCTTTGAGAATTAGAGCCTGCAATGTTAGTAGTACTACTGTTGTTACTTCCTCCACTACCAATCGACGCGTAATTTGATGTCATTATTTTTGAGTATGTTTATTATTTATTCAATTGTTGATTTTTTATTTTTAGTTTTATAATAAAATTGATCTAAATTTGAATTAATCCCTTAATATAGTATTTTTTTTGGAAAATAATAACTGTAGTAAAGTTTTTGTTAATAAACTTTTATATTTTTAACCAACTTTTAAGAGAAATTGATTTTCGTTTTAATTACAATATATTGTGGGTAAAGATTCAATTGTTCATTCAAATTAATTGTAATAATTAGTATAAATTTTAGAGTAATCAATAATTTAAACACTTGTTTAATAAAAAAATATTAAACTCACCCTCTTTCAATATTGAAACTTCCTTGCATAAAACGTTTATGCATCATGTAATATGGAAAAACAATCGAATTCTTCAATTTCCCACAAAACGAACGATTCAAGATGAATTATCCATATGAACAAAAATGCGGGTTAATCACTACTAAATTATTGACCAAAACAGAAACTCCCACACCATTTTCATTGATTGAAGATGGAAAAATAATTTTAATATAACCGTTGGCCCCTTTCTTCCATTTCCTACCAACATTTCTAAGAGCACTCCCTTAAAACACCTTGAAGTTGATAAAAACCTGAAATTTACACACAAATCCAATTCGTAATAAATGATATAGTGTTTACCGTGTCACATGTTTATGTGTCATGTGATCTGTATTCTTTTCAAAAAATATAATCTTAGCCGCCATAGTAAATTATCCATAGTTAAAAGTTTTAGTATACATTTTCTATTGTATATTAAGAATAAACCAACCATATACCACAGGTACACCCTTTGCATATAATTTAATGGTTTGTATAAAGACAATCAGCGAGTAAACTCCGTTTAAAATGGAACATTTATTGTAAATTAATAGTGATATAAAATAATGGGAAATATTTTTTAAGATCGGGAAATATGCCTTTATTTATATAGTTTTTTGAAAGTATTTACAGTAATATTCATTATATGAATAATCAAATCTATTTAAATTATTTTTCTGAATATGATTCTAACAATTCCTTTAAAGGTGGAAATTGTAAAGATTTATTATCTTGGTACATTTCATCATATAATTCAAGTAATTTGTTTATATTAATTAAATGACAATTTTTAATACCGAAAAGAGTTGTACAAGTTTTGATCCAGGACATTCTATATTTTAAATCTTTTGAATCTTTAGATTTAGATCGTATTTTTTCTCTTAAAATACCTAATTTGGAAACACTTTCATTAACATTGATATCTTGAAGCATATTTTCAATTTCATTTCTAATTAGTGCTGTGAATCTAGGTGATGCACCATTTGAAGAAACCATAATTTGTAACATTGCATCATTTAAATAATCTTTTTCGTTACCAATATTCAAATTTGCTCCAAAATAAAAGTCACATAATGGTGGATTATCTGCAACATTAACCATTTGCTGTGATCCAAATAATTCTTTAACTTTATAATATATATGTTCACTTAGTATTGGGTCTGGTATGCAAGTCATAACAAAGGCTAATCCACTATCAATCCCATTTTGGTATAAGGATAAATGTGAATCATCGAACTCATCTCTAATGACTCTAAATACCTGTTTCCCTTTTTCTTTTTTCCAATTAGGATTGATAATATCCTTTTCATCAGAATCTCTAATAAAGCCACAACTTTTATCAATTATTTCTTCATGGATTAGAGGAGATATTAAAGTAACTTTACAACCTGTGGGAACTAATTTCAAAATTCTTGTCAATGCTACTTCACCGGCACCAATAAGTAGTATATTTTTATCAGAAAGTCCATGCCCTAACTGTAATAATAATGGCATATTTATAGTCTTTCATTTTTATTAAATCTAGTATATATTAAGTAATTTTTAAGGAAGCAATTGATGAGAATTAAAACCTTCCTTTATATACTTATTACAGGTAATTTTTCAGATTTTTTGAATCATCTTGAAAAATATCAGCTCCGGTTAGGCATCTAAAAATATTTAAAAACTGTGTAAGAGAGGTTCTAAGAACATTTTATAGATTAAAGATGAATGTTCTTTATTATTTGCTTTAATCATATGTTGGCAATGATAAAAAATTTGGAACATAATGTTTCAATGGAAATGGCAAATGAAGTGATGTGATGAATTAGATTTAACCTAAAATACAAAATTAAGATTAATAAGTTTAAAAAAAGTTAAAAACTGCAAGGACATTTAAAAACTCATGGAAAATGGTTGAGAATAAAATCAGATTCATATATCATGGAATATTAATAAATAGAAAATAACCTAAAGTGAAAAAGAAAAACAGTAAAAGACTTGTAGCGTTTTATGTGAGCTGAATATCAAAAATTGTACAATTAAAATTGTAAAGAGTTTTCTCTTGTTTTTCTGGCTATACCGATTTCATCTGAATATGGATTCATATTCATGTGTGAGCTATAATTAATTGGTATTTGATCATAAGAATTAGGAATATTATTTTGCTCTTGAAATTGAGTTTGTTGTAATAATTGCTGTTGTAGTAATGGTGTGTGATCTGGGATCTTCTGTTGAGGAAAAAATCTATTATAATCATTATTTTGGTTTAATCTATTATTTTGATCATTGTGAGAATATTGTAGAACATAATCTCGTAGAACATAATCTTGTACCAGGTGGTTATCATTTTCATGATTTTGATTTTGATTGGGATTATTGAAAGTATATCTGTTATTGTTAACATTGTTAGGTTTAAGAGAAATTTTACCCCAAGATAATCGTACAGGATTCTCATCAATCACAAAACCTTGCATACCTTGAATTGCAGCTTCTGCATCAATTTTATTTGCATATTTTACAAACCCACAATTTTTGCCTAATGGTATTTTAACACTGACAATACCGCCAAAAGGTTGAAATAATTTTACTAATGTATCCTCAGTAGTCCTAGGGGACAATCCACCTATAAATACTGTGGAGTTTACATTATTAGATTGGGTACAACCTACATTTTGGTCATTTAAAACATATAATGAATTGACTTGTTGAGGATGAGCCGGCTGCTTGATAATTTTACCAGGAGTTTTGTAAAGTAAAGAAGCATTTTCTCCCAAATAATTTGTATCATTAAATAATGTGGATTTTATATTGGTATTATTCCTGTTTTGTGTATGGTCTTCAGGATGTTGTTGCTGTTGAATTATACTATTTCTTGGTGTCGCAAAAGCCACTCTTAAACATCTGCCTTGACACATAACACCATTCATTTCATTTAAAGCATTACGCCGTTCAATTTCATTACCAAATCTTACAAATCCAAAACATCTTGAAGCTCCTGTAATCGGATCTGTCATTACCCTTATAGTTTTCACTGATTTATAATGTTTTTGGAACAACGACAATAAATCAGCTTCTGTTGCAGTTGGTGATAAGTCTCCCACAAACAATGAGAATTCAGGAGTAATTGGGATTGAGCTTTGTAAAGTAGCACCAGAAGCCCAATTTAATCTGAATTTTCTTTGACCAGTAGGGTTTGTTGGTAAGCCTGTAGAAGAAGATACGATGTTTGGAATATGCATAGAATTTAAAGATAATGCATTATGTGCACTCTTCAAATCTTTAAACTCTACGAAACAATAACCAGCGTGATGTAGTTGAGTGGTCGTTGGATCAATGAATGAAACACCATTGATATTAATTTTCTGTAAACCAATTCCATTATTTCCCTCATTATCTCTATGATTATGTGAAATTGGTGATTCCGGTTCAGATACAGAAGATTCCAGCCCAGAAGTGGAAGAGTCTGGAGTATATTGTTGTTCATTAATTTTTGATGAGCAAGGTATTAATAAATTCTTCTTTGCCCTAATTAATTTAACAGAAACTGGTAAATTTAATGATTCCCAAATTTCTTGTACTGTCAATTCATCAAATGATGGATCTAAATCACCCATCCACAAAGTACGTGGTGGTTCCAATGACGTTTCAATAGTCGAACTTGGAGGTAATGGTATAGATGGTGAATCAGTAATCATTGCGTTATCAAATAACTTGAAATATATTTGTTAATAATTTTGACAAAAAAAAAAAACCAATACACAATTCAAGTTCAAGCAGTTGAAATAATGAAGTACCTTAATCTTGAATATTGCATAAACCTCCGTTAAGAAATAAACAATGGAAATACAAGAATAAGAAGAACAAGATAATATATATATAAATATACAAATATATTTATATGCTCTGGTAACTGAATAATAAAATTAAATAAATAATTATTTGAGGTAACCTCATTTATTCAGTGTAATTAAAATAAATTATTATTATAACTGTATAATTGGTTAAATTTTGATAATTTTTCAATCCACACTCTAGATAATTAAGAATACTTTAAAACTCACCAGTTTCAAATATTGAAGAGGGCAATAATAAAGACAAAGGGATGACTTTATACATACATTACGATTAGGGTTTGCAAAAACGATAGGGTTGTGCCATAGTAGACATTGTCTAGAATGTGTATTATTCCATTTGCACATTGTCAGTAGGGCTGGTTCATTATTGTATGTAGCAACAGGACTAGGGTCAGCCATATGACTTTAGGGCAGGCTGATTGGTTATATGTGGATAACATTATAACTCCGGGTGCGGAGATTTAGTGGAAGCTGACAGGATGATTACACATTTTAGAAATTTAGTATGATAAAGGGAATGGTAGTAGTGCGATGAATGGGTGGAGTGGGTGTAAGGTGTCCTTCTGATATGCGGAAGAGTCATGTGACCGTGTGGCATGTGACCTGGAATTCCATAAAAGTAATACCACATACCACATTTAATATGAATATTGTATGGTACTACTTTAACAAGTATATACAACTTGATAGCATTCATATATACACCTATAGTTTTCAAATATTGTAGACTATTATTATTACTATCTTAAATATATAAATATTTATATTTATATTTATATATATATTGGTACACGTACGTATAAATAGAGTGGAAATTAATTAATTAAGAAACAAATCAGTTCCTTTATTGAATGCGGTTTCAATATGTTTATTAATTGTCAATTAATGACATGATCATCTTAAACATATACAAAAAGAACATTAGTAAGTAGAATGCTAATTTCAAAAAACTTTCTCTCTTATGTTTCTTTAATGTTCTGAAAATTTCAGTAGCATCTAATAATTGAGTCTTTGTATAAACTTTATTGGCATTAAAGGCAAGTAATGGTAAGTTAAAGATAAATGACCAAAAATTACCAGTAATTAAAAATAAAAAGGTTAAAAAACCATGAACTAAAGATTCTGGTAAAATTAATTTATTAACTTTAGAACATAATTCAATTGGATTCATATAATCAGATTCTAAATCAGCATATAAAATTGTGAAATGAATTTGACCAAATAAATTGATACAATCAATGATTAGAGCTAAAATGTATAAAAATGTGCTAGCCATCGTTCTGGAAATTTAGCTTTTGAGTATTCCGTCTTTTTAATTTATAATATCAATTGATAAAATATAAACAATTATATATAATAATGTAAGTATATATACTTATTAAGATAATGGTTTAGCCATTCAAACAAGTTGCTTTCCAACTTTCATGTGAATTCAAAAAGAATTTCATATTATTATCATTGAAAGTGAAAAATTAATTTTAAGACTAGTTCGTTTTAAGTGATGATGTAATTTGGCACCAAACTATACCACTATATAATGGCTTAATAATGTTAACTTAATCATGTCTATACTTGAAATTAAATATAAAATATGTTCGTTATTAATCATAAAAATATGTGTCTATATGGTCATTTATCTTATTTAATAATTAGCTTCGATGACATTCCAAGTGATACCAGAAATGTGAACGGAATCATTAACTTCAAAACCAGCAAAGGATTTTGGGAATTTATCAGCAGCAGTACCATATTCAAAAGCAACTTTACCGTTTTCAACAAATCTGATTAAACTGATACCTTCAGTGGTATTACCATTTTTAGCACTTAGGAAACCTTGAACCCATTGACCAACAACGATAACGATACCTTCGTATTTAGCATTGTCAGCTTTCAAAACGACAGATCTAACATTAGAGCCATCAAAGTCAACTGGAGCAATAACTTCTTCGTTGTTAGTAGCATCCAATGGTTGCCATAATTCCATGAAATCAATACCTTCCTTATCGGCACCAAATGGGAAAACGGTACCAGTTTCTTCAACACAGCCAGACTCCCAATTCTTCCAACTAGTATGGACAACACCTTTGTGAGTGTTTGGGACATTCAAGTATCTATTGGTATCTAACCAAAAATCGAAATCTTGAGTAACGGTGTCATCAGAAACCTTCTTAACAACAACATCTTTGTTTAAACCAGCAAAAGCCCATTCGAATGGGAAATTCTTTTCAGTATCAGTAGATGGCTTAACAAATGGTCTTAAAGAAATGTAATGACCATCGTTAGAGACAGAAGAATAAGTATATGTTCTTTCATTTTGGTCAGCACCAACACGGAAAGCTAATCTCTTTAATAAAGCAGGCATTTTAAACTTTTAGGGTTGTTGTTGAACTATATTAGTACAATTGGTATTGTATACTACAACTGTATACTTAAAAATGGTTTGATAATACAACAAAACTATTAAAACTAATTTATGTCATATAACACTATCCATTAATAATCAAATATCTATCTATACGTATATATATTTTCAAGGAAAGGTAACTAATTCGTAATAGCGAAATGCACGAACATCCGGAGACGTCATACAATACGGAATGTGATAATATATCAATTTGCATTTGATTAATGAATAACAAGCTATTTAATGTTTAATATTAATCTTTTTTTTTGTTAAATGAACTTTCAATTGACCTTCATAGCTAAGTGTAATTGAATTAAAATTAGTTTACTTTTCTTCTATGATTAAAAATAATATATAAAAAATTATATAAAATAAAATCATCCTAGTATTGTAATTCAGCTTGGAAATAATATTAGGATGATTGATTAATAGTTCGAACTAAAAAAAAAAAGGTTGAATATGCAAAAAATGTAACACTTAGTAAGTTTACATCTTGGTATTAAGGTTTTGAAAAGCATTAGCTTTTAGTTTATTAGTTGAATCCACATTGGTTTGGATAAACTCTGTCAGTCAATGGTTGTGGGAATAAACCATTAGCAACCAGTCTTTGAACATCCCATTCGATGGTGCTTTCAGTCTTGAAACACCAGAAAATCCAACCATTTCTTAATTCGAAAGCATCTAATTGAGCTTCAATGAACTTTCTAGTTTGTTGCTTTCTTTCAGCAGACCAAGTAGTGATATCTTCATTGTTAGCACAAGAACCAATATAGTATGAATCACCAAGAGATGTATGGTAAGTACCATCATAACGAGCACCAACACCGACACCGTTTAACCATTTACTACAATCAGTTAAAGCGCCAGAGAATTCACCAGCAACAGTCCAATGGCTTTCGGAAAGGGTACCAGTACCCCAATTACAAGCATCTTGAATCTTTTGATCGAATGTACCTGCTAATTCTCCAGGACTGAAAACATGGTAGTGATGATGATCTAAAACAACACCCCAATCACCGCCAGCTAAAGACATGTAGTTGTCCCAATAATTAAAAGGTTGGAAAGCATCATGAATGATAATAATTTGGTTACTCTTCAAGTTGGTTCTCAAGTAGTCATAAGCTGGAGTCAAGTAGTTGTTCTTTAATTTATCCATGTCAATAGATGGACCCAATGGTTCATTTATTAATTCAATACCAACAACAGTATCTAAGTAGTCTTCACCAGAGTACTTTTCTAAAACATAATTAATAATTTGAGAAGTAAGAGCTAAGTTTGAATCTTCTAAGAACAAAACTTGATCTCTTAAACCAGAGTTATCGAAACCGTTTTGAGAACCAGCAGCGCCATGTAAATCGACCCAAACCTTTAAGTTGTTGTTAGCAGCCCATTGAATAGCTTTATCTAAGTAAGCTTCTTGTAAACCAGTTACATATGGATCAGATTCTAAAGTGTTGAATGCCCAGTAACCAATTGGAATTCTAACCATGTTGAACCCCATTGAAGCAATGGCAGCAAAATCATCTTCAGTGTAAAAAGTATCCCAATGGTTAACTAAACGTTCCTTAGCAGTATCATAACCTAAATATTGACAATAATGGTACTCATCAACTGGAATACCATCATCATTTTGATCATTAGTACGGAAGGCTTCAAATAAAGATGGAGTAATATATGGTTCTAAGACTAACCAACCACCAATGTTAACACCACGCATTGGTTCAGCCATAGCTTCGTAATCGTAGTAACGTTTCTTGTTTTGTTCATGTAAAAATTGTAAAGAATTAGAAGTCTTCTTTGGAACTGGAGAAGCTAATACACTAGCAGAAATTAGCAATAAAGAGACAAGCAAATTTGGTAGCAAGCTCATTGTAAAATGCAATTATATATATATGTGTGGGTTTGAGCTATAATAATGTTACTAACTTGAAAAATAATAAAAATAAAAATAAAAATAAATTAATGTAAGCATATTGAGAAAGGTAATATATTATTTGAAGGAAAAATAATTAAGTTTATATATGATGATGAAAAATTCTTTAATCAATTGGATAACAATATAGTTCAATTTTACGAGTTGTGGGTTGTATTCGTATGCATCTGCATCTGTTGAAAAAATTTCATGCATGTGCATACGTAATTTGTATGCAAAAATGTTATATTTTAGGCGTCAATTTTAATTTCAACACGATGATTTTAATTGAAACCAGCAACAACAATAGATAAGATTTAGGTTTTTTTCTAAGAAATGCGGGTACAAGAAAGGGGTATAATGATAAAAAAAGAATGCACCGGACAAGCCATCGCGTTTTTTAAAATGTTTTCAAGGTTCCACGGCGCGTTTACTGTATCTCCGTACAAAATACTGATTTTACAGATCACCGAAATTTCCTAAAGGGGTAATTTCAATCGAAATCTTGCCCTCATTTTCAAATCTTGAAGGGTGAATCTGTCCCTTTTCGGTAATTTCTATAGAATTTTTTTTTTTAAAAAATTTTCAGAAGTACCTTTCAATAGGGTTTGGGAAGAAGGGTTTATTTTAAACCCTAATATTAACAGTAATATTGTTAATACAGATCATGTTATCAGTAAGGTAAAAGCAAGTATCAGTAATGAAGTAATAATAGAAATTATTAAATTTCAAACAATTAATACCAAATTCTGGTTTTAGTTTCTTAAAATTTTAAGTTTAAGAATAAAACAATTTTGTATTTTTTTAAATAGTAATTAATATGTTGTTAACACAATATAACTTTAAACAAATGCGAAAAAAATACAATTTATGATAAAAATATTAATATTATCTAATAGAAACGTCTTTATAAATAACTGAATAATATATTTATATTAATATTTATACTTACATGGATATTATTTAAAGGAAATATAAGTAATTTTTTTTAAATACCAAAATTACCACTTCTAATATCATTGTATAATTGCTTTCTACCTTTATTCTTGTTTAAATTAGGGCCATGCATTTTGTTATGTTCCATGGGGTTACTAGGAATACTGTAGAAATTATTATTACCATTATTATTTGGAGGTTGTATTTGATTGTATTGCATTTGATTGTGTTGCATTTGCATTTGATTATTTTGCATGTTCTTTTGTCTACCACCGTTACCCATAGGCATATTAGGTGGCATGAATCCAACTTGTGGTTGAGGTTGATGCATTTTTTGATTGTTACGGTTAAACCCATTCCCCATATTGGATTGTGGATGTTGGTTAAAATTTTGCGGAACTGGAGAAGGACCTGGTGATCTTGTGTAATTACCTTGTCCTTGAACAAATCCCTTATTAGGTGATGGATAATTATTTTGTCCTTGTGAATAATTATTTTGACCTGACATTATTGTTGATCTTGATGGTGGATTATTATATAGTGGCTGAGAAACAGGAGATCTCTGTTGTCCTTGAGGTACACCTTGATTTTGAACTGGTAATTGATGACGAGAAGTATACTGTTGTTGCTGTTGTCCGTATTGTTGTGGCATTGGTGACTTTTGCATTGATGGTTGTTGCATTGGTGACTTTTGCATTGGTGGCTGTTGCATTGGTGACTTTTGCATTGGCGGTTGTTGCACTGGTGACTGTTGATACTGTTGTTGTGGAATGGACATTTGCGGTTGTCTTGAGGCAACAGGACCTTGAATCTGAGGATTACTTCCAGTGTGATAATTAGAATAAGGACGTTCATTAGCTATACCTTTTGGTTCTGGAGAAGGGGTGCCATTAGGTAAATTTGGCTTGTATTGCTGTTGAGAATAATATGCAGTTTCTTGTTCGCTACTCACATTAGCCTTAGGAGTACCATTATTAATATTATTATGGAAATTCATGTCATTGGCAGTAACTGGAACTGGTGGTGCTGATGCAGGAATGAAATCATTACCAGAAGTTATAGGAAATTGTTCTTGGCTTCGTTGATTATATGTTCCAGAGCTAGGTTGACTAAAGTTACTTCTAGCAGGGGATTGTTGTCGGTCATTTCTAACCGGGGAAGCAGACATGTTTTGTCTAACAGGTGACTGTTGACGCTGGTCTCTAACTGGAGAAGCAGAAATATTAGATCTCACAGGTGATTGTTGATATTGATCTCTTTCAGGAGAAATAGAAGGGTTATTTCTCATAGGCGATTGTTGATATTGATTTCTCACAGGCGATTGTTGATATTGATTTCTTATTGGAGATTCAGACATATTAGACCTGACCGGAGAATTACTCATTCTTCCCCTATTTGCTTGATACGAATCATTATACGGAGTACCTTGTTTTGTAGGAAATTGTTGATATTGATCCCTAACAGGTGGGTGTGCATTTGCATTTTCAATTTTAACTGGAGAAGGTATCGATTCCACAGGAGGCTGTACTCTTTGCTGAAAACCGGTTGTGTTATCTGCCGAATCTGGCGATTGTCTTGAATCAAAACTCGTTCTGGAGTTATTATTACTTGATTGGTTAATATCAGAAAGTTGAGATGGTCTATATTGGTCAAACTTGGTTAAAGTTTCAAATGTTTCATGTTCCGTTCTAATACTGCTCGAAAGTTGATCAACTTCAGAATCCTCAGTCCTCAACTTTTCTGTTTCAATCATTTGTTCAACCATACCATTTAGTTCATCAATTGTGTTAATTTGTTCATCTTGAATTATTGAATGACGGTTATTTTGATATTCATTGATAGGCTCTTGAACAGAAGTTCTATTATTGGAGCCTTGGTTTTGTTCCACGTAATTTGTATTAATATTGACATTATTTGAAGCTGCATTACTTGCTTCTTGTTTTGTAATTTCTTGATTATACAAAAGAGCTGGTGATACTTCAAAATTATCAATTTCTGGCAGATCAATTCTAAATCCTTCATCTTTTTCAATAACTGGTAGTTGATATTTTGCTGGATTTAACAGACTGTATTGACTAACAACACGATCATCTCTCTTACTAGTGTTCTGTTGACGTTGATTATTGTTGTGTTCAATTGTGTTATATTCCACACCTGTTTTTTGAGGGATGTTATTGACATTAGGCATGTATGAATTTGAATTATTCTTAAATTGAGTATTTGTAGTTTGTACATCAGGTTGACTTATTACATTCACTGTTGATTTAACAGGCACTTGTTGTCGATATAATTCATTTACTGGTGGGGTATGATCTACATTTTGTGATGAACCAGAACCACTGTTGCTTTTTTTTCTTAAATTGTTTAACGGATTCCATTTAGAAATTTTTTGTTCCAAAGCATGCAAATTATGCTTACTGCCATTACCACCATTCAATGCTTCTTTACTAATAACTGTATGATAACCACTATTATTTGAATTGTTTGAGTTATTTGAAATATTTGAAATTTCTGAAACATTCCTTTGATTTACGAATTGTGCATTTTGAGCATTTGAATTATTTTCATTAAATTCATTATTATATTTTTCATCATCATCAATTTGTTTTTCATCTAATAAATTTATGTCAGATTCTTGGAAGACAACCCATTTTTTAAAACCATCAAATTCAAATTCTAATATTAAAGATCTACCAAATAGTCGTTTCTTTTCAGCAGTTTGTTCATATGAAAGAGATGATAACCATGTCCAAATAAAATAATCATCAATATCAATTCTTGAGATTTGAATATCTTCCTTTAAAATATTTGATGAATCTGGGACACAACTTTTTTTCGCCCAACCTGCTTGGAAAGTTGAATGTTTTGTTTGAATTAATTTCATTATTCTTCTTGATTCTTGTGACATTTTACCACTAATTCCTTCAATGTTTTTCTTTTTGCTAAATAAAGATTTTAATAATGCGTAATCTTCACGAGCAGGGAATGCATTTTGATCATTAAAATCTAATAAATCATTACATCTTTCTAATAATTCCCAATGTTTTTGAGAAAATTGATTTGTATTCAATGTAACTAATGGAATTGTTAATATACTTTGAGAAGTATAATTTGAGACAGATTCACCAATCGGTGGATATTCATTATTTAATAATAAATTTTTCAAATTACGCGGCAGTTTACTATTATTTTCTTCTAAATTATTTGATGAATTCATTGGTAAAAAACTTCTTAAAAATGCTAATAACAAATGAAACATTGCATTTGAAGCAGGAATCCATTGATTCAAACCATCTTGAATAGAATTATCTTTAAAAATTGGAATATCAAAATGTTCATCATTAATATTTTCTGGGAAATGTTTATTATTAAAAGCCCAAATAGCTGACATTTTTGAAATTTTTCTTGCACTTAATTTATTAATTTTTGAATTTGATGAAATTGTTACAATTAAATCTAAGAAATCATAAACAATTGATGCATGATTTGATGAAGATAAACATTTTGGCATTATTTCTAAAAAAGCCTTTTGTGGATAATTTAATTTTTTTTCTCTTTCTTTAAATTCCAAATATGATTTCCAACCAATAATTTCACCATTTGGTAGTCTACACCAAATATATTTTAATGCTTGAAATAATGTAAAGCAATCAGTATTTGAAACAATTTTTTTAATACTTTTAGTTTCATTAATTTTTTTACCATTACCTAATGGGAATAATTTATTTAAAAATTTTAATAAACGTTCATTTGTTTGTTCTTTTCTAAATGGTATCATTAAATATTCAATATTAATACCATTTATTTTTAATTCTTCTGTTATTAAATGAATGACAATTCTAACATTTTCTCTTGTAAATTCATGATAAAATTCAAAATCATTATCACTATTATTTTTATTATTTGGTATATTTGGTAAAGATTTTGAATTCATCTTTTATTTCATTGTCAATTCTACTACCACCTAATATTTTTTGTATTTTTTTATGATCCTTAATCAAATATAAATACAAATATTTTACTTTCCAACATATAATAAATATATTAAACTGTTTTGTTTACTAAATTTTTCTTCATTGTTAAAATTTCACCGAATTTTTGATATTGATCTAACTTTTGACAATCAAATTTATTCAATATTTGCAGAATTCATTCGTAAAATTACTCTCTACGGGTAAAAAGTTTTTTTTTTTCTCAATTTTCAATTTCCGAAAATTTTAATGAAAAATTAAAAAACTAATTCGTGTCACGTGCAGTACACTGCACGTGACACATTAAATAAATGAAAAATTCAATTGGATGAATGGAGAATTATTATTATTATTATTATTATTATTATTATTTTTTGTTAAAAATTTCGTTTCGTCGTTACACAAAAATTTTTGAAAAATCGGTTAGTAATTGGAGATTTTTAATTAATAGCGGCTACAATGGAATAAAATAAAATAAATTTTTGTAATCAATTAGTAATGTAATGGGATGCAATGGGATCTACTGATAGTCAACGATGTTATTTTATAATGATCAATGGTTCATTGGTAAATGAATGGAGAGATATACTTGTTAGTTTCTAGGATATTGTATACATTGAAATCAATTGAATTAAATTTAAAATGAAGAATTATATACATATTCTAAAGCAGTACAAGCAATCTTGTTTAACCGCCAATGGAACAATACAATACAATTGTATTACTTGCACTTGAATGGTAATAAAAATTTAGAAATTTTTGTTAAATTAAGTATTAGTTAAAATATATATTTATACATCTAAAATAATTAAGGATAATATATATTTTTGTGTGATATGAGCGAATGACTATGAATTATTATTATGAATAAATTTTTTTTTAAAAAATTGGGGTATTATCGTTTATGATTAAAAATTGATAATATTATGTTTTACATGAGTAATATTAGTTTCTTTGAGATAAAATGTGGGTATTAATTAAAATTGATGAGATTATTATTATTATTATGAGTGAATGAATGATTGAACGAAGGAATGATTTGAATTGATTATTGCTTTTCTTGTAAATGAAGTTGCTTTTCCTCATCATCAAAATATTCATAATCGTATTGATTTGGATTATGATAATTTAATAATAATATAACTATTAATGCAACGACAAATATTCCTACAAAGAAAACTATAAACCAAATAATGAAAACTGCTATTAAATTATCTAATGGTTCTTCCATACCATTGAAAGTATTTAATGCATTTAGAGTGTCTTGATTGTCAATTGATTCTAATAATGAATCGTGTTGCTTTGTCTTGTATAAATATGTAATTGAGTTTGTTACCGTTTTAACTATTGTAGAAATTAATCCACCATTAGAATTTGTAAATTGATGATGTTCGTCACAAAGCATTGTGTATCTTTATAATTGCGTGTATAATGCTTGTATGTTTAATTGATATACAGATATATATAAATTATATAAAATGATGAATACATGAATACAATTGAACAAAATGATATAGATCTTTACATTCACATACTCATACATATATATATATATGAATGTAATAGATGAGTAAAGTGAACCAATACGAACACGGATACAATCTAAGGATTAATAATCGGTGTATTTTTGCCCAATTGGTAACAAATACTACTACTTAACAGTAGTAGTCTTCTCAGCGAGCAATAAATCTCAGTCAGATCTATTTGTAATCACCACATAAAACTTAAATTTTATTTAAAACTCCATTATAATACTATATTTTTCACTACCAAAGTTTTTTAGTAACCGGGAAGTAAAGCAAGTAAATAAAGAATTTTTATATTTATTAACCGTTTTGCCGAATTTTTTATAATTGAGAAATAAAAAAAAATGATTTCTAGAGGGGAATACCCGCTGAAGTAAAGTGGGAATGAATGTGGAATGAGTTATTTCTGCGGGAATTTATCTAGTTTGAGAGTTTTCCCTTCAATAAAAAATTATAAAAATTGATTAATTAGCATTTTTCGTTCTCCGAGAATTTTCCAGGAGAAATTTAAAATTTGTAATGTTGCGATGAATTCTGAGGAAAAACAGTGAAAGAGGGAGCCAGTGAGAATGAAAATCTTGAAGAGGATGTCTGCGGTATGAGCGTAATGTAGCCACTAGTAAAGACATATAGGAACAGCATGTTTGTACATGCTATTCTGTTGCAAAAAGTATGGTAACTGGTTGTTTCAAACAGAGGAATTCCTCCTAAGGATTTGTAACAGGTTGCTTTTAACATTTCTGTGAATTATAAAAAAAAATCGTTTAGGGAGATTAAGACAGTATGAAACAGGGAGAGGATGGAGACTTATCGTTTCTGTTTCTGTTTCTCAGGATTTTTGGAAGTGGTAGTGGTTTTTCGTGCAAGGGGGGTCTGGTTAATATTCCAGAGAAGGAATGAAATTTTTAAAATTTACACTTGTATGGCGCGGGCGATAGAATATATAATTGATTTCTGTTTTTTGTAAAAAATACTAGAAGAAATAAAATTTTACATTGTACTGTAAAGATGGCGTACAAATATGAGCTTTTTTTTTTTTATTTAAACTGAAAATTAATTCACTCTTTCTATGGAAAATCTGTACACTGCACCCACCGCATAAAATTTTTTTTATTTGGTACCCTTATTTCACAGAATCTTAAAGATGAAACCCTTAAATTTGGGGATTCTATACGAATACATTTCCCAAATTCAAATTTTGATTACCTAAATAGGTTAATTGTTATGTTTGTTAATTTGTTTACCCTTTTAGGTAAATATATATTTTGCACTTGGTAGTCACATGAATATCACATGACCATTTTGATTAATTATTGATTGATTCAATAATTGTTTACCGATGAGATTGAAATTTGAAAATTTAAATAATAAGAGTAAAATAAGTGAATTAATACCAGCATTGATACATTTCATAGCTTTACAATTGATCCAAGTACTTATACAAGCAACCAAGATCTATTGGAGATGAGTGATGGTAAAAAATTTAATAAAATTGCGGATGCTTTAAAATTTATTAACAATCAACTATTATTAAAAGGTTATTACAATAATGATAAGGATAATTCAATTGAATTGACTGGTGCTATTGAGGATAATAAATTAATAATTAATACTTTTAATAAATTGTTAAATGATTTAAATACGAAAAATGAACAATTGGAAAAATTATCTATTGAAAAAAATAAAATTCAAGATAAATTAGATAAAAAAATATTAATTGAAAATGAATTGAAAGTAAATTCCAACAACAACAACACCAACAATAATAATATTCACAATCAATCAAATAAAATTACTAAGAGCACTAGCATTACTAAACCAACAATAAATAAAAATGTAAGAGATGTTACAACTACAAAACTGTATAAAGTACAATTAAATAAATTACAGTCAACAATTGATGAATTAAGAAACTCAATGCATGTTAATAATTTAAGAAGAGGTACAAATGATTCAAAAGATATAACATGGAATTTACATTCTGATATAACTACATTCAATAATGATTTAAAAGATGGAACAATCAAAGAGTATTTGGAATCAGCAGATATACTAGCCAAATATAACCAGTTGGTACATCTAAGATTGAATTTAATTCAATTCTTATCCATAGTCAATAAATTAACATATTCTAAAAATATTTTGAAAATTAATGAAATAAATATCGAAGAGCAAACGAAAAATTTCTCATTAGTAGATGATTTCCTTAATGACCCGGAGATTAATGAATTAGTTAATGATTACTATCAAATCATAAAGCTATCAAATGAATCTGTATAATTATTTACCCATGTACATACATATAATGATTAATTTATTACTGAGAAACTCACATCACATCCAACGAGCAGCATTAATAATAATTCTAAAATTATGGAAATTGAAATTGCCGTATAATTAATTAAATAATAAAGATTAAATATATAATTTTAGTTATTATCAATTGCAATTATTATTAAGAAAGTATCCAAGTGGAATATAAAGTGTCATGATGTCTACTGATTTAGTTTATAACCCAAACTCCAAGCAATTAAGCATTGATGTGGAAAAAGAGTTTCTTTTCGTTGATGCAAGAGCTATCAATGTTAATCAAATCAATAAATTAAGTGTTGCTATTATTGCTGAATCAAATCCAAATTTTACTCCACAACCAAATGATACAGTTTCTAAGATGATTAAGACTATGTTTGAAACTGGTATTAAGAATATAAAGCAAAATAAAATGCAAGAAGCTTTAAAAAATGTTACTTTAGCTCTTGAAATGTCTCAAAGAAAAAGAGCACCATATGAAGCTTTCCAAATTCAATTACAAGATTTACAATTCATCATTCGTCAAAAAATTGATTTAGAATTAACTTTAGGTAAAAATTTAGATGCTTTACAAGATTTAGAAATGTTATTAAACACAGGTGTTTTAGATCCAGAAATTTTTGTTAGAAAAACTGATGCATACTTGAAATTGAAGCAATTCAAAGATGCTCATAGTTCTTGTGAAAGAGGTTTAAGTTTATTCCCAACTAATCCAAAATTAAGAGTGATGCTAAACGAATGTAATAGACGTTTAGCTGAATACAATGGTGATTTATAATCATTTCCAAAAAGCTGTTTTATAAATCAAAGAACAGCCTCATATAAAAACTTCACACATATTTGATAAAGAAAAAAACAACAAACATATCCATTTAATAACTGAAAACTAATTTCATTATTCGAACTAGAACGTATTTACATAATTTTCATCATACTTTTCTAAGTATTGTATATTACAAATGAATAATTTTCCAAATCTACAAACTATTAACAAATGAACAAGTAACCATATAAAGTAAGCAAATCAATCAATAACTAACTTAATAGAACTTTTATAGATATATAACAATATAATAGTGTACTGTACCATATTAATATTACCATCATTACCCGGGCTCTAGTATTTGCTATTATGGTTATAAAAAATTTTTCACCAAAATTTTGTTAGAGGCAAGCGATGAGTGGATTGGAAGAAAACACTTACTTTGAAGTTATTTGAATACAATGATGTTCAAGTTAACTGTAATTGTTTTATTAATATTAACTTCCAATCTTAGTTTTTGTCCCAATTAATAACTCTATAACTGTATCCAATATAAATCATGTCTTCTGTGAATCTATCAGGGTTGGCTAATTCCACTGGAGGTAATAATAATGCTTCTGGTGAAATTAATGTAATTGTTGATACTTTTATTGCCAAATTGAAAAGAAGACACATTCAAGGTTCTTATGCTATTGCATTAGAAACATTACAAATATTGAAGAGATTTATTTCTGCTGCTCGTTGGAATCATGTCATTGAATTGATTGAACAAATTAGGGAATTAGGTAGTAGATTAGAAAAAGCTCATCCAACTGCATTCACTTGTGGTAACGTTATAAGAAGAATCTTAGCTGTTCTACGTGATGAACAAGAAGAAGATTTACGTGAAAGTGGAACTGGCAACTCAGGTTCTGATTTAAATGCTTCCAATATGGCCGAACCAATGATTTCTTCTATGTTTAACTTATTCCAAAAACCTGAAGAACCTCAACAAAAGGAATCTGGTAAAGGTAATCGTCGTTCTAATAGATCAAAAACTGATTATCGTCAAGTTGCTATCCAAGGTATTAAAGATTTAATTGATGAAATTGAAAATATCGATGACGGTATTCAACAAATTGCCATTGATTTAATTCATGATAATGAAATTCTTTTAACACCAACTCCTGAATCTAAAACTGTACTAAAATTCTTAATTAAAGCTCGTGAACGTAATAATAGAAAATTTTCAGTATTAGTTACTGAAGGGTTTCCTAACAATACAAAAAACGCACATGAATTTGCCAAGAAATTAGCTCAACACAACATTGAAACAACAATTATTCCTGACTCTGCTACTTTTGCTCTAATGTCAAGAGTAGGGAAAGTTATTGTCGGTACTAAAGCTGTTTTCATCAATGGTGGTATGAACACATCAACTTCTGGTGTTTCCTCCGTTTGTGAATGTGCTCATGAATTTAAAACTCCTGTTTTTGCTGTATCTGGTTTATATAAATTATCTCCATTATATCCTTTCGATGTTGAAAAATTCATTGAATTTGGTGGTTCACAAAGTGTATTCCCACGTATGGATTTAGATAATAGATTAGACACAGTAAATCCAATAACATCATATGTTCCTCCAGAAAATATTGATATCTACATTACTAACATTGGTGGTTTTGCCCCAAGTTTCATATATCGTGTTGCTTGGGATAATTACAAACAAATTGATGTTCAATTAGAACCAACCGAAGAAAAAAACTGAAGAACTTAAAGAGTTCAATATAAAACACAAGATCATATAAATAACTGCATCATCCATGAATTAATAAACGTCCTAATATCATTAACCAGAAATTTTGTTTCCTAAAAGTATTATCTTCCAATCTTGAAATACTGCCCTGTGCCTCGCTCGATTTTTATTGTCCCATATTTAAATCTTGAGCTGGATGTTCATTTCATTTTAATGTCATGAATTAATGGGCCATATTAAGTGCCTTCTTTGAGTACGAATGTATCGAAAATATCCCACGTTACAGTTTTTGTAATTAGAAGTTCACACATTTTCTTTTAAATTTATTTAATTAATCTTGTCAAAAAATCACATAAATTCTTTGAAATAACAGTTAAACTTAATACTTAATATCTTATCTTGAGACAAGAGCATTGTAACTGTGGGTAGAGTTCAATGAAAAGAACTTATGTCTTATAAACCTTAATTGATGAGACAGACTTAATCTAGTCATGCGTGACGACCATTGTAACTGTAATAAGTTTACAAAATATATGAACTTGATAAAATGTTTGCTATTTTATTTCACAAGTAACAATCGATAACTCAGTCAAAGAACACCAGCTAAACTAAAAAAGAGTACAATATGTCAAGGAAACTATTGGTTTTTGGTGGGAATGGGTTTTTAGGTAAAAGAATATGCCAAGAAGCTGTAAATAAGGGATTTCAAGTAGTTTCTATCTCTAAATCAGGGAAAGCACCTGCACCTGTAGCTCATTCAGATTATGATTGGATAAAAGAAGTACAATGGGAATCTGGTGACATTTTTGATCCTAGTACTTACCGTAATCAATTAATTGACAAACCTGATGTCGTACATTCAATGGGTATTTTAATGGAAAATGAAAACTATAAGAATGATATACGTGGACCAGTTGGTAATTTTGCCTCAAATTTTTTGAACACAAGTGCCATTCTTGGTTCAAACCCATTGAAGAAAGCGGATTCCAAATTTAATTATGAATGGATGAATAAAAAAAGTGCATTGATTTTAGCCAAATCATTTTCAGAAGTTCTACAGAAATCAAAATTCTCTAAATCTTCTCGTCTCCCAGCTTTCACATATATATCTGCTGATAAAAAATTTCCATTTATTCCACAAGGTTATATCTCATCTAAAAGAGAAGCTGAAACTGAATTGTTTAAATATGATAAGATATTTCAACCAATCATACTTAGACCAGGGTTTATGTTTGACGAAGTGGAAGGTTCAGATGATGCAAGATCTTATATACAGAGTGCTTTAGAAATATTAAACTGCAGCAATAGAATACTGCTAGAAAACAAGTTTAAGTTTATAAATGACAAGATTAGACCTACTGTTTCAACCCAACAAGTTGGTCGATGCGTAATTAAAAATATTTCTGACAAAGATAATAATTCAAAAATAATTGAGTTGGAAGATATAATTCAACTGTAAATATAAATATTATTATTTCCTATATAACTATTTAGCATATTCATACTTCCTACTTTTAATATTGCATTTAACCTTAATGTATATATACAAATCAAATTTAAATAATGGCATCGCGTAAATTCGCGATTTATAATAGCCGTAGTACTTAAGAATATATTTTAGGATGATAGTAACAATTAAACCAGTAAATACTGAACTACAAAAGTATATACCAAGGTCCAATGAAGCTGAAACTAATTATAAATGGTAATGAAGCTCATAATGATTATAAACTGCTAAAAACTACAGTATCAACAGTAGCGTCTTTACGTAAAACAGCGGTACTGAGATTTAATAATGAAAGATTAGTGATTATTTCTACTCCAAAGTCATCTCCCAATGCAGGCTCTAGTGCAATATTACATGGCGATACTGGTCAACTATGGTGCACAATTCCAAAAGATGTATTTAAGTTATACACTGTGATATCTGCCAGAGAACTGAGTAGCATTACAATGGAATATAACTGTGATTCACTGTTAAGTGTGTTCAAAAGATATGACAGAGTTATGAGTCAGGGCTCATCTTCTAATATGACAATTAAATTACAATCTATGCCTGAATGGAATGTTAATACAGCCTCATCTGCTCCTGATGATGCTAATTCAAAACCTAATCCAGTATGCGCATTAGGGATCACTTTTGAAGAAATTGTCAATACTGGTGGAAATGATATAGATATGAATAACAATGATAATGATGGAACATCAACATTAATGATGAATGGAAGTAATAAAATTATAATGCATTCCTTTAAAGTACCCGTGAAATTACTATTTAGAGCACAGGATGCAAAGATACAAGAACCGATGATTAATTATACACAAATTATGATGTATAGACTACCTCCAATGTCTGGTGAGTATGGTAATGGCTTCTATAATTTTATAAGAAGAATAGAAAGGTATACAAATATAAATCATGTGCGGTTAAGTGGTAAAGAGAAAGACTCAAATGACCCAGATGTAAAAGATGTTGAACTTAAAATTATTGTAAATGAACTAGACTGGCATCTAGAGATATGTTGGAATGGTGAATTGGATCCAATTATTCAACCTCAATTATCAAATGAAAAGGTAGATGATGCTAATTTTCAGGAAAATACATATGATCCATCATCGTTAGTAGATAATACAAAGTCATTACCAGAAGAGAATAGCATGCAGATTGAAGATAGTGATATAATAAGTTCAAGAGATAAATTCCAAAATGAGAATGGCGATTTCGATAAAAATCGTGCTCCTCTGGAAGATGTTTCTATTATGGTTGAAAGAGCAGAACAAGAAAATTCTACCATTCATGAAGTGATCATCAGAAGCAAGGACTGGAAGGTGTGTTCTAAATTATACAATGCATTTGAAGAAGTAGTTTTAGCTATATCACACGACGAGTCATGCGTTCTTCACTGCTCTCTAGATAGAGGTAATGTTGAAAATATTGATGATAAAAATGGAGGAGAAGAACAAGACGAAGTTGCTAGAGAAAGAGGCCAAATTATTTATTACATGGCAAGATCAAAAGCCTTATAGGCACAATATCAAATTTCAATGATTGTGATTTTTCAATAATAAAAATTACTTATGTTATATATGATTTTATATTATTAGGTTCTTTTAAGGAGATACAATTTAAGCATTTCTCTCAGCAAAATCTGAAACAAATTTGGATAATTTTTCAACAGTAGCAACTGACAAAGCATTGTAAATGGATGCTCTAAAGCCACCAACTGATCTATGACCCTTTAAACCTGTCAATTTTAATTCATTGGCTTCTTTTAAAAATTGTTCATCTAAACCATCCTTCTTTAAAGTGAATACAACATTCATTTTTGATCTTGCTGGTTCAGCAACTGGCAAATTATAGAAATCTTTGTGAGCGTCTAAAGCAGCATATAGAGATTTTGCTTTTTGTTCATTTTCTTTTTGTTGAACTGGCACACCTCCCTTTTCTAATAAATATTTAAATACTAAGTCCATGACATGTAATGTAAATATTGGAATTGTGTTGTAGGCAGAATTATTGTTGACAACTGTTGGATAATCAGTAGCAATTGGAGTAATTGGGATACCGAATTCTAGCAATTGGTCATCAGTAACTTTCTTAATATTTTCAATAATTGATTTCTTAATGATGTAAACTGTTAAACCAGCTAACCCGATATTTTTTTGAGCACCTGCCATGATGACACCATATTTAGAGACATCAATTTCTCTTGACAAAATATCACTTGATAAATCAGCAACAATTTCAATATCTTTATCTTCATATAAGCATTCAGGTAAAGAATTCCATTCAACACCATGAACAGTTTCATTCTCACATAAATAAATATATGAGAATTTATTACCCCTAATTCTAGAAGACCATTCTGATTCATCTGGAATGGAACCATATTTACCATTAGCATCAAAATCTTTTGAATTGAATATGACTTTTGATGGAACATGCAATCTTTTAGCTTCTTCAAAAGCCTTTTGTGACCAACTACCAGTAACTAAATAACCAGCTGGAGCAATTTCACCAGTTTTACCAAGATAAGCAGCTGACAAATTAGTAGCTAAAGAAGAGAACCCAGTAGTACCACCACCTTGAATAAAGAAAACTTCATAATCATCAGGAATATTCATTAATTGACGTAAATGTAATTTAGCATCTTCAATAACTTTTGTAGCATCTTTTGAACGATGAGAAATTTCACCAATACCTAAACCTATATCATTGAAATTAATCAAATCGTTTGAAGCTTGTTGTAATACCTTTGTTGGTAATTGGGCTGGACCAGCACCAAAATGTTGTGGTTCTTCTCTATCAATTGGCATCACTCAAAATATAGAAAGTAAATGCTCCTATTTTCCTTCTCTGATTGATCTGTTTCAACGAAACTTTTAAACAATCAAGAGTATATATCAGATGTATCAAAGAACAGAAATATAAACCAACAATAACTAATAGTTGATATAAACAAATATAATTACATAAATAATTAATTTTAATACAACTAGAGTCATTATACCATTAGAGTCATGAATTCCCATGAATAATTCTGAATGACCTTAATTTTTCGTTAAACCTTTACAATAAATTGAAAAATATCACGAAATAATAATGTGACAGAGTAACGTGATTGCTAGTTTAATAGGTATAAACAGACATAGTATACACTTAATTTATTAGCAAGAGACTCAACAATAACAATAATATAATATATCATATATTTGTTAGTATTCTGACAAAATATATTAATTTTAGTAGTTAATTAAATAGAATTGGTATATTACTTAAAGTGTGTACACCATCCACATCAACTATGACTGCAAATGACAATTGTACACCGCATATAGCACTCAAAATAGCAAGCAGTCTTCTAAAAACATACAACACCCGTGCATACGGGACACTTTGCAATTTTTAATTTTGAAAAAAAAAGCATAAATTACTTTTTTAGATTTAGCTTGGAATGCCCCCCCCCCACGCAAATGAAAATCTGATTCCACTAGCAATCTCGCCTAGACTCAGCCTAGCTTTGAGCATTGTTATCACTTCTCATCAGAAGCCTCATTGTAGTTTTCCTTTCTAGAAGGAGCTTTTGTTCAATTGTTTGGAAATAACTCCGCCTGGAGAGTCCACTAAAATTTCATTTCTCTTTGTAACTTTCTTTGTAATTGTGGTAAAGGATTAATTTGTTTCTTTCAACAGTGTGAAATATACTTTCCACTAATTAATATCCAAGAGATTACTGCACTTACTATTCATTTAGTGAATTCTATTATTCATTAATAAAAATCTATATATTTACGTATATTTAAACATAGTTACATTTTAATACTGTTTGTAACTTTCTTATTTGTCACTTAATAAGAACACATATCCCAAAACACATAGTAATAATGGTACGTACTAGATGAATAACAAGAACTAATGGTGGAATTATATCTGAAGTTTAATCATGGAATAATGTTGAAATGTATAAGTTATAAAGAACTGCAAATGCAATGAGCTTACTGTTTGTATTGATACGATATTAATATAACCAGATATGAAATGGAACATACAAAGGTTCAACTGTAAAAGTTGTAAATGATTTGGTATATATAAAGTATTGTTGAAAAATTTCTCATCGTTTGTTAATATAGAGAAGTAACACTAATGTTCTATTAGTTTCATTATGTGCAAAGAGAATATGTATCAATTATATGCTTTAAAGTTACTAATCATTATTATTATAAGTGATAAGGTGAAAAATGGTTTCCAAATATAGGTAATGCTCAAGACATGCTAAACTCAGAATAATTACATACATGGTTAATCACTTCCTTCTATTGAATATTTTTTACTAACATTAATAATTATTATCTATTTTAACAGGCTAAAGTTCACGGTTCCCTAGCTCGTGCTGGTAAAGTTAAGTCTCAATGTCCAAAGGTTGAAAAGAGCGAAAAGCCAAAGCAACCAAAGGGTAGAGCTAAGAAGAGATTATTGTACACCAGAAGATTCGTCAACGTTACCTTAACCAACGGTAAGAGAAAGATGAACCCATCTCCAAACCAAGCTTAATTTATATATAGCGTCATTTTCTAAAATCTCGTTTTCACTTTTTATAACTAAAGGATATATATATATATTTTAATCAATTACAATTTTTAAATATGCTTATCAACGTATCATCATTCATGCTAGAGGTTTGATGTTACACTTAGATACCGTCTTGCATTTTACTGTATAACGATAGATGATATTTTCAGTTTCATATCAAAAATTCAACATTAAAAAAAATTATTGAATATTTTATTTGAGTTTCTTATCTCATCGCACTGATAATAGTTTAAAGTAATACCAGTTAAAACATTAAATACATTATATGCTAATTCAGTATGTCAAACACTGATGATACTATTGATAAGGCCAAGATTAAAGAGCTTTTAGACTCTGTTAGATCCCAATTTATAACACCATACAAAGATGATAATTCCTCAAAGCTTCGTGAAATTAAATCAACAACTGATCTATCTAAATCTAATTCTACTCCAATCGAAGAATTATTGAAACTGTCTAAAATGATTAAAGCTCATGCTACCAAAGTTGGTATCATTTGCCACCCAGATAAATTTAAAGATGATTCAAACAACACTGCAATTTTCAATGAACTTACTTCTTTTGTCAATGCTGTTTTCTTCTTATTCAGTTTGTTACCATTATTTTATAACGACAAAGAAGATCATTATGCCCAATACACACTGGAAAAATTAGATATGAGTATATTGAGTTTAGTGAACGGTGTCTCTCAATTGATTGAAGACCTAGATAAATTAATAGTTGATGAAACAGAAAATGTTATAGACTCTGAAAATAGATTAATATCGATAGGTATGATTTGGTCTGCTTGTGATGTTCTAGGAGAATTAGCAACTAAGAATAATGTAGGTTTATTATCTGACAACATCCGTGGAAGTTGTCAATTAGTCGATGATATCTTAATTGATATCGAAGAGTGGTTACAAGATCCTCAACTGGGTAATGGATTTTTATTAGATGATTCCTTTGATTCAGGAGAAGAGGATTCAGGAAATGAAGAAGCTGACGAAGAAGAGGAAGCTGCTATCAAAGAAATCAAACAATTCTTTGAAAACTGGCAAACTAATATTAAAATGATAAAATTATTGTTATCTTCATTCACAAAATCAATTTCTCAATCTAGTAAAAAGGAACAAGACAATTTTAAAGGGTCTACTTTAGATAGTTTACAAAGATTACATACCGACGTAATTAGTGAACTTGACGAGATCATGGCTGATACATTTATGGCAGATGCTAGTTTCCAAGTAGATGATTCAGAAGAAAACATTACCTCATTGAATAATAAACTAAAGGAAATGGTCAAGATAATTAAAAATATGAATGTTTCTGATGCCAAGAAATCTAAATGGATAGATGTTTGGGAAACCAAGTATTTTGAAAAACAAACATAATCTGTCATTTTAATAAGCCATTTAAGTCAGCATCTCTATATAGTTCATATAATATTACATTATGAATATATATTAATATATATATATATATATATATATTACTTTTAAAAGATTATAATATGCATTAATCATGAATCATTATAAATGATATCTTTGTTGTGCAACACTGCAACTTACGTTATATTTAAATATATTTTAACTTTAATTGAGTATTTTCAATATGCTACCAATCATCACCATTATCGTAATCATCGTTTGCTCCTACTTTGGCCTTTCTTTTGTTTAAAGCGGCAGCAAGAGCGTCTGCCATTGATGCTGGAGCACCAGATGGAGCCCCACTACCACTCGTAGCTGCTGGTGTGGATTCACCTCTAGCTTCTTGTAGTAAAACAGATGGTTTATCTAATTGAGATTTGTCAACTTTACGTAATCCACCGATACCAGCACTTCTAATTGATGCCAATAATGCATCTCTACCGCTATCACCAGTTGTTTCAACAAAACCACTTGGAGAGGCTTGTGGAGTACCTCCCATAGCTGGAGGTGGAGGAGGAGGAGGTGGTGGAACAGCACCTGAACCTACTTGTTGTGGTTGTGATAAAAATGCTGGTGGTGGAGGGGCTGCAACAGATCCACCCATATTAGGAGGTGGAGGTGGAGCAGGGATATTAGTGTTCATGTTTGGATGGGCAGGAGGAGCTTGTGGGATGCCGCTCGTAATCGGATGAACTGGAGGAGGAGGAATAGAATTTATGGATTGCTCATTAACCATTGCACCAAATGTAGTTGGTGGTGGTAATTGCATGGTGGCAGGATTCTGAATCGCAGGTGGTGACATACCAAAGGATGTAGGTGGAGGAGAAGCAAAATGTTGCGCTTCAGGTTGTGCTTTAAGTGATTGCATTGGTGCTGATGGAATTGGTCTAGATCCTCTTGGTGGTGGTGGGGGAACTGGTCCACGCCTTGGAGGAGGAGGAGCAGGCATGCCACCTTGATTGACTGTAGTACCTCTATGCGGAGGTGGAGGCGGAGCAGGACCACGTCTAGAAGGAGGAGCAGGTGGAGGGATCCTTGCGTTTCCTGTCGCAACACCACTCCTAGCTGGAGGTGGTGGAACATTTCTACCTGCATTTCTGTTTGGTAGTTGTGGAGTTGGTCTTGTTTGTGCAGGAGGTTGACCACCCCATTGTTGGGGATAAGCATTGCTTTGTTGTGGAATAGGAAATGGTGTATTGCTTACTGGTGGTGGAGGGAAAGCAGTTTGACCTGCCACAGGAGTAGGTATTGGAAATGGAGTGTTGCCTACAGGTGGAGGAGGATTTGGAGTTTTACCGGCAGCAGGAGTTGGTATTGGAAATGGATTATGACTTTGTGGCTGTTGTGGGGGTGGTGGTGGACCTGTTGCTTGTGCAAACTGTGGTGGTAATGGTGGCACTGCATGAACTGTATGAGGAGCAGCAGCTGGTGGAGGGCTAGTCACTGGAGGTATTGATTTAGATGGTTCTGGGGTTTCGGAATGAGAAGATTCAGGACCCCAGTTAGATTGATCATCCTTATAATAGTCTGTGTCATAGTAAGCATCATCTTCATCATCGTCATCATCATTATTATTTAAAGTAGGAGGTGGTGGAGGTGGAGCTTTTGATTTTGTTGATGGTACAGATATAGCTTCAGCATAGTTATATCTTTGTCTTTGGTGATCAATCAATGCTTCACCTCTTGGACCATGTACTACGGTTTTACTCTTTTCTTCTTTAATTTTTTTAGTTAAGGCAATAGCATTTTTATTAGTTAATGTTTTCTTAGAACCATATTTTTCACGTTTTTGAACTCTTTTCAAAAAGTGACTAGCTTCACCTAAATCTTCAAATAATAAACCAGCGTAACATTCTTCTATTTCAAAAGTATGTAAGAAAGTACGATCTTGATTATATTGAAAATTTACATATAATTCTTGATCCCAAAGAACACCACGATGACCACTAATATCAACTAATTTTAAGAAAAAAGTATTACCTACCACATCATCAACCAAGACAATAGCACCAGATAACCCAGTGTATTGCCATTCATCTGGATTCGGATAAGCAATATATAATCTTGCTATAGCCACATCAATAATTTTATTTGAAGACTTTGGTAATGCCCTTTTAATAATTTCTTTATCGGCAGATGTGAGAAGACCCATTAATATAGTCTTGTTAACTTTCTAGTTCTTCTATGCAGCAACACAGTCAATTCTGTATAAATATAAATATATATATATATATTTATTCAAGTACAGTTAATTACAATCAAGAAGGAACAATGTAAAATATCTTTAAATAATAATGTTAGTCCAATTTCAATACATTGAAGATAATTTACCATAATTAAGTTTTTGATAGTAAGTTATCCAAATGAACGGCCCCTTTCCAAAAATCATTTAACAATTTAACGTATGTAATGATATATGTTTCTAGTATCACGTGCAGATACATTATTTATTACCCTACCCACTGTAACGTGACTGCTAATTTATAAAAGTTAAAAGAACTAATAAGAAAGAATACCTTATAGCATGACAAAGAACAAGATGTTGTGTTTAACGAATTTTAAGAAGGATGCAGAGGAATCCAGTGAGGGACTTGAAATAGATTAAAGAAAATTTACTTGTTAACTAACTTTCCCCTCCACTGGATATTAGTTAAACCGGCTAGGAAGAAATACAATAAATAAAGTTCTGAGGACACACACATACACACACACACACACACACACAGTTTTATGCATAGTTTTATTTACCGGATTCCAAATTATGACGGTTGAATCTATTGCGAAAAGTGACAAACTTGTCAAAAATTAGTTTCTTACAGGGTGTCCCTTTGGTTGAACCGCAGTGTGGAAGAGCTTTCCCAGACAATTTCTGAGCAGAACAGACCTTTTTTTTTGTGGCCACCAATTAGTAAAACTGGGACACTAAGAAACATCCGTATAATGCTGTTTTCACCCATGCATAGAAGCTTAGGAATTATTAATTATCAGATAAGGAATTTAGTGATATGTATCTGGTTGGCAGCGGCACGCGTGTTTCTATGTAGCTTCTGTGAGTTTCTATCACATTTTCCTAGAATTTAAAATATTATCTTGCGTCGCTTATATAGGATTAGCTGAACTTTATTTTATTATACTTGTACAGAGGGCCCTTACTTGGAAGATGAGGATTACAGGGAGTATTTAGAGAAGTTTAAAGAAAAGCTGTAGGTTATGTATGGAAGGGCAAATAAGGCACGTTAATATTGCTTGGTTTGCTGGTTATCAACAATGTTAAAATATACACACGTATCCGATTATACCCACCAATGTACTTGTTTTTAAATAAATAAATAAATATATATATATATATATATATATATAGGTACAGGCAAGGTGATGAGTTGGTCCTAATAAATGTATTTTTTTCTAACTCTTGGTTTATTAATTTTACAATAGTAATATTTTTCTAATAATTTTACAAATAGCTTTGTAATTTCACACATTTCCATATAGATACAAGGACGATAAAGTTATGTTGAGTTATATTTTGTTCTGTGCCACTATCATTAATTTGGTGTATGCTGTTAACGTCAAATCTTTTGATATAGATTCAAAGGAAAATGTTGCTGTTTATTGGAGTTTAGACTCGAACTCTAATCAGGAATCATTAGCTTCTTACTGTGAAAATTCAGATGCTAATATTTTTTTACTTTCATTTTCAAATAAATTCCCTGAATTAGGCTTAAATTATATGGATTCATGTTCCACTGCAAACGGTAATTTAGACTGTTTACAAATTTCAAAAGATATTAAAAATTGTCAATCTTTAGGTAAAAAAGTTTTCTTATCATTAGCGGGTGCAGCTGGTTCTACCAGATTCCCCAACGATACAGAAGCTGAATCATTTGCTCAAACTTTATGGGATACTTTTGGTGAAGGTACTAGTGTTTCTCAACGTCCATTTGGTGATGCTATCATTGATGGGTACGATTTTAATATTGAAAATGATAATAAAATTGGGTTTGCTGCATTAGTTAGTAAACTAAGATCATTATTTACAGTGGGTTCAAGAGATTATTATATTTCTGATACTCCTCAATGCCCTTATCCAGATTCTTCATTAAGTGATTTATTACAATATTCAGATGTCGATTTTGCATTCATTCAATTTTATAATAATCATTGTAATATTGAAGAATCATTCAATTGGGATACTTGGGTTAATTTTGCAAACACAATTTCACCAAATTCTGATATTAAACTATATCTTGGTTTACCAGCTTCAGAAAATGTTGCTAAATCTGGTTATGTCTCAGATTTTCAATTATTAGCTAGTATTATTGAAAGAATTTCGCAATCTTCAAATTTTGGTGGTATCTCATTATGGGATGCTTCTCAAGCTTTTGCTAATGTTAAAGATGGTAAAAATTATATTGTTCAAATCAAAGAATTATTAGCTGAACATGTTTATATACCATCTGTTCAAATCACAGTCATTGATACTGCCCCATATGTATCAGTTTACATTGTTTCAGGACCACCAAGTAATGACACTAGTGAGATTCAAATCGAAGATCCTGCTTTATTAGTTACTGCTGCATCAAAAATTTAACTTTTAAAAAAGACTTCAATTTAATTCACTAAGGAGCTTATCTCCTTCCTAAAATAGCATAACCATAATTTTAAAAACAAAACAATCATTCCTGACTCTCTGGTAGGTTCAGTTGATTGATTATAGACACTATCAATCACTGAAGGGAAAGATAACATCATCATACAACATACTAAAACAAACCTGTTGTCCGTTTAAATAAACATTCCAATGAAGTGATCCCGATTAAAATCACTTTAATTTATAAAATATTGTAATCAATTAATTATTAGATTTATGTATATCTATAAATGTAACAAAAAACTGCATTTTTCATTAAATCAATGTATTTAACTCGCTAGTTTTCAAGAAATCCAAATTACAAGCATTATATGAGACGCCCTCATCTCTTGTGCCTAATCAGAGGTTACCAAAGGTACTAATTGTACATTTCATACATGTCTTAATGCTTATAACATTGTATTTTAATATATTAAAAATATTCGGAAGCTTAATTATTAAGGCCGGTTGTTTGACAAAGACTAATTGTGATAGGAATGACTATCTCCAAAATGATTAAATACCAATCCACGGAATCTGAAATGTATAAATATGTGGTATAGATAGGTTTTGAAATACATTGAAGTTTATTATTTAAAATTTTATAGGGAGAGGAGGTATATTTATTTGCAAATAAGTATATAAATTAGGGAAAATGAATGGTTTGAAAAGTGAAGATAAGATAAAACATGAAGTACTGGGTCCCTTTTTCGTGATTAAATTTGTCAATCCCAAGACATTGAATTCTATGACTAAAGATGATTATTTATACATTGCTCAATTGTTAGAAAAAGCTGATGAAAATCCAGCTGTATATTTTACAGTTTTACAAAGTTCTGGTAGATTTTTTTCAAGTGGTGCAGATTTCCAAGGTATTGCTAAAAATGCAGCTGAAAGTAAAGATCCTGAATTGAATAAATGGTTAAGTAACTTTGTTTCCACTAATTTATATGTTACTGATACATTTGCTAGACATACCAAAGTTTTGATTTGTTGTTTAAATGGCCCAGCGATTGGTATGACAGCTGCTATTGTCGCATTATGTGATATTGTGTATGCCATGAATGAAACAGTTTATTTACATTACCCATTTGCAAGTTTAGGGTTAGTTACAGAAGGTGGAACCTCAGTGACATTACCAAGAAAGCTGGGGAACAATATTGCTTACGAAAAACTTTTATTTAATCAACCTATTAGATACGATAGTTTAAAGGATAAAATAGTTTGCAAAAATTATAATATGAAAGATACCGAAGAGTTTAACATGACTGTATTGAACGAATTAAAACAAAAAACTAAAACTTTACACTTACCAAGTTGTTTAGGAATGAAAAAACTTGTACACTCCTCATTAAGAGATGAAATTGTAAAGCTGAACTCTTTAGAAGTTAATGATGCTTTAAAATTTTGGATTGCTGGCGAACCTCAAAGAAGATTCAGACAACTTGAATTAAAAGAAAGATCGCATAAATTATAAATTAGAATATATTTTTATTTAAGTATTTATAATTAAAAATTTAATCGTTTCTTTCAGAAATGGTAATTTCATGCAATATGGAATATATACGAATTATTATTATTTTGAATGTTCATTATTTTCTTCAAGTTTTGATTTGAAATAAAGTTCAAAATCATCAGGTGTATCATTTGCAATATGTTCATCATTTGAATCATCATTATCGTCATGATCATCATCATGCTCTTCACTGTCAACAGTATGTAATATCACTTCTACTGGTTTATCATTTTCTGCAGAAATTTTTCTTGAAATATTTACACCAGTCATAATAAAGAATACTGATATTAATACTGCTAATAATCCTGTTTTTGTTGTATGCCATCTTAAATTTTCAATTTCAGATTTAGTATTACCTAAAATTTTAGTATTAATTTTATTTGAACAGTCAGCTAATTCTAATTTTGTTTTCTTTATAAGTAATGTATTTTCAATTTTTTGATCATGAAATTCTACTTTTGAATCATTTTGAATGTAAGCAATAACCATTTCATGTAATTCATCATTCAATGATTCTAAATTACGATTAATTTTCATTAATTGCAAATGTTGTTCATTTAATTGAGTCTCCCTTGAATTTTGCATTGTATATTTTAATTCAGTTTCTGCAACATTAAATAGATGTGATTGGTTATCTAATTCAACACCTTTTAAGAAAAGATGTTGATATTTATCAAAAAATTCTTCATTGGAGATTTCTAACAATAATTCAATAATTAAAAGACTCTGTTCTTCAGACATACCATTTTCTCTTAAAATATTAAAATATTGTAATGTATCGAATTGATGTTCTGCAGTTGTAGGTTTAGAACCATCACCAACAGAAATCAACTCTTCTGGTAATTTATTCATAAAATCAATTGGTGTTTTTTCCTTTTCATTTTCTTTTATAAGTTTCTCTTTAAGAATTTCTTTAGAATTCAGTTTATTATTAGATGAATCAGATTTCATACTTATTAAATTATTTATAGGCATTGAATTTTGCATTGTAAAACCAGTGTGAGTAGGACTTAAACTAAAATATCTAAACGTTGGAGATACATGAAATAATCCATTCGGTCTATATCTTATTAAACCATTTTGATATTTTACTACATTTGATACTTTAAAGTATCTTGAATATGATAGCATTATTAGTTAAAGTATATATATATCAACAGGGTGTTCAAATCATCAGACTCCTAGCCATGAAGTGGAACTTATGATCATGTAATAGTATTGTTCTAGTTCGATTAATTAGTTAAACACTGCAATTTAATATTTTTAATATTAAAGTTTTCATGAATTCCGCTATCTATTAAAATAGTGAATATTCTTATAATGAAAGGGTCTATGCAAGCTACTAACATATGATTACCTACCTTTTTCCACAAACAATTCTACATATAGGCATACCACTAGCTAATGTGGTTATATCCAAGAGTAAGTAGACTATTTACCACCTATGGTGTTCAGTGGGTAAAGAGAAACAAGTTACCTCCTAGGCCCAAATTTACTGTAGCAATGGAGAATGAATGCACAGAATGTTTCATGCATGGTGGTAGGGGTCCAGGGGGGCAGAAGATCAATAAGAGCAATTCAAAAGTACAATTGAAGCATCTGCCCACAGGGGTAGTAGTTGAATGCCAAGAGACTAGATCTCGAGAACAAAACAGACAAAAGGCAAGAGAAAAAATGGCCCTTGCCCTAGAGAGGTTGACGAACGGTAAGCAGATAGGGATAGAGACCATGACAGAGAGAGAGATAGCATTACAGAAACTGAGTCAGCAAAGTAAGAAATCCAAACAAAAGAAGAGTAAATTGAAATACGATGAACACAAGCAATTGAAGAAAGAGAGGGAACAATTACAACTGGAACAAGAAGAACAAATGATAAAAGACTGGTTCCATAACTCATGAGACAGCATAGACCACGGTCAATAATCAACAGACTCTTAACCATATAGAGCAGCATGGTTTACTATACCGTTAGCTGCAGACATGTGACCCTAGGTAATAGCGATTAATCTCCGGAATGGATTCTCCAATAGTTAATGGAAGGCTCAAATGGGATAATGGATGATCAAGTTACTGGAGGAGATTAATTGTATAAATAGAGTTGACCTTGTTGTGGAGAGTGAGTTATATTGTTGCTACTTGTAGATGAAATACTATAATATTGTAACGGTGTATCGTGTAATATTGGGTAAGGGTATTCAAAGATGGAGTCAGCAAATGTCAGTTATGAAATTGATGGACCTGTTTTCATTATTAGGCTTCATGATCCAAGGTATTTGAATTCTATTATGTTTGATGATTTTATATACATTTCACAATTATTGCAAATGGCAAATAATGATGCTTCCATTTTTTTCACAGTTTTCCAAAGCACTGGTAAGTTTTTCTCAGCAGGTGGTAAAATTGATGCTGTCTTAGATGCAGGTAAAGGTATACCTGATAATTCAATTAATAAATTAAGTGCATTGTTTGGAACTGTCTCGTCCCAAAATGTTATGGTAGCAGATGCTTTTTTGAAACATTCCAAAATTTTAATTTGTTGTATGAATGGACCAGCTGTTGGTTTAAGTGCATCTTTAGTGTTATTATGTGATATTGTCTATAGTAAAAATGATTCAGTTTATTGTTTATACCCATTTAGTAATTTAGGATTTGTTGCAGAATTAAGTACTAGTGTGACTTTACCAAGAAAATTAGGTTATAATTTAACAAATGAACATTTAATATTTAGTACTCCTGTCACTTATAGTGAATTGAAAGAACAAAATATTATTGTGAAAAATTATAATATGGAAGATACTGTAGATTTTAATAAACAAGTAGTTGTGGATATTAAGAAACAAATCAACCATTTACAAAAATCAAGTTTAACAGGTATGAAGAAATTAATGATGACTGGAGAATATAAAGAACAATTAATTAAATCTCAATCTCTTGAAACAGCAACAACTCTACCATTTTGGATTGATGGTGAACCACAAAGAAGGTTTCTTCAATTGAAAAACAAAGAGAGGAAACATAAACTATAGTTGACTGGTTTAACATTTAATTAATTATTAATATTCTTACATTATATATCATTTTTTAGTAAAAAAATAAACAATTTTTTTTATTATTAATATATTCCATTTCTTTCAAATAGTAACCTCTATTACAATTTCACTGACCATAACTAGCTATCAACAAAGAGTAGTAGGTTTTTTTTTTTAATTCAATAATTGAAACTTAATATATCATTTTTGGTAAAAGTTCTAATAACATGAAAAATGTTTTAGAAACCAACAATCTTTCAAGAAATTTTCATCATTAAAAACTTACCAATTGAATAGATGTAAACCAATTACTATAAATATGAATAATTAATGAAATATCAACTTTGAAAGAGGTAAATGTTGCACTGCTCTATTTTTATTTGTTCAAATATTATTTTCATTTAAAATAGTGCAAATAATAATATTTCTTGTATAAATCCAGTTTATTGTAAATGTAATTCTCAATTATTAGTATCATAGAACTGTTGATTAAAACCAAACTGTCAGAGAATAATTTATATAGTTATCAACTCACTATTTAATCAATTAACAAATTTGTTAGAAATTTTTCAATAAAATGTTTTGAGAGAGTTCTATGCAATTTTTTTTAAACTAATTGTTGAGAATATGTTTGTGATTGTTAAAGAAAACAATCTTATAATACCCATTTGTACCAAAGTTTTATGGTATTTTGAGAGTAAACCTCAAACTACTCATTGTATTCCTTTTCAAAAAAAAAAAAAAGACTATTGAAATATATTCTAACTAACTTTTACTTTGAATACACAACATGGTAATCCAAATAATTTCAATTACAACATATTGCTGCCAATCATGATACTTAATTATTAGATTAAGAATAAACTACATTTCAAGATTCTTCTCACTAATTTTTCCATTAAATCAGTGGTAAAACAAAAAAAAACATAATATTTATGATGTTATTTTCAATACTCAATGTTAAAACTTAGAACTCAAATTCAAAATTTTAGAAAGGTAGATACTATTAACCAACAGATTATCCTTGACTAGCATAATATTTAAATTACAATTCAAGTAACATTCCCATGTCAGTAAATGTTTTCCTCTAATAATTCATAATGACACAGTGATATCATTTTAAATGGTTTAATTTTGATTGATTAAACCAGCAAGAATATGATACATTATTCATATAAAGGAAAAGATGCAGTGCAGTTACTTTATCTATGCAAGAAAAATATACCAATACGTTCAATTGTATATTTTAATAAACTGGTGTGAGTATTAGCCATTTAAAATAACAGTTTATACCATGAAATATTATTATTATTTTAATAATTATTTCTAAATCTCAAAAAACGCACTTTTAACCTCGGAAAATGAAATTTTATTAAATTCCAAAAATTAAAAAAGTCCAAAACTGGGTGAGGCTTCAACGTATCTAGCCTGAGGTATCACTGCCAGATACATTTGTATCTCCTCCTCGTGCATGCATCTCCAGATCTGGGCAAGCATTGCTCAACTAAGCCAGATTTCAATGCATTGAAAATTTTTTGATCATATTGCACTGGGAAATCGAGTAAGAATTTTAAGTATATCATATGTATCTATGTATATGTCTGTAGCATGGCTTTAAAATTGTGTTTCAACTGTCCAGATCTGATCCCGTAATGGATATCATCTACAATTGATATTATTGCTGTAGAAACAAGAAGTTTTTTCCACAATTACTGTTACAGTTTTTTTATTTTTTCAAATTAAGAACTACGATATATTAATAGTTTATGTTCCTACTACCACGGAAGCAATTAAGAATTTAAAAATTGGATTATAATTTCGGTAATTTGCTATGGAGTTATTCTCCAACGGTTACGGAAGTCTAAAAATAAATTTTAATTGAAATGTACTATTAAAATATCCCATAAAATATGGATACTTTTACAGTCAAATGTGCGTAGTGCAAATATGAAACTGATAATTAATAGTAGAAGATAACTCCAAAGTTGTATTTTATGCAATGTAGAGAAAATGTAGTACAAATAAAAACCATAACACCGTGTTCTGATAAATTGTTGTATCAATAATTATATACAGGGATTAATTAATGTCTTGAGAACCTAACGGAGAACTAGGACATTAAGAATGCATTTTTTAACAAATTAAGCTGTTTATCAAAATCTCTTGGTTCTACACGTTTTTGTCAGGCACCTTTATTTTCTATTGCCGATGAGGTGTACAGAATTCATGAAAAAAAATTTATTTTTTCTTTCGTTAACAATGCACAGGTAAGAAATTGACAAAAGAAAAAGCTTGAATGAAGAAGGATAGAAATTTGTGAATGTGAAATAACCGTAGGCAAAGTTCCTTCTAGTATTCTTTTTCAGCAAATAAATAGGTTTTTCAATAAGAATTTATTGAAATTTGTACTTGATTATCTAAGTGAAATCAATTTCCAGTTTCTTACAATTAAATAATTTTTTTTTTTTTGTCAATGATATTATTTCAATTCCTAGGGCTATTTCATCATCAGTTTTAAATTTAAGTAAAAAGCCCGTGGAATAAACCTTTCATCCTCTCTGCAGATTTCGAGATCCCAAGATCCCACAATCTCAAGATCTCGATCTTGGTAAATGAATAGTGTGATTAACGATCAATTGGCAGCAGAAACGGGTTAAAGTAAATTGACCAGTTTATCATCGTAACACCAAGAGACAAGATCTCATTGTTACTAGCTGATTGTGATAATAACAAGTTGGTCGATCTGGCCTAAAATTATACACTACATTGCTGTCCTAAGTTTTTTATTCACATGAGATAACTGTTAGAAACGAAAATGAATATTGTAAAAATATGTTTAGTACATATTGAGCTCCGCTTGTAAAAAGAAATCTTCATAGTTTACTTCTCAGATTAGAATTGTAAAATGTTTCTAAGAAACAGTGAAGGAGGGACAGGCTGAAAAAAAACTGGAAAATTGAAAAAAGAGAAAATTAATCTGAATAACAAAGGATAGAAAAAAATGCATAATAATGGAAAAAGTCTGTGAGTGGGGGGAGTTCAAATATGTAACAGTTTGTCTTTGGTATAGAAAGAAGAAAAAGAAAATTATTTTACATCTTTATAAATAGTTTGTAATGAATTTAGGTTATACAAGTATATGTATATATATAAACTTGTGATAGAGTTTTTGGTACCCCAGAGATACATTTCAATTCTGTTCGTTGCTTAGTGACTACAGTGGTTTTTGAATTTAATATTTTTTTAATACCGTTTGAGAAAATTTAAGAATTTTGATTAACAGTAATAAATTCTGATTACTAATCTATTCTATATTGATAATATTATAATAAACTACTAGTTTGACATATATGAAATGGCTCGTCCTAAAAAAGAAGTTACTGAGGAGAATATAGAGCGATTTCAAAGAGAATTAGAATTAGCTGGTGATAGAGTTGATATTCTTTTACAAGATAAGAAAGGTCGTTCAAGATCATGCTTACTATGTCGAAGAAGAAAACAAAGATGTGATCATAAACTACCTAGTTGTACAGCTTGTTTGAAAGCAGCTGTTAGATGTATTCAACCTGTTAATTATATAAAAGCTAACTCACCTTCCAGCAACATAACTTCTAAAACGGCAAATATTCCATCAGCAAATTCAAATAATAATTTTCTTATTACAAACAGTCCAAATGAAAATGATAGTAGTAGGTCAAGTACTCCTGTCGATGCATTATTAAATCCAACATTTAGACCTCAGCAACCTGATATAAATACAAACATATATCAACAAAAAAGTAAAGAGAACTCACATGGTGTTATTGTTGATCACATTCATACTGACCAAAATAATAAAGTGAAAAAGAATTCTAACAAAAAGGATGAATACACTTCTTTTTTAGAGAAGAAATTAAAATATTTAGAAAAATTAATTGATATTCCACCAACAAGTACCTCATTCAATAAGAAGTTACATCAATATAAGAAAATATCACATTTATTAGGCGATGTGGGGAGTTTGGAAGTAGGCAGTGAATCAAATTCTTTAAATAATAGCCAGCTTCCATCTATGATGAACAGTAATATTTCATCACCACTTTCTGCAAATAGTCCAAGCATTTTACCACTGCCGCCAAATCAAAATCAGCCAAAATTTACTCCTATTATTAAAGCATATTCACAAAATTTGGTTAATTCTTATCAAAGAGCTATTCAAGATGAGCAAGAAACCAGTAACATCATTAAATCTAATATTCCTGCATTGGCTACAGATTCATTTGATTCTATTGACTTCTCTAAATGTATTTTTTCGAAATATAATTTGAAAGAATTCTTTGCATATGATCCAGCATTCGATTTCGATGAACAACTTTCCAGATCGTTTTTGGATATATTTTTCACACGTTTACAATTCAAATATCCTTTATTGGATGAACAAGAAATATATGAGTTCCATGATAAGTACATCCACAATAATATTCATTCATTTTCAGAGAATGAATTCCATTTTTCCTGTGGTAGAATGTGGCTAGTATTCAGTATTAGTGCTTGTTTGAATATGACTACAGGTAAATATAGAGGTTTACCACCAGTTCGTTACTTTTCAACTGCTATACGTCATATCACTCGTTGTGGTTCAAACTTGAATGATGATCAAAGAGTAGAATTATTAACATTGTTGGTCTTATATATCATTAGAACTGATCGTGATTCTTTAGTTCTGTATGAAATAATCAAAGATGTTATGACTATCTCCAAAAATAATTTAAAATTAAACAAATTTCAAGCAAATGATCCATCTACAAAGAAAAAATTAAGATTATTTTGGTGTGTGTATTTATTGGAAAGAATGATTTGTGTTGCGGTTGGAAGACCTTACACCATTTCTGAAGTTGAAATCGATTTACCTTTATTCAGTGAAAATTCTTTTAACACTAGCATAGTAACTGATAGACCAGGGCAGTTCCATGGTGTTCATTTTATTAATCAATCATTGAGATTAAGAAGATTAGAATCCAAGTTCGTGGAAGATTTGAATATTATTCCACAAAGAAATATTAGTAAAGATATTTTACGTGAGCATCTTCCGTTGGTCAAACAATATTTTCATGATTTAGAGCTATGGAGAGCTGACTGTTCCAGAGATGATGTTAGAAATTTTGAAAATGAAACTCTAAAATTGTATTATTACAGATCAGTTAGACTTCTGATCCAACCTTACTTAGAA
Source organism: Vanderwaltozyma tropicalis (assembly GCA_030555675.1). Classification (NCBI taxonomy): domain Eukaryota; kingdom Fungi; phylum Ascomycota; class Saccharomycetes; order Saccharomycetales; family Saccharomycetaceae; genus Vanderwaltozyma; species Vanderwaltozyma tropicalis. Next base: position 68,058 of record JANIWO010000001.1, read on the forward strand.
ATCTTAACACCAGAAGACAGATTATTTAGAGAATGTCAAGCTGCCGCTGGTCAAATTTGTCAGTTATATAAAATTTTCCATCAAAAAACAGTAAATGGTCATTCAACTCCTGCTGTTCATACTGTCTTTGTTGCCGGTGTCACATTGATTTATTGTATGTGGTTGGCCAGAAACCTTGATGATGAAAGAAGAAGAAAATTAGGTGATGCATCAAAGCATACGAGACCTCTAGTTAGTGCTAGTTTATTCTCAACTATGGATGATTTAAGAGCCTGTTCCGTTTCTTTATATGTTATGACTGAAAGATCTAATTTTGCTAGAACTTTTAGAGATACATTTGATCAACTGATGAATGCTACAATTGGTAATTTAATTGAACGTTGTGGTCCTGATTCTTCAGAATTGATTTATATTACTTCAGGTAATGTTGATGTATTATTAGCTAATGATGAAAATGGTAAAATTAAAAGAATCATGAATGCCGATGAAAAAACTGTTTATGAAACAGGTGAAAATATATCGAAAAATGATTCCAGCAACCATGGTTTTAACTCTTCTGCTGCTAACAAAGGTGGCGACAATAAGTCTCCTGAAAACATTGCAAGCGGTGCATCCACTGAAAGCTTTAAAAAACTTAAAACTGGTATGCCTCCTGCTATCAATAGACGTTTTGGTACCGCCCAAGTCGACGGCCATATAGGTTTTGCAGAAGGTACATTAGTAGATCTAGAAGATCAAAAGGAATTTAAGAAGAAGCAAATAGTATTGGAAAAGAATTCTATTCCAAAAAGTTTATCCCATTTATTAGATGGTCCTCCAAGTAAAAAGAATAATGATAATAATAAAGATAAGAATGTAACCACTAGAAGATCTGTAATTGGTGATGACGAAAAAATTCAAATGCAATTACAAATGAGAATGCAAATGAATGATATTAACAGAAACACAAGAAATCCTTCCATTGATTCTGCTGATACAAATAATACTAATCAATATATTGTTAAAAAACCAGTTAATTCTACTGAATTTGATTGGCAATCAAAATTTGAACAACAAGCTTTCTTACAACAAAAATTTGCTCAAGAAAATTTACAATTTTATTTATCATCATTAAACCATCAAAATAATAATATCAAGCAGGAGAATGGAATGTATCCAATGGTTCCACCAAGTGGTGTTAGTTCTCCAAATTTGAATAATCCACAATTATCGGTATTAAGATCAGGATCACCGGAACTTGGACAACAACAATATTCATTACCATCTACAATGAACAATAACAATAACAATAATTTATTAGGAGCCATGGTATCCAATATTGGTACACCAAATATGAATTCTAATTTAAATAATGTTAATGTTCAATTTAATTCACCATCACAATTTAATATTCCTGCAATGTCAACTTCATTATCTCAACATAATAATAAGATGGAGTCAGGTGACATTTTATTAAGTAGTGGTACCCATGATATGATTAATAATATTTCCACATGGACTAATGATTCTGTTGTAAATATCATTAATAACATTCAAATACCATCCAATAACAACAATGGTAATGCTACTAATAATGACATCACAATCAATACAACTACACCTGTCAACACTCAACAACAATCGCATCATAGAGGTCAATATAATTTTAATGCTAAACAATTTGCTGATTCATCAGATCATACAACTACAAAATTAGTAAATAACAATGGTGCATTTGTACCAATGCCAGAAAGTTACGATACTAATCAAGGCAATAACACTAATGAGGGACCTATTCATCATCATCATCATCATCATAATAATAATAGTGATAATACTAGAAAAGTACCAACACAATATCCGATGAGCGCATCTTGGGATTCAAGTACTTTAGCACCAGTAGAGGAATTTTGGACAGTCAATGATGACTATGGGTTCTTGACATAGTCAATTAATATAGTTCAGGGATTTTTCCCATTATCATAATAGTCAACAAATAGTATAATCAATTATATAATAATAATATCATAATAGTAATAGTGATAGTAATGATAAGAGACTACGTAATCGTCTATTTCCAGAGGAACCTCAACAAAGTGGTCCCTTTGTTGAGGATTGTACATTTTCTGTTGAATTAGACCCTTTCCCCCCAACTTCATCGACAATGCGATGAGATGAGATACACAATAATAAGATCAAGATTAGAGCGCAGATCATTGAAAGCGTAAATTTTTTTCTCACGATGGGATCTTCGGGTAAGTTACCGCGAATACGGCTAGGTCTGTGGAAATTTCCTTAATTTCAAGTAAAAGGCAAAAATTTTAACCAGTTACTCCTCACGCGATCGGAGTTGGAGCAGTGTAAATCCACAACTCACCCACTTGTAAGATAAGAATGGAATATTTGAGAAACCAACAAACAAATGTTATGGCATAACACATCTCCATGCAATTAATACATGTTGGTTGTTATTGTTGTTGTTTAATACAATTATTCATATACTTCCAAGAAATTGGTCAGTTTGCAAATATTGTTGAGAACATTTGACTTATGAAACTCTGCTTACAATAATTTGGTATTAAATTCTTTTTAATAATATACAAAAATTAAAAATATTACCACAAAAGCTAATGAAGCTAAATGTGGAAAGAATTTTTTTTTTTGTTGAAGAAAACGCGTGCAACCCACAATGGTAGGCATGTCTTTTTGTGAAAACGCCCGTAGAAAAGATTTGGCAAAAAAAAATGAATTCTCCAATGAGTAAAAAAACAAACAAACTTTTGCCTTCGCATATCTTCCCCGCGGTTTCATGAAGAATTAGACGTAGAAATTATCGAAATAACAATCAAATCATCACCTGCATTATATTTATTATTATATATTTTCTTACTATTAAATGTTGTTGTTAACAGTGGTACTCAAAAAGTAAAACCAAAAAAACAGAACACATACTAGTATCATATTTTGAAATTCTATTACATCTATTACAAAATATAGTACATGTACGTGTACATTCCATATGATGATAATATTGCATTAATAATAGTATTGTATCATAGATAATATCTTAATTTATCCACAAAATTCAAATTTAAACCATAGTAATAAATTGTGGATAGATAAAACGTATATCAATTTTAAAACATGCAGTCAATCTTAGTCATGTCTCTACAGACATTTCACCACATCCACACATCCACACACACACACACACACACACACACACACACTTATAGTTAGACAGTTAGAGAGATTATAACCAGCAACTTGGAAATGAATCAGTTGACTAAAATCAATCCACATGCACAGACCCACCCGTAGAGCGCACCCACCTTTTTTTTGTTTTCTTTTTTCTTGGAAAAATTTATTTTCGGCTTATTTCTCAGAAATGGCCGTTGACCGGAGACTCGTCATCTCCCCACGGAACCAACTGAAGGGGTGCGGTAAATATTCCGCAAATCATAACACCAACAGAATTTTTAAATAATGATGTCTCTACGTGGAATTACTAGAAAATCATCATAATATGGGGAACCTGAATTTGTTTTGCAGTTTTCTACAAATTAAAAAAAAAAAATTAAATATTATTGCTAAGAAAACAGTCTATACCAAATTTGGTTCTCTTCTTCATCTTATCTATTCATAATAATCTAATAAAATTGTACCTAAAGAGGTTTAAACCGTATCTCACCATTGATTGTTACTATATTTTTTAAATCGTTAATGGCTTAATATTTTTTTTTTTAATTTTATGTGGGTTTTTCTGTTGAAAGATTGCGGTAGTCATCTGTTATGAGTTCTTTTTCTTCTTCTTCTGGTTTTAGTTTTTTTTTGCCTTGGGTGATTTATTAAATATTAGAATATATATAAAGTAATAGTTTTCTTTATTTTTACAAACCACAATTATTTATCCTTCTTTTATTTTCCTTTGTTTTATTTTATTTTCGATTGTGGTATTTTAGTATCCACAAAAGTATAATCTTATCCCAATTGATAAAATAATAATAATAATAATAAAATTTTATTATTATTATTATTATTAAAATATTATTAAAATATTGCCGCTGATATAAATATTTTATTTTATTTTTAAATCAGAGATGAATGTATTATATGATGTTAATAATAATGATATGATTACTGCTAATAATAATAGTAATAATAATACATTAATTAAAAAATTAAAATCTTCATTAAAAATCATTTCATGTCCATCATCATCATCTTCATCATCATCATATTCAATTTCTAAAAATGTTAGATTTGCTCCTGAATTGACCACAGTTAAAAAATTTGATTGTAATTCTGAACCGATTTCAATTTCAAATGAAAATTCTCCAACTTTATATCCATTAGATGAAATTTCAAAATTTAATTATATCTCTCTTGATGATGATGATGATGATGATAATTATTATAATTCAATTAATGATAATGTTGAAGATGGGTTTTGGTTTAAAGAAATTCCATTATTAAATAATATTGAAAACAATGTAAACTCATATACATTTAAAAAATTTAATCTTGATTCTGATTCTGATTCAAGTTTTGATGATTATCAATATTATAATTTAGAAGATAATGATTTCCCAATTAGGGCACCAACTTTTGAATTAGAAAATAATTCATTCCAATCAATTGATATTATTAATAATACAATTTCAAATATGCATTTAAATCCATTTAATGTTAAAAAATGGGATTTACAAAAGACAAATATTAAAGAATTTAATCAATTACTAATTGAAGAAAATTTATTTCAATATTTAAACAATCAAAATATTAGATTACATTCATTAAAGCAATTAGATAATAATAAATTATTTGGTTTAATTTATGTTAATAATTTAAATTTTGAAAAATTTATTGAAATTAAATTCACATTTAATAATTGGAAAGATATTCATTATATTACAGCAAATTTTAATAAATCAATTTCCAATAAGATTGATGAATTTAAGTTTATTATTGATTTAAATTCTTTAAAATACACTTTACAATTTAAAGGTTTAATTTATAACAATAATACTAATAATACATCTTTTGGAAATTTTGATGTTACAAAATGTCCATTGGACATCAACCTTTGTTGTAGATATGATGTAAATAATGAAACTTATTATGATAATAATAATTATGAAAATTATCAAATGTCATTAATTGTAGAAACAGAAAAATTAAATTTAAACCAATCAATTAAAAATAATGACAATGTTACATCAACAAAAAATATTAAACATTATAATAGCAACAATACTGATTCATTCTTAAATGATTTTTTAACTACAACAACATTAACTCATAGCAAGAAGAATAAACCAATTACTAATTTTTCAAGAAGATTTAGTGAAGATACTGATTATTATAACACTTCTCCATTAAAGCATCTTTACCATAATGATACAACTTTAATAAAACCAACAAGATCTAATTCTGTATTATTACCATCCATTAATGATCCCAAATCTATTATTTCTCAAGAAGTTAATCTAAACAATAAACTTGAAAAGACTTCAAATATTAATCCAGTACTTGATTCTATACTGACAAAGGGAACAAATTCGTTAAATGATATTCAAATCCAAGAATCAATTTCTTCTGTATCATTACAATCATCTTTATCAGACTCAATATCTTCACATAACTCCTCATGTTCAATAAGCACTTTTACTCCAGCTGTCAATTATAACCCTGAAGTAAATCAATTGAATTACATGCATTATTCAATGAATTCACCTTCTATTTCAACATCATCATCATCATCACTATCATCAGATTTCCAATATTCATCGTTACCTATTACAAATGTAAATCCATTTTTATTTAATGGAGATAAAAATAATAATAAAAATAACATACCACAGAATTTATTAGAAAAATTTTCTTCTGAAGATTCCATTTTTGATGATCAAATAAGAAATAATGATATATTTGATGACACTCAAAGTATTATTACAGATACTACTTCAACTTCATCTGCCACTGAAATTGTTGTCGATAATAATACAAATGAATATTTTGAAAATGATTATGATTATAATGACACAAACAGCATTGCTACAAGTAGAAATCAAAATAGCAACGACATCATAACAAATGACATAGTCACTGACAGCATAGGATTTCATATTAACGACGAATTAAATACTTCAACTGATACACTAACACATCCAATACGTCCATCGATAAATACATTGTTAAGACCGTCATCATCATCCTCATCTTCCAAATCTTCATCATCAACATATAGTCAAAGGCATTCAAAGAGCCCCAACCAATCGTTAACAGTTAACGAAATAAATTATGCAAAGGAAAGAGAATATCAAAATCTTTTAAAGAATTATTGTTTTTATTCGCCTCCTGTATAGTTATGAGAAAATTACAATATTATGAATTGAATCTTCTAAAAGTAAGATTTGCGATTATTCAATCATTTTTCAAGAATTCCATTTCTCCCAAAAAAATTCATTTTATGAAGGACTTTACAATATTATCGTCTATTCACTATTAGAAGATATTTAATATAAAATGAAAAATTGCTTTCTCTTTTCTTTGCTATAAATATACATTGAATGTCAAATTTTTATAAAGACATCAATTATAAAAGAATTGTATATACTTTTGCGGGCAAATAAATATATACCGTATTTTACACATAAAAATTTTAAATAATCTTCATTATAAACATAAATACCATTCAATAATATATTATATTCATTCATCATAATTCATTTATTTCTTTACTCTTTTTTTTTATAACTTAATAACTTATAATCCATCAAGAATCAGCAGAATAACATACTCGTTACAAATTAGTATAATAAGAAGCTTCAGAGACGAGTAAAGTGTGTTGATCAACAAAAAATTAAAAACTCAAGAAATAATTGGTTTCGTGGTCTAGTCGGTTATGGCATCTGCTTAACACGCAGAACGTCCCCAGTTCGATCCTGGGCGAAATCAGATTTTCTTAATTTTTAACTTTTTTTTTAAAACACTCTTTGAAATTGGTAATAAAATCAACTTTTACTGATTCAAGTATATACATCCTCATTTAACGTTACTTGAACTTACTCGAATAAAGTATAGAAATACAACCAATATATTTATTCTTCACACTTGATCATTTTATGCTAGTTTCCTCAGCTTATTTTTTGAAAATAACCTATATATCATCTCATCTGTCTCTAGGCGATATCAAAAAAAATATATAAACAAACCTGAAAAATTAACAATACAAAATTATATAATAATGATTGAATAAAATATTGTTAGATCTTTTAAAAATCAATATATTGAAAGCTATCAACTACTAGTCATATATTTTATAATGTCTGACTTTAGTCTTTCTAAGATTTTGACGAACTTTCAAACTAGTGAAAAGAGATCATTTCCAGCTGTAGAAAATGCATCAGCAGAATTAAATACTATTATTGATCAATTAGCTATATCTCCTGAACAAATTGATGCAGATGAAGATACTTTTGAATCTCTTATAGATCTATGTCATGGATTTCCTCATTTGCAGCCTAAATTACAAACACAGTTAACTTATTTGGTTTCATCATCATTGAATAATTTATGTGGCGATATCGATTCGAATTTAAGTGGCAATAGCAATAATAATACTGAAATTATGGAATCAATTCCAAGATGGAAAAAATATTTAGAGAAGTATGGTTATTTAATTCATGTACTGTTAACATTTTTACATGATGATGTTCACATTGCAGCATCACAATCATCGAATTTATCTCGTGGTAAAACAAACACTTCTAATAAAAAATCTTCACAAAATCCAACTGTAGAATTATTTAAAAGAAGTTGCAACCAAATAGAGTCCATTACAGAATCAATACTAAAACTTTTAAAAATTAATTTATCTAGAATATTTCAAACTACGCCTGAGAGAGATTTATTTATAAGTTTGTTTACTAGACCGTTGTTTGTGTTAATAGAAGTTGAACCAATGATTAAAGTGTCTCATCTTAAAACCTTTATACAACAAATTATTGCAGTAGCAGTGAAAAATCATGGTCAAGCTTCTCAAATCCAGAGTTCAATAATGTCAACTTTAACATATTTCTTACATTTATCAAATTTTAATGCTGAACTTTTACATTTATTAAACGACGAGTACAACTACCCCCAATTAACAGAAGAAGTTCTAAGAGATATTAGTTCTCGAGTTTTCAATGCAAAAGATACAACTGGTCCTAAAGCCATTTCTAATTTCTTAATTAAACTATCAGAATTATCACCTCAAGTGATGCTGCGACAAATGTCTCTAGTTATTAGATTGCTAAATAATAGTTCTCTTACTTTACGTTGTTCAGTTGTTGAATCATGTGGTAATATTGTTACAGAGCTAATACGGAAACCAGAAACATTGGAACATTATAAACAGCAAATCTTGGTTTTAATTGAATTACTAGAAGAAAGATTTCAAGATTCCAATCCATTTGTAAGAACTAAAGCTATTCAAGGTTGTCTGAAAATCTGTGAATTAGATATTAAATTTAATAAGAGCAGAGTAAATTTTACAAAGTTAGCTGTTCGTTCATTGGAAGATAGATCTTCTTTAGTTCGTCGTAATGCAGTAAAATTACTTTCCAAACTTTTACTAAAACATCCATTTGGTGGGTTGAATGGTAACCAATTGATATTAACAGAATGGGAAAAGTGTTTGGAAGAGGCAAACAAAGAACTTGAGAAATATGTCGATGAAAATTCTGATGAAGAATCTTTTAATGAACTTATTGAAAATAGTTTAAGAATCGAAGAATCTGAAGAAAATAATAAATCTAGATCAGATTCTTTAAATAATGAAGAAGAATTAAAAATAATGGAAAATGATCCATCTGTAACAGATAGTGTTAATTCGAACAAAGTATTAAAAATGAAACTTATGATAGCGTATTTTGAAGATGCCGTAGATTTTATAAAAGATATTCATAAGGGTATTAAATTAGCTTCCGATTTGCTTTCATCCAAAAACAGAAATGAAGTTTTGGAAACGATGGATTTCTTAGTCTTAACTGATGCATATGCTTTGGAACCTAGCGAAGCAGGTATCAAAAAAATGTTACATTTAGTTTGGATGAAAGGTACAAATGATGAAGGTACAAGTATTTCTGCTCACTTATTAACTTGTTACAACCAGTTGTTTTTAACTACACCAGATAGTTACAATTTTAAACAAAGAGCGACCCATATTGCTAAAAATTTAATTCAATTAACCAAAGAAGCATCATTGGCCGACTTAGCATCTTTAGAACAATTATTGGGCTTAATGTACAAAGAAAAAATGATCGATGAGAATGTTATTGTAGTTTTATGGGCTATCTATAATTCTGTGTTAAAGGATGACACTCAACCTACTGATAACGCCTCAAGATCTGAAATACATGGTGCTATTATTGTTCTTGGAATGCTAGCTCTAACTAATCATGAAATCGCAATGAAAGGATTTGATGCTCTTTTGAATATTGGTCTTGGTGATATTGGTAATGAAGATCTCGTACTTTGTAGATTCTCCTGTTTGGCATTGGAAAGAATAATTCCTAAAATAAGTGTTCAGCTTTCAAATTCATTTACAGAAAAATATGAAGAAGAGGCTGTTAAAAAGCTATATACCGTGATCATTCGTTATTCGAATAATCATGACTTTTATCCTATGTGTGAACAAGCTATTAGTGCTCTTTTTACAATTTCAAGTAAGCCTGACATTATTTCCACTGAATTATTAAAAGAAAAAACAATGATGACATTTGGTTCCCCAGTTGAAACAGAACATTCAATTCAACCAGGTTCATCCAGAATCACTTCTTTAAGCCAATTGTTATTTATTGTAGGGCAAATTGCTATCCGAACATTGGTATATCTTGAGAAATGTGAAGCTGAATTCAAAAGAAGAAAAATTGATGCTGAATCTCGTAAAGGTAAAGAGAAAGATATGAACGAAGATAGTGCGAATGTTGCTAACACAACTGCTGATTCATCTAAAGAAAATGAATTAGAAATGATTGGTGGTGGTACTAATGAGGATGATTTTACTGATGCTATCGCATACATCAAAGAAAACGATCTATTATTTGGTGAACACTCAATTTTAGGTAAATTTTGCCCAATTGTGGAAGAAATTGTTTCAAGTAATAGTAGATTTGATGATGTTATGCTTCAAAGATCTGCTACTTTATGTTTAGAAAAATTAATGTGTGTTTCATCAAAATATTGTGAAAAGAGTTTACCATTATTAATTACAGTTATGGAAAAATCTCCTGATCCCATTATTCGTTCTAATGCAGTATTAGGTTTGGGTGATATGGCTGTTTGCTTTAACAATCTAGTTGATGAAAACACTGATTATTTATACAGACGTTTACATGATGATAATTTAATGGTTCAACGTACTTGTTTAATGACAGTTACATTTTTAATTTTAGCTGGTCAAGTTAAAGTTAAGGGACAATTGGGTGAAATGGCCAAATGTCTTGAAGATCCTGATCAAGGTATCAGTGATATGTGTAGGCTATTCTTTACTGAGTTGGCAACAAAGGATAATGCAATTTATAATGGGTTTATTGATATTTTCAGTAATTTATCTACTGATGAATACTTGGAAAAGGAAAGTTTCAGAAGAATTATAAAGTTTTTGTTATCATTCATTGAAAAGGAAAGACACCAAAAGCAATTGCATGATAAATTACTAGGAAGATTAAATAAATGTGATTCACAAGAACAGTGGGATGACATTGCATTTGTATTAAATAGTATGCCTTATAAGAATGAAAAAGTTACTGAATTATTGGCTGAAGGTTTTAAAATTGTTTCCGCTAAGAATTAAAATCAAATATATATATATATATATACCTATACATATATTTCAATACAAATATATCATCTTATCACCTTGCTTTACAGGCTCGTTAAAGCCACTAGTGTTGTTTAGTTTAAAGCTGATGGTTCTATTAAAAATTGGTTTGTTGAACTCATCTCAACATATTTTCACCACTAACAATTAACCGTAGAGATCCCCTTTTCCCATAATAAAAATCGGTTTTAGTCAATATCAGTTTTTGTTATTTTTTAAAAAAATGAAAATAACGATTCGATTTAATTACAAAGGCTAGAAATATGGTATTTTATTGAAATTGTATAAAAACTTATAATATTTTATGGTTAATTTCTTTAGAATTGTCCTCAATTATATAGTTTATCATTTAATCAGAGCTATATAATATATCATAGAGTTGTAACTCTTATTTTAATTGAATCTCGTTTTTGCGTAAGATGTTTAATCCTGTGAACGATTTCCTGTTACACATATCACAAACTTATGGAGTGGATGAATTTATCTTAAGATATGCTTCCTGTTTACTAGGTTCATTTTCATTCAATACCGTTTTGAAAAGGTTACCTGATGAAAGAGTTAATTTAAAATGTTTTTACATTTTAGGTGTCTCTTTATTTTATTTATTTGGTTTATTAAATCTATATGAAGGTTGTCGTACTTTACTTATTAGTACATTGTTTACATTCACAATCTCAAAATTTTATAAGTCTAAGTTTATGCCATATGTGAATTTCATTTTTGTAATGGGCCATTTAGCTATTAACCATATTCATGCTCAATTTTATAATATTCAAACTGCTGCAACCATTGATATTACTGGGTCTCAAATGGTTTTAGTGATGAAATTAACATCATTTGCCTGGTCATATCATGATGGTTCCTATGCATCTAAAGAAGAATATGATGCACTTTCTCATTATCAAAAAGCACATGCTGTTAAAGAACATCCATCACTTTTAAAATTTTTAGCTTACGCATTTTTCTACCCTTCTTTATTGACTGGTCCAAGTTTTGATTATGCTGATTTTGATAGTTGGTTAAATTGTGAATTGTTCCACGATTTGCCTGAATCTAAGAAACCAAGAAAGAGATTACATCCAACAAAGAGAAGACAAATTCCAAAGAACGGAAGATTAGCTTTTGTAAAGGTATTACAAGGTTTAGGATGGATGGTATTAAGTGTTGTAGGTCCAGCCTATATTCCAATAAATTATATGGCTGATAAGCAAGCATTTATGGCTAAGTCATTCTTATATAGAATTCATTATATGTTTTTGGTTGGTTTAGTATTCAGATTCAAATACTATGCTGCTTGGACTATTTCAGAAGCTTCTTGTATATCATGCGGCTTAGGATACAACGGTTATGATCCAAAGACAAACTCAATTAAATGGAATCGTGTTCAAAATATTGATATTAAAGGCGTTGAATTGGCTCAAAATACTCATGATTCATTGGAAGCTTGGAATATGAATACAAACAAATGGTTAAAAAATTATGTTTATTTGCGTGTTAGCAAACCAGGAAATAAACCAGGTTTCCGTTCAACTTTATTCACATTTTTAACATCTGCATTCTGGCATGGTACTAGACCAGGTTACTACATGACTTTTGCAACTGGTGCATTTTATCAAACTTGTGGTAGATTTTACAGACGTAATTTCAGACCCATGTTTTTACAAAAAGATGGTATCACTCCATCATCATATAAATGGTTTTATGATTTCATTTGTTTTTATATCATCAAACTATCATTTGGTTACATGGTTCAACCATTTATATTGTTAGACTTTAAGACTTCTTTGGAAGCTTGGGGCACAGTATACTATTACGTTCATGTTGGTGTCCTCATTTCATTTTTGTTGTTTAAAGGACCATTTGCCAAACAAGTGATATCATTCTGTAAATCTAAGCAACCTAAAGAAATTGCCATTATCGAACAAAAGAAATTAGAAAAGAATATATCAGAAGGTACAGGATCTCTAGCAGATATTTTAGCTCAAAAGATTGAATTTGAAAAACGTGAAGAAGAAGAATTAGTCAACCACATTAATTTAGGTGTTCCTAATGTGGATTTACCTGAATGGGTTGATGTTAAAGAAGAATGGAAAGAATTTGTTGATGATTATACTCACTGGAGAGATAATCATGGGTTAGAAGTTGAAGAAGAGAATTTAAAGAAGGCATTTGGCAAATTTGTTGATGAATTTAAAGATGTTGCCAAAGCTACTTCAACTCCAAGAGAAAGAAGAATGAGTTTTAGTGAATATTCCCCAAAACCAATGTCCAAAAAATAGAAATAATTCAATATTTAATGACAAAAATTCATGTTTATAAATGGAAATAGTTATTTACAACGTTATATAAAGCATATAATATCCTTACTATTCGGTTTAGATGTCTTTAAAAAATTACTTGTTTATGGGTTATGCTGTGTTTAATCTAAAATTCATCAGGATTAAATAGATCTAAATCTAGATCCATGTTGTCATCTTCATCATTTTTGTTATCTTCTTCATCATCTGCCCTTTCTGTCTTATGGCTACCGTCAAATACAATTGATTCATTATTTTCATCTTCTGCGGGGACAGACTCAGTGTTTGGTTCTAATTCTTGTGCTTCTTTTGATTGTTCAATATCTGATTCTTCCTCTTCTTCATTTGATAATTTAGTCAACTTTTTATTGTGAATAGAAGCCATGGCTAACATACCTCTTCTTAAAGCATCTTCTGCTGGCCATATAAAATTATTTGGACCTATGCTACCTTTGTTGAAAGTTGGTGGAATTTTAGTGAACTTAGATAATTTTGTTGCATAGTCAAGTAAAATATTGGAATTAATCTTAGATCTTTGCTTTAAGATAACATCTTTTTCAAATTGAACTTGTTCTAACATGGGCAGAGCATTTAACATTCCATGACATTCATTTAGTGTTTCTAAAATTTTTTCTGTTTTCAAATCCAATTTAGAAGAATATTCATCTAATTCAGTAAGTTTTATATTTATTTGATCATATTCTGTGAACATATCTAAACTTTTAAATAATCGTTTGTCAACATCAATCAGTTGACGAGCGATATTAACATCTGGTTTAAAATTATCAACAGATTCTGCAAGCTTAAATAGAGTATCTTCATATTCTGACATATCATTATATATTTGTACTTTAGATAAGTCATTTTTTACAGAAATTCTATCATTTGAACTTAAATTCGACGTGACAATAGTATTGGTTGATTCAGTATGTAATGACATGGATGAAACGGATCTTATATGTCCTCTATAGTTTTCATTCATTAGTTATAATTTTATATGCTTTATATGCCAATATTGATACTAGATTATCTTAATTGAACAGTTAAATACCTTTACAAACTCAACTTTAATGCATCAAAGTTAACTAATATCAAGATTTTAAAATATATTTTATTTCAAATGTAAGAACGCTGTAAGCAGGGTAACGCGACACATATTAAGATAAAAAGCTATACGGTAAGAAGTCATTAAAGAAGGCTACTATCATTCATTAGAGTAATATTCCATTATCACTAATTAATTGCAACATTTTAATCTATTCATAATTTATTTATTGGAAATGTATATATTAGTAATACCAGTAAAAAAAGAATAAGCAACATTCATAAGCAAAGAGTTTTCAACAATCAAGTTATGCTCAATGGAGAAGAATATTTACTTTGTGATTCCTAGTCAGAAGTATTGACGTTAACATTATTAGCAGCATTTGGTAACTTTGGAATTCCATCTTTTTCCAATTGCTTTGCCACTTCTTCTTGTAGGCCTCTTTTCCAGAGATCGTGGTTGCCACCAATCACATATGTCATCGTTTTATCTAAATAACCATTTGGACCTAAGAATTGTAAACTATCAATGATATCTGGTAATAAAATAGCCTTACCTACGGTCATATTATCTTCTAAACCAGGATGTTTGATATTGACAATATGGATATGGAAATAATAGTAAGATGGTTGATAGTGAATAAATATTCTTAATTCATCTGCATGAACTGCATAATTATAATTGGCAGGAACAATGGACCTAATTTTGTTATTTATATTGATTAACCATTGACGGTCACTAGGTTTTAGATCTCTAATGGATTTAAGATCGTTACGATACACAATCGCCACTAAATATAATGAATCCAAATTAACACCATCCCATTTAGTATTTGGTAAAATGACAAAGCCATCCTTTCTATTATCTTCTTCAAAATCTTTATAAACTATTCTTTCAGCTTCTGCCTTTTCATATAATATTTCATTAACCCAACTTAATTTACCCTTAGCATAGCACTCATCGATATAAGGTTTTACAATCTTCTGATACATTTCTGGAGTTTCACTGACTAGGTGATACGTTTTCACTTGATAGTTTTTAATATGTACATTTGTAGCTGGCCAAATCAAATTTAATCTTGCAGTTGGGCTTTTTTCAATATCTTGCTTTAATACTACTAACCCCCAATGATAAATATCGTTGGATGCAACTTCTGTAAGTTCTTCGATACCATTCACACATGAATATTCATTTTCACAATGGTAAAAAATGGGAGTGGATGCTTCATCATCATCATCATCATCTTGATCACCATTTTCATTGTTCGATGCTCTATCTGTGAAATGATAAGCACTTCTCTTTGTCTCATCGAATACAAAATGTGTCTTCTCAGCAGTAACGATAGCATCTTTATTGTCTATCTTTCCCAAGAGGGACAAGACTTTAGTTTGAGGATTAGAATCCAATACTCTTATAAATTTGAATTTCTTGAGCAAAGAGTTGATATCTGTTTTCTCAGCGTCAGTAGGCATTGTATGTATCAGTATTAATGGTAAATGTATAATTCTTAAGACTGATTCTAATACAGCTACCATATAATTACACTATTTCAATATTATTCAGAGATATATATCATGTATATTTATATGAACACTTAAATTTATATAATAAAGATGAGTAAATATTATTGATCGTAATTACTGAGATTACTCGTCGTTGTAGTATTCATCTCCCTTCAACGAGAACCACATCAGCTTGATGATAATCTATTTTATTTTGAATTGTGATGACTGGGGGACACCTTATTTGAGGTGTTCAACTAATAAGTTAGCCATGGTTATTTTGTGGTTTATCTTTAAAGAAATAGCCTTTCAAATAAGGGTTTATAAAGGGTGGTCAAGGGTACTAAGGGTGATGCCATCTTCTAGAGTATATACCTATTCTTGTAATATAGCTATTTAATTATTTGAAAATGTCATTATCACTGAAGAAAGGTGTATATATTTTCATTTAATAATTATTTATTAAATTTTAGTATATATGTAAAATTTATATTATTATTGTGGATGGATACCCATTTCCAATGGAGTTTTTATTATTGGTGATTTTATTTTAAAAAGACCCACCAAACTAAGAATACAAATAAGAACCCAACAATTGCAATTGGTGCATATTGACTAATTAATAAATCAAAATTAATCTTTTGTGCAGATTTTCTATATTTTTTGGAAGTTTCCTTTAGAGAAGAACTAATATCACTCATTTTGTCTAATGAATCTCCTCTATATAGTAAATCCTCAATATTTTTTGACATAACTTGTTTAACCCCAACTAATTCCTGATTTAATTGATCTAGATTATCTTGAACTTTTTTATCACTATAAGCTTTCTTAGTCTTACTTAAAAAATTATCAAAGCTAACGAATGCATATGGTCTAACATTAGGTTTATTACAATCATTTAAATATGAATGTTGAAATTCTTGTTGAACATCACTTAAATAAGAGAATGCTAAATTTCTTGGATAACCACGTTCACAAACAACAAAATAAATAACAATGGAATTTTTAATATAATGAATTTCAAAATCATCACTTTCAATTGTTGCTTCAGTGGCAGATTGAGGTGTCATTCTAGATACTAACATTTTAATTCTCTTTTTTTGTTCAGCTAATAAAGGATTTGAATCATCATCAACAGAAGCACATAATGGCAACCCATCATCTCTATAAAGTAAAGTAGATTTAATCATATTATCTTATTCTATAATTCCACACTATACAATGATCTATAATTACTAATTATATACAGCAAATCAATAATTACAAACATCTTTTAAACTATTTATTATTATATCAACAATTTATTTTATATCCTAATTTCAAAATCTCTAAGCGAATTGTTACGTGGAAAGCTTTAAGCCTTAATTATGAGTTCAAGCTTTAAATATAGTGTCATAAAACACGATCACATAGTGTTTTAAAAGAAATGAAATTGATTCAATGACATTAATTGGTAGTCATTGTAATAGTATTATCCAACTGTGGGATAATTATTTTGTGTATCATTTGTGTATTGACTGGAAAAATCTTTAAATAATTCCGAATCTGTATTGTTATTGAAAAATTCTTCCCAACCAGAAAAGTAACTTACCCAAAATTCTTCTGATAATGCAGCCATTGGATCATTTATGTCTTGTTTTTTCAATGGATCGCATTTTGATTCTTCTAATTCTGCAGAGTTTAATTCATTGTCTATTTCATCTCTTAGAATATTGGCAGCATCTTCCACATAACTTTGATTTTGAGCAATCCAATCATTTTCAGCTTTAATTCTGCATATCGTAATTTTTTCTAAAATTGTTCTACACAATCTTTCTAATGTTATCATGATCAATATAACATGAGATCTATTTAACACTTGTTTGCAAAATTCATCTTCAGGATGATCCCATAAATCAAAGATATCACAGAAAAGAGTGAATGCTGAACTAGTTGAATATATTTGCCCCTCTTCAACTCTTAAGCTCCTTAAATCAATATCAATTTTCTCTAGTTGACTAACAAAGATCAACCCTTGAGCAAAAAATGTCATTTTACAGTAACAGTAAGCAAAAAAACTTGTTAAAGCTCTTGCCACTAAACTATGAGTACATGCAATAACGAATGATAAATATGGAGGAACTTCTTCACATTCTATTGAAAACATGTCAGGAAATGATCTCTTGTCTGTGTTATATGCCCAAACTGAAAGATTTGTACTTATGGAAAAGGCAATTAAACTATTTTTTAAGATTTGGTTTTTTAATTCTTTAGAACGTTCTTTTTGGACTAAAAATCTTAAGCCTGTAATCGCTACCATACAAGCAAGGGAAGAACAAAGTATTCTGAATGTGATTAATGGAATCTTATCCACATATTCTAAGTTTGTATAATATTCAATCGAGGGAAACTCAGTTTCAACAAAAGTTAATAGCAAAGAATAATACTCAACCAAATCTGGAACTGCTTTTCTATTTAGGATGTCCATCATCATTGGTCTTCCTATTTTTAAAAATCGAATATAGCAGCCAATATAAGTATCTGAGTTAAGTTCTGTTTCATATAAGGTGTCAAAGTCAGCATTATCAAAAGTTATGGTACTTATCATTAATGGTCTCCCGATATTAAAGGATATATCCCAGTCTGCGTAAAGAACCCATATCCACAAATATCTTACAGTATCAATCCTACCTATAACATTTTCCTGTTGTTTATAAGCAATCGAAAGATCCTCATTAAGCCCAATAGATATTGCTGTGGTACATAGTTGGGATACAATCGATATTAAATGAGAGTTATCACCACCTGTTGACCCGTATGTTTGGATATATATGAAACGGAAGAGTAGAAATTGAACTTTCTCAATAAAGAAAGATTTAGCAGTGGATAAACCTGTTAGGAAAAAAAAGAAAATATCAAATTCCTTCGGAATACTTTGGAAGTAATAACATGATGACAAAATTTGTAATATTACACCAATTTTATAATAATTCTTCTTTTTGCCTGACTCAAGTTTTACAATTGGTCTTTCATTATTATCTAAACTTGGTGGTCCAGGAATAAATTCTCTGTAAAAATCAGACATCACTTTATTTTTATCCAAAACATTATTATAATAAAATAATTCATCATTAGCGAAGAAATACTCTAACATTCGAACAATTTTTTCATATGTTGGTAATACTTTTACTAGACTATCTAGCATAGATTCCGAGTCTAGTGTCAACTTATCTTCGATTAACATGTTTTCTTTTAAATTTGTAAAATTATGTAACCTCTTCCATTCTGATCTAGCCTCTGCTACTTTAGCCCAAAGCTTTTCTTGATAAGATTGCATATTATACCAATTACCTTTAAATATATACGTTTTCATTGAAGTTGGACCATATATCATTAATCTACCAGTTTGTTTCAGTTGTAGGAAATACATTTCATTGAATGGGTTTATGACCTTTTTATTATTTTCTGGAGAATTAGGATTACTATTATTTTCAGATTTCACCCTATTTTGAATTATTATACCTTTATTATGAATAAATAAAGTATTCTCATTTCTTATATTAGAAACACCATTAAAGCATGTTGTTACAGGTTCACTTCTAAACATTAAAGGTTCAATTGGAGACTTATTCTCAACATATTGAGGATTGTTTAAGCTACTTTTTACACTACTTGCAGAAGACAAAACAGATGTATCAGAAACTATTTCTGGACTATTCCCATCAATATAAACACATTCGGATAAGTTTCTCTTGGTACATGTAGTACACATCGGTTTCACTTGGTCACACTTTAGTTTACGTCTACGACAGAAACTACATGATTTAATAATTTTTCTTCTCTTTCTTTTATCATCCATATTAGTCAAAATTAATTGCAAAAAATAGTCACTCTTTGGTACACTCTCTTCAATTTGATATAAAATCCAATAGATAGTATGTGTATATTCACAATACCACTTTTCTATGCTGCAATAGCTACTTATATCAAGGTATTAATATATACATCATTGATCTTTACATATATTTATTATATAATTTTTCAGCTCAAATCAATTAATTTCTTGGTCGGCCTTACAGTTAGATGAGAGATGCTGAGCCATGTTATAAAATTAAATAAACTAAGATATATAAAATGGTTAGTTTATTAACAAGTATCAATGATTCAATGGATGTATTGATTCAATGGATGTATTGATTCAATGGATTAGTTGAATTTTTGAATTAATTTTTCTACGTTTCTTTTTCCATTCTAAAAAACAGATTATTATGGATAATTTCATATTATTAATTAACTAATTATTTATATATTTATACCTCTGGTAACCAAGTCAATTCTGAATCAAATTGAGAGATAGTGGTGTCCCAGACACTTTGAGATTGTAACTCGTAATTATTCCAAACTTCCGTTGTAAATTGTTTCATGATTTCATCTGTTAATGCAGCTGCATCAAGGTTTTCGTATTTTCCAGAATGTTCAACTGTTTTTCTTGATGCTAAACCTTTTTCAAATAAAGCTCTACTTACTCTTTCTAACGCCAATGACATAGTCAAAGAGTATGACTTGGAGATCAATGTCTGTAGTTCTGTCAATGATGGGTCATAAAGCTTATCAATTGTTTGACGAAATGTGTTGACTAACCCTCTAAATGACAATAGTTTATCTGAGTATACTTTGATAGATTCTAATGGATCTTCAAATTGAGCGGATTCATCAGCTGGCATTAAGTGACCTGGTTCACATATATTAAGCTTCAAAAAAAATATAGAATAAGTTTCAGTAACAACTCTCATTAATAAAGATTGTATCATTACCAAGGCTGCATTTAATGATGCTTCTGAAGGTTTGATAATTACACCAAACTCATTAGAGGGTTTTGAATTATTTGAATAATAGACATAATCTTTGTAGGTGAATAAAATCAAATTAACACATATAGTAATTGCCAGCATTAGAGCTTTACCAAGTTGATTTTTTGCTTTAGTTGAACCATCTGCTTGCATCATTCTAGATATATTACAGAAGTTCATTAGCATACCTATCGATGTGCACAATAAAATAAAATCAAATCTATCGACAACAGGTATCATTTCAATATTTGTATAACATTTCATAGGCAAAAATGAAGTATCGATAAATTCAGTTAATTCATCTATTAGATTAACGATATTAGTATTGTATCTCCTGCCATTTATTGAGTTAATACTACTACGTGATATCTTTAAAAACTTTTTCATTAATCTATCTCTTCTTCCCCTAGGAGTGGTTGGAGAATTGGAGATTGTTGACGAATTTGAAGAACTTTCGTTTTCTTCTAAAAATTTTGGATCAAAATTATCATCTGTTATAGTTAAAGGTTTTCCCATATCAAAGGATATGGACACATCGGAATATAAAATCCAATGCCATAGACGACGTATGGTTTCTTTATTACCAACAATATTCGGATCTTGTCTTTCATACCACCAATCTATATCAGGTAAACCTAAAGTTATAGCAACATGACAAAGCTCAGCAACTAAATCAGAATTTAATGCACCATCAAAGCAATCCTGAGAAATATATACTTTACTGACATATGCCATAAGTAAAAATTGTGCTCTTTCAATAAAATTTAACTTAGTGGTATTTATACCAGTAAGTGAAACAACAAACCTGTCAACAAGATCTGGTGTGTGATCTTTGAAATAAGCAAATGTAATAATTATAAGCACGATACCAATTTTAAAGAAATTTTTACCATCTGCAGCATGAAATCTAACTTTTTTAGTAACAGGGTCTATTGATTTAATGGACTCATTAAAATCTCTTAAAACTTTCTCTTTATCCAGTACACCCATTAGATCATGTAATTGACTGTCAAAATATTCTTCGATACATAATGAAATTATTTCATAAGTAGGGAGTTGTTCACATACAATACCTAAAAATGATAAATTATTGAAGTTTAACATAGGAGAATCTAAACATCTAACTTCTGATAAAATTGTAGGAACATTATGTTGTATTTTCCATTTTTTCTTCTCAGGTTTTATCTTATCCCAAATTTTAGAATATTCTGTTTTATATACTTGGCTTGAAGTCTCTACCACAGCTTCCCATGATGTTGGGCCAAACATTGTTGTGACGCCATCCTTAACAGAAAGGAAACGAAGTTGTCTTAACTTAATAATATCAAATTGGCCGCTACAGTTTTCTAAAGGATCTAATTGTTTGGTAGGATTTGTGGTAGTGGAAGAAACAGAAAGGGGACTATGATCAGATTCATTAGTTGGACTTTCTTGATTTAACATTGCTTCTAGAGTTTTAATTCTTTGTAATAACTGGACATTAGGGATACTCTTGAATAATTCATTCGAACTAACTTCAAAATTATAACTATCAGTATAAATACATTCTGGTAGAGAACGTTTTGAACATTGATCACACATTGGTTTGGTGTGATCACATTTTAACTTCCTCTTTCTACAGAAAGTACATGCTTTAATAACCTTACGTCTTCTTTGTTTTGAAATACTATTCGACTCTTTAGAACTTGTCGATGTTGCTGGCGATATCATTGTTGTTGGCGTATTGTTCGATAAAGACATACTTTCACTATTAACAACAAAACAGATACTGTCAATATACGTAGATATTGGGATACAGGATACAGATAACGTGTACTTGATAGCTTTTTCACTTATTTAACGGTTACAACATAATTAATAAGCAATAATTTTATATCAAACTTGACATGTTGAAATATATTATGAAAAATTAACAATTGCATATTCTAATTTAAAGCCTAAATGTCAAATGGTTATATGAAAGAGTAACGGCTTAAGTAGGTATACATATAGATATACACACATAAATATATATGTTTGATTACTTATTATAGTGGTAGTCAACTATTGGAATAATTATATTACCATGCTTAATAATGGGGAAACTGTTCGATGATATAATTAAAAAATATTGCGATGTTCCTGAGAAATGGACTGTTTGTACTATGGATAATGAACAGTGGTTTTTTAATTCGTTGTTTGTAGATGGATATGGTTTTGCATTTTGGTTTGCTTCTATGGAATGTGATCATCTTCCATTTGTTGCATGTATTTCTCTTGAAGAAATAAGGGAACAGACTATGAGACAGGGCATCACTAATGAATCACTTGTGCATATACAAAATAAATTGGTTGATTATATAAATGAAAGTGACGGTTTGAACTTTGAACGAAAGGAATCAAAATATGTACTATTTCAAGTGAACATATCCAAGTCAATTGATATAGTATTAAAAATTGGAATATTGCATATTGAAAGTGACGTTTCTATCAATCTACTTCAAAAATTGAATAAATATTTGCAAAGTGTTGCTCAAAGCACTCACTTGAACAATGAAATATTAGTTGACATTATATCTGGTAAGGATAAAGCTATCTCTTTGCTATTAGAAAGAGCAATTGATTCGGTTGGGAAAAGCGTTGTAGAACAATGGGTACCTAAAGGTTCATTATACGATCAATATATGAAAAGATACAATAAGGATAATTTAAATGATATATCTTTGAATAATATCAACAACTATAAAAATGAAGGAAATCAAAAAGAACTAAATAATATGTTTAAAAGATTTAATAAGAGTAATGAATTTAAGAAAAGGAAGGCATTATCTTTGTCAAAAGATAGATCTCAACAATCTCAAGAAGAAAGTGATTTCACTGTATTTAATGAATCTCAAACAGCTGATAACTCTCTCAGCTTAGTCAATAAAGATGTCGACTCACAAAACAACGATATTAAATTAGAATTTGATTCATCTTCAGATCCATTAAGTTCTTGCAAAGGAAAAGAATTGACATCAAAACAACCACTTAGAAAGAAGAGAACATTTGGCAAAGTTACCATAAACAATTAAAAGACATTAAAAACGACATGATTCAAATAGTAACTTTTATTATTGTAATTAAGTAATACACAATATACAAATATATATACTTATAAAATAGTAATTAAAGTTTAATAACGATAGCAAAGATGGTATAAAAAAAAATTTTACATATTAGATTGTCAATAGCATAGAGGTTGCACTCCATTAAATTTTCAAAATTTCTCAACTATCATTGAATTTCACAAATCAATCACCTCAGAAAGTTGACAAAACCATCGGAACAAACAACAACTTCAATCATTAGTCATTCATCTTGTCAAGTTTCCTCGGAGGCCCATTGATTTGAAATGATATCATCAGAGAAATACTAAGTGTAACATATTCAAAATAATTTCTAAAAATATAATTTTTGTATCCAAGCCCATATTCATTAAAAAACCAATCACGATCTCAATCCAAATATATAGTATTGAATAAAAGGCAACTGTTTGAATGATATTATTAGTTTTTAAAGGAAAGATATGATAAAATAAAATAAAAAATAGTATAATACAAATTATAATATTATTTCATCATTCCTTAACGTAAACGACGAGCTTCACGTTCAGATTCCATCAAGACTAAAATATCGTTTTCTCTAACTGGGCCTTTGACGTTTCTGACAATAGTTCTGCTAGTATCTTCTAAAAATTCAACACGAACTTGAGTAACACCACCACGAGAACCGGTACGGCCTAAAACTTTGATAACTTTAGCTAGAGTAACAGGGGTCTTGGAATCCATTTTAATATATCGATTTGTTGAGTAGTGATCTGGTGTATATAAAGACAATTCGAAAATTAACAATTACTATCATTAATAAATAGTTGCTTTCTTAAATACAAAGAAGAGATTGAAATTCTCGTTGTGAATTGTTTTGCTGAAAAATTTTCTTTGTGAAGAACGGGCTCGCGATTTCATTGGCCAATGGGCAATTACAAGGGCGGGTAACCGTGTTTTTACCTAGTTGAATCAATGTATTTTATTCAATATTGATGATACAAGCCATTGAGTCTGCTAGGTACGATCTATCACTTCGATTAAGTTGGTACTGCAATTGGTTGTCGTTATTGTTGCAAAAGATTCTCTATTTTATTTGCAAACTCATTAATTTTAGAAACGTATAATGAATTTATATCTGTGATGCGATTAATTGTGACATTATCAATTTTATGGTCAGTAACCGTTTGCAACCTATTACCTTTGGTTTCTGTAACAATTGCTTTTGTCTCTGAAACCTTGTTGGAATCTACTGATTTTGTAACTGAATATTTTGAATTCTTGAATATATTTAATGTATTATCTGACACATTTGGATTTTTCACTTTAGTAGGTAGTTTTTGATATTTATTCTTACCAAATATAGTTGACAATGTAATTTTACCATCTTGAATCTTATCATTAGTTGGTTTAATTCGAATCCTAGATTTTTTCTTGGTTTCTAATTCTTTTGGCACTTTCTTTACAGTTTTGTTTTCACTAAAAATATCAT
Organism: Vanderwaltozyma tropicalis; assembly: GCA_030555675.1. Lineage (NCBI taxonomy): Eukaryota > Fungi > Ascomycota > Saccharomycetes > Saccharomycetales > Saccharomycetaceae > Vanderwaltozyma > Vanderwaltozyma tropicalis. The sequence goes on from JANIWO010000001.1 coordinate 93,137, forward strand.
CAATTGCATCAATATATAACATTTTTCTTTTCTTATTCGAATTGTTCTTGTTAAAAGACTCAGGTTCATCCAAAGAGTTTTCTAACATCTGCAGTGTCTTGGACGTTTGTTCCAACATCTTTTGTCTAATTTCATTCATTGGTAGGCATATTTCCTCTTCAGGGGCATTCAAAGTATCATCTGGTGTAATCATATCTTCTATTGAGTATTCTATCACAGTTAATGACCCCATCACTTACTGAATATCACTGTTAGATTGTTATATTTATGTGTTATTCAACCTTTTTTTAAACTAGCCGCCATTAATTAATCAACTTCCCAATGTGTCAACAACTTTAAGGAACAGGCACTTTTACCAACAAGGATAATATTATTTAACCACTCATGCTGATACAATGGTAGAGTACAGTGGTAAATATTTTAATATGTCAATCATATGAAGTAACCAGATCAGTTGTTTACTCTGCTTGGTACCTGATTTTTAAGTTACGTGCTTGATATTCCCAAAGAAGATTACAATAATAAGAGAAGGAAAGAAACCTTTGTCCATATACTTTCACTTAATAAAATATTTGATATAGTTAGACGAGGTGTGTAGTATTGTTGATTGTTGGTTCCTTTAACCTTCAATATCACTGAGGTGTTTAAATACCATAGGTTATACTATGGCAATTGCGGCCCGGGTAACCGTGGCGTACTAATAGCGTGGCCAACATGAAATTTATGAGAATCGATAGATAAATCCAATCAAATGAATAATAATTAGTTTAAAAGTGATATTATTTAGTTGATAATAGTGGACAAGAACATTTGGCAAGACGATAAGGACAATGGCTAGAGCTGGTAAGTCTTTGACCAAATATAAGATTGTTTTCCTTGGGGAACAAGGTGTTGGCAAAACATCTTTAATTACCAGGTTTATGTATGATACATTTGATGATCATTATCAAGCTACTATTGGTATTGATTTCTTATCCAAGACTATGTACTTGGACGATAAAACTATCAGATTGCAACTTTGGGATACAGCTGGACAAGAAAGGTTTAGATCTTTGATTCCTTCATATATAAGAGATTCTAGAGTAGCAATTGTTGTATATGATATTACTAAAAAAAAATCATTTGAATCTATTGATAAATGGGTTGAAGATGTAAAAAATGAAAGAGGTGAAGAAAATGTAATATTATGTGTTGTTGGTAATAAAAGTGATTTATCTGATGAAAGACAAGTGACAGTAGAAGAAGGTGAGAAAAAAGCAAAAGAGTTAGGAGCCAAAATATTTATGGAAACTTCAACTAAGGCTGGTCATAATGTGAAAAATTTATTTAAGAAAATTGCTAAATCATTGCCAGAATTTCGAAACTCAGATTCTACTCCATTAGATGAAAATAATAATGGAAACATTAATAAAAACGCAAATATTATTGACATTACCACTAATGATGAAAATGAACAAGGTAATTGTCAATGTTAAATTAATTGATTTTACTTTCACATCATAATCAACAAACATTATAAACACATATGATAATTCAATAAATAATAAAATATCATGATATTAAATGATGATCATCGTTGTACAAATATTTAAAATAAATATATGTAATATTCATAATGTATTTAATTAATTATTAAGAAAAATTTAAAACACTTATATTCTCTATTATTATCTAAAGCTTACATAGAATCAAATTCTGTTTCTACAAAACGTCCATTTCTCAATAACGTTTTACATAGACGAGGAAGAACTTCTACCTGTAAAGGTTCAAGTGGAAATTTTTCACCATCTACAGAGAAAACACTACTATTCACTTTCGGAATAAGCTTATATGCTAAAATTTTGGAGTGTAATACCTCCGGTTGTAAGACATGTGTACCTTTGTCTAATGCTAATAAAATTGGAACCATTCTGGTCACTGCTGTCCTTGCATCTGTAATTACCATATCCATTGTTCCATCATTGGGTAGAGCAGCAGGAAAAAACTTTGTATCTGCTGCTATATATGGCATCTTACCAGTATAAAATATACCTAGATTCTTTGTAACAGTTTCACTTACTTTTTCCCAATCATCAGGAATACCTTCATTGAATGGATACTTCAACTTAAAATCATCTTCTGTAACATCCTTTAAAGTTGGTACTTGAAGATATTGATCATCTCCCATGTTAAGATCTTGTTCAAATCTGAATGATCCCTTATCTGTATGCTGTAAATAGCGTTCTTTCAAATCGTTTTTTGATTTAGCTGCATACTTCACATATAAATCACAAGGGTATTTCTTCCTTTGTAATATGTTAAAAGCTACACCAATTTCAAATCTGGCTGAACCAATCCATCTAATAAACTCGGTGTTAATATCAGATTCTGCTATTACACCATAAGTTTGACTTAAAAATGATAATCTCGGAGTATCATTTACATATGATGGTTGGGAGCAACACATTATATCAATTCGAATTTCAATAGATTTGACTATCGACAATGCAGCATATGAAGGATTATCAGTCCAGTGACATGATACACTCATAGCATTCCCAGATCCACAAGGAAGTTCAGTGACAGCTATTTTATTAAACGCTTCTACCCTATCTTCCCTTTGGTATAATCCATTAATAACTTCATATGGAATCCCATCTCCTGAAGCACATGCAATTGTATCGTATTTTTCAATATCCATTTCTTTAGCTATTTGGGTAGCATGACCAGTATATTCTGTATATTCTATATCTACAGTACATCTACTAGCTAGAAGAATTGGCTGGCATTTAGACATGAATAGTTTTTTAGCGTTACCTTTACCACCATATGGATTTACAATAACCAAAATCTTCCTATTTCCCTTTGTTCCTTGATAACTTTTTTCTAGTATTTCTGATACAATACCGTTACCTAATAGCAAAGAGTCTTCGATTTCTAAAGTAATTCTTTTAGGAACTACATCTTGTCTACGAGGTTTGGCAAATGTTATTTCTATTAAATTCCTATTATCATAGTAATCATTATCAATATATGTATTCTGTGAAGTATAAGATTCAGCATCATTATCATTCTGCTGACATGATGAATCATCATAATTGGATTCATCATCTTCATTTTTATTGGATTTAAATGGACTTAAATTATTATTTAGAAATCCATTTTTATCCTTAGATCTTTTATTATTTTGTCTGTCCAAATATTTTGCATCAAGAATTCTTCCATAAGGAATCACAGTATTCGCTGGAAATTTACCATTAACAGAAGAAACTTGAACAGTTTTGGTATTTCTTGTATTTGTAGTCGCAGTAGAAATAGTAGAATAATTATCACTTAGACATGTTACGCAACTAATCAAGGATGCAGTTTCAAACATATCATATTCATTTTCTTCATCAATAATATCATTATTATTTTCATTATCCACTAAACTTGAATAACTATGTGTATGTCTACTCCCAAGACTTGAATCATCATTAAACTGTGATTTAATTGCAATACCTTCATCAGTTAAGATAGCTTTACTAAAAGTTTTCTTAACTTTATAAGACCTGAGGTTTAATCCAGAAGATACTCGATGCAGCTTCATAGTCAACAACTTACCAATAGCTCAAGTATATTATAATTCGAATACCCTTATATGAAACTATTTGAATTATAACTCAACAAATTATACTCGTTAACAAAATTTTATAAAAACTCAAAGGGAGAATATAAGCTATTGATAATTCTATGGAATGTACTATTGCTCTTTCCAATATGAAATATTTACTTGGACACAAAAAAAGAGCAATATATTTATGGTTCTATCCTCAAAGGATAACTACTCAGTTAATTAAAATTGCTAATCGTCAAAATCACTTCTCATCTAATGATCTTGAAATTTCCAGATGTATTAAGTAAGGTCCCATCTGTTGCCAAGCTTAACATAGTGGAATTTCGCGGGAAATTTTAAAAATTATAAGCGTTATGGTCACATGACCGGGCATGTGAAAATAAAACACTTGCTAAGCCATTGTATAATCGATATTTTGTAGTATAGGCTGGTTTAATTTATCAAATATTGATATTATATTTGTGTAATTGAACTAATTTTAATTAGTATAGAAAAAAATTTACAGTTATAACTTTAGAATAGGTCGAATTAACTAATTTAAAAAAATAATGGGGGCGAGCTGGGAATTGAACCCAGGGCCTCTCGCATATTTGAATACGCTCCGAAGAACGTCTTCCCAAAGCGAGAATCATACCACTAGACCACACGCCCATATTAATTATAAGGCTGTCGCAAAGCTCTTTTCAATATAAGCAGCCTTTTAAATGCTAAAATTTTTTTGAAAAAAACATTACACATTATATATTAGATGGAATTATTTTTATCATAAAATATTATTTATTTACCTCCTAATTACAAAACTATATATGAATAATATCATTCTCTGTCTTTAGAAACTAATGCATTAACTTGACTTTCTAATTCAGATATTCTACATCTTAAATTTTCAATTGTGTTAAAATCTGTGCTTGTCTTTATATGTTCATTATTTATCACTATTTTTTGAACACCAGTTTCTTGATCAGTGATTGTTTCAATTTTTTTATCAGTTATTTTTAAGTTAGCTTGTACCGCATCTTGTCCTGGACTAGCTTTGATGATGTTAAAAGACAAAGAATCTTTAGCAGATGAAGTGATTGGGAAGTAACTCCATGAGGAAGTATTTGATTCTTCTTGTATAAAATTGTTAGAAACAGAATGATTTGATTCTGATTCTGATTGAAATGGTACTGTTGGTGTTGGTTCTAAGACTTCTTGTGTGGTTTCGTTATTGTCAAGAGAATCGATATTTTCTTGTACATCTCTTACATTTTCAGTACTGTCACCTAAATTATCATTATTGATATTCAATTCGTTTATTATATTTTCTGTACCAATAGGTACAGCATATGTTTCTTCAGTTGTTGATGTTGTTTGATTAGTAGTATTTGTTGATGATGGAGGTAAGACGTTACCCTTATCATCGAATACAGGCAGTCTACAGATTGGACAAGTTTGTGATCTTTCCATCCAATTTTTCAAACAACTAAAATGTAAAGTATGACCACAAGGTAATGTTTTTGGTTTTTTCTTTGAATGAATAATAAATTTATATATTTCTTCTTCCTTTTCTTGAGATAATTTATCAGATTTCATAATTGGGAATAAATCATCCATACAAACAATACAAATATTATTATCTGAATTTTTCATATCTTCAATTTGTAAATTTGGTAATTTATCATCCAATTGTTTATTATTTCTCCATGTTTTCCATAAACTGGTAGAACTTTTATATAATGCAATAATATCCCATGCAACATCTTTTAATAATAATAATTTCATTCTGAAAGGAATCAGCATTAATATGTGAATAATTGTCTTTAAAAATCTAGTGAAGACATCAATTGTTTTTTCATATAAAAATTTACCTTCCAAACCATTAAATTGTTCATCTTCATCTTCTTCGTCATCTTCTACATCTTCTGGGATAATATTATTTTCTCTTTCAATTGATGATACATGGAATTCATATAAATTCAAACATGTATGCAAGAAAATATTTAATAAATCTACTAAAAGCATTGAAAATTCCATACCTAATAATAAATGAACAGAAGTTGATGCACCTGAACCATTTGATAAAGAATTTGCAATACAATATGTGATCATTTGATAATCAATTATTGCGAAAAGAACAATATTAAATGAAAATCTATTGGAAGTAATTATATTTGTAATTGACATTGAATCATTCATAGTTTGTAATAAAGCTTCTAAACGATCTCTTAAAATCCAGTGAGATATCTTTAAGAAAACCAGTAATATACCAAACAATGCACAAGTGAAAAGTATATCTTGATCATTAAACATTGATGACATTAATACGAGATTAATGATTGTAAAGGGTAACCTTTCTAAAATATGTTCATATTCAATTAATCTTAATTCACCAAATAATAAATGAGTGATTAATTTCCATAAGAATGCACCATTAAGCAATGTAAAAATTGTGAAAATGATTACATTTATACCTTCTGTTAATTTTATTGAAACTTGTAAATATGAAGTACTTGAACCAATAGCAAAATATATTGAAACTATTGCAGAAATGTAAGTGAAAATTGTAAATAAAACCAGTTGCGCAGTTCTAGTCATTGTGAGAACAGCCATTGTAAAATTCTTCACCACACAAATTGAGCCTTATCTATCAGTTTGATACCAATAATTGTTAAACAATATATACATACAATATATATATATATGAATATTTGAAATAAATTTCAAATATTCGCCTTTAAATAAAAAAGTTAAAGTGTTAAGAAAGGGTAATATTAGGTTAAAAAGATAATTAATAATAATACAAATTTATTATAATAGTAAATTTTAAAAATAGATAACGATTGTAAACAACAATCGAGTTGAAATAAGATAGTAGTTTGTTAAATTTTTCCTCATGTTAAAAAACTAAATTATTTTTTTGGTTTTTTTTCAACTTTTAATAATAAAGCTTTATTAATATGTGGTAAGACACCACCTGAAGCAATAGTAGCTTTAATCAAACTATCCAATTCGTCATCACCTCTAATGGCCAATTGCAAATGTCTTGGCGTAATTCTTTTAACTTTTAAATCTTTAGCTGCATTACCAGATAATTCTAAAACTTCGGCGGTTAGATATTCCAAGACAGCAGTTAAATAAATAGCGGATTTGGAACCAACACGGATCTTACCACTAGCGTGCTTTTTCAAATAACGCTTGATTCTACCCACTGGGAATTGTAAACCGGCCTTGGCACTAGAAGAATGACTCTGTAAAGAACCACCATCTTTAGCACCAGACTTACCTTTACCACCATGCACTTTACCTGACATAATTAGTTATATATATATATATTTTCCGTGTCTTGTCTGTCTTGATTGAACAACTGAAACTGCACTCCACACTCTAGTCTAGTCAATCCTTGGTATATTAAATCAAACCACCATATATACATGTATATACATATATATATATATATACATATACATATATATATGTATATATCAAATCACTACATTCATTTGTTTATTTAATAAACAATACCCCGTCTAACTAAAAACTGTTCCTCTCTGTAAAAGAAAAACAAACTCCAACCCCATCACCATGCACGGCCACGTCCGGGTACCCGCGCCATGTGACAATCACGTGCAGCGCAATTATCCAGTGTGAGCCGCCCTCCATCACCCATGCACCATTCTCAACATTTTTGCTATAAACAATTTTTTTCGCCTTACCACTCTACGCTTCTGCCACTGCCATTGCAATCCACTATTATAATGCAATCTCAACAATTCCAATTGTGCGTTTGGCTCAATACACGCTGAACAATACACAAGGTGCAGTGTGTGCAATGCAATGCAATGGGAGAGACAGTCAGTGGCGGGAGGGTTCCATTTGTTCAACAGGGACACTCGCAGGGTTGCAAAGAGTGCAAATGCAGGGTTGGCCGCAAGTGTAACCCTATCCTATTGCAATGACATAAAATAATTGTTGAGTCGTTCGTTGATTGTATCGTTAATGCCAAGGATTAGCAATTGATATAAGTAAATGCAATGGGTGTTTAAGGCTAGTTATTACAGTGAATGGTTCAATTGTCGTATGTTTGAATAGTTGGGATGCTTGGGGAACTTGGCAAAATACATGGTATAAATACATGGTATAAATACCATGTATTTATACCATGTATTTATTTTATTAGTTTCTTGTTTCTTTCTTTCTTTTTCTCTTATCATTTTTTGTGCAGCAATAACCCTTCATCGAATAGTGTTCTTTGAAATGCAATTGATTAGTTTATTGATTACTGCTCCAATTGTTGCAGTTGCATCTGCTGCTACTTCAGGTGATGGTTATGCTCCAGTGGAAATTAATTGTCCAACAAATTTTAATTTAATTAGAGAAGCTAATCAATTATCTACAAATGAAACTGAATGGTTATTGAAAAGAAATGAAATTACTAAAAATTCATTAAATGATTTCTTAGCAAGAGCAACAAATAATTTTAATAATACAAATTTAATTGAAAAATTATTTAATGGTAATTCTTCAAATGTACCAAAAATTGGTATTGCTGCTTCAGGTGGTGGTTATCGTGCAATGTTAAGTGGTGCAGGTATGATTGCAGCTATGGATAATAGAACTAATGGTGCCATTGATAATGGTTTAGGTGGATTATTACAAAGTTCTACTTATTTAGCTGGGTTATCCGGTGGTAATTGGTTAACTGGTACTTTAGCTTGGAATAATTGGACTTCCGTTCAAGATATTATTGATAATACTTATCAAAATAATTCAATTTGGGATATTACTGGTGGTTTAGTCTCTGGCGATTCAACAAATACTGCTATGTGGGAAAGAATTTTTTTGGAAGTTACAGCAAAGCAATCTGCTGGATTTAATGTTTCATTAGCTGATTATTGGGGTCGTGCCTTGGCTTATAATTTTTTCCCAAATTTATCACAAGGTGGTGCTGATTACTCTTGGTCTTCATTAAGAGATTCTGATGTTTTCCAAAATGCTTTAATGCCTTTCCCAATTTCTGTCACTGACGTCAGACATCCATATGCTGGTATCACTGATTTAAATTCAACAATTGTAGAATTTAATCCTTTTGAAATGGGGTCTTGGGATCCATCTTTGAATTCATTTGCTGATGTTAAATATATCGGTTCAAATGTTAATAATGGTTCTCCTGTAAACAGTGATCAATGTATCGTTGGTTTCGATAATGCAGGTTTTATTATTGGTACTTCTTCCACTTTATTTACTCCAAGTATGGCGTCTGCTGTTAAAGCCATTTTAGGTAATAGTAGTACTTCCGCTGTCGGTAGTTTGCTAGTTACAGAGATTGCTGATGATAATAATGACGTTGCTATGTTTGCTCCAAATCCATTTAAAGGTTCCTCTTATGGTTCAAATTCAGAATTATCTAATTCTTCTGTCTTATACTTGGCTGATGGTGGTGAAGATTATATTGAAATTCCATTGATCTCTTTAATTCAAAAGAATAGAGATTTAGATGTTGTATTTGCCTTAGATAACTCAGCTGATACTGATGATTATTGGCCAAATGGTACTGCTTTAGTTTCTGCTTACCGTCGTCAATTCTCTGAACAAGGTAAAAATATTTCATTCCCTTACGTTCCAGACACTGATACTTTCATCTCTTCAGGTTTAAATAAAAAGCCAACTTTCTTTGGTTGTGACGCCCGTAATTTAACTGATTTGGCTTACATCCCACCTTTAATTGTTTATTTACCAAACTACGATTCATCATTTGCTAGTAACACTTCCACTTTACAATTACAATACTCTGAAGAAGAACGTTTAGCTTTGATCCAAAATGGTTTCGAAGCTGCTACTAGAGGTAATTTCACCGAAGATTCCAATTTCTTAGGTTGTGTCGCTTGTGCTGTCATGAGACGTAAGCAACAAAGTTTAGATGAAGAATTACCAGCTGAATGTGACACTTGTTTCACTAACTACTGTTGGGATGGTACTTTAGCTGACAGTGCATCCATTGAATCTTCAAATTCTACTTCTAGCTCTGCTGTTTCTACCACATTAACTCAATCTGTTACTACTTCTTCTTCTGCTAGTTCTAATTCAACCTCTGGTAACTCTACTTCCACAACTGCTTCTTCCAGTAAAAAGAACTCTGGTAGTAACACTTTAGCTGTCTCTCACATTGCCATGACTTTAATGTTCTTCTTGAACTTATTATTAGGTAATTTTTAATATCCATTGTACTTTTAAATGCATTTTATATGTTTTTATAATATATATAACTCAAAACAAAATGTTTCGATCATAATAACTCTTTAACTTTCCTTCTAAATTATTCAGTATTTGGAATGACTTTCTTTTTAAAATATATATGTATATGCATGTTTATATTACTTATTTATTTATATGTGGCTTTATGTATACTTCCTAAATACGCTGCTCATTGAATATTGGGCATTTCCGTTAATGAAACCGCTAGCTTTTCCCATTCATTCAGTTGCAAACCCAAATATTTAGAATGGATTCTGGTCCATTCTTGTAATGAATCAGAAATAATATATTGGGTTTGTTGGAAAAGGGTAAACTCTTCAAGAATGCATTCTTTAATTAACCAAGATCTGTTAATTTGATTATTAATCTCCTTTTTATCTTTTTGAACCATTTGTAGTATTTTGTCATATTCGACACCACTGATATCAGGTTTGTCTTGCATAGAAACCAACTTTTCTTCCAAAATTTCAACTTTTCTCTTCAGTTGCGGAATAGTAGTCCTGGATAAAACTTTGTGTCGTTCATAAAGTTTCTTCAATGATATTAAAAATTCAATATAGGTAACGAATTTAGGTAATAAATTATTGGATGTTTCTCTTATTTCATTAGAAATTAAAGATACCGTATCATTCATATGGTTTTGAACTCTTTTTAAACCATTATCAACTTCAATCAACGTTTTACTGTGTTCGATTGGATAAAGTGTTTTAGTTTGTTGTGAGAATACATCAATGCATTCTCTAAACAAAATTTTCTCTTGAGCAATCTGTGCTTGCTTTCTATCATATCTTTCAGTTAACAGACGCATATTATTCCAGACGATAATTGATTTTCCAATTGAAGAATACATGGATTCCCAATTATCTAAAAGTTGTGGATTCCACATTTCCTTAAATCGAGAAGGAATATTTTTATCTGTAAATTCTTCTGATGTGTCGTAAGTTGCATGTCTTCTCCAATTTGAAAGCTCAGTTGGTACTGTCAAGAACGTTAAAACAAGATCATCAGTTTTCAGTATTGGATGCTTAATAACTAAATTAATAAACCTTTCTAACCCAACTCTTCTTTTTATCTGAAACGACTTAGTAGCTTGTTGAAATCCCATCTGTTTAGGTGGTAACTCAGGGATTAATCTAAATGGAAATTTCAATAACAGTACATCTTTCAGCCAAACAAAATCAGAATATCTTCGTATTACTGTGCGGTCATCTGAGGGTTCAGTATTAGGTAAATCAATCAAATGCTTAACCTTATAATTTGTATGTTTAAAAATTATACCTTCTCTTTCAGGAATTTCTTCAACTTTGACTATATCTTTACTTAATGGGTTGTAAGTCTTCTTTAATTTTTTGGACCATTCATCAAAATCTGTAAATACGTGGGTGGGTTCTTCTTCTGTGGTTTCAATTATTTCATCTGATGCATTATTAAGATGAATATTATTATTTATATTATCGATTAGTATACTGGTTCGTAGTTTATCATCATTCTGATGATTATCCCAAAGTGAGGTTGTTAAAATGTCAGAGTTCAAGTCAAACTTATTATTCAGAATATCTTTATTCATGTAATCATATTTATTTTGATTGTTTGGAATTGAATCTGTAAATCTATCCCCAAACTCGTTGATCTTTGAGTTCGTGTTCCATTGTATACTATCCTTATGTGATGCCTCATCATTCACAGAATTCCAGGAATTATGGCCTTCTTCAAAACTCATAACTATATGCAAATGTGTATGTGTATTTATAATATATTTGATGTGATTGCTAAACTGTTTATTATCTTTTTATTGTGTCTATTTGAATGATTAAAATTCCTTTATATGTTCATCCTTTAATTTTTGAAATATTTCGCAGTTTAACGATAGTAACAAAAATATATGCACAATAATGAAATTAAATAAGTAGCTTTTGATATATTTGTGAATATAATTACTTAGAATTCAATATATACAGGGAATGAAGAAGAAGTTTTATTTTATTCAATTGAATGTTATTAATTTCAATTTTCTTCTTCTTCGTCTTCATCAGTTTCGTTAAAATCTAAATTGATCCAACTTGGCCATGCAACTTCTTTCCTTAAGAAATCTTTTAATTTTTCGAGAAGAAACTGTTCTAATTTTCCAACACTTCTTAAAATTGAACCATCTTCTTGATATTGTTCACCTATTTCTGTTTGTATAGACATACTCCTTACTATTGATATTCTTTCCAAAGGTCTTCTTGCTGTCATTGTAGGTCCATTTGGATCCAGTATCAAATCATCATTATCCAGAATAGAGTCACTGACATCGCAAAGAAAACTGAAAAATAGTTGTTTAGATAAATAAGATGAAATGCATAAAGAATGTAGTCCTATGTTGCTAATAGTTAGTTTCACAGGTAATGCCATAAAATTTTCACTAGGATAATTCAATACTAATTCTGCATTTAACGTTATAGATAAATCACCATTATACTCTACTTCTGTTAGAAACTGTATATCATTTGGAGATGGTTTCACCTCTTGTCTGTTCTTATTACTTTTTGAATCATTAGAATCTACATCAGAATCATCAGAATCTCCGACGTTGATAGCATCATAAAACTCTTGTAATGGATCAGAAATCTGTCTCAATGTCATTTTAGGAGCAATTTGACCAAATTTAAAATCAGCAAGCCTCAGATTCCTTACATAACTTGGTAACTGTATCGATTGTAAATAATTATTCAATGTATTGCAAAGCGTCTTATTCAATTGAGCATCGTTTTCAAGCTCACCCCAGTTAATTTCGAAAGACATAACAAAACAGCAGTATTACAAAGTGTTGAGAAAATATTTTCTTGAACTATTTAAACATTAAACATTTAAAACAATAAATATCTTCTTGATATTAATTTCAATAATTAACAATTGAAATATATTTAAAACACCGCGAATAATTACTGAATCACCTGGGTAAATACATAAAACACTTGTTTATAATGAGAATAACGTATAAACCCAATGAGATTAATACAACAAGATGATATAGAATCCAAATATCAATCAATACCAGACAATTTTGAAACCTTCTTTGATTTTATCTGCTCCTTGTCTACTATGATGCTTGAAGCTACAACTTTGAGAGATTAACTAACATTACCAATTATCAAAAAATCTAGTGATGAAGGTGTTAAAAGGCCAATATAATGTGTTCCCTTCCAAACATAAGCATCATTAGATGATATTGTTTGTATAGCACTTATGTGATTATGTGAAGTAATGAATTTATTAGAGACTAATAACTTTATTTGACACAAAATTAAAATTATTATTATATTTAAAGGAAAGATATTTTGTGGAAATAAAATTTGAGAGTACTCTTAAAATATCATTTTATTTATATATTCATAACTAATTGAGGATAGTTAGATAGTTTGAGTTTATCTAACCAGTTATCTATCTAATTGATTTATTTAGTTTATTGAAATTTTCAATATAAAAAAATCATTAGAAAAAAATAATGTCATTAGCTCCATTACAACTTGTCAATGACACTAAATTGAATACCCGCTCTGATCAAGTACATACTCCTTTAAAGAAAGTATATGTGCCAATATCAATTGATAAAGAAAATAATCCAGATGAACCTTTATTTAATTTAAAGGAAAAACGTCAAGTTGGTATAAATAAAGACTTAAATTATACTCATAATAATGAACCTCAACATAAGAATGGTAATAAAAGGAAGAAAGAAAAATTATCTTCATTATGTAAGACTCCACCATCTCTAATTAAAACTAAGAGCGGAGCATTTTATCGTGGTCAATTTTTGGGTGAAGGTGGATTTGCTAGGTGTTTCCAAATGAAAGATGATAGTGGTAAAATATTTGCTGCTAAGACTGTTGCCAAAATTTCAATTAAATCTGAAAAGGCTAGAAATAAATTATTATCTGAAATTCAAATTCATAAAAATATGAAACATTCGAATATTGTTGAATTTATTGATTGTTTTGAAGATAATATAAATGTTTATATTTTATTAGAAATATGTCCAAATGGTTCATTAATGGATTTATTAAAGAAAAGAAAATTATTAACTGAACCAGAAGTAAGATTTTTCACTACACAAATATGTGGTGCATTAGATCATATGCATTCAAGAAATATAATTCATAGAGACTTAAAATTAGGTAATATTTTTTTTGATAAAGATTTTAATTTAAAGATTGGTGATTTTGGATTAGCTGCTATTGTGTCAAATGAAAATGAAAGAAAATATACTATTTGCGGAACTCCAAATTATATTGCACCTGAAGTAATTATGGGTAAACATGTTGGTCATTCATTTGAAGTTGATATTTGGTCTTTAGGGGTAATGATTTTTGCAATGACAATTGGTAAACCACCTTTTCAAGCAAAAGAAGTAACAACTATTTATGATAGAATCAAAAATTGTGATTATTCTTTCCCTAATGATAAATATTTATCTAAAGAAGTTAGATTATTGATTCAAGATATATTGGCAATGAATCCAATGGAAAGGCCAACTATATCTGAAATTTTAAGTTATGATTGGTTTAAAGGTCCATTCCCATCATCAATTTCAACTGATATTATGAATGAAATTCCAATTTGTTTTATGGATATATCTATTGAAGAATCTTTACAAAATTTTAAAACCTGCTTAATAAAATCAGGGTTATTTGGAGATAATGATAATGAAAAAATATCACAAAAAAATTATAAAGATCCAATTACTTATTTTACCAATAAATTTTTTCAAAAAAATTCAAAACAGAGTGTATTACCAGTTACTCTATCACCAGGGAATACAAGACAGAAATATAAAGAGATATCAAATCACAATGCCAAGTCTAATATTAATAAGCTAACTTTTGAACCGACTAATTCAAATACAAATCAGGAAACTAATGAAAATAGATATTTACAGCAGCAAAAAAAGAGAAACATAGATTCACAAAATGATAATAATCTCAATTCTAGTAATTTAATTAAATCTAAATTTTCGATGAAGATTTTAGCAAATGAATGTTATGTAACTTTAAAAAATATTTTGAATATTGAAAAAAAAGTTAAAACAGATTTACAAAGTGAAAATAATCAAAATGTTGATAATTTAGTTGAACCTTTAACAAGTGAAATGAAAGATCCAATTATTGTTACTAAATGGGTAGATTATTCAAATAAACATGGATTTGCTTATCAATTATCAACTGAAGATATTGGTGTTTTATTTAATAATGGTATAACAATTTTGAAATTAGCAGATGTTGAAGAATGTTGGTATATTGAAAGTGATAATAAACAAGGTTGGGTTGCTAGTCATTTTAAATTAAATAATCAACCTGATTTTTTAGGGAAATATTTGGTTATAATCGAATTTTTCAATAAATATATGAAAAATAATTTGAATAGGGTATCGACATTTATTAAGCAAGAATATCATAGAGATGATGTCTTCTTAAGAAGATATACAAGATGTAATGAATTTATCATGTTTGAATTAAGTGATGGTACTTTCCAATTTAATTTTAAAGATCATTTTAAAATTATTTTATCAAATAATGGTAATTTAATTTCAATAATTTTACCTTCACAAAAGAGTATCACAGTACAAGTATATGATTTATTAAAGAATGAATATTTAAATTTATCGCCATCTTTATTAAATCTACCAGATTGTGATATCATAAACAAATTAAAATTAATGAAGCAACTGCTTAATCAAAAATCGTATGGTTTGAACTAAATTAATCTATAAATATATATATATATATTTGTTTGTATGTTATTATTATATATTCTAATTAATAATTTAGCCGCCCAACCTATTTAAATAGCCCATTGAATTTTTGCAAACACAATTCACATCCACACATCCACACATCGCATACTGTATATGCAAGATTAGGTGTAAAATAAAGGCTCAGCGCCAATCTTAAGAATCTATGCCAAGCGTTAAATCTAAGATTCGATTTTCAAACAACTTGCATGCAGTAATTTAGCCGCACAAGACGCGTAAAAACAAGATTTTTTTTTTTCAAAAATGTTTCAAAACGCGCCTGGTTTTTAATATGGAATTCTTTCTATATATAGTAATTTTGACTTATATTGGTAAAGTGGAAAAAAGAGCTACTAATATATGGAAATCAATAGTTAATACAATTTTTTGATCTATTGAATAGTATAAAACAGTTGAGTTTCTACAACAATTGGGTTATTGGAACAGTGGTACAACAGCTAAAGTACTAAGTTTTAAGGTTTGTAACAGTAGATCACCTCAGTGAGGAAAATGAGTAACTATAATAGAAATCAAGATGCTAATGATTACATGAGGGCATCGGCTAATGAATTTATGCCAGGAAACTTGGTACAAGGTCAAAATATGCAAGAACAAGGTACTCAGGAGCAAAATCAAAATCAAAATCAAAATCAAAGACAGTCACTACAGGATCATGCTCAACAACATGTTCAACAGGTACAACAACAGCAATATGCTCAGCAGCAATATTCTCAGCAGCAATTGCAGCAACAGAGCAGACCTCAACCCGCTGCAGAACAAAGATTGTACAGTGACAGTATGAGCTCTTTCATACCTACTCAACCATTGCATTATGAAGAATATAATCCAAACATGAATACAGATAATAATATTTATAATTCATTTGTTAATCAAGAGGCTAGTGTATCTGATTTGAATTCTAATACTACTTACAATAACGTTTTTGTAAATAATTCTTCAGCCGCTGGTAGTTTGAATCAACAATCTAATCCATCAGTTCCTACATTCCATATGCAACGTACCTTGCCTTCTATTTCTGTTACAAATGCTGTTAGTGAAGTTATACCTAATAGTCCACAGGAAACTAATAATTGGAATAATCATGATTTTAACGATGATGAATTTTATTATAATAATAGAAATAATAATGCTGTCGATAATAATAATAATATGCAAGAATCCTACAATATGAGTGATATCAATTCAAATGTTAGTGATTTCAATAGACAAGAAACTGTACCAATTTTTCATACTAATGAAATGAATAACAACAATAACACGAATAATTTTAATAATATGAATGTTTACAATCCTAATAATTATGTTTATGATCATGACCCTGAATATGGTTACATCGATCAAAATGGTGATGATTATGAGATTAATACATATTTAGATAGAGATGGTGAAATGGTAGATCCATATAATTTCGATAAATCAGCAAATGAAACATATTCATCACCTTATAATCAAC
The DNA here is from genome assembly GCA_030555675.1 of Vanderwaltozyma tropicalis. Classification (NCBI taxonomy): domain Eukaryota; kingdom Fungi; phylum Ascomycota; class Saccharomycetes; order Saccharomycetales; family Saccharomycetaceae; genus Vanderwaltozyma; species Vanderwaltozyma tropicalis. The sequence goes on from JANIWO010000001.1 coordinate 110,210, forward strand.
ATTTTGGTACTTCTGAAAATCTGGATAAAAATGAAGAAGATATTTCTAATATTCCAAACAGGTACTCACATATTAATTTAGGTGAATACTCTGGTGATGATGATGAAAATAAAAATGAGAATGTTTCTAATGTGTTGACTAGAGTTGCTTCTTCTTCTTCGGGAGTTAGCTCCAGAAATTCGAGAGACAGATTAATGAATGGAGATGCAAGAGAAAATATTGTACGTAGAAATACAACAGTTCTAAGGAAGTTTAAATTATGGATGGGTAATTATATTTTTGATTCCCCAATTAGTAAATCATTGTTAGGGAAATATTCATTAGTTGTGGGTAGTGAAAACTCGTTATCAAATGAGTTTAAGTTTATGAGATATCAAGCTGTCACTTGTGAACCTAATGAATTAGCTGAAAATAATTTTACAGTTAGACAATTAAAATATATGGTTCCAAGACAAACTGAACTGATGATTGTAATTACTATGTATAACGAAGACCATATTTTGTTAGGTAGAACATTGAAGGGTGTTATGGACAATATTAAACATATGGTACGTAGAACTCATTCTAGTGTATGGGGTCCAGACGCCTGGAAAAAGATTGTAGTCTGTATTGTTTCCGATGGTCGTTCTAAAGTTAATGAAAAGTCATTAGCTTTGTTAAGTTCCCTAGGTTGCTACCAAGATGGTTTTGCAAAAGATGAAATTAATGAAAAGAAGGTATCTATGCATGTTTACGAACATACTACTATGATGAATATTGCAAATGTAACTGAGACAGATTTAGATTTAGAATGTACACCAGGTACAGTTCCTGTTCAATTATTATTCTGTTTGAAAGAAAAGAACCAGAAGAAAATTAACTCTCATAGATGGGCTTTGGAAGGGTTTTCAGAGTTATTACAACCAAATATTGTAACATTACTGGATGCAGGTACCATGCCAGGTAAAGATTCTATATACCAGTTATGGACAGAATTCAAAAATCCGCAAGTAGGTGGTGCATGTGGTGAAATCAAAACTGATATTGGGAAATTTGGTAAAAACCTTGTTAATCCTTTAGTTGCATCTCAAAATTTCGAATATAAAATGTCCAATATTTTAGATAAGACTACTGAATCTAATTTTGGTTTTATCACAGTCTTGCCTGGTGCATTTTCAGCATATAGATTTTCAGCAGTTCAAGGTCAACCTTTGGAAAAGTATTTTTATGGTGAGCATATGGAAGGTGATCAGGAAAAGATTCATTTCTTTTCTTCAAATATGTATTTGGCTGAAGATCGTATTTTATGTTTCGAAATTGTCACCAAAAAGCATTGTAATTGGATTTTAAAATATTGTAGAAGTTCATATGCCTCTACAGATGTTCCTGAACGTGTTCCTGAATTTATTCTTCAAAGAAGACGTTGGTTAAATGGTTCTTTCTTTGCCAGTGTTTACTCGTTTTGTCACTTCCATAGAATTTGGACAAGTGGACACTCATTTGGTAGAAAATTAATTTTGAATTTTGAATTTTGCTATTTATTTTTCAACACACTACTGTCATGGTTTTCTTTGAGTTCTTTCTTTTTGGTTTTCCGTATTTTATCGTTATCCATTGCATTAACTTATCATTCTGCGTTTAACATTTTGTCTGTTATTTTTTTCTGGTTGTATGGTGTTTGTGTGCTATCGACATTTATATTGTCATTAGGCAATAAACCTAAGAGTACTGAAATCTTCTATGTTACAACATTCATATTTTTTGCTGTTCTTATGATATACATGCTTTTCTGCAGTATATATTTAAGTGTTAAATCTTTTGAAAATTTGTTAGACAATGATAATTTGACCTTTAAAGGTATTTTTGGTACTTCAACCTTTAGAGATATTATTATTTCTTTGGCTTCGACATATGTGTTATATTTTGTGAGTTCCTTAATATACTTACAACCATGGCATATGTTTACCAGTTTTGTTCAATATATTTTGTTAAGTCCATCATATATTAATGTTCTAAACATTTATGCATTCTGTAATGTTCATGATTTATCATGGGGTACCAAAGGTGCCGTCGCTAAACCATTGGGTAAAATTAATGCTATGGAAGATGGTACTTTCAAAATGGAAATCTTAATCTCGAGTGAAGAAATCCAAGCTGATTATGACAAATATTTCAATATTCTGAAAACTCCGGTAGATCTAAACGAAGAAGAACCTGAACCTTCATTTGATGAAAAGAAAACTGGTTACTATGCTACATTTAGATCTTTAGTAATTATTTTTTGGATAATGACTAATTTCGGTGTAATTGCAGCAGTTTTAGAAACAGGTGGTATCCAAGAATATTTACTTTTAAAACCATTGACAAGTTCAGATGACTCTAGCTCTGTCAAAACCACGCCAGTGCTTCCAGTAAACGCAACTTGGTACCTAGCTATTATCCTTTGGTTAGTTGCATTTAATGCATTGATGCGTTTCATAGGTTGTTCTTGGTATTTAATTTCAAGAGTAACACACAAAGTGTTCAATCGTTGAAAACTCTATACAATAAATAGATGTATCATTAATAATAATAATAATAATAATAATATCTTTAAATTGTAACTAAAATATTGTGTTAAGCACTAATAGTGATTGAAATTTCATTATGCCGAAATCTTGAGATGCGGTTGAAGTTAAAAATGATTAAATCAATTGTATTAAAGATGCATGTTTTAAACAGTTCTTGGATGAAACTGTTCATGTTTTAGGCATTGTTAAACAATCAACTAAAGTTATCAAATACACATATAAGTTTCTTGTCATTAAAATGAAAATTGTTCTTCAGAAAGTTAGTCAGGCTTCAGTAGTAGTTGATTCTAAAATTATTTCAAGGTATGTTTAATGTATTATCAAAATGAATGAAATATCGTTTCAAGAATATATATTAACAATTTGTTATAGTATAAAGCATGGTTATATGTTATTGGTTGGTATCTCTACAGAAGATACTATGGATGATATACAAAAATTAAGTAAAAAGGTTTTGACTTTAAGAATGTTTGATAATGGTGAAGAATATGGATGGAAAAAGAATATTAAAGATGTAGATGGTGAAATTCTATCAGTGTCTCAATTCACATTATTGGCCAGAACAAAAAAAGGTACTAAACCAGATTTCCATATGGCTCAAAAGGGACACTTAGCTCAAGAGTTGTACAATAACTTTTTATCTCTGTTAAGAACCGATTTAGGTGAAGAAAAGGTACAAGACGGTCAGTTTGGAGCCATGATGAGTTGTTCTTTGACAAATGAAGGACCTGTTACCATTATTTTAGATACCAAAGAATAATTGAAATTTTAAATCACCTCGATAAATAATGTTCAAAACATGAAAATTTTATAGACAAATAATATTTAAGTTTCTAATAAATGAACAATAAGAATACTTTCAGTGCATGCAATAATAGTTTGTAGTGATAACATAATGATTCTAAGAACTTTCTTTGTATTAAAAACAAATTAGTCAGTATCAAGATATTAATCATAGCTTTATTTTTTCAGTACCCTGAACTGTGGCTTTATAATGAAATTTGATATTTTAGCATAGACAATGTAAGTGTAAAAAGCATTTGAAATACATGTTACCTTATTGATGCTAGTTCCACACACTACGACAAGAGTTGATTATCTACTTATAGTATTAGTGTGTTAGGAGTTGGGTTTTATTTAAAAACTATTAAAAATAATAGCTACAGTTATAAGAAGCTTAGAAAATAAAATATCAAGTTAAGAAAAAATATGTGTAGGTTTTTAATCTTTAAAGGTAAAGAACCAATAAGGTTATCCCATTTACTTACCAAACCAGAGCATTCTATCATTAATCAATCTTTTGATAGTCGTCTTCGTTTAGATAGCAGACGTCCAATAAATGGTGATGGATTTGGTGTTGCCTATTACCCATTAGATGCAGAATTAGATCAAGATGGTCCATGCATCTTTAAAGCTATAACACCAGCTTGGAATAATCAAAATTTAAGTACCTTAGCAGAAAAGACTAAATCAGATTTAATATTCGCTCATGTACGTGCATCCACATATGGTATTTTATCAGAAACAAATTGTCATCCATTCACATATCATAATTTATGTTTTATGCATAATGGTGGTATTGCAAATTTTCAAAAGATAAAGAGAACTTTATTAAATCATATTGATGATGAATATTTAAATTTTTTACAAGGTAGTACAGATTCAGAATGTGCCTTTGCATTATTTTTAGATACATTAGAAAAATTAGGACAAGATCCAAAAGATAAAAATGGGAATTTTGGACATGTTTCATTAAGAAAGGCATTGTTGAAAACAATAGAATACCTTAAAGATTGGACTTTTGAAGCTAGTAATGATCAAAAACACATCGAACCTTCTTTATTGAATTTTGCTGTTACCGATGGTTCAACAGTTGTAGTATCTCGTTATGTTACTTCTAAAACTGATGAAGCAGCTTCGTTACATTTTAGTTGTGGATCAAGTTTTGTCGAAGCTTCTCCTGGTGAGTATAGAATGGAAAGATTGGATAGAAATCAAGATGTTATAATGGTTGCATCAGAACCGCTAACATTTGAAAGAGGTGATTGGACTGCAGTACCCACTAATAGTGTGTTGACTATTAAAAAGCAAACTATATTATTACATCCAATTATTGATGAATATTACCAAGCAGACCCATTATATCTAAGAAGTTCAAAACTTGCCGAAAGCAAAGGTCTTATGGGATCAATTCCTCTTGCAAACTCTGTTGAAAAGAATGTCCCACCTTTAGAGAGAGAAGGTCGTTCGAGACCTTTGTCATCCGCTATACCTGCAGTCTAAATTAAAATTTGCCTTTTTTAAATTATTTGACTAATTACTTCTTCAGAACTGTTGATATATCAAATAATTGTGCGTTATATTCTACATTGTTGAGATAATATTTGATATGTATGTTGTGGTCACTATAACCACAAGTGTAATATTTTTTTTATCATGTTACTTAGTCATCAGGTTTATAAGGTGACGGCGATACCTCACAAAGTTTTGAAGCGATAGCTAAAACTTTAATGTATCAGTAATAGAGTTTAAGGAAACTTAATAAATCAAACTTTGAATATTGATAACCACTGTCGAAAGTATAATCGCTTAGATGAACAAGAATAGCATTGGAATTATCTAAGGATTTCTATATCCTTTTTATTGTAGAATTTATTATTAAGGGTTGAAGTTTTGGTCAACATTTGATATTAGACAATAATATTTGAGTTATGATGATATATATAGGTTAGATGTTAGATGTAACGGATATTATATTAGTTATTCAAGGAGTTATCTGTACTCATAAGAAGTTATAAAAATTTATACTAGAATTTATTATTTCTTCAAAAACAATTTTAATAATTAATCACTAATCAAAAAATGTCTAGTTTTGTAAAGAGAACATTGCCATTGACAGGTTTAAGATGTCTGGAATTGATTTCCTCAATTTTAGTTATGTCACTTTTGGCATTTGCCCTTCATAGCTTTGGTTTCCATGGGAATAAAAAGGTCAATTATGGCCTTGCAGTAGGTGTCATATCTGTGTTTTATTTGCTATGTGTTATGATTGGTACATTGGTGGTACCAAGTTTAGTTCTTGGAGGATTATTCTTCCTTACAGAGTTTATTCTTTTATGTTTATGGATCTCTGCTTTTATTGTCCTTGCTTATGATGTTGGCAAACATGGATGCTCTACCAAAACTGTTAGCTCATACACTCCAAAATATGGTTCACTAGGTGATTTTGCACAAAGTGGAGGTAGTTATAATGAATATACCAATCAATATACTACTAATACTTATGGTAGAGGTTGTAATTCCATTAAGACCTCGGTTGCCTTTGCTGGTTTAGCAGCAATCTTATTCATTGTCAGTTTAATTTTACTGGGTATCAATGTGTTGAGACCAATTAGCCGCAACTATGGTGGTAAAGGTTTATGGAAGTCTGGTTCAAGTATGAACACCAGATTACATCGTACCAGTGGGTTAACATTAAGCACTCCAATTGAAAAAGAGTATGAGTATAATACTGGTACAGGAGTTGCAAGAGAAGAACATTTGAACGAACCAACTAGTATTACAGGAGCTAATGTTGCTGGTGACCAACACACATTCTCTACTGGTGATTCATCACACAATGCTTATGTTCAAGAGAAAAGAGAAAACGCTGGCAATATGGGATCAACAAATGTTCCAACAAATGTCGTGGCAGACTCTGAAACAAATACAGTTCCTATCACTACAGACCATGTCGTTGATACAGCCAGACAACCTGTTGATACTGTTGAATCGAATGTGAATAGAGCAGCTGTGGAAACTAATATACCACGTTCGACAGTATAGCTTATACTTTTTTAAGCTCTTATACTCCTTCTTTAAGAAGAAAGAGAATAATTTTACTTTTTTATTGACTTCTTAAACCACTTATATTACAAGAAACGTTCGTTATAATAAAAGCTTTCAATAGAACCAGTTTACGACCATTTTATTTACTTAATTATTTTAAGAATGGTTAACTAATATAGATTTCTAATTACTAATTTTTAATTATTTATTTTATAGTTCTAAAGCAATGTTTTAAATTTTTTAGTAACAAAATCAAATATATAAATGCATTCAATTGATATATTCTCACATAATTTGATGGTAGAAGTACAGTTAAACTACTAATACCAATGATAAAAAGCAGTTATTGGTCTCACTGTCATTGTCACTTTAATTAAATTTATAGTGACAATAACAGATCACTTTGCACGTGGTACGCTACCCGGCTTTACAGTTCATTTTTTTTCAAAAAAAAATTAATTGAAATTCCAAATTTTGAAATTGAGAAGTAATGAATGTGAATTGGAATAAAATGTATATGCAATTGATGAACAATTAAATTTAGTATTCAGTAGATTTGTCTTGTTGATTGGTCACTAATAGAGTAGTGATACTTTGGTATATCTTGTGAAGTGTGCGTGTGTGTTTTTTTGTTGCGTTATTTGGAACATTTACTCATAAAATTAGCCGTTTAGAAAATTTAATTAATTAGTTTGTGGACAATTTTTCCTTTAGAGATATATTTAAGCAGATAACGATGAACGGTGACGATTCTTCTTCTACAAATAAATTTGTTCCTGAGTACAGACGTACTAATTTCAAAAACAAGGGTAGATTTTCTGCTGATGAGTTACGTCGTCGTAGAGATACTCAACAAGTTGAATTAAGAAAGGCTAAAAGAGATGAAGCTCTTGCTAAGAGAAGAAACTTTAATAATCCAGCCGGTGGTGCTATGGCTGATTCTGATGACTCTGATGATGAAGAATCATCTGCTGCCGATAAACAATTTTATGAACAATTACAATTGGAATTACCAACTATGATTCAACAAATTCAATCAAATGATATGCAAGAACAATTAGCTGCCACAGTTAAATTTAGACAAATCTTATCAAGAGAACATCACCCACCTATTGATATGGTCATTCAATCTGGTGTTGTTCCAACTTTAGTTCATTTTATGAATGAAAATCAACCAGAAATGTTACAGTTAGAAGCTGCTTGGGCTTTAACCAATATTGCCTCTGGTACTTCACAACAAACTCAAATTGTTGTTGATGCTGGTGCAATCCCATTATTCATCCAATTATTATACACTGGTGCTCAAGAAGTTCAAGAACAAGCTATTTGGGCCTTGGGTAACGTTGCTGGTGATTCCACAGATTACAGAGATCACGTATTACAAAGTGGTGCTATGGAACCAATTTTAGGTTTATTCAACACAAACAAAACTTCTTTAATTAGAACTGCTACTTGGACTTTATCTAATTTATGTAGAGGTAAAAAACCTCAACCAGATTGGGAAATTGTTTCAAAAGCTTTACCAACTTTAGCCAAATTAATTTACTCATTAGATACTGAAACTTTAATTGATTCTTGCTGGGCTATTTCTTACTTATCTGATGGTCCACCAGAAGCCATTCAATCCGTTGTCGATGCTAGAATTCCAAAGAGATTAGTTGAACTATTAAACCATCAATCTACTTTAGTTCAAACACCTGCATTAAGAGCCGTTGGTAATATTGTTACTGGTAATGATTTGCAAACTCAAGTTGTTATTAACTCTGGTGTTTTACCAGCATTAAGAAATCTATTGAACTCTCCAAAGGAATCGATTAGAAAAGAATCATGTTGGACTATTTCCAATATTACTGCTGGTAATACCGAACAAATTCAAGCCGTTATTGATGCTGATTTAATTCCATCATTAATCAAATTATTAGAAACTGCTGACTATAAAACTAAAAAGGAAGCTTGTTGGGCTCTATCAAATGCTTCTTCCGGCGGTTTAAACAGACCAGACATAATCAGATATCTTGTAAGCCAAGGTTGTATAAAACCATTATGTGATTTATTAGAAATTGCTGATAACAAAATTGTTGAAGTTACCTTGGATGCATTAGAAAATATTTTGAAGATGGGTGAAAAAGATAAAGAATCTCGTGGTTTAAGTATTAATGAAAATGCTGATTACATCGAAAAAGCTGGTGGTATGGAAAAAATTTTCAACTGTCAACAAAATGAAAACGATAAGATTTATGAAAAAGCTTTTACCATTATAGAAACATATTTCGGTGAAGATGATGATGCTATTGATGAAAGTATGGCTCCTCAAACTGCTGATAACACATTCGGTTTCGGCTCAAACGTAAACCAAACTTTCAATTTTAACTAATTAAATAACTGTGATAAATTTTAAAAAAATCAGAAATAAATATACCAGTATTTCTTAATAAAGGAAATGTAACTTTGTCCCTTCATCTTTTATTTCTATTTTGGTCTGTGCTCGTATTTTTATTATATGAATATATATAATTATTTAAATCATTTCACTTCCATCCGTAGTTCTAATTAAATATTAGAATTTTAATATATTATCATCCATATTATACGTATCCAATATTGTTAGGAACACTATACTGATATTTTAGTTATTTGTTTTACCTGTTTCACTTATTTGTTACAGTTCGTAATATTTGTAGCATATTGTTTGATAACTTTTTTTATTATGACGGGCAATATAAAAAATTAGATAAATGAGCAATTAACTGAAGTTATTTAAATAGCAGAAATGTAAGAAAATAGAGATCTAACTATCTATGGATCCCATCAAAAGATGGCAAAGTTATTACTCTACTCGTGATGTTTTCAACGGTACAAATTTAGTATCAACCTGGGAGAAAGAAGATGAAATATGGTTAAAGAACACTATCGATATCGATTATTCGTTTCCAAAACTGAAAAATTCAAAGTATCTGGTTAATGATTTAAAGACTTTGAGTAAACCCAATATTTGTCAAGATATTTTCTATTCCCAGGACGGTACATCCTTAGTCACTATAAATAGTGATTATGGAATTCGTCAATATTTAATTCCTGATATTAATTATGAAGAGGTTGGAGAAGACAAGCAAATGATACCATTCACAAGATTCTTTAAATCAAACTCGATTATAAGTAGTGAAGTGCATCCAAAATATTCGCTATTCAATGAAAATACTAATAATAACATTGTGTTGCTATCATCAAGAGACATGCCTCTTCAAGCTTATAACTTAAATACAAAGGAGGAAAATTCAAATTCATCTGATCTAATATTTAGTTATAATTTGATGAATAATGAAAATGAAAGATTTAACACTCCATATTCCATAAAATTCTGTTCTGATACTCATTTCATGACAGGATCTGTTAGAAGTAGTATATCGTTATATGATGTTAATAATAAAGAGCATTTATGGTCATTTAAATTAACAAGGAAAAGTATCCATAATTATCAAAGAAATGCTATAGTATCTTGCTTCAATGAAACTTCATACCCAGAAGTAAATTCCAATTTTTTATATTATGGTACTTATAAAAATGAGGTAGGAAGAATAGATACACGACAACCAACCTCTAATATGTTATATACTTCAGAATCAGGGAATGGGATATATCAACTTATATTATCCAATAATGGTCATTATATTTATTCATTGAAAAGGAATTCAGATAAAATTGAGGTTTTAGATGTTCGTAAAAATTGTAAAAAGATCAATGACTTAAAACTTCCCTTCAAAATTAAAAACCAAAAGATGAAAGCAGCAGTATCAGAATATTATGGTTTATTGTTAGGAACAGATCAGGGTAGTATTATTCAATGGTCGACCAATGCAATCGAATTTGGAGGTTTGTCTGTAAATAAAAAATTGAATTCAAATGATGTTTTAGAATATAGCGAATTAAACGCTAAACATAATAATTCAAGAATTAACATAATAAAATCCAATCCTGTTGATTTTGAAATGATCTCAATTTCTTATTCTCCAGACAAAAATAATATAAATGATGGTTGTGAATCAATTTCGGGTCTATCTTTACTTAATTCATCTATAGACTAAATGTATCTCTATATATCCTAAGGTTTGAATATTCTCTCAATTTAAGACCCATAATATGTTTCTTATTTAATGTGTATTCTTTTTCTAACAAATTAACATGCAAAGTTTCAGTGTCATCTTGTAATGCATGATCATTTCTAAAACTACTTGATCTATCATAATTTACAAGCAAATCCCTCTGTGGGTCTCCTGTTATAGTGTCATGAACTCTTCGAACATTTTGGACACTTGCAACATTATTATCAAATGTATTTGATAGTTCATTCATGATATTCATACTACTTGTCAAACTTTCTGTTTCACCAACATTATTACCAATCATATCAATATCACTTTCATTGTTAACAGAAGCAGTACTTGCAATCGAGCTCGAGCTAGGGAGCGTAGTATATAGACTTATATTGGATTCAAACCGGAGTTTTTTTTCTAGAACTTCCTGTGATATTCCTAAATTTATATCAAGAGCTCTATTAGAATTACCTTTGGTCATTTCATTAAATGAGTCAAATTGTTTCATGGAATTTAATAGTTTATTAAAGGGTAGCATATCAGAATTATGATCAATTTTAGGGCGGAATGCCTTTATTTTCTTTAAATTTAAAGATTTATCAAGCTCAGATTCAAACACTGTTATTGGTAGTTCATAATATGTTGATTCTTCACTATTAGTTTTACTATCTTGAGTTCTAAAAGCTCCAATAGCAATTGTATTATTCTTAATACTTTTATGAGGATCAACTACAATAGCAAGATATGGATCTTGGAAATTTTGGTTCAATTTTTGCGTTTGTATATCTATATTACTTAACCAACAGTCATAACCTGGATGTGAATGATACCAACCTACGATACGCCGTAGACCTTTTAACTTATCATTAAACATTTCGTCAGCATATTGAACCATGTACTCATATGATTCCATTTGTGCATTTACTCTAGTCTCTGTACCTTCCACGGGCAATTCATATATATCATATATTACAATGGTCTTATTTATTGTGTTCCCTATTAGCATTCCCATAACCTCTATGTCTCCTCCTCTACATGCATGATCAAATATCTTTGTTGTAGCTAATTTAGAAAGTGAAACATTCTCAAAAAAACTCTGGTTATCTTTCCAAGGCTTATTATCAATATTAATTTCATTTGAAAGCAAACTATGTCTTATTATGGATGATTGTGATAATTGCTGATTAGATTTATTTACTAAAAACAAGTTCTCCCTTAAATCAGCTGTTAATATATTTGGTTTAGTAGAATTATAATTTTCTTCAATTAACTGATTTAAATCTTTAACAGTTAAATCAGAAATTTTCATAGCTCAAATTTAGCAATGGTAATTTGCTATTTGGTATCTTTACTATTACTCATTTTATTCGATGAGGTCCGTGTTTTAATATTTGTATTTTAACTTTTAAAAGATATTTCAACTACTCGCTTTGTCTCAACAAGTCTCATTTTCAATACATGTGATAAGGTCTATTTGAATTCAATATTAAAACTACATAATAATAATAATAATATTTGTATACTTAAGAATCAAATAAATGTATTTAAAAACTTCAATTACAACTTTTATTAAAAATATAAATTATTCATTAAAAAGGTTTAAAAAAACTAAGATTAGATTTGTCCTGTAGCTTCTCTTTTCAACTCACCGATATATTCTAAGAATTTACCAATATCAACATCTGTACCAAACTTGTATACAAATGAACTTGATAAATAACTTGATAACATAGCTTTTAGGTAAGATTCTGGGATATTATTTAAAATAGCTTGATCACCTGCAACATCAGTCAACAATTTTGGAATAATTTTGTTCAATAGTAAGTAGTTACGTAGAGTTAAATCATTTAACCATAGTTCATTAGAATCAATCAAATCATCATTTAACCTGTTAATGGTTTGCGAAATTAAATCTGATAATATCGCAGTTGAAGTAGTTGGGTTTTTCTGTTTCAAATCCCATAATGATTCGAATTCCTTTTCAGCATTTTCTTGAATTCTGCTCTGTACCTCACAGATATAAGCCTTGTATAAAGCAGTTTTTTCTTCACCATTACCAATAAACTTAGTAACAAAATCATTATCATTCAAAGATAATGAGGCTAAGACTTCTAAGGATGAAGAAGTGACACCACCTTTATTAACAGACATATCTTTGAAAAGCAAGCAACCATGACTATCTAAAGCAATTTCAGCGGCTTTAGCAATAAATAAGTTTGCACCTTCAACAATATAACTAATTTTTGATTTATTTGTCTTTTCATCAATGAAATAGTGTAAATTATTTAAATTGATAGAGTTTGGTCTACCACCACATGGAACAAACAAATCAACACGGTCAACGAATTTAAAAACTTGAGTATGGAAAGTGTTTCTAAAAGTGGTACCATTAGCAACAATAGTGCCATTTGGTAGCATTACATCCATATCATCAACAGAAACAAAGAAACCTAACTTACTCAATTTAGAAATATTATAATTACCAACCATTTTTCTTTCCTTTGCTAGCCTTATTAATTCTTGTTTATCTAAACCATTTGGATCACACAGAACACCTGAACCGTCAACTAAACCAACATAAGATTCATTTTCAGTTGATAACAAAATTTCATTAGAACCTAAATCACCATCTGGACCACCAGTTTGGAATTTACAAATAGTAGTATTGTTTAATTTTAAAGTGTCGTAAATTTTATTTACATATGCACGGACACCTAATGAAGTCATACCATATTCATCATGTGGAATACCACCAAGTAATGGTGATTTACCAGTTAAGAATGATTTCCACCAAGGACAACCTCTTGATCTTGCATGATTTGTAGCCCAGTTAACGAAACCAGCAGTACCTTCATCAGGACCAAAAAATAAAATTTCTTCATGATTTAGTAAATCAACATAAGATTCTTTTAATGGATCTTTAATTAAAATATCAATCATTGCATCAACATATTGAGTAAAAGCAATAAAAGTTTGATCAGAATTAGTTAAACCTGGATTTAATAATATAACACCTTTTGAACCACCTTCTGGTATATCTTTATTTTTACGTTGTTGAGTAGCTGCTAATTGATAATTTTCATCAATGACACTCTTTGAGTTTGAATCATAAGCATCTTGATTTCTTGAGCAAACAATTCTAATACCACCACGAGCAATTTCTCTAAATCTAATATGGAAGCCTTTGAATGTATTACCAATAACATAAAAGATACCAAATGGAATTTCTGGATATTCAATCTTTGGCATAATTAATTGTGGATTTAATCTGAAGGAAATTGCTACTTTTCTAGTAATGAAAAAGTTAGTCTTTAAAATTGACTTATTAAATAAATTTAATGTTTTTAAAATTAATAATGCAGGAGAATCATTTGGAATGAATTTATTTAAATAAGATTCGAATTCCTGATCATTTTGGAATGGTTCTAATTTTTCTAATCTCTTATAAGATAAAGTTTTCTCTAATTGATTTTCATCATGAGAATAATGAACCTCAGCAAAATTTTTGTATAATTTTGAAACAATCTTATGATATTTTTCTAGTATACTAATAATCATTTGTTGATTAAATGTTTCACTTCTTAATTTGTTTTTCAAATTATCAACAATTTCTAATAACATTGTATCAGAATCCTTTGGATTTATTTGTGATACCAATGCTTGATAATCAGAACCTAATCTATTAATAAAATGATTAATAAATGTTGAAGCTACATGAGCATAAACAGCTTCTTGTGGTGAAAATTGACGTTCTTCATAAACTTTTCTAAATGAATTATCAGGAATAGCATATAATAATGAAGCTTCTTTTTCAATCTGTCTAATTGATAATTCTAAATCATTTGATAATAATTCATCATTTTGTTGAGATTGATTTAAATAAATTGAAAAAATAACAACATCATCATTAATATTTTCTGATAATTTAAATGATTCCAAATAAAATTTTGATGGAGATAATTGATAATAATGAAATAATGAAGTTAAAGCAGAATAGTATTTTTTTGTTGTAAATCTTTTAAAAGCTACTAATAATCTTATTTCATCTTTATTTTCAACAGAATGAACAGTTTTAATAACTGGGCCTTCTCTTTCTTGAACTAAATTAATTAATAAACCATATAATCTTTTATTTTCTGGAGAAAAAACTTGAATCATACCTTGATCACTAATTGAATCAATTTCACCATTTAATAATTGTGAAGAAGTTAATTTTTTTTTATTATTAATTTCATCAAAAACACATTCATATAAAAATGTTAATTTTAATCCACTCTCTGGTGTCCAAAATGAAACAGCTCTTGAACGTTTTGTTGATTTATTATCTAAAAATAATTCATCAATTTCTGAATCTAATTGGTATGGTGGACAAATTTTATTTGGATTATCAATCTTATCAATATTTTCATTGTTGTTATTATTATTATCTTGAATTTGAACTGCACAAATAGTATTTGATTCCATAAAAATAGCATGATTATTACTTGTTACAATTTTATTTTTTATATTAAAATTTTGTTGAACATTATTATTTTCAATTGTTGTTTTAAATTTTGATTTTGCAAATGAATCTAATTTTGATGCATATAAAGAATGAATTATATTTGATAATAATTCAGGAGTTTCCTTTGAGAAAAATAAATCATCAATACCTAAAGTATTATAAAACCAATCAACTTCCTGTTCGATTAAATCATCAGGTATAAAACCTTGTTGATCTAATAAATCAATAACTTGTTCACGTTGTAAATCTTTACCAGGGAAATCAAAAACATGATAATCAGACATTGATGAAATTGATAATGCTGAAATATCAGGCATTGAATTTTGACCATTTGCACCTGGTGCATTTGGTGTCTTTAAACTTCTATTATTAACTAATAACATAATAGAATTGAGTATCTTGTACTTTGTATCTTGAATATATGTATACGTGTATGTATATAATGATATTATAATATAATAATATAATAATAAATAACAAAACAAGATAAATTAAAAGAAAAAATAAAGGAATCACAAAGATATATGAATTAAAACCCTTTATTTTTATATTAAATTATTTATCAAGAAAATAATTTTAAAAATTAAAATATCAATACAAATTACACAAAATAAAATAAATAAGGACTAATGAAACGTTTACCAATTTTAGAAACTAATTATCACATAATAAATTAATCATTTTATTATGAATAATTAACTAAAAAAAAAAAAACTTCCTATCCTTGTAAACTAAAAGAGCATAGCATAATAAGCCAATCAAATAATGGTAAAAAATTAATTATTATTTGAATGGAAGTGTATCCCCCCAGATTGTGGTGGAAGGATCCTTTACGCGAGATGGGGTGTGGCTGTAACAAATTATAGTACAAAGCGGGGGATGGTTACCGAAGCATCCATTTTCCCATTTAACGAACGAATCAAGTTAACTTAATTACCGCCCAAATTGAAAAAAAAAATGGTGTTATGCATAATTAAAAACGATGATCATTTATTTTTAAATAAATTAAGGGTGCAGCCTGTAAAGAATGTTAAGAATAATGATACAAAGCGGGGTGGGATAATAGGATCAATGGAATAATAATTATATTAACCGAAGAGGGGGGAGTGTCATTTATTTAATTTATTTTTGTGGGTCGTAAGAAGGATGAAACCATTTAGTACAAGTTATTATATTATATTCTACTGAACATAAAATCAGTTTAATTAAATTTTTATATTCTATGTATTGGATCTGATCTTTACTAGCATATACGATTTATTTTCTATTTGAAACAAAAAAAAAGTGAAACAAAATTATGAAATATTTAATCTTGCATATAATTTCTTAATAAGCATTCTCTATCTTGACCCTTAGCTTTTAAATTAATTTTTCCACTTAGCAATATGTGATTTATTATTGGATACTTTTGAATGAATATGTGAATTTTTATGAAGAATTAATTCATTTGATTTATCAATATGACACATTTTAACATTAGAAATCCATTCATCTTTAAAAATATCATCAATATTAATTCTTAATGCAGGTGATAATTCCATCATTTGTGAAATTAAAGAATGTGTATCAATTGGTAAGATTTTAAAAAAATTATGTATTTTAAAATCAACATCTTTAATTGAATTATTATTATTAAGATTAGGATTAGGATTATGTTTGGTTATTAATTTTTTCAAAGATTTGGAATCTCTATTTGAACAAAATTTTTTAAATGATTTATCAGATAATTTTGGTGATTTCCATGGAAATTTTTTAGATACCATACAGATGAAAATGATGGCTAGTGACCAAATATCAACAGATCTTGGATCATAATTATCAAATATATAAACTTCTGGTGCTAAATATGGATCACTACCAACAACACCACTTGATTCAATTAAATGATTTGGTGTATCTTGATATGTAAAAATTGTAGCAGCACCAAAATCAATTAATTTAACAATTCCAAATTTATTTATAACACAATTGTCTAATTTTAAATCACGATGTGCTAATCCAATACTATGTAAATATCTTACGCCTGTTAAAATTTGTTTGAAACAACAATTTATTTCTTCATATGACATTTTATTACTAATTACTATTGAAAATAAATCAAATTCACAATATTCAATAATCTCACATATTTTAGAAGTTTTATTATTAAATATAATTTCAATAGTTTTTATTATATTTTGATGGTTTAGTATACTACCAATGCAATATTCGGATTTAATTTTTTTAATATAATCTCTTTTACTTTCATTGATTTTCCTCTTACGAAACTCTTTTGCAACAAATATTCTATTATCTTTAACTCTTTTAACCAAAAGTACACATCCGCCTGATCCATATCCTAAAGTTTGATTCATGTAACAATATGAATGATCTGTATTTTTATTTTTAAGTTTATTATTTAAAGCTAAATCTTCAGAATGTTCTAAAGGCATTGAGCTATTACTACTCTCGCTTGCACTTCCTTCATCAATTTTTTTGCTGGAATTATTACTAGCTTTAATTTTCTTCCCAAATGAAATAATTGATCTTATTCCTCTTGATATTGTAGATGAATTGGATAACATAGATTTATTGCTATAAATTGTTGAATTTTCATAAACACTGTCATATAAAAAATAATTGTCATTATTATTGTTCCAATTATATCCAAGAGGAAGAAGTTTAGTAATGTGTGAGGTTATTATCATAAACTGATTCATTATTTTTGAATTTTTTCTCTTTTTATTTGATTCTGAATATTTATCAAAAGCTTTTTTGGAAATATGAAATCTAGATTCTACAGTTTCTACTTTAGGAGATATTAAAATATTTGATTGTATCATTGACATATTTTCAGGCAGAGTCTGCATACTGAGTCGTTTACCTTGCTCTGAATCTTTAATAGATATTTGTTCTGATTTTGAATTGGGTATAGAATAAGGGATTCTTGTTGATAACGATTGTTTGTGACTAGTATGTTTATCAATTGTAGTGATAAATATTTCTTGTTTATATAATTTTGAATAATCATTTGTATATTTATTTTCTGTATTGTTCAACAACTCACTTGAGTATCTTTCTAACAAATTTAATTTTTGATCAATTGTTGAATCATAAAGATTCATATTATGCATATTTATTTTTTCACTATTTTTAATGGTTTCAATCATGTTCAATAAAAACACCAAGTTGTTTGATTTAACAATTTAAAAACTTAAAAATAAAAATAGATTTATAACAATTAATAGAATGAACTAAATTTTTAATGATTGAAGATAAAAAAAAATTCAATACTCATTACTCAAAGTTGAATAAATTGTAACCTTTGGTATTTATTAAATTTAAATACAAGAATGTACCTCAATGGTGGAAAAACTAAAAAGGATAGCAAGATTATTAACAAATTTTATTCTTATACAATTTAATAATTGGAAACATGTTAATCACCTAACTCAATCGCAAATAATTAAAATACCGTAATACTTTTAAATAATATTATGTGACACTTGACATTAAATTTAATTATTCCCTAAAGGCGGGTAATCCTGGCATAGTTAAGAATACCTCAAAAATGTAGTTGATTTAAAATTGAAATGAACTTTATATTTATATAATTATTTAATTGGGATGGTTCTATTTGATTAATCTAGCTCTATCTGGATGGACACCATTTATAGTTCTTACTGGTTTAGAACCAGAAGATTCCTCTCTAGTCTTAGCTTTCTTTTGAGAATCTAAAATCATTTTCTTTACTCTTTCTTGACGTTCTTCATCTAATTTAACATTTTTGTTCTTTAATTTTTCTAAACGTTCTTGACTGTTACCTCCACCACCGACGGTTAATTCAACATTTATGGTTTTTTCATTCAAAGTAGTTCTATGCTGTAGTAAGGCAACATCCATACGTCTTTGAATATTAGTATTATCTTTATCAGCATCAAATTCTAAGAAAGCAATACCTTTATCAGCTCTTAATCTAATATGATCAGGGGAACTTGATTTAAAATGACTTTGTAATTCAGTAGTTGTGATATTTTTTGGTAAGCCACCAACGAAGATAATAAATCTATTACCTTTCTTATCGGCACGACCTTTACCACCACGTCCTCTACGTGTCTTTCTCTTCTTCTTGACAGGCTCACCATCAGTTGTAGTTGGTTGTTCAGGAGCAGTTCTTTTTAATTCTTTAGTTTGTTCACGTTCTTCCTTTGATTTTCTGGATTCTAAAGCTTTCAATTGCTTCTTAGTTAACTTCTTGGAAGGTTCTTCAGCCATTTTATTTTAAATTACTTATATGGTATGGATATCTATTTACAATTAGATACTAAATAATCTTTTATCCTAACAACAATACTAGAAATACTAAAACCTTCAATTAAAGTATCTAAATAGTATTTGAGATGAGATGAGGTGAGATGAGCTGAACTGTATATGATATTTCCATTTTCTAAAATTTTTCGCTTTAATTACCAGGTCACGTGATAAAGAGACTATATAAAATATTAACAGTATTTAATTGATTCCACTACCATATATTGATACTTTTACTATGTACTTATTCTGAAACTCATATTTATATTAATATTTACCTTGAGTTCGTATTTAAATAATTTTTACATATTAAAAAATTATGCTATTATGTTTGTATTAGAAATATATCTTGTATAAATACGAAATTATTATTGAATTTTAACTATTCCACCCTGATTATTGAAAATACCTAACCTGTAGGTCAATAAACTTAAATATTAAAGATTGCATTACATGATTGTACAACCTTTCATATTTTTATTTTTACTTTTCTTTTTCTCTACAGGCTTTGGTTGTTGTGAAGCATTTTTATTTGGTTTTTGAGTTTTTTTAGTTGATTTAATATTTTTCTCTGCTGGATTATTTTCCCTTTGAATTTTATTATCTTCATTAACTCTTTTATCATTATTTTTCAAATTATTTGTTTCTTTATTTTCATTATTAATTTCCTCTTTAATAGGGGTTTTAGGTTTTTCAAAAGTTGTACAACTTACAGCAGTTTCAAAAACTTCTTTAACACCAGTTTGAGTAGCAGCAGAACATTCTACATAACCTAAGAAATTACAATCTTTTACCACTTGATCAATTTCCTTCTTAGAAATAAAATCTTGATTTGATTGACGTAATTTTTCTTCTTCAGTTTCACTTTCTCTTAAATCAGATTTTGTACCGACTAATAGAATTGGATATCTCCCTTGTTCTTTAAAACATTTAGAGTTATTAATACCTTTTATTTGTGTTATTTCACTAAACCATTTTTCCTTTACATTTAAGAAACTTGAAGGTTCAGCAACAGAAAAGCAAATTAAGAAAATATCAGTTTGTGGATATGATAATGGTCTTAAAGTATCATATTCTTCTTGTCCTGCGGTATCCCATAAATTCAATTTAAACAATTGTGGTTCAGAATCCTCTGGATTTTCAGATTTTATAGCAATAGTAGTTGAATAATTATCAAAAACTGTTGGTACATAATCTTGAGGAAATGTATTAGTAGTGTAAGAAATTAACAGAGAACTCTTACCAACACCACCATCACCGACAACAACACATTTAACAGATTTCATAATTGTTCTTTTCTTGTTTAGTTAATTTAATTTAGTATGTTTTAATCTATTCTTGATTAATAAAAGTGTACCTTTCCTAATATTATTCTAAAATAAATAATAACTATGATTGTATATAAATAATTAATAATAACAAATAACAATAATTAGAGTATTAATTAAGTAACTTACTCTAAAAATAGTTTGTTAGTCATATATTTCTACATCAAGACAATTCTATCCAATTAATAAGTTTAATGTATATTATATATAATAATAAAATTTCTACAGTAATAAATAATATATAATACAAATTTCAAAATGAAGTGTCCTTTTCACATAGCTCTCAACAAATGTCCTAATGAAAAAATTAAATTTTAAACTTAAAATTATCGGGAGTGCATGTATTCAGTACAATGTGATTAATGAAAAATCATTGTAAAATAAATACCCTGACTTCTCATTGAAAAAGTGTAGAAGCGCAATACAAAATTTTACATACAATGATTGAAAAGTAGCTAAAATTAATACTTTTTAACACTGGTAGCGAGGTGTAACGTTTATGAAAAAGTAACTGATAATGTAGAATTTACTAAAAAAAAACTTTATTAGTACTTATTTAATACAATTTTAATACATTTTAATTAAAAAGATGTATACATTGAAATTAATGCAAACGACTAATTCATAAGTATAAAAATTAACATTTGTTTAAAGTTGGTTTCACTATGAGGTTTTGTTAACTACGTCTTGATTAAAAAACCTTCTATTCCTCACTGTGCAATTTTACTGTTAATTTTTTTAAATTTTCAATTTGAATACATTACATTTCCTGTTTTCCAGTAAAAATATCTCCTCAAAGTAAATAGTTTATGTTATGCAATAATTTCTTAATAAATAAATTAAAAATTGCGGAATTCAGTAACTGGGTTTTAAAATTATTTCTTTACTTAGTTTATTTACTTCTCTACTTGAATATAGTTATTTCTGTGTATTACTATATTAACACATGCATGAAAAAAACGAAAGTAACCCCCCCTGCATACAACACATCCATGCAAAATTTAAAAATTGTTTGATTAACCACACAATTTTTAAAATAACTGGAGGTAAAATAATTGATTTTTTACCAAAACTAGTAACTTATTCCCTTTTAGGATAAACTTTCATTAGCAATTTTTTTTAATTTTAAAATTCTATCTTTCTTTCTCCTCCGGCTCTTTGTTTGTAATTTCTCAGAAATTCTTGTACAAAAAAATTATTTTCTCCCTTGACCGCGTTTTACCGATCCTTCTACTCTACGAATTTTAATGGGAAAAAAAATGTGTTGATACGGAGGTTTCACGGCTACATTAATTTTTCTAGGAATTTCACACAAATGTCAAAGGACATTGTCAAATTTTACTTCTTCGGAAGACTATACAAATGCCTTTACTTTTTTTTCCAATTGCAATCTCCATTTATTTTACATATCTATATTTGTACAGATATTATTGTTAACAATTTTCCAATTCATTAAGCAATTAAAAAGCGGTGATTGTAATTACTTAATTTTTAATTCTATGAAGAATAATCAATTAATTACTCTTCTGATATAGTGTCGCGCTATTGAATGTCCGTTAATGCTTTGAAATTCTGTAACGATGAGCTACAGAATGAAAAAGAATTAAAAAATATATATATATATATATATATTCGTCACAGTTCCCAATTGCAAATACCGTTTAAAATTCTTTAACATTTACTGCTACCTACTGCTTCTCTACTACTACGTAATTGATATTGGTACGTACATCCTCTTCTAATGAATGATCTCAAAGTGTTTTTTCAATTTTGTACATGTTATTCTCTTAATGATGAAATTATATATAAATTTTAATATCAATTTCGATAGAACCACTATAATGTAAAAGAAATAATCATCTTTCTGTGGAGATTCAGTCTTGGACAGGAATCAAAAACAATTTATTACATTCAATAATTGAATACAATTATGACGTCTTATTGTTTGCTATTTTATAATATGTAAAATATTGGGTATTGTTTAAATTATTTAACTTATTAAAAAGTAATGTCACTAAATAAGAGTGAATGAATGAATGAGCGTTAATGGTATTTTATGGGAAAAAAAATTAAAATATTTCTTTAAAGAATCCTGGAGTGTCATTACTGTTTGACATCTTGTTTTTATCGTATGCAAGTCTGTCAGCAAATGGATCAGACAGTAAAGACATGTCAGAAATTGTAGAATTATCAATTCTTGAAGAGTTCATTGATGAAGACATAGTAGTATTAGTCATATTAGACATGTATGAAACTCTTGTATTACCTTGATTGTTATTTTCAATGTTATCTGTCTTTCTAGGTGGTGGAACAGGTGGAGCAGTTCTTTGAGAAAAATTAAATTCATCTTGGAAAATGTCCCCGACTTCATTATTATTTGTAGTTTTGTAAGTCTTAGATGTTAAAGAATTTTTACCATTTTCATTTAATAATTGATTATCAATCAATTTTTCTTTATCATAAATTGAACTATCATCAAAAACCCCATAGGTTCTTCTTCCTATTTCATGAGAAAAGCTAGAATCACTGTTATCGTCTGTATTAGCATTTTTTTTACCTCTTTTACGGAAGAAAAATAACCATGTTAGTAAACAGCAAATAGATAAACCAATAACACTCCCTACAACACTTCCAGCAATAGTGGCAGTATTCGAATTATAATTACTATCATTATCTTGTGCAGCAGTCTTCCCAGCTGCTATCTGCTTATAATATGCAGCATCGGTGGTAATTACACTTGGTTCAAAACTAATTGATGGCATTGCATCTTTGGCAAATGCGGTAGTTCTTAGGAACCCAGTTGAAAAATCTGTTGTTGAATCAGTAAATTCGTATTCTTGTGTATAAATGATAAATAAAGATGATGAATCTTCTGATAATGAGATTTCTGTGTCTTCTGAAGGTATCGAATCATATGAAGTACTGACTGTAGTTTCTGAAAGGGAAATGAGTATAGATGAAGTAGTATAATCATTTATTAATGAACCCAACGTTATGGTTGATGCTAAAGTACCTGCTGTTGATGATTGAATATTAAAATTGGGTACAGAAAATGCAGAAAATGTTGGTGTTAGAATGGAGTTTTCAGTTTGAACTGTGTAAATACTCGTGGATGAAGTTTGATCCCAAGTAGTTTCTCGACTTAATGTAGTTGTTTTATTAGTTTTGAAATTACTGTAATTCGTTAATGATGGATTACTAGAAATTTTTGATATCGATGAAGTTGATAATTTACTTTTAGAAAAACTTTCACTTTCTATGCTTGATGATGTAGAATGTACAGTTGTATTTGATGATTTATGAAATGAATATGTTTGAACAGTGGATGTTTTTTTACTTGATGGAATTTTAGTTGTTGTTTCTCTAGATTGGCTAGGTAGTGGCCATGATTGGGATACTTCTTCGGTTGATGTCGAGTGATCTTGGGTGGAATTGAATTTATATAAATTCATCTTGATTCTGAACACAACAGTTTACAGTTTTCTAGATAAAAAAATTGGCTCTCTTTAAAAATTAATATAAATCTAAGAAATGGTGATTGATATTGAATTTCCATGAACCAAACCTGATTAAAACCAAAAATTGATTCTTAATTTAGTAATTGAAAAAAAAATGTAGGGTTCAGTATGTTCCAAATTATTCTGTAAAATCCCAAGCAGCTAAACCACAAGTTAAGTGTATCCTAATATAAAAACTATTATAGTTGGGATCTTGCGAATAGATACTAGTAACCATATAACACGATAATAGTTACTAAACTTTTCACTGTAACAATTTTTCATGTTAGATATGTATGTTTTCATTTTGATCTCGCATCTGCATCTGAGCCTGAATTCGCGTCATTTTAATCATCGATTTTGCCTTGAAAAGCTTACTAAGGAGTACTTTCAGATTAGTAGCTGATCAAGGGATTCTGATATTTAAACATAATACAATGCCTTAATTCTTATTGAGGAACTTAGATATAATTCATAGTAATAAAACTAAATGTAAAGGTAAATTTTTATTATATATATTCAATATTTAACTAGCAGTTTTCTAAAAATAACATATAATTATTTTTATATTTTGGTGTTATTATAAATATTCCAACTTTTAATCAAACTGCTAGCTTGCTAAACATTAAATGTAAAAAATTTTTAATAAATATATTATATTCAAATCTATTGTACAAACATTTATGTAAGAATCTATCTATCTTTATGCTAAAATTAGTCGAATGTGACCTTTTTACCGGTTGAAGGAACAATAGCAGCACTACCTCTTTGAGCTGAAGACAAAGCAATACTACTCTTAACACGATTGTTGGAATCAACGAATTGTCTGTTGTTTGTTTTCTTAAATGGCTGTCTGTCAGATTGACCTTCTTGTCTTGGAGCTCTTTCAGTTCTCTCAGGTCTTGGGGGTCTTTCAGTTCTATTTTCTCTTGGGAAATCAAAATTACCTCTTGAGTTACCTCTGTCGTTTGCTTTAGTATTTGGATCTCTTCTTCTGACTTGTCTCTTACTTCTATCTTCACCAAATTCCATTCTTAAAGCTCTACCAGCAATCTTTCTACATGATTTATCAGTTAAGGCTTTAGTAGCACCTTCTTCATTTTTGAAATCAACGAAAGCAAAACCTTTACATTTACCAGTATCTTGGAAAGTAGCCATACGGATCTTAATAATTTCACCACAATGTTGGAAATGTTTTCTTAATAATTCATCGGTGGTATCAAATGATAAATTACCACAAAATAAAATTCTAGAAGGTGGGTTTTTAGACATGGAAACCAAATCGTTTTTGTCTGGTCTACCTTCGTAATCCTTTGAATTTTTAACCAAAAGATTACGACCATTTAATTGAGTTTCACTTAATGCAACAACAGATTCCATTTGTTCTTTTGTTTTGAAATCAACGTAACAGAAACCTTTGTTTCTAATTTTTTTATTATCATTTTGAGCTAATGGCATGTTGATTCTAACAATGCTATCTTCTGCTACTACAGAAGGTTCTTCTAATGTTTTAGTTTTCAAAACAATATATTTAGTAATATCTTCCTTAGTGGTATCGAATGATAGATTACCAATCCAAACACCAAACTTTCTTTCAGACTTTTCTTTCTTCTTTTTGTCCTTTTCATTACCATCTTTACCTTCACTGGAAGCACCACCTTCAGCTTCTGCTCTATTCTTTTCTTCAGCTTCCTTTTTGTAATCTTCAACAGAACTTGGATCAATGTTGAATTTAGCGTTTAATTCTTCCAAAGTAATCTTACCTCTTCTCAATAAACGTTTTTGTTTTTTAGATAAAGGAACAGAACTGGTCAAATCAATTTCAATTTCATCTTCAGCCTTTCTCTTCTTAGTAGGGTCAATTAAAGCTTTTTCAATCTTTTCTTGTTGAGCTTGTTCGTCTTGAACTTTAACTTCTGTGTCACTCATTTTGATTTTCGTTCTTTTGCTAGTTTTTTCCTAAGAATAAAATAAACCTGCAGTTATGATTGACTTAACCTACAATCGACTATATATCAATATAAAGAGTTAGTCTTCAGCTCATCTCATCTCATCTCATCTCAAAATTTTCAAGAAAATTTTCAAAAAATTTACCTCACGTGCAAATTTTAAATAATATATAGTTAAATTGTAAAATAAATTATGTTCCAAAGAAGATATTAGATAAAATATTAATTAGACGGTATCATTTTATGACTTATACAAAACAATAAACAATATATATTATCTAAAACATATTAATTATTAAATAGTAGAATTGGTAATTGAAAAAATTGTAAAATCAAAACAGATTAAGGTAATTTAGAATTAAAAGAGAATATTGTTAAAAGGAAGGAAATATAACTTAAAGACAAATATATTAAAAAAAAACGACTAAATTACTAATAGTACAACTTATTTCGTCTTCCCTTTAATACCTTTTAATCTGAATATATTAATTTTTTAGTAGATATTATTTCCAAAAATTTTGTAAGATAAAGATAATGTAAATTCACGTTAAATTTATTTAAAAAGATTCTTTAACTTACTAAAAAAACCACCCTTTTTCTTTTCTTCTTTAGTGTCCTTCTTAGGTGGTTGAGTCTTTGATTTCACAGCCTTTGATTTTTCAGCCTTTGATTTTTCAGCCTTTGGTTTTTCAGCCTTTGGTTCTTCAGCCTTTGGTTCTTCAGCCTTTGGTTCTTCAGCCTTTGGTTCTTCAGCTTTTGGTTCTTCAACCTTGGATTCTTCTTGAACGGCAACCTCTGGTTGGTGTTTTGGATCTAGAGTTGGAATTTCAGATTTGACCTTGGATTCTTCAGTATTTAATCTTTCATTCAATTCTTTGGCATTAACATCAGAAACTTCAGTAAACTCTTTAATTTCTTCAGGTTTCTCAACAACAACTGGACCTGGTTCACCAGCAACAGTTTTTAAAGTATTGACATTAGATTCGGTGGTAATTGGTAAAGCATGGACTTCTTGTTCCTTTTCTTCAACAACTGGAGCTTCTTCAGCAACAACTGGAGTGGCTTCTTCTTCAACAGCAGCAGTAGTAGTAGATTCTTCTTCAGCAGCAGCAGTAGTAGATTCTTCTTCAGCAGCAGCAGTAGATTCTTCTTCAGCTTCTTCGGCATCTTCTTCCTTCTTAGCACCGTTCTTGTTCTTCTTCTTATTCTTCTTCTTATTCTTCTTCTTATTCTTCTTCTTATTAGAAGTAGATGTTTGAGCACGTTGTTGTGTAGAAGCAATCAAACCAGCAGCTTCTGGAATTTGACTACCTTCAACAGCAACTAAATCTTTTTTAGTAATAAAATTGTTTTCAGCATTATCTTTAGCACTTAATTCCTTTTCAAAATATTCAGAAATAGTCCATTCACCATCGACAATATATTTAAAGAAAAATTTGTCATTGTCATCAGTAATAGTAACTGGCATAGTCAATTCAAAACTTTCATCAACAAGTTTAACTAAAGGTAAAGAACCTTTCCATTCATCAAAATCACCTGTAATAACAACATTTTTTGGACCGGCTGGCCACTTAAAAGTAAATTGGGTACTCATTATTTAACCTTATTTTTTACAGTTATTAATAAAATTAAATATAACTTGTAAATGTAATAATTATTAACAAGAATTATATAAAAATTATGATAATATATAATTCAAATACACTTTGTAATTTAAGTAGAAGTTTATCTCATCTCCGTTTTTCTGTTTTCATTAAATATATTTTTTTTTCTTTCAACATTTGACACTAAGGCTAACAAAATTCGAAGCCTTTCCACTAATTTTTGCTTTCTTAACTATGTGGAAAACTTTAACTAATTAAAGAAACCCATCGTGAAAAACGAGAATTTGTCTAAATGGAAAACTTTGAGCATATGATACAAGGTCTTTTGTATGACGATATTTATTTTTTTACATCTTTATAATTAATATGGGCGTGTGGTCTAGTGGTATGATTCTCGCTTTGGGAAGACGTTCTTTTGAGCGTATTCAAATATGCGAGAGGCCCTGGGTTCAATTCCCAGCTCGCCCCCATTGTTTTTTTCGAATTTTTTAACCTTATCTAAATTCGGGTAACACATTTTTTTCCTTAAATTTACAATATATTATTTATTTACATTGTAAATTATATTCTTTTGTGGTGTATTTTGATTGTTATTTGTATAGTTAAATCATAATTGGCGGCTATTTTTATATACAACTTCTTGTTGTTTTAATACAACTTTATTAACAATCCAAAGGAGTATCATTTATGGATTGTCTTTAAATATGGAATCATGGTTAGATTACAAGAAATCCAATAATTTTACTACTACCACCAATAATAATATTAATATTCAATTGAATAATGATACAAATTTTGATTCACCATATTCTGAATATACATATGATAAATTAAATAGAGGTGATATTTGGATATCAAAAGATGGATATACTGTTGATTGGTATGTGGATGATCAATGTGTTAGAACATTTAATTTCAAAACAAAAGTTATAAAGGCAGGATTTATTGATTTTGAAAAAGCTCCAAACTGTTTAATTATAATATTAAAAGATTTGGCTCATGTCTATTATATTTCCACTGGTAATGCTTCCACTGTTTGTTTCCCATTCCCTATTGTTAATGCATTTTGGTATTCTCAAGGTATTGTATTGGAAAGGTTAATTAATGATGATCTTTTATTTGCGGCAGATTCTAATGTACAACATAAATTTATTACATTAACAGATCCAATGTCTCCATTTGGGTTAGTCACTTTTTCTACTCGTCAAAAAAATAATGATGAAAAGTTTTCTTTAACTTCAAATATTTTATTATTTGCAAAAGATAATGATCATTGTTTAACTGTATTACATAACAATCTCCAAAATCAATTAAGCTTTTATTATACAAGAGTATTAAGTTCAAAATCATCACAATTTGATAATGATTTTATTAATAATAATAAAAATGATACCAATAAAAATTTAAGGAAAATTTCAATAATAAATAGAAGAACTTTGTCAACTAGTATGACACATAATGACATTAACACAGCAGAATCTAATAGCACAAATAGTGGAAGCACTAATACTATTATTCCATCTTCTACCATTGAATCATTGTTGATTCCCCAAAGTGTAACAAAGAGAAGCTTATCTGCTACTTTAGATCGTATGAGTAACTCAACGACTTCTGTAACATTAGATTTTACAACAACTTCATCACAACAATTACAACAAGAATATATTCCTCAAACAATTTCTTCAAAAGATATTATATTAACAAAAATTGCATCTATTTCATTGCCTTCTGAATTAGCAGATCATACAAAATCATTAAAATGCATTCCTTTAAGATTTCAAGATCAAGAAGCTGTTGTAATATTCGATATATCAACGCAATTTGCTAAAATATGGTCAATGAAACTAATTCCAAATATTATGAATTCATTATCATTCAAAGTTCATGGAGATTCACCACAAAATTTGATTAGTCTATTACAGATAAATTTGACACAACCTTTCAAAAACATATTACCTTACTTTTGTCATAATTTACCAGGAACATTAGTTATTCAAAATGAAAATTCAGAAAAACTTGCATTATATAATCCATTTATGGATATACCAATATTTGAAATTATGGTTCCAAAAACTAAAAGGTATCTTGTTGAAAACCTATGTTTTATTTCAAGTGATGTAATGAAATGCCATAAAGATACTATTGAAAATAATCAAAATTTAAGACATACTTTATCAACATTATTTCTGAATCCACAGAAAAAGACTAATAAACTATACTTTGAAGCATTAAAGTTGATTATACCTTTGAATTGCTATTTTGCAATTTTTTATCTTTGGCAGAATATAATGTT
This sequence comes from Vanderwaltozyma tropicalis, assembly GCA_030555675.1. Classification (NCBI taxonomy): domain Eukaryota; kingdom Fungi; phylum Ascomycota; class Saccharomycetes; order Saccharomycetales; family Saccharomycetaceae; genus Vanderwaltozyma; species Vanderwaltozyma tropicalis. The sequence continues at coordinate 140,143 of JANIWO010000001.1, forward strand.
GGTCAATCTTCAAGAAAATTTAGGAAATAAAGAAAAAGTATTCGATGATCCTGAATTCGAAGCCTTTTATACCTTGTTTAAAATTTTATTGCATTCTATTGATGAAAAGTCTTTAAATCCGAATATTGAATTCATAATAAGCTACTTAGATAGGTTTGACTTTACCACAATTTTACCAAATTCTATACTGGGATTACATTTAATTAGAGAAGAACTTTTGTTGAATGTTTTATGCACGAAGGATACTATTCAATTGGGAGCTCTTTTATTATTTGCAACGACATCAATGAACTGGCCAGAAACTTGGAGACATTATTATAAAACATCAAGAACAGTTGAAGAACCAATAATATTAGAAAGATATACTGCATTTCCTTTAGATGAGCCACCTTCAGTACTTAAATCTTTATTCAGTATAACTGAAAATAGCTACATTCCAATTACACCATTTATTAATTTCTCTCGATTAATCGAAAAAGATCATCATATTGATGAGTTAATTACCCCAAGGTCATTTAAATTACTTAGGTTATATGAATTGACACATTCGACTGAATTTTCTATTGATCAAATTTTGAATGTATTAAGTAACCTGAAAATCAGTAAGTCAGAAATAGAAACCTATCCAATTGGTATTATTACTCCTCTAAGATTTATTTTAAAGAAAATTGAGAATAAAATTTCAAAAGTGGATAGTAAAATTGATATTTCTGTTGTATCAAGGTATGATTTAGAAACCTGTTTGAAAATTATTAAACAGATAGAAGATGGAACAAATATTTTCTCCAGAGAAGTGCTACCTTTTTTTTCAAACAACAAGGCAACCGATCAGAGGAGTAATAATACTGAGTCTAAAAGTATCTATACTTTACTTACCGACATTGTTAGTATGACATCTAACTCGACCTCCAATCAAAATACATTAGATCAGCAAGAAGGAGATACTGGCAATGAAGGTAACATTCTTAAGCACAATGCTGGCTTAATTTTTGCAGAGGATAGAAGGTTTAGTAATGCATTGTCATTACTAATGTATTATAAACCACATAACGTACAGTTTTACAGTAGACAGATAGAGTATCTGAAAATTATAAAGCAAAAAAAAGTTTTTGCAAAAATAATATTTTTAAGAACTTGTACATCAGGTATTGGCTGGGGAGCTATTACATATGCTACAGAGAAGCCACTTTCAACTCAGAAATGGATTAAACCCAGTTTAAATCTTGTATCATTATTTTCTGACGGCACAAAGGTTACACTTAACCAAACTGACATAGATAGAGAGACATTATCATGGGGGGAATTCCATGGTGGTGTAAGTTCTGGACTTCGAATTTGTAAAACAGCAAAAAACATAAATGGTAGTTGGATATCATTTAACAAACCCAAAGAACTGGACTCTCAACACGGTGGCTTTCTTTTTGGGTTAGGTTTGAATGGTCATTTAAGTGAACTTGAAGAATGGCATGTCTATAATTATTTGAGTCCAAAATCAACACATGTGAGTATTGGTTTGTTACTTGGGATGAGTACAAGTATGAGAGGTACTATGGATTTAAAGTTAACAAAAGTCTTGAGTGTCCACATTGTAGCACTATTACCACCAGGATCTAGTGACCTGAATATCAATTTGAAAGTGCAAACAGCTGGTATCGTAGGTATTGGATTATTATATCAAAATTCCTTTCACAAAAGAATGAGTGAGGTATTATTATCACAGATAACAGCTAATATTAATGTCAACGAAGAACCCATTGCAGATGAAGGATATAGAACTGCTGCTGGTATTGCTTTTGGATTGGTTAATTTAGGTTCAGGTAATCAAGAGTCTATTTATTCTTCAAAAACAAGCAATTTTGACGAACCTTCTGAACCTGAAATTGGAGATGGTATTGGTCCAGATATTAGAGTTATTGAAAAACTCCTAAAAATTGTCACTGACTCTTATGATGCTGAAGAAAGCGGGATTCCAGAAAACTCTCAAATTGGTGCAGTGCTTTCATTAATGTTGATGTTTTTAAAAACAAGAAATGAGCATATAGCTGAAAAAATCAAACCTGTTTTGCCCAACTTGACTACTCATAATATTAAAACAAGACCGGAATTATATATGTACCAAGAATGGGCATACCATATGATATTATGGGATAGTATTGGGGATGATATGATGTTTATTTTCCAAGATTTAGGTGAAAATATATCTTCAGTTCTATCTACTGACAATTTACCTGCTTACTATATTATTGCTGGTCGTATTTTAGCTATGGGAATCAGATACGCTTCATCTACTGATGAATCAATTCGTGATGTATTGCTAGTATTAATTGATAAATTTCTTCCATTTTATCAATATTTTGGTAATGGAGATATTGATTTTAAGTTAACAATTTTAGGAATCAATGTCCTAGTTAATGTTATTTTGGTTGCTTTAAGTATGATAATGTGCGGTACTGGAGATCTTCTAATTTTCCAACGTATTAAGTATTTACATGAAGTAATAACAGGGAAACATTCCGATTTATTTAAACCCTCCTCGAAAAAGACTCAAAATTCGAATGAGTCCAATGTTGATGATAATAGTTTTATGAATATGGTTGATGATTACAATAATAATAATGAAAATAATGATGTAAATGAAAATACAGACGAACTGAGCCAAGTATATGATATTGCTGACCCTTCTTTAGGTTTAGAGATATTTCAAGATGATGAATATCACTATGCAAAATATATATCTACTAGTATGGCATTGGGGTTTTTGTTCTTAGGTTCAGGGCAATATGCGTTGAAAACCTCAGAGCTAGAAAGTATTTCCTATTTAATAATTTCAGTTTTACCAAACTACATAGCTCCATATAACTTACAAGAGTTGAAACATTTCTGGAGTTTATCTGTTGAACCTAGATGCTTAGTGGTAAAAAATGTACATACAGAATCACCAATCAATAATGTTGATGTTGAAGTTACATTAAAATCCAAATACAAAATGGGAATTACCAAAAAGAAGCTATCAACACCATGTTTACTTCCAGATTTGATGCTCATAAAATCAATCAAAATATCAACACCAGATTATTATCCATTTGAAGTAGATTTTAATGAAACCATATCTGCAGCTGATTATTTTAAGAATGGAATCGTACTATATTTACAATCCAAAGAAAAAGAATCATTTTATGACATAGAAAGTCCTGTTTATAAAGATTCCAGCGATTTTCAACTAGCATTGAGCAAAAGGATGGATACAGAAGTAAAAAAAGCTTTATCAAGAAATAAAAAGTCATATTCAGTTGCTTCTGAAACTTTGATAAATAAATTAGATCTCAATGATTTGACAATGCATGAACTTAACAGTAATATCTCCCATATGAAAAATAATGGAAACGACTCTCAAAAATTCAACTTAGAAATGATATATTCTGATGATCATAGCGGAGATGTGGTAGATTATCAACTAGAATTATGGAGGAAAAGTAAAAAATAGTAGAATATATGTATTCATTCTTAGTAGCATATTTCAATCAAGCTTCAATCTCGATAGGTATCTAAATATCATAGTTTTATGTACATGTTTAAATATATAAAAAAAATTGGTTTGTCTTTTCAATGTTAAAAATACCACAACTACTTTTCGATATTATTTATTCAACTGAGCCTAATTCTTCTCCCATCTTGACAGTATCACCTACCTTTATCTTATATTTAAAGGAACTTGGTGCTTCAAAACATAAAACGACAGTACTACCTAGTTCAAAACCACCTATATCTTCACCTTTAACTAATGGAATACCACCAAGTATTCTGCTGGCATTTTTATATGTAGCTTCATAACAAGTTCTAGGCTTTAGATAGGCCTTTCTTTTTGTGTTAGTTGCTAGCTCTTTATCGTAATTCAGCTTGATAGATCCTACATTAGTAGCTCCTACAGGTGTCATACTGAAAAAACCATATTTCCAGTGACCTAACAATGCAACACGTTCATTTAAAACAAATAAGTTAGGAAAATTACGTTGGAAGTAAGGGGAAACAGAAAATAATGTACCTGGGAAGTGACGACGTACTTTACAAACCCAATCAATTGGAGAATGGAAATGGTGATAATCACCTGGTGCTAGATAAATAACAGCAAAATATAAATCTGTATCAATAGGTTCTTTAGAATTGATATTATAAGATGGATAACTTAAGGATAATTCACTTAGTAACTTTAAACTTTTCGAAGCCTTTGGTTTACTTGTTTCTAATGTAGTATCACCTTCAGTTTGAAAATTAATATTATTTTGTTTAGCAAATTCTAAATGTTTGTCTTCATTAGAACTTAAATTTAGATCAGAATCACTTTTAGACATCAATGGATGGGAATGTGTACCTAAAAATTCTTTAATGGAATATGCCATTCCTTTTACTTGTTCAATCTCACCTGTTTCTGAATCAATTTTACCTATTTGCAAAACTTTACCATCACTTGGACATACAATGACATCGGATCCACTAACAATTGGTCTTGATTCTGGTTTAATTTCACGATAAAAGAATTGAGATAAATTTGCATAGTGTTCTAACTCTGGATCCAACATTTCATCAAGGTTTACTCCAAACATAGAAGAATAAAATTTATAACCTATGGGTCTTAACCAAATTGGTAAACTTAAACTGTTAAATTTACCCCATAATCTAGAGAGTGCATTTAATGGTAAAGTGGAATAACAAAAAAATAACCAATTATTATTTGATATTTTAATTTTCTTAGACTCTAAGACTTCATCATCACTATCTTTATCGGGAACTTCCTCATTTTTTTGACCATATCTAACTATCATAGTACCAACGATAATTGTAATACCAGTGATTATAAATAATCTCATACTAATAACATTAGCTGTTCTTTGATCATTGACTACAGAATGACCATTTTTAGTCATATCATTGTACCTTTGTTGTTTAAAAACTGTAGCACTATTTGAAAACTTTCTATTCCATAACGATGTGGTTCTGTTACGGAGTTGTATCTTTGCAGATATTCTACTTACAGGAATCTTATTAGCTAGCAAAGTTTTACCCTGTGCCAATGCACTTCTCATAGGTATCATGTTGAGTCAATCCCAACAGGTTTATTGAACAACAAGTAACTCTTTAAAAAAAAAAGAACAATAACACTAAACAGTTATTAATCAACTGTATTTTGAGTCTCAAATGAATGTAATACAATATACCCTCTTAAGATACAATTACTGAAATTAACTTTCTTAAAACAAATTCCACTTTGGACAATGACAATGACAATGACAATGACAATGACAATGACAATGATACTGACAACACCAATAGAACAAGAATCAATTTACAATAAAGCAAAAATAAAATATCTTCCATCTATTCAATATTCAATGAAAATATTTGTAACTGAATTAAAAATGGTACCCACAATTTCATATTAACCATTCAAAGTGCCTTCGTTAAGCTCAACCTCAAAAATTTGGTATCGCCTTTGGAAATTCAAGCTGTTTTAGGGTTGGGCACCACCATAAACCTCCATAACCTATAGGTGTGCCCTTCTGTTTGTTCACGCGTTTACGCGTTCTAAATCTTGCATGTGTGCAGCATTTTCTGAGTAACATCGAATCTTGGTCCAGTTTAGGGTTTGCCGGGCATGTGAATAACTTTTCCCAATGATAATACAGATTTTGGAATTTTTCACTCTCTATTTAATTGAATCTCTTGAAGTGTAATGGTCATCTTGATGGGTCAATTGCATGCTGCCATCATAGTTTCTATACTTTATATCCAACCATAGATTTTTATAGAATGTTAATTGGTGTCAGTGGTGCTAAATATAGTGGTGTAGAATTAGCCATTAAGATATTAATTGATAGACATGATTTTGAATTAATTGATAATGAATTAAATGAAGATGAAATACTCGAATATGCTACTTTAAATTACACTAAGAATCTAGTTATAAAATTGGAAACATTGACTTTATTAGATAAATTATCAAAACGTCCATTTTTTGTACATTTTGCATTGGATGCCTCTGTTGGTTTGAGATTACAATTGAATAAAATTATTAACAAAAGTCATAACGATGATCTTTCCATGGTTGAATTAATTAGTGCCATCGATGATCATGATTTTGAAAATGATTCTATACTCTTACGTGAACAAGCACAATTTAAATTCAAAATTATAAGTAAAGATATTAATACAGTTGAAGAAAAAATATCAAACTCAATAGCTGAACAAATGAAAATTCTACAAACTGAATCACCTTCTGGTGAGTTGTCCCCACCTTTAAGACCTGATTGGGATAGTTATTTTATGAAATTAGCTACGTTAGCTGCATCTCGTTCTAATTGTATGAAAAGAAGAGTTGGTTGTGTTATTGTTCGAGATCGTAGAGTTATTGCTACAGGTTACAATGGTACACCTCGTCATTTGACAAACTGTTTCAATGGCGGTTGTCCTCGCTGTAACGATGGTAACTCCCATAATTTGCATACTTGTTTATGTTTGCATGCTGAAGAGAATGCTCTACTAGAAGCTGGTAGAGATCGTGTAGGTTCTAATGCTACATTATACTGTGATACATGTCCTTGTTTAACTTGTTCTGTTAAGATTGTACAAACAGGTATCACAGAAGTTGTATATAGTCAATCTTATCGTATGGACGAAGATAGTTTTAAAGTTTTAAAAGCTGGTAAAGTAAACATTAGACAATTTAACTTCATCGAAGAACCTAGAATTATTTTTATTTAAAATTTATAGACAAATAATAATAAACAGATATATTTTTAAATGATAGGGTTTAGGTTTCTTTATATACATATGGTCCTGGTCTGCCCTCACAATTGAATTTCATATCAACTAATTTTTCCCCATGGTAAAATAATTCCCCAGATATTTCATCACCAACTTTTATAGAACCTACTCCTGAAGGTGTACCTGTTAAGATAATGTCACCAGGTTCTAGAGACATCATAGTAGAGATATGTTGAATGATTTTATTTAATGGATTAATCATGAGCTTTGAACTATCTGCTTGTCTTACTGATCCATTTACTGAACAAGTCAAGTTGAAAACATTTTGTAAATTTAATTTATCTTTTATGAAAGCCTCTTTTGAAATGAAATGTGAAATAGGCAAAAATGTATCAAAACCTTTACCAATTGACCATGGTAAACCTTTCTTTTTAGCTTCTTCCTGAACATTTCTGGCTGTAAGATCTAAGGCTAATGCAACACCTCTAATAGAATCATAGACATCTTCCTCTTTAAAATTTGCTGCATCTGTATTTGAGATATACTTATCCATTACTATCGCCAGTTCAATCTCATGATGGACATCAACACCTTTTGGAATGTAAATTGAACCAGGATTGGAACCATCTTCATTTAACCCATCATAACTTGAATTGGAAGGTAATTTTTTAGCAGGATGGAGTTGGTTTACAGGAGTAACCAAACTAGAATGTGGTTTCAAAAAGAAAAAAGGTTGCTTTGGAGTTGTATTATTTAATTCTTTAATATGAGCAGCATAGTTTCTTCCTATACATATAATTTTCTTAGCTGATTTTAAATACTCATAGCTCATTTTAGGGAGAGAGGGACGTTTGCTTGATGTTTATTAAAGAAACTATGATATTTAGTGAATGAGGTAACTTTGTAAAGAAATTATTATATATATATATATATATATGTATATATTTATATAACTACTTATGAGGTTGTAATCTCTACTAAAGTTGTACGTCCAATGAATCTGTTCGATGAATGAATGACTCTGCGTGATAGTTTTAGCAACTGAAAATATCTGTAAATAGAAGTACTATGGTAAAAATTGTTTGAATCAGTAACAATGCAGGTAAGCTTTAATGATTTCTGGTGTTACCATAACAATCATTACTATTGATTACGATCAATTGTTTTTGTTATAACAGAATAAGCTACATATTTTATAGAAAAGGTTATTAGTGGCTAAAAAAAAGGCTAGTAGATATTTTTCCAATGACAATATTTTATTAAAAGATTTATGATGTAATATAATTATACAAATTTATGTGCAAACCAGTGTTAATTAGATTCAAATAGTTTTCTCAGTTAAAAACTTGAAATTATTTCTATTGATGAATTAAACTATATTGAATTTTTAAAAAACGAATAAAAAATCCATTGAATAGTTGTATTCCAAAAGATACATCTATATCATATGGATTGTAAATGATATGATGAAGTGATAATAGAAAAGTAAAACCTTAGAAAGTCAATATAATAGATAATAATATGTCATCCTATAGTTTATTTTAAACCTAACATATTTATCTAGCTTCAAATTGGACCATTCTCTTAGTTCTGGCCTTCAATAAAATTCTGTGACCACAATCTTTACAACGAACTGGGTCAGTTCTAGATAAAGATAACTTACTGGAACATTCAGCACAAATGTACTTCAAAGTAGCAGTTCTAGCTTGAGAAGCACCAGCAGCAGCGGCATCTAGATTGGTTGGGATTTGGAAACCTTCACGAGACATCTCTTCAAATATACTGTGTTGTAGTCTTACAATCGGTTATAAGCTAAGAAAAGTAACCAACAATAACAAATAACATTAAATATATTTAATTTATGTAAGTTCATTGTATTAGAAATCAACTTCATCGATTTTTATTTTCAAAAATTTTTCATTTATTACTGCGACACCGGGTAACTCAGGACACACGCTATATAAGTTATTAAAGTATAACCAATCATGCAATAATCACACACATATATATATATATATGCTATAGGTTGTTTTATAAATGTGTAGGGTTTTTTGAAATCGTCTCTTTGGAGTTTACATATATACTGTTTACAAATTTGGGTTATCTTATTTATTGCTGATCCAGAATTGACCATTTTCACCACGATCAATTCCCTTTCTTAATTGTCTACTTAGAAGAACACCAACTTCATATTTTTCTTTAGTCTTTCTATCCAAATATTCTTGTAATTTTTCTACTGCATTTGTTAATTTACGGCTATCTTCCATTGATAGCATACCTTGGTTGTTCATGTTGTTCAAATATGAAATTTCCTTTTGTAGTTTGGTACATTTCTTAGTTAAATATTCTTGGCGTTTTTCTAATTTATCAATGTTTGCCAAGTTAGCAGTTTGTTGAGAACCTGATGACAAACGTCTGCTTTCATTGTCCAATTGTGGATTTGTACCACTGCTTTTTCTACTTGATGATGCACTTGTTGATGTACTTGAAACACTACCAACTGATATAACACGGAATGGATTAGTAGTTCTACGAGACGATTGTATCATTGGCTTGGTATCGGATACAAATTTTTCGTTATTTTTTGGAATTACAATTGGTGAGTTTACTTCAATAGGAGAACCAGATCTTACTATGTCTTCATTTATAGAAGATGGAGTAGATTCGACGTTGGTATTCATTTTTTCTTCAGTAGTTTCCGCACATTTTTCAATTTGCATTGGGACCTCCTTTTCTTCTTTGTGGGTATCTAAGGAAGAAACTAATTCTTCATCTTCTATTTCTTCAGATGAAACAGCATCCATAGCAGTTTGAATACCTAAATCAATTTGTTGAGTTGATGGTGCTCTAGGTAAAGTATTTTCATATTCAATAACTTCTTCGATTACTTCTTTTTCTTCTTCATTACTATCTTGTGCTTCATCTCCAGTTTTGGTTTCAGCCTTCAAATTTAGATCTTCAGTTGGTTCTTCCTTTTGTTCTTCAATCTCTTCTTTTTCTAACACTTCTGGTTCTTCTTTGATTTGTTCTTCAACTTGTTCTTCAACTTGTTCTTCCTTTAAATCTTCAGTTGTTTCTACATTTAAATCTTCAGTTGTTTCTATATTTAAATTTTCAGTTTGTTCTTCTTTTACTTCACTTTCAGGCAATTCATCAGCTTCTTCTTGTGGTTCAGGAACTTCTAAAGCAACTTCATTATTATCTTCATTAACTGATTGCTCGGATAATTGTAAATTATCATCAATCATTTGATTCATTTGATCAATATCCAATTCAATTTGAGACATTCTTTTTTGAACAGCTTCTTCGTCTAAAGCCATGCTTGTATGGTATATTTTCTTCACTAACTTTTACAAAAAAATAAGATCTTCAACTATCAAAAGCAAAACCTTCACTAAAATAATTAGCTTTACTATCTTCTATATGCAATTGAGCTCATATAACACCATTAAAACAACTACTGTTGTTCATTGAATTTAAATTCAATTTATCAGATACTAATAACTTTTCGTGTTTTGTCACGTCTCAGATTTCCAATATTGAAATTTAGAAATTTGATATCTGAGAAGATGAGATGAGTATTAATAATTGATATGGTAGTTGGTTAATAGATGTAATCTTAAGTTGTATGTGGGAACATATAAGGAGTATTAATTACTATAATTTTGTCATACATACAGTGTATACAATTTTAAAGTACTGGTTTGGTTTTAAAATTGGAGAAAACACTTCCAAGTTTGAGAAATAAGGTACTAAATATATTAGTAATAAATTGCTTTGGATATGAATAGAGTTCGACAGTTGGTATCAGGTCAAAGAAGGAACAACACTAGGACTACAAATTCTGGTCTAGTGGCTGGAGTTGCTAGTACCAATGTAAACATAAATACAGCAGAAAGAAATAATCGAGGTAATGATGATCTTTTGACTTTGGCTGACAGCGATCGCTTTCCTTCTGATATGGTGACTTTAAACACGTTCACATCAGATGTTGATACTCTTGGTGATTTGGCAAGAGAAGGGTTTGTGAATAGGTGCCCAAGGTTTACTGCTGTTCGTACTTTACCATTTGTTTCTATATTATTAACAAAGGGTTTCTTTTGTTTTCCTTCAGAACGATCTTTCAAAATCTATTTAGGAAATAAAAGAAAGTTTGATGATATTGATATTGAAACAGGACTTGGAATTCCCTTATACCAAGCACACTCTCTTAGTGTGATGAAATCTATGTTTAGTAAATCTCTGCCGATAATGAGGATATATAAACATATAATTATTGATCCCTCAATTGAAACTGCTCCAGAAAATTCTGAGTTTATTGCTCATTTGAATAAAGGGAAGGGCCCTGGATTAGAAAGAGAACTCTACAAATTTGAATTTTGTACTGTATACAAAAAAGTTGTTGATAATTATAAAAGAGTTGAACATAAATTTGTTTTCCATACACAGATTTCAAAAGATGAAGAGTCACCTACTTATACTATGCTAAATCATATAGAAAGACGAAATTCTGATACTAAAATGGATGATTTAAACCTTCAATGGTATGGGACAACTGGTTTTGCCTCGCCGTTTGGTTCAAATAGTATAAAGCTTTTGGTATTAGACGATAATATGGCATCACTCTGTGATCAACAAACAATGGAAGAATACGATAATTATAAAAGAACACATAAAACAAGACCATTGGGCCACTTGCCTGTTTGGGCTAAATATTCCGACGATGGTGCAACTATGATGCCCAAAAAGCGTACCTTGAGATTGGCTAACTTTGAAATTGGAGAAATAGAAGATTCAATTTCTTCTGAATCAACGCTTTCAGACGGTTTATTTGATATTCCTTGGACTACTGAGGTTTTGACTTGTATGGCCATGGTCTTACATGACTATGAATCTAGAAAAGATAAAAGACATAGTGCAATATCAGCTGATAGAACTTTACTAGCAACAGGCTTGCTATTGTGATAATTATGGGATATATATTACTTAAATATTTTACTAAAAATTAATATTAAATCCAAAATTATGATTGATAAAATTTAAAATATTGTCATTCAAATATATAGTAGTTTTTATATATTGTTAAAAATTAGATATGGTACATTTATTCATAATGAATAATTAGTAGTTAATAAATGAGAAGTTAATATTACGACATTAAAATACTATCAAAGTATTTTCATCGGAAGATTATCTTTCTTAATGAGAGATGATGCAAGATTTATAGTAGAAAGATTATTTTATGATAATATGACATTAATTATAAAGTCATAGTAACATAAGCGGTTCTTGTACTAGTAATAGTAGTAGCAGCATCAATAGATTGGTTAGTACCAGTTAAGTAGTATGTACTGTAGTATTCGTCGTCAGTATTAATGGAACATACAGGAGCAGCAGTAGCAGTAACAGAGGTTTCTTCAGTAGTTGAAATTGAAGTAGTTGGTTGAGAAGAAACTGAGTTTTGAGTGACTTCTTGAGCAGAAGAAGAAGCAACTGGAACCAAAGTTGAGGTTAATCTTGAAGAAGTTTGAACTTGTTCGGTAGTAGAAGCAGCAGCAACTGGAGTTTCATCAGAAGTGATCAAGTAAACTGGAGCAGAAGAAATAGTGTTTGAAGTGGAGGTAGCAATAGTACTGGTAGTAGAAGTAGTTTTGGTTTCAGTAACTTTTTCAGTAACTGAAGTAACAACGTTATTACTTAAAGTAACTTGCTTGACACGAGTAGTGGTGTAATACATTGTTTCAACGTAAACGGTAGCAGGTCTAATTGTACTGGTAATAACAGCATAACTGTAAACGACACCATTGGAGGTGAAGTATCTAACATCGTTAGCAGCTTGAGTAAAAGATAATAATAATAAAAAAAAAGTAATAGCGATAGTGTATAATTGAGAATTCATAGTGATAATTATTTGTTTGCTTGTAAAGAGTGACTTTTGTAGTTGGAAATTAATTTAATAAAAAAAAGTTTGTGAATGAAAGACTTGTAGTTGGGGGGTTATAAAATAAATGAATTATTTTTCTTGATAAAGAGTGTCAATAGTTGGTAAATTGGAATATAATGTATATTATTCAGTTATGCTTGTACCTGTGTACGTTAGATAAATTGATATTAAATACTTTGTTGTTGTATTCTTATTAATTGAGTTTACATATAAAAAAAATTTTTATAAAAAAGAAAGGAAAATCTTATCAATAACTGTAAAAGGTTCCATCCTTATATATTAATAAATTTTATAATTATTTATTACCAAGACAAGTGGAATGCAGTTGTTCACTCTGAATAAAAAAACATTTTTAAAAAATAATAACAAACAATTGTATGTTTATATTGACCAGCTGAAAAAAATGTAAACAAACAAACAAACCTCTAATCCACAATGACTAGCAATTGGGTCCAATTATAATAATAAAACTACCAAGTAATAATTTACTGACGTTTCAATACTAGACAATGTTAAAAACTCCATCAAATTAAATTCGATGCCCATTTTTTCAAAATTGTTCCGCATTAATTTTTTAAATATTCCGAAATGTAAATAATAATTGACCAGCAATGAAAAATTATGCTGGGTTTTGATATGCGCATCCTAACACCGCGCCGAGAAATGGTAACAAAATTGTTAAATTAATATAATTAATGTATCTAAAATATTGATAACTATATAATGATGAAACTAAATTGTATATTGTTATTGTTATTATAATCAATTCAATAAGGGGGTTCCGTCGGTTCCGTGAAATTAACGTTAATCATCCGTGTTATTTTTACAGGCAACTATTTAGATTTAAGTTAAATAATTGGCATCCGATATTTTTATTGATAATAAATTATATAAAGATGTATATCCATAATGAGTATGGGGAAAGTGATACGTTTCTTTACTGTGATTAGTATACAGATACATGCTATCAATTTCTTGTAACCAAAAGAATGTTTCAAAAAAAAAAAAAAAGCTGGTATTTTAAATATTCAATGCATTTTTAAATTAATTAATCGTTATTTGATTGAGGTAAACGGTTATAACCATATGTGTTATTATACCACTTGATCATATTCTTTGGAGGTTCGCCGAATACCATGTAATATTCACAGAACATACACATTTTGTTTTCATTGTTCATTAACACAGAAAAATCTGGTGCTCTTTGTTCTTTGGATGTATTGTCTCTATCATAGTAATAATTATAATCATGATAATTATGGTTCTTGTATTTAGATTGATTTGTATGTTGTCTATAATTATGACTGTGATTATACTGTTGCGGTTGTTGTTGATGCTGGCTATGAATATGCTGTTGTGATAAATTATGTGGATGTTGAGAGTTTGATACATCGTTAATATCATGACCATGATGATATGAACAACAACCATCCTGTTCATGCAAATCTTCATCTCCATGGTATTCAAATCCATCTAGATAGCCTGTATTAGTGTCATCATTTACAAAATTTATATTTATATCTGTTTCTTCTGTTATATTTAACTCATCGCCATTAACAACAGCATGCAATCTGCCATGGGCATCTTTAGGAAATCCATTGGGCAGAACTGATTCTATCATTTGTGATATGCGTTCACCAATACCATCTGGATTATCTGTTATTATTTCACTGTCATAATCAAATACAATTTTACCTTCATCTGGATCAAGATGTAACTCAGGGTCAGCAACATCTATCAAATCAACATCTGTAATATTTGAATTAGACTCATTTATGTTGGACTCATTGATTTCTGTACTATCTCTTCCTATTTCTGTAATTTTCTTATTGGTTCCTTGGTTACCACTAGTAGCTTCATTTAATACTTCATTTACATTTTTGAAAACAAATTGCATGGAATGTGAATCATCTTCAAATGATTTCCCATCTTGAAGATGACCAGATAAAATTTTAGTCAAAGCTTTAACACCTTCTTGCATCATAACATTTATTGGCAAAGGTCCATCTTGAGAGACTACTTCAATAGATGTATTTTTTCTCATTTTTTGCTTAGTCATTACTGAATCTAGCTTATATAAATTACAATACTCTTTGTATAATAAACTGTTTACTAAAGTATGCGATTCTTACTATTATTTTTTTGCTTTTTGTTCAATAACTATATATTCAATGTTTCAGATGCCCATAATCTTCATCTCTTTATATTTAAGTTGTCTTGGATTTCAATTTTCATGTTAAACAATAGCGTAAGTTTTATATCATTATGAACGTTGTGTATAATTACTATGTTATATGTGATTAAATAATACTAATTACGTTTTAAAGTACGTTGTTTCTCAGCATTTTGAATGACCTTTTCATCAACAAACAAACCCTTTCTTCTTCTAACCATGTTCATGTGCTTACGAGCAATATTTTCCTTATCAGCAGTATCACCTAAATCTTCTAATTCCTCTTCAGTGGTTGGAACCCAGAATGGATCTAGATCAATACATTCAAACCCAGAAAATACTAATTGTGGTTGAGCAGCACCAGAAGTTTTTTTACGAATATCTTCACTGAAACCAAATGCATTGACAACAGGGATATGAGCTACAATTTGGAAAAATGGTGTGCCTTCTTTCATTTCTTCAGATACAATCTTACCTTTTCTTTGTTGAACAACAGCATAAACTTTACCTAAAACTTCAACTGAAGTTTGGATATCACAAGAATACATGGCCCACATCATTCTCGGAGACCAATCCAAAAAGGATTCATGGATAACATCTCTTGTTGATGTAATCAATCTACCAGAAAGATCCATAATTTCAGTTTGATACATTGGATCTTCAAGGTTACTAATTTCTTCTGCTGTCATAATGTGGATATCTTCAATTATAACACACATACCTTGAACGGGTTCTTTAGACAAAGGACCTTCATTCACAGAAAGTTGGAAACCGTTAACAAGAGAATCAGAGAAGTCAAAACTACCTCTGGTTGAGAATATTTCACTGTTCAATAAATTATCATAAGCTAACAAAATATTGCACCCAACCTTTTTTGGTCCAAAAGTAATCAAACTAGAATCAATGTTTTCAAATAAAGTTTTATATTTTTCATCATTAGAAAGTTTCGACTTTAGTTTTGTTAAGAATTTTTCCTTTGATGCTGTAATTTTTTCAGTTGAGTCCAATGTATTGCTAGAAAAGTGTTTAATCAATTCAGTTCTGCTATCCAAGAAACTAGTTATCTCATCAGTTAAAGGAATGGATTTTATTCTTAGTTTATAAGGACCTAAAGCTAATTCTACAATACCTCTTCCTAATTCAGGATGCTTTTGTGGGTTCATGTCACTTGTTGCAATAAAAGTCTCCCTGTAAGGAATAGCAGGTTCCGAACATGTAATTTCGACACCAGCAAATCTTTCTGTTAGATCTTTGATACATCTTTCTAAATGAAGTTCACCTGCAGTACATAAAATATGTTCACCAGAAGACTCAACATATGTTGTAACACAAGGATCAGCTTGTTCTAACAGCTTTAAACCACGCACTAACTTATTCATTTGCATTGGATTTGTAGTTTCGACGGCAACACGAACAATAGGGGCAGTTTGGAAGTTCACACCTGCTAAGTTTACACCATCAATGCCATCAGCAATTAATGTACCATTTTTTAAAATTTTACCAGCTAACCCACCGATACCAACAATATTACCAGCAGGGCATACATCCAATGGAACCAATTCTTTACCCATGAATAGATATAGGTCAGAAATAATAGCAGTTTGAATGTGTTCATGAGGATTTGCAGGGTCATATTTTGGACCAAGGACAGAGATTGTTTGACCTACCTTCAAGGAACCACTATAGATTCTAGCAAAGCCAATTAAAACTTCATCCTTTTCGCTGAATAAGTCATCATCTTCCTCTTCTGCTACACCTCCAGCAGATATATTCATATCGCTAGGTGTGGCGAATGGATCTTCTTCTTCATATTCAAACATTGCTGCTAAAGGATCGTTAGGATCAATATCAGTCGGAATAAATTCAGGAACAAACCCAGTATTCCCATTTTCATCTGCGTCATGTTCTTCTTCTTCTTCCTCATCTACTTCGTACTCGAACCCTAGATCAAATGCAGGAGCTGGTTCAGTAATGATCTTAAATTCGTCATTAGCAGTTTTACCAATAGAATTGTTGACAATTTGAAATCCGTCATTAGCTGTCTTTTTAACAGGTGCAGTATCAATTTCAGGAGTAAATGTAGAATCAGTAGCTCTAGTATACAGATCTTCTTTTAACTCTTGATTATCCTTTTCGGAAACCTCCAGTTTTGACATTTTTTCCATCATTTCAGCTTGTTTCGCAGCTTTTAGAGCTGACTCACGAGCTACTCTACCTCTTTCCATAAAATCATCTGGTGATACGATATTTGAAGATTTTAATGGCAATTCTTCCCTTGGGATAGAAAGAATTTTGGAAATATATGCACTGGCAGGACCATTTCTGTCACAAGTTTTCATGGACTCAATTAATGAAGAGTCGACTTTATCGATATTTGGAGATGTACCAAGGATAGTATCCAATCTTTCACCTTGAGATTCTAATGGTGAAGGTAATTTATCTATAACTGTAATCAAAATAGCAGTACTGACTGGAAGCCATTGACCTAAAATAGTCTTTAATAACTGTTTATCATCTTTAGATCTCAAATCACGAGGCATTACCTTAATGTTTAAAGCATTTGTAATTTTTTCAATCATTTCAGTATTTCTTTCAATAACTACATTTTCGTAGATTTTCCAAATATTATCTAAGATTAAAGTAACAAATAAAGGTTTCAAAGATCTACCTTTTAAACCTTTATTATTAATGATTTTTTTGGTTTTTGGTTCCATGTAAAAATCACCCCAAAGAAGTTTCTGTAAATTTTCTCTTTTGGCACCTAATTTAGCTTCATAAAATTTAGCTAATTGGCCAATATTGAAACCCCAGCCATCAACAGCGGATGCAAATACAACATTATTTTTAGCAGGATCAAAATATAAATCAGAATCGTCTTGTTCAATAAATTTGGCATCTGCATCTGTTTCTAATTGTTGTCTCCAGTTGTAATCATCCAATTGTCTTTGACCAGCATAAAATGAACCAATAACGGAATTAACTTGTTCAATAACTTTTGATAAATGAAGATATGTTTCATGAGGGGTTAACTGTAATTCAGTAATCAATCTATCAATTTTATTCAATACTAATACAGGTTTTAATTTCTCTGTCCAACATTGTCTCAAAACAGTGATGGTTTGAGAACAAACACCTTCAATGACATCAACTAAGACAACAGCACCATCACATAAACGAGAAGCAGCACTAACTTCACTTGAAAAATCAATATGACCAGGGGAATCGATTAAATTAATTAAATGTTCATTAACTAGTGGTTCATCTGAATTTTCTTGTTTATGCAAAACTCTAAAATATAAAGAGATGGCTGATGATTCCATTGTAATACCACGTAGTTGTTCATCTGGTCTGGAATCTAGAAAACGAACTTTACCAGCTAATCTTTGAGAGATGATACCATTTGAAGCTAATAACGAATCAGATAATGATGTTTTACCGTGATCAACATGAGCAACAATACAAATATTTCTAATACAGGAGGGGTCATTTTGTAACCTTTTGAATGTATCGGATTCAACTCTAGGCATTTTTGTTAATTCTAAATGAATTGAGTATATTACACACTTCTTACTGTAAGTTTATTTATCAGAGAAGTATGAAAGATTTATCTACTCTTGTATATTACAGTAGTTTCTTTTAAGATCTATTCTAGTAGGGCTTCTCTAAAAATTAATAATCAATTTTTTTCTGATATACTGCGCAGCTTAAAAATGAAAATTTAAGATTATAAAATAAATCAAATTATATAGAGAGCTCATCGCAATTTATAAAGTGGTAAATTGGAATAATATATCAAATGGAAAACGTGGAATCTTCCGATAAGACTGAGATTAAGACTAATGATAAACTAGGGAAGATGGATGAAAGTTTAAAAGACCCAAGTGTATGCCCTGACTGTCAAAATAAGCTTCAAAAATGTTTAATACAGCAAAATTATGTGATGGTACTATGTCCAAATACTAAATGTGGGTATCCATTTAATCAAAAGGAAAATATAGAAAGTCTAATGTATGTTGATGAGTTAGAAGTGTTAGAAGTTGCCACTAAGAGGCTATCTAAAGAGTAAAGAATGATACATTTATTTAATATTGAAAATATATGGTAATGTATATATGAGATTATATGCAGGTTTATTAATTATAGAAAACATGACCATCTTTATTAATGCTAACACTAAATTCAAGATCATCATCTGTAGTCATATCCCAGGTTTTGTAAACCATCATCAATGCAAAAATATTGCATAAACTACCAAAAAATAAACCATCCAGATAGTGTTTGACACCTTCACAAATTTGTACAGAGAATGCATAAACTAAAACTTGACCAGCAACGAAAAAGAATACGCCTAATGCGATTGAACCAGTAACCCATAAGTTTCTTACAATGAACAATGAAACTGTTAATTGACATAAAACAAATATAAATAAATTTATAGCGTTTAAAATGTATACTGTAACAAATAAACCGGTTGTATTCATTGATGGTATATTATTATCTTGAATCCAAGCTTTAAATGTTAAAATTGAGGCTAAAAAATTAGCTGTGAATCCTAAAAAGGACGCACCACGTACAATTAACATTGATTTAAAAGTACCATCTTCCCATAAATTAAATCCTAAAAACCCATTAATCAATAAAGTCCAACAACAAGAGCCAGCAAATCCAATTTGTATTGCCACTAAATATGGATATGAATCAGAACCTGGTGGAGAAACCCCACAATCAACAATTAAAGTTAATAAAATGTAAACTACTGTCAATTGGAAAAAATATAAATATTCAGATCTTCCAATAGCTGTATATTTTTGTCTGACATTATATAAAATGATTAATATAACACCTAATGCACCAATATTAATGAAGGCATTACCGATACCAAAAATTATTGTATTTGCTAATTCAACAGGTCTTGCATAACAACGTGGTAATATACCAATTTTTAAATTTTGTGGGTTAAAATTATCAATTACAGTTGAATTAGATAATAATAAATGTTTAGTAGATTTAACTACTGAACATAATGGTAATGGTGTTTTCGAACACAATTCAGAAAAATTGCTAATCCCCATCAAGTAAACTATGAATTATGAATAAATGAGCAAATCCAAATCCAAATATATATAAATGATTGTTTCTGAGCTATCCTTACAGCGAAAAATATATATTTATATTTATATCTATATATATATATCGGTAGGAGAAGAAAATATAGTCACTTTACTCGATTAGCCCACTGAATTTCACTACTTTGATACATTATCCACAACAATACATAACCATTATAAATATCAATTCATCAAGTACCTTTCTTTGTGAAATAAATCAATATCAAAATTGACAACAATTGAGTTTTTACTATTTTAGGTTTAATTGATCTACGTTGGCGGGGTAACTACGTACATTATATAAATAATTTATAGTATAAAATATGATAAAATACACTGTTTATAGCGTTGGAAGTTAAACAAATACACACTCTTGCAGTACAACAAATATTCATATGATGACAATTGTATGAGTAAAGCTAAAATAAATTAAAATGATTATTACTTGTATGTACAATTGGAAATGGTATTGCAAATGGCAGAAATATCAAAATGGAGGGACTGCACCATTTTCCGTTTCTAACACCCTTACATTATTGTAAATATGTTAATTATGTCCGCCCGCACATCTTAGTTTATCTATTTAAAAAAAATTGTTTTTCTTTGTCCATTTCCCACGTTCCTTTGAAATGGAAAGCCATGCGATGCGATGCCCACGCACCATCGCTGCAACTACATGCAGTAAATTTAGATAACTGTGCGTCTTTACCTTGTAACGAGAAGGTAATAGCTATTGAGTTAGTGAGTCTAAGTGGTTAGTGGGAGCCAGGCTGAACTGTTCCACACCGTCTCATGGTGTCTTTACTGGGTGTAGTACCATCATCTCTGCCTAACAATCATTTTTTCTTTCTAAGCAAAGCGTATCACTCTGCTTAGTACCAACTAAGAATAACGCTGTTTGCTTCTAATATTGTTAGTGATACACGCAATAATTTTGTAAAATTAACATAGTAATATTGAAACTTTTACAAACTCTTGATAATTAATACCCAATAGTACTCAGAATTTGTCATTGATTGATTGATTGTAATTTTACTTAGTATCTATCAATAACTTTCTTTGTTGAATTTTTAAAAAATGTTTAATGTAATTACAAATATATGTATAGAAGTTGTATAAATTCTTTAGTTAGTGTTTTACTTATTACATTTCAATTTATAACCTCACCAACTAGAACTATCAATCACAATGGGTATGTTAAATGATGATATTAACTAAATAACAACAATGGAATTGAAATAAATAAATATAGAATGGAAATGATAATATTAAACATTTGGTAAATATGGTTGTCAATACTAATCCAATATGTATTGAGAAAATATAATGATGCAAGTAATAAGTGGAAATACTATACTCTTTAGAGTCAGTTCACAACATTTTTAAAGAATAAATTAATGGAAAAAAAACTATTAATATATTATAATTATCGTGGATTTTCCAACATGATATGACTAATAGCTCAACCATTTGTTATTAAATAGGATAATACGATATGAATATATTTTAATCAGTGGTGAAATATTAATGGTATTAGTATTTAATGATGTATTTCATTTCATATCAAGTTATTTTTTTTCTTCCAATTACATGGCACATGAATTTATTTACTAACAATAATATTAAAACAATATCAATTGTTTTTAATTCTTTTTAATTAGTTAACGTTCCAAAGACCAGAAAGACCTACTGTAAGGGTAAGCAATGTCGTAAGCACACTCAACACAAAGTTACCCAATACAAAGCTGGTAAGGCCTCTTTGTTTGCTCAAGGTAAGAGACGTTATGACCGTAAACAATCTGGTTTCGGTGGTCAAACTAAGCCAGTTTTCCACAAGAAAGCTAAGACTACAAAGAAGGTTGTTTTAAGATTGGAATGTGTTGCTTGTAAGACCAAGGCTCAATTGACTTTGAAGAGATGTAAGCACTTCGAATTAGGTGGTGAAAAGAAGCAAAAGGGTCAAGCTCTACAATTTTAAGCTTATTTGCAGAATATATTCTCAAAAATTTTATATTTTCTACATTACTTTAAGCTCTTAGATTGTTTTAACAGTTGCACTCTATCTAAATACATTACATATTAATATAAATTTGTGTAGTATACAGATAGTAACAATACTTTCGATAATTAAATTACTCTGATATTCAATATATAATAAAATATTATTTAATATAGCTTATCTACCATAATATACATTATCACATATTAATTTACTACGATTAATTAGGCATTTTTCAAATTTTTCGAAATGAAAATTTCTAAGCTTGGATCAGTGAAAAAATAATAATAACATGTAATTAATTATTAGAAGTGAACCTTTTATTTAAATTCAACTTAATATATATCGTTTATAAGTTATTAATTGAGTGAAATTGCTTATAATTAAACAATTATTTTAAATAGTTTAATTTTTCGATAGGTTTGAAAAGTAATAGACAATAAAAACAGTATCACAATTACTTCTTTAAATTTTTGATCCAGGAATTATAATATCTAATTCATAATGTTTAACAATCAATTTGGTTCTCCTGGTTCAAATGAACAGGAATACTATCAACAGCAACAGCAACAAAATGCTACAGCTGATTCATATCAACAACTTTCAAGACCACCAACCGCAACTTTTAGTTCAAATTACATGAGACAACAAAATTCTCATCAATCTCTACAAAGTCATCTTCAAAGAGAACAACAAAACCAAGGTACTTTACCAAATGGCTTTACTGATATGCCTTCTTTGAATTATCCATCTACACCACCAACAAATCATAGTTATATGCAAAATGGCGGTAATTCTTCACCAGTTCAACCTCCAATGATGCAAAATGTTTACACTCATAACAACAATTCAAATAGCATGATACAGAATAATGGAGACATGAAAGATAATCAATTTTTACAACAACAACAATATCGACAACAACAACAATTCTCACCAGGTCAATATTCCGTTGATTCGAGCTATGGTGCACATTCTATTAGTGATCAAAATATTGCCACCGCTGAAAGTCCATATCATCAACCTCAGCAACTTTTTAATGAACCGCCAATACAACCAAGTCCAATAAAAAGCATATTGAGTACTCATTCTGATGCTCAATCTCAACAACAATTACAATATGTGGATTCTATTTCACCAATAACAAACAACGCTAACAATAATAATCCAGATTTGAATAGGCCAAATGATAATAATGGTGCATCTAATAATTATATGTATTTTGAAAGAAGACCTGACTTGCTAACAAAATCTGTTCAAGATCGAGCAGCTGCCATAAAGTTGAAAATAGAAAACTTTTATCAATCTTCAGTCAAATATGCAATTGAAAGAAATCAAAGACGTGTCGAATTGGAAACCGAGTTAAGTTCTCATGAATGGTCAGAGGAAAGAAAAACTAGACAGCTATCATCTTTAGGTAAAAAGGAGTCTCAATTTTTGAGGTTACGTAGAACTAGATTAGCTCTAGAAGATTTCCAAACTGTTAAAGTTATTGGTAAAGGTGCCTTTGGTGAAGTTAGATTGGTTCAAAAAGTAGATACAGGTAAGATCTATGCCATGAAAACTTTACTAAAATCAGAAATGTATAAGAAAGATCAATTAGCTCATGTTAAAGCAGAAAGAGATGTGTTAGCTGGTAGTGACTCTCCATGGGTTGTTTCTTTATACTATTCCTTCCAAGATGCACAATATCTATATTTAATCATGGAATTTTTACCAGGTGGTGATTTAATGACAATGTTAATTAGATGGCAAATATTTACAGAAGATGTTACCAGATTTTATATGGCAGAATGTATTTTAGCCATTGAAGCAATTCATAAATTAGGTTTTATTCATAGAGATATCAAACCAGATAATATCTTGATCGACATTCGTGGCCACATTAAATTATCAGATTTTGGTTTATCCACTGGTTTCCATAAAACCCACGATTCAAACTACTACAAGAAATTATTGCAGGAAGATGAAGCTACCACAGCAGGTTTAGATAAACCAGGCCAAGCAGCTGGTAATGAAAATGGAGGTGACAGTAACAGACAATCTATGTTTGTTGATTCGATTAATTTAACAATGTCAAATAGACAACAAATTCAAACTTGGAGAAAATCACGTCGTTTAATGGCTTATTCTACTGTCGGTACACCAGATTATATTGCACCAGAAATCTTTTTATACCAAGGTTATGGTCAAGAATGTGACTGGTGGTCCTTAGGTGCAATTATGTATGAATGTTTAATTGGTTGGCCACCATTTTGTTCTGAAACTCCACAAGAAACTTATCGCAAGATCATGAATTTCGAGCAAACTTTACAATTCCCAGATGATATACATATTTCATACGAAGCAGAAGATTTAATTCGTAGGTTGTTAACTCATTCTGATAACAGATTAGGTAGACATGGTGGTGCTGCCGAAATCAAAACGCATCCATTCTTCCGTGGTGTTGATTGGGAAACAATTAGACAAGTTGACGCACCATATATTCCTAAATTAAGCTCTATTACTGACACGAGATTCTTCCCTACTGATGAATTAGAAAATGTTCCAGATTCTCCAGCTATGGCACAAGCTGCTAAGCAAAGAGAACAAATGATGAAGCAAGCCGGTGTTTCAGCTAATAATGGACCAGGTAAGGAAGATTTACCATTTATTGGTTACACTTACTCTAGATTTGACTATTTAACAAGAAAAAATGCAATTTGATTGGATCTCAAATTGTCAAAAGCATATAAGTAATTATTACAGATATATATTCATAACTTCATATATTAGTAAAAAATAAGACACTTAAATCATATATTTTGAATGTTTTTAAAAATTAGATTACTAAATAATTATTATACTGCACATATAAGTGTAATTCAAAAAGGAATACTAATTGACTGAAAAGAAGTTCAAAACTTTATTCAGTTAAATTTTCTTTTTTTGTTCGTTGCTAGTAGTTGATGAGATTCTTGGGGGGAATTTTTGGTAACCTAAGTAGATAAACCAGGTAACGGTTGTTAATGTAACAAAAATTGATGTTCTGTATGGTTCTGGGACAGCTAAAAATGGGTATGGAAAGACTTGTCCTTTTTTTAAATTAATTAAATAATATAACCATCTGTTATATAATAGACCCAGAGCGGTGACAATGATCCAAGATTTTAAGTTTGATAATGAAAATTTTGAACCATAGCCAGATAGGTAATGATCAGAAAATAAAAACACAAATGGGAAAAAGTGAATTGCCAAATCTACTGGTACCGGTATTGGATTACGTGAGCTATCAGTGACACCTTGCATAATTAAATGTTGAGCAAATAATCTCAATGGCCAGTATACCAAAGGAACTAATGTTTCCATAACTAAGGCAATTGGCAAAATGAAATGCCTTGACCAAAGGTTAAATTTATTTCTAGAGCTTTTACTCAGATTGGCAGAGTTTCTTTGAACAAAAAAATTAATAATATTAACTGAATTACTTAACAAAGTAGCGACAACTGAAATGTTTGTTAAGAATTGTTTATGGCCAGCCTCTTCTAAATTTCCAGGTAAAGTGATATGAGACGCATGATATAATCCCCAGCCTACAATACAGGTAGACATACCATTAACCAGTAATGATTTTACAGTTGGCACAGTGTCTGACATTTTTTCAATACTTCTTACCCTTTTTTTCCACAAAATAAAAATTAAAACTATAAACAGGTATCAATATCTAATAATTTAAAGGGACTACAATAAAATTATACTTCCCCAATATGATAATCTAATCGTTTATGGTCAAAACAATGAATGGTTTTGAATCATCTCACCGTAACTTAAAATACAGCCAGTTCCTTTGTTCTTATCCCTTTATGATTTCAAATTTCGAATAAGTTCTAAGATCCGGGTAACCCACATTGAATATAGTGTGAAAGGTTTTAAAAGTGTCAAGAAATAAGTTTCTGACACTTTGATTTAAGAACAATTACAACAAGGAACTTAGTAATAGAGTCAAAGGTTACATCAGTTAATAGAATTTGTAATATAATGAGCATATGTAGTTGTTACGTCTTGTCCCTGTTTCCCATTGGGAAAATTCTTTTAGAAAAAATATTTCTTAGGGGAGATGAGGCTCTGAAAAGTAAAATATGTATTTGAGGAATCAACCTCAAATACAAAGCCAAACATACCTTGAATTTTTATTATGCCATGGCATGATTGATTTTCTAACATGGTGATTTTTTTTTTGAAAAGTAGTAGTGGATAAGTATCAAATAGTAGGCTCAAAAGATCATGATCTGACGATGAAAGGATAATCATTCTTATGTTTTATGGTTTAATAAAGAAAATTACAAATTTAATTATGCCACCACCATATATGGATTATTAAGGTGGTATAAGTTATTTGAGGAAAATATATTATTTTAATTGACTCTAAATTAATCAACTAATTAATGCTAAATTATAATTCTTGTACATGAATGTAACCTATTATAGCATTGAATATAAGGATATTTTTCTATTTAACTTTAAATTATAGAAGAGTGTAAACCCCTTGATTTAACTAGCTAATTTCATAAAGATAGTATAAATAGCATTCAGTTTAAAAATATCTATTTGTAAATTCTTATTAGTTTGCAGTTGTTTTCCTGAATTAGTTATTTATTATTGAATAAAATCTTCACAAAATATTTCTCAAAAATCTAACAGAAATGAAATTTCAAGTTTTAATCTCAACTTTGATAGCTGCATCTACTGCAATTGCTAATCCACTTTTTTTTTATGAAAAAGATAGTGCTTTAAACACAACTAGTCCTGGTCCAATTTCAATTAATGGTACTATGTCGAACAACACTAACAGTACCGGTGGTATTGGCGGTGGGAATGGTACAGGAGTTGGTAGTGGTAATGGTACCAGTTCAGGAAAATTGAAGGTAATTATCACAGGCGGTGATATGCCAATTAGCCAATTATCCAATTCCTCAGATGTCGACATTGTTGAATTATTCAACTCAACTAATGTTTTGAATTTGACCGAATTATATGCAGTTGCTAAAGAAGCAAACAGTTCTCTTTCTGGTAACAAATACAAAGGTGTTGTTATTATTGGTAATGGCAATTCTATTGAATCATTGGGATTCTTCTCTTCTGTCGTTCTTGATACTAAAAAACCTGTCGTTGTTTCCAAATATCTTTGGGATGCTATCGGTGTTGCTAAGAGTACAAATCCAACCCCTCAAGGTGTAGTTGTTGTTGGTGGTAATAATTTGTTGTATTCTGGTGTCTTCTCTCCATATGTTCAAGATAATACTGCTGATGAGGGAACTGGTGTACCAATTGGTGTATGGGGAACTAATAACAGTGAACCATACTGGTTCTTCTCTAATCCTGAAACTTTATTGTTGGCAAGTAATTCTACAATTAGAACATCACATAGTGATTTTACTACTATTAGTTCAAATAGCACTACTCCATCCGTTCCAATTGTTGCTGATGGCACAATACCAAGCTCTCTGTATAGTATGGTCAGCAGTGCCTTCAATGGTGTAGTTATTGATACAAATGGACCAATAACTGAAAGTGGTAACAATTCAACATCATCATCCTTACCAGTCGTTTATGCTCAAGGTGGATCTCCTATTGGTTTCATTTCAAAAGAACAAGTTCCATCAGGTACTATTGCAGCAGGTTACTTATCGCCAGTAAAGGCACGCTTGTTGTTACTAATTGCCTTGTCAAATGGTATATCTGATACTTCAAGTTTACAAGAGTTGTTTCCTAACTAATAACATGGTAAAATCTTCAATGAATCTTTATGATCATTAGAATTCCATTTTTTTTTCCAGTTGATTTGAAAGTATGTAATAAATATTCTCAAATCAATATAATCTTTTATTTTACAAAAAAAAATTAACAGTTCGTTTAACTATAATTACTAAGATGTAAATTTAATTAAATATTAATTAAAAGATTTTTATAAACTCATTCCTTTTATTATTTATATTTAATATTCCAGTTTTTTATTTTTATTTGTATTAATATTTATAATTAGTTCTCGCCTTTGAACCTTTTTGAAAAAGATCAAAATGTAAAACTAAGTATAATCAAAGAAATAAAAATTCTGAAACATTACTAAGAGAGTTAATTGTTCAATTTTATTGATATTAATCAAAACTAAAAACTAATGTCTTTTTTCTATTAAAAAGATCTCAATATCACCTTATATATATATATATATATATACAGATATTGTAAAATTCCTTAATGCAGAATATTTAATGTACAGTGCATACTTATCAATTACTAATTAGTGCTTATTGAGTAATAGGACTAGCTTATCGTATTACAAGTTGAGATAAGATTCATTGGTTATTATCATATTCTAATACTTCAACAGTTACCCGTCCACACCCTTTAATATAAATCTAGTTCTTATCAGTTACTTGTTACTATGTGATTTTTTATAAAAATTGGTATCTATCTACCGGAACCGGACTTTTCCTGCAGAATACTTTTTGGTTGCATTATCTTATCTTATCGCTTTAACAATCTTATCTTTTCCCTTATCTCATATCAAACTAATCTCCTGTTATCTATTGATGTGAAATTAAATAAACTAAATAAATTGAATAATTCTATATTCTAATAGTTAAGTGAATCACAAAATTAAATGATTAGTGTTGGAAATGTTTTATTAGTGCAATATTTATGATTCATGACAGATCAATGATTCATTGGTGTTTGCCTTTTAATAAGTATGTTTGTTTCTTAATTTTATTATCAATCATAGATCTTGCAGCTTGCGATATTTTAATTTTATTTTATATATTTTATATTTAAACAGGTACAATTCCCATGGTTGTAAAAAAATAATTTCAATATGACTACTCTTCTAATCTTGTAAATATTATTTATTTCTCAAATATTTTTTTTAAATAACCAAGAATAATATCTGAAAAACACCACTAATATACTATACCCTCTTTAGATACTTATTCAAAAATAGAAAATGTCAACTATTGATTTTACTGGAACTCCAACAGGTTCAGGTACAGGTGGTAATACATTAACTACTGATTTAAATTTACAATATGATTTAGCAAATATGGCATATATTGGTATTGCCGCTGCTGGTGTTTGGATTATGGTGCCAGGTATTGGGTTATTATATTCTGGTCTTTCAAGGAAAAAACATGCCTTATCTTTATTATGGGCTTCAATGATGGCTAGTTGTTTAGTAATATTTCAATGGTTTTTCTGGGGTTACTCTTTAACATTTTCTGAACATACAAGAGGTAATGGGTTTATTGGAACATTACAATTTTTTGGTTTTAGACAAGTCTTAGGTGCACCAAGTGCAATTACTTCATTACCAGATATCGTATTTGCTGTTTTCCAAGGTATGTTTGCTGCTGTAACAGGTGCATTGATGTTAGGTGGGGCTTGTGAAAGAGCAAGATTACTTCCAATGATGATCTTTTTATTTCTTTGGATGACAATTGTTTATTCACCAATTGCTTGTTGGACTTGGAATGCTTCTGGTTGGTTAGTAAAATTAGGTTCATTAGATTATGCAGGTGGTGGTCCAGTTCATATCTCTTCAGGCCATGGTGCTTTAATTTATGCTTTGATTCTAGGTAAAAGAAATGATCCTGTAGCAGGAAAAGGTATGCCCAAATATAAACCTCATTCAATTACAAGTGTTGTATTAGGTACCATTTTCCTTTGGTTTGGTTGGATGTTTTTCAATGGTGGCTCTGCTGGTAATGCCACAATTAGAGCTTGGTATTCTATTATGAACACAAATTTAGCTGCTTCATGTGGTGGTTTAACTTGGATGTTTATCGATTATTTTAGATTCAACCGTAAATGGACTACTGTAGGCTTATGTTCTGGTGTTATTGCTGGTTTAGTTGGTATTACTCCAGCTGCTGGGTTTGTTCCAATTTGGTCTTCAGTAGTAATTGGTGTTGTTACTGCTGCTGGTTGTAATTTTGCAGGCGATTTAAAATCAGTTTTACGTATTGATGATGGTATGGATGTTTGGTCAATTCATGGTGTTGGTGGTTGTATTGGTTCAGTGTTTACTGGTATTTTTGCTGCTGATTATGTTAATGATTCTGCTGGTTCATATGGTTCTCCAATCCCAGGTGGTTGGATAAACCATCACTGGAAACAAGTTGGTTACCAATTAGCTGCTATTTGTTCTACTATCGCTTGGACTTGTGTAGTGACTGCAATTCTTTTATTGGTCATGGATAAAGTTCCATGGCTAAGATTAAGATTAAGACCAGAAGAAGAAGAAATTGGTACAGATGAAATAGAAATTGGTGAATTCACCTATCAAGAAGACACAACTTTTATCCCCGAACCAGTTAGATCTCATGCTTCAGGTGTTCAACCAAAGGCATTACAAACAATTGATGATCAAATTGGCAGTACTGATCAAGGTAGTAAACAGTCAAATGAAGAATCTTCAGTTGATAATCAAAATACTGTGAATGAAAAACTTACAGTTTAATTTTTCAAAATACAAAAGGATGGGGCCAATATTGGCAATCAATTAATTTAATAATTAGGGACATACAATTTTATTTTCCAATAGCTCATAATATAATATCTTAATAAATCTTAAATAATAATAATATAATATATTTGTCTTTAATTAAAACAGTCCAATCTTCACTTGGAAGTGTCACTGTAACAGTTACTGCCACTGTCAATTTATTTGATTTTCAAATGGCACGTGATCTAACGATTTCGATAGGGAAGGGGGATGATCTGAATATATTTCATGATTAAACCTTTATACATAATATTACTTAAATAAACGATTAATGTTAATAGGTTGAGTATTAAATACTATAACTACAAGTTCAAATCAAACTGATATAATATTATATTGACGTGTGCTTGTATTTTACTTAATATTTTTATGAAACTATACAACATTTTAACTATTATTCTTCTATCCTTCATGAGTGTGGCTCAAGCAAGTACGTAAAAATACTTTTAATTTCCATTATGATAACGATTAATCATTTACTGACTATAATTTCTAATAATTACAGATTCCTCTTCCTATATTTTAACATTTTCAAAATCTAATATTGATGAAATTATACCAGAATCATTCATTGATGATGTTAAATCATTAGTAAATGAATTTGGTGGGAAGATAACACATGAATATGCTTTAATTAAAGGTTTTACTGTGGATTTACCAACTGATGTAATTCCCAAATTAAAGAGTAAATTAAGTGTGATTGAAAAACAATTTGGATACAATTTTAATCTAGAGAAAGATTCTGAAGTTCATGCTTTTGGAAATCATGATCATTGATACTATTAATATCTGATTCAAATTTTAATTTTTTTATGTCTTATATTGAATAGAGTTTATAATTAATTTATTATATAAACTTTAAATACATATGCTATACGGTTGGTTTTATAAGTTGTATCTTTATTTTTATATATATATGTGCAATTTGAGAGAAGATTTAAATTTTTGTCAAATTACATGCGACTTGTTTAATATTACAGGTTTAACGTTCTAAATTGATATTGTCACCAAACTTAGCATATAAACTAGTTTTTAAATCTTTAATTCTAGAAGTTAAATCAGATTCAGTTTCTTCTAATTCTTCGATTTTGGAATCAATTACTTCTGTATCTTTTTCTAACATTTCAATAACCTTAGATTGCTTTAGTGATAAAAATAATTCACCTACTTTATATTTAACAAATTCATCTTCATCAATCAATTCAATTTCTAATGAGACATCATCTAAATATTCCTTCTCTTGTCTTTGTCTAGATAATTCTTGTTCGATTGTATCTTTTCTCATGATTAATTTAGAAAATTCATTAATCTTTTGTTGATCTTCATAGGTCACTTGTGTGTTATTTTGTTTACCTTCTGCTAATAATTCCATTTTCAGACTCTCAAGTGTTTGTTATCTTAAGGTTTTATACAGTATTCAAAGGTTATTTATCAATGCAAATATAGTTAATTAACTTGGTATCTTAAGTTTTTATGTTAATTTAAAATGAAATCAATAGTGAAAGAAAATCGTTCATTACGATAACATAATATAGAGATCTGAAGCCAGTTGCAAGCTGTAGAAGAACCAATATATATATATTATGAAGAGTAATGAAAGACGGTACACTTCTTCTAGCATTATATTAGAAGTTCTATATACTAATATTTAAAATTCATTACTTAATTGTTATTTACGTTTCAATAATTGAGTTTTTCAATTATTTAGCTTGACGGAATTGCTTGTCGAAATCAACTAGAGTAAATCTGTACTTAACATCACCCTTTTCCATTCTCTCGAAAGCTTCATTAACACCAGCTTCACCAACTGAAAGAGTTTCAACCCAGATCTTGATATCCTTTTCGGCAACCATTTTCAATAATGATTCAATTTCCTTTCTGGAACCAATACCACTGTTAGCAATAGAAACACCAATCAAACCAAGAGGTTGTAAGGATAAAGTTTCACCAGCTTCTGGAGCACAGATAGAAATAATCTTACCACCGATCTTCATAGTCTTGATTAATTCATCAATGTTCAATTCAGTTAAAGAATTAGAACAGACAACCATTAAATCTAAAGTATCGAAGTATTTAGTAGAGTAATCTTTGTCTTCCTTAGTAGCAATGTAATGATCAGCACCTAATTTCAAAGAATCGGCTTTCTTGGATTCAGTACGAGAGAAAGCATAAACTTCAGCACCCATAGCCTTAGCAAACAAGATACCCATGTGACCAATACCACCGATACCGACGATACCAACCTTCTTACCTGGGGCACAACCACCTCTTAACAATGGTGAGTAAACAGTAATACCACCACATAATAATGGAGCAGCTAAGTGATCTGGAATCTTTTCTGGAATTGGAATAACAAAATGTTCATGAGCTCTAATATGAGAAGCGTAACCACCTTGAGCAGCGTAACCATCAGCGTATTTCATGTGATAAGTCCAAACTTGCTTGGTACAGTAGTTTTCATTGTCTTCAGCACAACGATTACAGTCTAAACAAGCAAAAACTTGAGCACCAATACCAACACGGTCACCTAATTTCAAACCAGTCTTACATTTTGGACCTAACTTGACGACACGACCAATAATTTCGTGACCAACAACTTGGTTTTCACCAACTGGACCCCAACGGGAAGCAGCACAATGGACATCTGAACCACAGACACCACAAGCATCAATTTCAACATCAACATCGAAATCGTTGAATTGCTTTGGAGAAAAGGAAACCTTGGTTGGATGAGTCCAATTCTTAGCATCGGTGACAGCAATACCTTCAAAAGTTTCTGGATAAGCCATTTTTATATAGTTAAGTTTTAATAGTTGTTTGATTGTATTGAATAAATTAATATATAACAAAAAACATTATAAATAAGATTAAATGTACATCTGGTTTCATTTCAGATAAAGCCACCTTTATATATTATTTCTACATCTTAAAAAGAAATTCAAACTCGAGGAAAATTTTGGAAAAACTTAAAAAAACGGGGCTTCGGCCGAGTATACTCGGCCGAATCATTGGAAAAATAATTAGTTTAGTATTTGTTTTCTCAACCGAGATGAAAAAAAAATTTATAAAGCCGACTTTCCGTTTGTCTTCTTAACTTATTGATTTGTAATTAAACTATTTGTATACACGGATATTAATGGGTATAATGGATAATGGATGTTTTATATCCACAAAGAATATAAAGATCGCATTATTGTAAAATTATAATGTACAATTTATCATTTAATGACTTGCTTGTGTTTTTTATATGTTAAAAATAGTGCAATAATATCCTTTATGATTATTTTTAATTGTTCATTTAAAAATCAATCATAAATGTCTTCTGCGTTAATTAGATCTTGTTTTATAGTTCTTACATAAATCGCAACATATATGCATATCTGCATATATGTTGTACCTGGATACGGTTATATTCTATTTTACATACCTTAGGTCAAGGGCCATCATATAACGCTAATAGTTTTCTGTATGATTATTTAATCATGTTCTTTATTTTTACTCGGCCGAGTATGATGAACGAGATTTTGTTTCATAAGATTATCTTGAAATGGGATGAGATCTAAGAAGATATATACAGTTAAAAATACATTTACTTTCCAATATTTGAATTAATTGCAAGTATCATTAGGTTCATTGATTTTTATAGATTCTTTATTTAATTTGATTATTAATTTAATGGTGAATTTGATGAAAAAAATTCATCAATACCTTTGCCAATTCTTTTAGTTGCTTCAATTAATTCCTTTTCATTCTTTGCATAAGCAAATGTAATTCTTAATAAATCACAATTTTCAATTGAAAAATCATTGGATACTGCCATTTTATAAGCTAATACTACTTTTACACCATTTTTAGTTAATACATTATCTAATATTTTTAGTTTTGTATAAAGATCATTAATATTTTCCCTCTTTAATTTTCCAAGATTAATTTTTAAACATACAAACATACCACCAGAAGGTTCAATAATTTCAAAATAACCTTTTTTATAAGCATTTGTATTATATAAACTATTGCATGTTATATTTCTTCTATGTGTATATTGATGAGCTAAATTAATAATCCATCTTAACCAACCATTTACCATTAAATCTAAATTTTCAGAATCACCATCTTTAGAATTTGACATTGCCTTTAAAGTTGAATACAATATAGCTTGTGAAACACCACTTGGTGCTTTTGTTGTAATTTCTGTATATTCTAAAATTTTTTTAATAAAAAATTTATTTGCAACAATAAAACTTAATCTTAGTCCAGGTGCATATAATTTTGAAAATGTTTCTAACCTAATAACACGACCATCTTTATCAATTGAAAAAAATGATTTATAAATATGATCATTAATATAATTATCAATTGTTAAATCTGAAGTATATGGATTAATATTATCTTTATTATTATTAAATTTAGGGAAAGTGAAAAAACTATATGGATCATCTTCCACTATAATTAAATCATGCTTTTGTGCAATTTCATAAATTTTTAATCTTTTTTCATTTGATAATGTCATACCTGTTGGATTTTGACCTGTTGGTATTGTATATAATACTGTTGGTTTTGATAAATTTTTACAATCATCTAAATTATACCAATTATCTAATAAATTTGATAAAAATTCAATATTAATACCTTGTTGTGAATAATCATTATAATTGAAATCCATTTTAATTGGGAAACATTTTGCTCCTGTTGTTTCAATATTTGATATAACTGGAGTAAATGTAAATTCTTCAATTAATACAGTTGTATTATTATCACAAATTGTTTCAAAAACTTTAAACATTGCGTCACTTGAACCATTTGCTAATATAACATCCCAATTATTATAAATTGGTTTATTAACTTTTTTAATTAATTTTTCAATAATATTAATTAATGGTTTTACGCCACAAGTATCATTATATTGAAATGAAACAGACATTGGTAATTTTGATGGTAAAATATGATGATTTAATTTTGTCTTGATTAATTCATTTTCAATTAACTCATTTTGATTGGTTTTAGTTAAATTTGTACCATCCATTGGATTAATATTTAATTTTTCATTAAATGGATTATTATTAATATATAACTCCATTGAATTTAATGGGAAAAAAATTTCATTGGGCATCCCACCAGTTAATTCAATAATATTATCATCATTAATTAAATCATCACCTTCCCAAAATGTAACTAATTTCCTATTTTTAGTTCTATTTGATAAATATTTTGAAAATTTATTTTCAAAATATTTTATATCATTTGAATCTGAACTCATTGCCATTGTAAACAAATCTTTTTGCTTTTGTTATAATTGTTTGTCTACCCAACTAAGTAAACCAAAAAACAAGAACATACACCTTTAAATATATCTTAAAGGATACCTTCCTTTATATATAAAGTTTAATTATAAATTTTACGACACAAAACTATTTAAATTATCAAGGCAAGTGTCTTTGTGACATTTTTCCCATCTAGATATTCTCATCACCTTTTAGTTACCCTACCACCACCAAATTAAAAATTTTCTCACTAGATAAACGTAAATCACATTTCTACTATATAATAAAACAATAATAATAGTAAAATTTAGTGTGGTGTTACAGTTAAGATCTAAGAAATACAACATAATAACTTCCTTGTTACTTCTTCCCTTTAGGTGTGGACGGGCAAGAAACGGGCAAAAACAAAAATTGGTATAAAAAATTAGGGCACCGGGCGGGCAATATTTTTTTAATACAGGTCTCTAAACTAGGGTTTTAGAGTTTTATTACCTAAATTTTTATTCTTATTTTTTTATATATCGTGTCACATACCTGTCGCAAGATGTTTTATATAAGAACGTCAGGTTACGCAAGGGCTGTTTATATAGGGTTGAATATTGTAAAATAAGGGTTTAAATCTCGGGCAGGGCAAAGACGGGCAAGCCAATTAGCAATTTTGGTGCCCGGCGAGTGGGCAATTTTGGGCTCCCGGCACTTAACTATGCGGCAATGTTTTCGATTTCTTGTCCGTCCATGCCTAGTTGTGGTTAAGCAAAGCAGTGCCTTTTGTTAAAATGAGATTTCGCCGGTTATTTGGCGAAACCTGCTAGGAGTCAATTCGTCGGGCGAAGAAAGGCGTGCACAAGATTACAACGCACCTATAGTCCGTTTTCCCACAGACATCAAGGCAGGGGGGTCCACATTCTGGATCTGGCGGAAGAACTTTTTTTCAATTTACTTAGAAACCACCGTATATGCAAGTTGAATTAACCACAGTGTTAACAAGAATTTCGAATTTTAACGATGTATAAAGAATGCTTTCTTGGCCTTTCCAAACCTTAACCAAGGCAAACAAGGGTGAGGAGATAGAATATTTTTGAGCCACAGCCGTTTGATGATTAATACATCTCATGTCATGTCATGTCATGTCATCTTATTATTTCTGCAGGAATGTCAGTAAATTTTGAAAGAATTTTTGTTGTCATTTTTGATCTTTTTTTGCCTTCTATTGTAGTCATATGAATATTAATGCTTGCGATGGGTTTCTTATTCGATCGTGACACTAACCACAGTTCATCGAGGTGTTATATATGTGCCAGATTCAATAATACATTAAGATTACTCATTGGGTTTATTACAATTATTCCAATTATTCCAATTATTTAAATATAAAAGCAGTATCAATTCTTGTATCAATCTCTTGGTTTTTTATTTTTGTCCTTTTTACAATTTTATAAGAACAGTATAGCCTAAATATATACTTAAAAATACAAGCATGACTGCTTATGATATTACAGATGTCCCTTTAAAGGTACAAGCATTAGAGGCAAACCTACCTCAACAAATTACTTTGCAAAGCAGTGTGCATAAAGACGATGAAGTAGATCCAGAATTCACAATTGATCAATATAATATTGATTCCATAGAGACTGCTACTGATAGTGATAGTAGTGAAAAAACACATGTTGACATTGAAAAAAATTTCTTAGAAGGTGAAGATGGTTTCCCAGAAGGTGGATTGCGTGCATGGTTAGTAGTTTTCGGTTGTTTCCTAGGTTTAACTGCCTGTTTTGGTTTAGCAAACACAATTGGTGTCATAGAAACTCATATTCAAGATAATCAGTTAGCTAATAAAAGTTCTTCCACCATTGGTTGGATTTTTTCATTATTTTTATTCATTAGCTTTGGTTCATGTATTTTCAGTGGTACTTATTTCGATAGAAATGGATTCAAAGTTCCAATGATTGTAGGTTCTGTTTGTCATGTTGCTGGTTTAATCGGTATGGCTAATTCTACAGAATTTTGGCATTTTATTTTATCATTATCCATTTTAAGTGGTTTTGGTAATGGTATTATCATGAGTCCTTTAGTAAGTGCTCCATCTCATTATTTTTATAAAAGAAGAGGTACCGCGACAGGTTTAGCTACTGTGGGTGGTAGTATTGGTGGTACTGTCTTCCCAATTATGTTACGTAATTTCTTTAAAATGGAAAATAAACATAATCCAAATGATATTAATTATGGTTATACTTGGGGTGTTAGAACAATGGCATTGATTGATTTGTTCTTATTATGTTTAGCTATTGTTTTAGCTAAAGAAAGAATTGTAATGGAAACTAAAATTACTGACGAACCAAAATGGAAAAGAGTCTTCAGAACTTACGTTTTACAAAGTTTCGATGCTAAAGCTTTCTTAGATAAAAAATATCTTTTCGTTGCTATAGGTACTGTATTTGCTGAAATTTCATTAAATGCTGCAGTTACTTATTATGGTGCTTACTGTACAAATATTGGTTTTAGTGATTCAGATGCTTACACTTTGATTATGGTTATGAACTTATGTGGTATTCCTGGTAGATATATTCCTGGTTTGTTAAGTGATCACTTAGGTAGATTTAACGTATCAATTTGGACTTTAACCTCTTTGGGTATACTTATGTTAGTCGGTTGGTTACCTTTTGGTAAATCATTGACTAGTATGTATGTTATTGGTTCCTTATTTGGTTTCTTTTCAGGTAGTATTTACTCTTTATTACCTGTTTGCATTGGTCAAATTTCAAAGACAGAAGAATTTGGTAGACGTTTTGCCACCATGTACTTTGTCGTTGCATTCGGTACTTTAGTTGGTATTCCACTAACTGGTGCCATCATTGGTAATGAATCAAGAGTCGATTATAAACATTATGT
Source organism: Vanderwaltozyma tropicalis (assembly GCA_030555675.1). NCBI lineage: Eukaryota > Fungi > Ascomycota > Saccharomycetes > Saccharomycetales > Saccharomycetaceae > Vanderwaltozyma > Vanderwaltozyma tropicalis. The sequence continues at coordinate 178,812 of JANIWO010000001.1, forward strand.
CATTTTTTGTGGTATCTGTTCTTTGGTTGCCGCCATGTGTTTCATTATTTCCAGACACTTCTGTGTTGGTTATAAATTAGTTAGATTTTAAAATTTAACAACTTTGCATCTTTTTATTACAATTCTCATCATAATAATAATCATTAATCAGCATCTCATATATATTTAAATACATATAACATTTATAATAATAATTATTTTTCATAAAGTTTTAATTTTAACCATTCATTTATTCCCAAATTTTGTAACCATTCTGATGCATAACTATTTTCATAATAATTTAATAATTGCCCAGCATTTTCAATATCATATTCATTATATTTCATTCTAATCACATCAATCCTAATATATATTAATGGAATTCGTACAGTATTTATTAAATTAAGTCTTCTTTAGTTAATTTGTTTGGAGACCACATGATTATTATAGTTTTATTAGATCTACTAGAGGTATTAACAATTGATGAATAAGTTCCTAGTAGTTTACGCAATTCCTTGGGTGACACTTTTGAACTTGTGAAGGCTTTACATTATATTAAAGCATTAAGTGAATATGGCATCTCCTTGTTATTATTAATGATATTGTACAATGGTTTAACAGCCGTCCCATTTAGTTTTGAACTAACCGGTACAGCATTTTTTTCCAGATTTAATACCTTATTCATTTGATCATATATATTCGTTAATGGCCAATTACCTATCAAATCTACACCACCATCATTGGCTCCACCAATTTTCATGAGCTTCTCAAATTTTAATTTGTTTGATACTTCTCTCATAACAGTATACTCATATAGATTCCCTTGAAATACAGTAGAATTTTCAATATGCTTATATTGCTCAATAAATAGCCTTAGAGACTCATTATTTAACCATCTTTTTGTAGTTAATCGAAACAGCCGTATTTGATGCAGTGTATTCATACCTGTAAATCCTACAATACCTTCAAGTTATACCAATTATACCCTTTATCAATATTGGTATTCATCTATAGTAGGCATGAACAGGCAAGAACCTTGCCCTCTGCCCTGGCGGCCAGTCAGCGTTTTTTATCATCAAAAATTCGGGCACCGGGCGGGCAATATTTTTTACTATAGGTCTATAAACTAGGGTTTCTATTTATTCTTATTTTATATTATATTAATATAAATTATATTTGTGATAAGTAATTTAATTAGTTAGTTTAGGGAATTAAATCTTATATACAATGAATTTAGAATCACCCCAACAGAAATTATTTAAAACCACGTGCTTCGTCCAATGATTGAGACAGTGACCCAACATATAAATCGATATCTAAGTTTGATCATGAGATAGCACCAATGTTTGCCCTTAAAAATGGAGAACATTCATCAAATTCATTTTCATAATTATATCATATGCTTTCTTTACCTCAGAAAATGATACCTTTGCATTAGCAGAAGTAACAGAGAAAGAAAATAGATAATCAATTATTATAGGCACATAAATGTGGTACGATAACTAGTTGCCCTACCGTGTCTACTTTTTCCGGGTAACTAGATGTCACTCCGAATTTAAATTTCTATTCAAGAGGGGTAGGACTACTGAGGAGAGAAACATCCGCGGGGGAATTTTGACCTGCACACAGACACACGTGGGAAGAGCAACCAACACACACTATTCTTCTTCTTATAATTCAGCCGTTCGTTATACTAATAATTAAATATGCACCATAATTTTCCCTTAGAATTCGCAATAGTTAACTAAAATCAGGGGTGGTTCTTCCTAATAAATTATTGTACCATCAGTTCAAGACCACACTGTTTTCTAAATTTAACACACGTTTATCAGAAAATACACACACGTTTACAGCCATTTACACTTTCTTGATAATTTATCATCTATCTATCTTTTCTATCTTTTGATTAATGGATTCTTAATTATCTTTGATGACAATTAATAATGAATCTATAATTGTTTAATCCCCTCTCCCATGTGGTTTAATTTTTAATTTATTGAAACTAAGGTACCATGTGTATGCATACACATTCCTGTTAGTATAATAATTTCCTTGCATCTGATAAATTTTAATAATAGCTTCATATATATATATATATATAAAGTTATTATTTAATAAAATATTCATCCTTTTAAATAATTTCATTATTAAACCATTAATTAATTAATTGTATATATTTATATATAACCAAACACTTACAAACAAACAAATACATGCATTCAAAAAATAAAAATCAAGAAAATTTAGTACTTTTATCAAAGCAATGTACTAATAGTAGTGAAAATAGTACAAATTCCTATGCAAATAATTCAATTTTAGAATATGAATATGGTAACTATAAAGAAAATAACAAATCAAATTTTAAATGGATAACAAATATGTTTTCTAAAGATCATAATAATATTAGTAATAAAAATCATAGTCATCATCGTAAGAGAAGAAATAGTGAACCATCAACAATTACACATATTAAAAATGATATAAATACTCCTGAAGATATTGCTAAATATAATAAAACTCATAGAAATTCTGTAATAATACCAAGAGAAAGGAAAATATCAAAAGCTGATATTGATATGCTGGATAGGTTTTGGTTACAAGATGTTAGAAAGGATAAAAATGCTAAAAATCAAAGTTTAGACGTTGATATGTTTGAAGATTCTAGTGATGAAGAAGATCTTTAAATTAAATTTATATATTTAAATAATAATACCTAATAATAATTATAAATATTCTTTATTTTTCAATCATCAATTGTTAAATATAATACATCTAGTTTTTCAATGGTATTTGATACTCTTTCAAATGAATCTATTAATTTTAATTCTGTTTGATTATTATTATTAGTAACTTGTTTGTATAATTTCACTTTTTGTAAATTTCTAAAATTTGGTATTTGAAATTCTTTAGATATATAATCTAGTGCTCTCCCTACTGGCCACATTTTATTAATATATGTCGTTATCATTTTGGAATTATTTTCAATTGTTTGGTTTTTTTGAACTAAATAACATGTAATTTGTACTTTATTTGCATCTGGAATATTTATTGTTGTATTATTTTTAATGTTTAAATTAATATCTGTTTTCATTTTATTTTTTTGGAAAAATTGACTAATTTTTTGAAATATTGATTCTTCAATTTCAATATTATTAAATAAGGTTCCAGTTTTATTAATTTTTTTATTTTTATTACCATTTTGTACTCTTATACTTGATTTTTCAGGTAATAAACTTTGGAAATATGTTTGTTTATTTTTTTTATGCTGTGGTGATTTTATATGCATAACAGTTTTACTTTTATCATTTTCCATTAACCATGAACAGTGATGATCTTCTTTAAATCTATGATTAGCACAAAAATCTAGATCACAAAATTTACAATGGAATGGTAAAAAATCAATCTGTCTACAAAATTGACAATGTGTACCAACATCTAACATTCCTGTTTCTTTTTGGAAAACTGTAGTCATTATATATTGTGTGTCGTTCGTTATATGAGTATTGTCCTTATTAATAAGATCAAAGTTGTTCTTATCTTTTTTTTTTTTGGTTCTCACCTTAAAACCAATTAATTTCCTCTTGAATTTATATGATTTTCTGGAATACAATTAATCCTTAAGATTAACGAAAGTATTTCACTTAACATCAATTTTTCAACCTGCTTATAAATTAATTTGATATCTTTCATATCTTTCCTATGAGGCGTCGCCGCCACCTTACATAATAGTATATTTTCAATATATGCGATGCGATATTATGAATATTGAAAAAAAATCATTATAGAATATCTTGGAATATCTTAGAATAATTGAAAAATTAACTATGTTAAATCAATAATCTCTCTTTCTTCTGTAATGTCTTCATCATCGTTGTCATCATCTATGATTATAACTTCTAGTAATTCTTCTTGAGAGGGTAATTCCACTCTAGTGTTATTACTATCAGCACACCAACGATTATCTTGGTACCTTCTTTCAGCAGCAAGAGCTGCCATTTCTCTTGGCGTTTGTTTAGTTTTATTAATATTAATGCTTATAGGGTCTAACGTTCCTAATTTTTGACCTTTAGAGTGTTTATTATTCTTGTTAATTGACTGGTCTTTTGTAAATCGATTATTTAAACCAATACCACCAACTTTTCTACCATGACCTAAAAAAGTATCAAATAAACCCTTTTGTTCAAAAACCCATTGTTTACTCATCAATTCATCTAATTTTGAATAAAATTTCTTATCATGTGGACCAAATAAATTATGTGTTAATTCATGTAACATTGTACTTAATATATATTCTCTATTTAAAAATTGAAATTCATCATTTGGATTTCTTAATCTTAACATAATTTTTAAACCTTTATTTACATTCATACCCAGTAGACGTTTGTCCTTTGGGTAAAACTCTACTAGTGTCCCCACTTTAAAATTGTATTCTTTCATCAAATAAGAAACTTGATGAGATATATCCTTTAATATACTTAATGCATATTCTTTATTTGGTTTCCTTTGTAATACTGCTACTGTATTAATATGTGGATTTTTATGTTCTATCCCATGACTGCCACTGCTCGCCATCCTCAATTATGTGTAGTTCTGCTACACCACACACACTCACCAACAAACACTTCCTTTTATCTTAAACTAATAGAGCATCTCATCTCATCTCATCTCATCTCATCTCATCTCATCTCATCTCACAGCGTATACCAATACAATTAAATCAAGATTACAATTAAAATTTCAAGATACCTGCCCGTTACCCGACCACATGCTTGCTTAGAGATTTCAGAGAGAGGGTAACCACGCGCAATTCCACGGAAATAACAAACCAATTAACCCTTCCTCACCTCCCTCCTCCCTCTTTTTCTTAACGGAAATAACTTTTTAACCACATCACTGAGCACGACAGCCTATTTGCTCTAATTATTATGGGATATTGAAAGATTGATTGATTATTATCTCGTAATGTGAAATTTTAATTTTAATTTAGCTTACTAACGGTCTAACATGGGATGGATCTTGAATTGAAAATTTCAAATTATAATTTGATAATTGTAGTTGATGGATGAATTTTCATTGATTATTGACTATTAACTATTATTATATTCTATTCAATTAGACAATCTTTGAACCTATCTGGAATTCCTGAGGGGTCTTGAAATTTGTATTTGTTTGATGTGTTGTCTATTTTAATTATAAAATTTATTATTTATTGTTTATTACTGTATTTTAATTGTATATTATTTACATATATATATATATATATATATATATATACATTTAAACACGCATACACTCACTCATATATATTTATAGTAGAGCAATGGCTAAGAAAAAGAATAACAATAACAAAAAGGGTAATACTAAAGTTACTAATGCTTCATCAAATGGTAATTTAAGTAATTTAGTAAATAGAAGAATTAATAATGTTGATAGACCACCTATTCAAAATGTTGAATCATTTACATCATTAACAAAACCACAATTATTTTCAATTTATGATGAAGATATTACTAAAAGTGAAGATAATGATATTTATAAAGGTATGAAAAATGATAATTTTGATTCAAATGATATATTAGAAATGAAAAAAAAAATAAATTCAAAATCAATTAATAATCAATCTTCATCACCTAAGACATCAAATGTTACACATAATAATAATGGTGTACCAATCCCACATTTGGTTAAAAGATCATTTTTTAAACAATTTTGTCATTTAATATTAATTATTTCCGTATTATCATTAAGTGGTATTGGTTACCATGAATTATCAAGACATTTACGTGATAATGACTTATTGCATCCTGAATTAGCATCAAAACCATTATTAATCGTTTCAAATATTTCAAAATTTGCAACTTTTGATATGATTCCAGATTGGGTAGGATTTTCATTAGAAGGTATAATATTTGGTCTATTAATCCCATTTATTGATTATTTTTTCAATATTAACCCAAGACCAACTTCAACTTCATCAATTATTAGAAGTGTTAATGCAATGTTAGGTGTTACTTTTGGTATTAGAAAAATTGAATGGTCTTCATCTTCACAAGCTGCAGGTGCATGGGCTTTATTAAATGTAATTATGTGGTTATTTTTTGATGGTACTTTTTCAATGTTTTGGAGTTGTGCATCATTAGGTTTCTTAAGTTGTGCAATTGGTTACGCAAATATTACTGATTATTCTCAATTATTATATTTCATGGATTTTTATTTCTTAGGTTTCATGTTATTTGGTAAATTAGGTAGATACGTACTGTCATTATAATTAAAATTTATTTGAATTAAAAACGGAAGAAATTGAGGCTTAATAAAATTAAATAATATTTGCATAATTTTTTTGTATATTTTTACTATCTAAATAATTAAATAAGAATAACTTCATATAAATATTTTTTAATAAAAAAGCAATATGAATATTTTCATAATTTTAAAAGATTCAATTAATCAATATGTTTATTTAAATATAATTATAATATATATATTTTACTTTTTAATTTTTTTTTAAAAAAACCTATTAAAAATAGTATACAAAGGGTTGCCATTTATCAATTTATTTCATTGTTTTTGTTCATTTATTTATTTGGTGATCTTGGTGGTGGTCCACTAGATATACTACCTTGTCTAGAGACAGAATCTCCTGCACTATTACTCATTCTTCTCCGTATTATAGATTCTCTTAAACCACTTGGATTAGTAACTGGCAAATTATTATTTGAAGGTGTCCCCATATCAGCTGAGTTGATAACACCAGCTTGACGTAAAGCATAATCACCACTATCGAAATATTTACGCTCTTGCATCTTGTGTTTAAACAAATCTTTCTTTGATGGTAATTTACCATACATTCTATACAACTTCAATTCTTGTTCATTCAAACTGGAAAGGTCAACACCTTGTTTAGCAGCTTCTTGTAAGTTTGCAGAACTGTTTGTTGGAGAAATATCACTATTGTTCATTATTTTAATTATTATGTTCAAATATCTTTATTCAATTAATTTATAACTGATTGATGTATCAATTTATTAGTTTACAAAAATTTTAGAATAAGTAAAATTAATTTAAAATACACAATTCACAATAATATTTATCGATTCTTTAAAACCAATAACTTCATATATATTAACAATAATTTATCAAATATTCTTCTTCACTATTCAATTTTGAACCATTTTTCACATATTTAAATTTCTGAAGAGGAGAATTACTTTGCCGATGAGAAGTTTCACCCGCTTTAAGAAAGATTATAGTGTGGTAATATGATTTTTGTATGTGGATTTGATATGCAATGAATTGACCAAGTAGAAGGAGGGAAGATCAACAAGGAGTATGCATGGAATATTAATGTATACTCTTGTTGTTACATGATCTATTTCTTACATTTTTTTGTTGACCATATTCTGTTACTACTGTTTCAAGATGAGGTTGAATTGGACTTTTTTTTTTTTCCTTTACTGGAGGATCAAGTAAACTTGAGTGTCAAGTTAGAAATTTAAATCTTAATTAAATTTATTTTCACTTTAGATTTCATCATTATAATACTGTAGAGAAGTCAAGCTTGTTTAATAGTGAACAATTCATATAATTTATATAGTACAATATCAATTCCCTTAACAATTTAATACGCGGATTGGAATTTGAAATTATTTTTGAATTTGATGAATTTTAAAAGAGATGATACACGTTTAATAGTGGATAAAGACAATAATTACATTACTTCTTACTATACAATCGATATAATTATATCAGTATTACTATAATTTCAATAGGAATTCAGGTGGATAAACGTTTTCCCCCCTCTTTTAGTGTACTGAAATAATACATTTATAATATAATAGTATAGTTGAAGAAAAAACACAGGTATTAGTTTATTGAATTCAACAGCATAATATTGGCAACGGGTTAAAATGATTAAAAAATATTTATCTACACGTTTCATAATATCTTTTATAGTTCTTTTTTTGAATTATATTGTAACTGCAACACAAATACCTTTTTCAACAGAACAACAAGGGAAAGTTGATTATTCAAACTATCAAGTTTGTAGATTTCCAAAAATTTTAAATAAAAACATCATTGAAGATATAATAAAACCATTAACCAATGATTTCAATATTTGGACTCGTAGTTCAAAATTTATTGATGTGATGTTGCCTAAAAACATTCAACTCCCAAAAGAATGTAGTTTGATAATATCAAACTTAACTGAGGCTATTAGCCTTACATATCCAACTGATCAAGGAGAATTCCTTTCTCAACTACGAACTCAACCCAATAATGTTGAAAAAGCATCTATTTTAGGAAATGGTTTTGATAATTTTTTCTTTAATGAATTCAGAGATTTTGAAACAATTAACGTTTGGTTAGATTTAATACAAAGAAGTTTCCCTGATTTAGTAAATGTGGAAGTAATTGGTGAATCATATGAAGGTAGGCCATTAAAGGCTGTCCATGTCTCTACAAATAATGCTACTATGAACCCAGAAAAGAAAACTATTGTCATCACTGGTGGTGTTCATGCCCGTGAATGGATTAGTGTTACCTCTGCATGTTGGGCTCTATATCAACTTTTAGCAAGATATGGTAAATCAAAGAGAGAAACAAGATATTTGGATTCTTTAGATTTTTTAATTATTCCAGTATTTAATCCTGATGGTTATGAATATACTTGGAGTCATGATAGATTATGGAGAAAGAATCGTCAAGAAACATACTGGCCTAATTGCTATGGTATCGATATTGACCATTCTTTTGACTATCAATGGACATCTAATGATGCTTTCCCATGTAGTGAAGATTATAGTGGTGAAGCACCTTTTGAAGCTCTTGAAGCTTCTGCATGGAATACTTATTTAAATACAAGAAAACGTGAATATAAAATTTATGGATATTTGGATTTCCATTCTTATTCTCAAGAAGTGTTATACCCATACGCCTATTCTTGTGAAGCTATTCCTCGTGATTTAGAAAATTTAGTAGAACTTTCTTATGGTATAGCAAAGGCTTTCAGAAAGAAGTCAGGAAAGAAATACACTGTTATATCTGCATGTGAAGATCGTGGTTCTGATCTAACACCAGGTTTAGGATCAGGTTCAGCTTTAGATTATATGTACCATCATAGAGCATATTGGGCCTTCCAATTAAAACTACGAGACACAGGTAACCATGGATTTTTATTACCATCTAAATTCATTGCTCCTGTGGGGAAAGAAACATATTCTAGTATAAAATATTTCTGTGAATTCATTTTAAATCCAGATTTACAATAAATTAAATATATAATCATATAAATAATATATACTTATTTATTAATAGAATCACTGTAATACATAAATTAATGCACCTGACTATTGAATTTATTTTTCCAATTAGGGATTTTTCCCGGAACAATTAAATTAATTACTATTAACATTAAAAATATATAAATGAAATTTTAAAAAAATCAAATCAAATCAAATCATTACTAATGAAATAATGTTAATATATTAAGCTAATAAACAAAGTAACAAGCAATCATGAACGGTAGCGATGATGATGCATTATATGATCAGTTTGTTGAAGAGTCTATGGCCAGAAGAATAAGAGAACAAGCACAAGAGACTCAACAAACTGAAGAAGAATTACAAAGAGAATTAAGAGTAACGTTAGATGATATATTACAAGAAATAGAACAAGAAGTTCGAAGAAATGGCAATGATCCTGAAACGATTAGAAATCGACCAAGAATAAGGTTAATAAATGAAACTACACCCACGCCAATACCTACACCTATCAATAATAATCCTGATTTAAGAAGGTCACCATTTTCTATACAGAGAAGACCAGCATTGCGTACATTTTTAAGAAATTTATTAGTATTAGATTATTTTGTTGTATTATTATTATTCCCATTTTCAATATATACATTATTAAGGAGTGCATTTAATATAATGACATTTACAGAAGATGATTTTATTATTGAAATATTAAGTTATTTTAAATATATTAAAATAATTAGTGATGATCAAAAATCGGTTATGATTTATAAAGAGGGTAAAATTGGATTAATTGGTAAATTTCATAATATAATAATTTTTTATTCATCACCAATAATTAAAAAAATTTTCCAATTAACTAAGGGTAAAAAAATATTATTAAAAATTGGTATTGATTTATACAAGACAACTGTTAAGATAACTACAATTTCAATTTATTTAATTTATGGATTAGGTGGTACAACTTATTTAATTGCAGCAGGATTATTTTTCATGCTATGTTTAACATTATCAGTTATAAGACGTTATAAAGGAGTTCATCAAATGATTGGTAAAAGCCTTGATAGCGTTTCATCATTACCAGGAGTATTTTAAATATTAAATTTTAAATATTATTTATATACTTTTTTAATAAAATTGCATTTTCTTAAATAATCAAAAACTTTTGCCGCCAACGAAATTCTCATTTCCCCCTATTATATATACTACAATTGAAAGGAAAGGCAACAATTTCTAACAAGGCAATTGCGAAGTTCGGTTGACCGTGGTTCCCCTTCCACACTGAACAGAACTCGCACCATAATCAAATCAAATCAAATCAAACAGCCGCCATTACCCCATTGTAACATTTCCAATTAATAGGAATATAGGAATATAAAGGCAATTCCGGGGTTACTCCAATTTTTTCGAAAAGAGATTCCACGGTGCATTATTCGCCGGGCTGGTACGGTGCACGGTCCTCTGCGACGCGGTAAATGCAAAGAGACTGTAAACTAAGATTTGGGGTAGTTGCGGTGAGGTTACCTGGTTAGGGTTCCTGCGATGGGGTGTGTAGCGCCCCCATAGGACTAAAAATCGCATCTTCCCACTTTTACTTTCTATGCTATACTGTTAAGCCAATGAGATGAGTGAGGATGGTGATGGGATAGGGCTGCTGTTGCTGCTGCTACCCCCCCTTCCCCCTTTTTGTTTCTCGTAAGACCTAATCCATTCTCATAGTACTGTGGGAACGTCATGAGAATTAAGGGAACCCCCCACACTGATAAGAGTATATGCCCTACAGCCATATCACAGTATTGTTAATGGTAATGGCTGGGCTCGACGATCTGCTAAAGGTTTTAAATTAATAGTGGATTTAATTATTTTTGATGTTTTTTAAAGCATTTTAATGAATGTAATGAGGATACTGAGATGATTAATTTGATAACTGGAATTTTGATTGTTGTATCAATAGATCATCAGTTAATATGCTTGATTGATTGATTGTAATTTGTCTTGTATATATATAGAATTGATCTTCGTTGTGTTTCTATAAATAATTATAAATATATATATATATAAGTAAACTTATATATGTATATTTATGTATGGGATGGCTTTCTTAACCGATACAAGAGTTGGTTACAGAAATAATATATACAGTAACAACAGCAATATGTATAGTAATACATATTTAGATACAGAGAAGAGGCAGCCTCTTCTTGATCATGCATTTGATAATAAATGTACTTCATCATTAAATACAAATGGTTCAACTTCAAGTGTTTCATTAAATGAAGAATTAACTATATACACAAATGAAGTTAATACTACTGATTTTTCAATGAATGAAATGAATGATATTTCAATGTTTAACAATACAAATTATATTTTTAGTAATGAATTAATTAGATGTATTACAGAGTCAGATACTGAAGATACTGATCACCAAGATCATCATCATCATCATGAACTACCGAAAAATAACATTCCTACAATTTTATTAAAACAAGATGAAAATACAGAAGTATTAAGATTTTTACAACCAGGTGCAGTAGAACCACCTAGCTATGAAGAAGTTAATTTAAATAGAAGGATTACTTTCCCAATATATGAAAATATTATAACTGCTACACCCAATGACTTACCCCCTTCTTATGAACCATCTATTGATGAATTAACAATAGTTTCTTTAAAGATAGAAAAATTATCTCCATATAAAGATAATCCAATTGATATTTGGAAAAACTTTATAATGGAATTAAATTCTACACAATTAAATTTTTATGAATTGGAAAATCATTTAACCGCCGATATTTACGGTTATTCAAATTCTGATGATTCAAATGAAATGTTATCTTATGCTAATGGAAATGATGAAATTCAAAAAAAATCAAATTATAATAGTATTAGTAAATTTCATTCATTTTTTTCATCAACTCCAAAGGGTACTTATCATTTTAATAAAACTGATCAAATGAAAATCTGTAATGAAGTTATTTGTCATAAACCAAAATATTTAACTTATAAAAATTTATTTAAAAGTTATTCATTACAATTTGGTAAAGTTGGTATTCCAACAGATCTACCGCATTTAATAAATGGATTAAGATTAAGATTAGAAGGTGAACAAATTTTATTAAATTTTTCACATATTGATGATATGATTATGTGGATTACGAATTTTCAAGTAGGTATTGGTATTTCATTAGATTTAGATTTACGTGATATGCCTGATTATAGAGTTATGCCACGTAGATCAAGATATGAACATGGTAATGATTCAATAATTACAACAAGAAGATATAGTGGAGCTTCTTCTATATCAACAAGTTCAAATTTATTAGCAGGATCAAAACAAAATAATGGTAGTATTTCTTCAAATAGTACAACCAATTCCTTATTCACAAATAGTGATTCATCAACACAGACAACTTCTGCATCTATATTTTCAAATGCAGGAAATGCAAGACGTAATTCATTACACAATACAACAATGCATGGTATTTCTATATCTGATAGTACATCAAGGAGAAGTTCCATAGGGGCTACTCAAATACAATCAACTACACTTAAATCAAAATTGAAAACTCTATTCAAGACTGGAAATGATGACCCAGCAAGGATAGAGAAATCTGAAAATACTCAAATGAAAACCACCAACTATGATACAATGACTGACTTACCACAAGTAACATCAATGTCATCAGCTGCATATTTTAGAAGAAATTCAAGTTTAGTTGATCCCTGTCAACCACCAGTATTATACTCATATAAAGATCTGAATAATAATGATTTAGCAAGCATGTTCACTCCAAATAATTATGGTAATCATGATAAATTTAACATGTTTGATACAACAGGAAGTTATAACAATTCTATAAATAACTTTAACTTTTCTGCTGAATCAAACTCCAATAACTTTCATTCCTTTACAAGAAATAGGAATAATTCAATTTTTACCAATGCTACTGCAGAAGAAGACGAAGATATTGCAGACATGAATACAATTAGTTCTCCGAAAAGGATAGATCACAATAGAAGACAGTCAGTCGATGATAGTGCCTCTACAAATGAAGGTCAAATGTCTTTATATTCAGGAAATGATCAATTAAGTGGGTTTCGTACTCGTACTTGCTCTGTAACAAGTACCTTATCTTTTATGCCTTATGAAAATGAAGATTTGAAATGGAATCCACCAATACCATATATATCCAAAGGTAAGCTCATTAGAGATACTGTTAGATGCGCTAAACCTTTGACAAATGAGACAAGATGGGTAGGTAAAGCTGTCTGTCGTGTAAGTGGTCCACTATTTACTCCAAATGATTTAGTTCCAATAATGTATGGAGAAAATAACAAATCTCAGAAGCAAAATTCTAGTTTGATTGGGAAATCAAAACCAGATCAAACAACTTATCTTGAACCAAAAATAAAGAATCATTTTTTGCAAGCGTTTATTGTGGGCTACACAGAATTCAAACCTTCATTAGATAAGTTATATAACAGAAAGATGTAACAATATAATCACATTATATATACATATATATATTTATTAAAAAAGTTAAATACTAGTTGGTATTAATGTTTTCCCAAAATATAATTAACTAAACAGATTTTTGTATACAATGAATAAAAGTTTTAAATTATTGATAATTTTATTAAATTAAGGTGTCTAGAATATATATATTTTAATAAAAGTATACAAATATTTTATATTTTTTGTAAACTGGTAAATTGCCTGTAGACAATTAAAGAACTTAGATATTGAAATATTGAATATAAAATTTATTGAGTCGAACTTTATATTTAAGCAATAACACATTCTGGGTCCCAGAAAACACCCTTGATGATGTAGTTGTCCTTCTTTTCAGCGGAAGTGTTCTTTTGAGCGGATTGAGTAGATGGTTGCATTGTTAGTTGTTATTGTTTGTTGATGATTTTTTATATTATAATATACAAATAGAAAATAGAATTGAGATAGAAAATTGTTAAAAGTTGAAATTATCTTTACTTATATACCTTTTTTTTTGAATTAATTTCAAAATAATTTTTGGACTACAATATTACAAAATAATCAACTATCATGGTTCTGAAACTATAAAGGTATACCGATTACGATTAAACCCATGTAATTACTCTTTTAAGTAATTAACATAAACTTTTGAAACAAAATATATCCATATAATATAATATTTGTTTATTTAAGTATAGTAGTTATAAAGTTTATTCGATAAAGCTGAAACAATAGCAACGGAAGGTTGTCAAACTACCGTATACAACTTTCTTCAATACGATGTTTATCATTAAGTTTTTTGATTATATAATTGTGATACAATGCTTGTAACAGAGATTAGTTACAAATTTTCATTGTGCTCGTAATATCAGCCATGTAAATTTCCTAAACCGGTAATTACGCGATGGCGGCACAACTCGTTGCTATGGTAAAAAGGTAACATGAAACAAAGAAAATTTACGACATTTCTGTAATAAGAAGTTTAATTAAACAATGAACTAAATGTTGAACAACACAGTAATTAAACTACAGGAAACTTAAAATTATTGATTAGAGTAGTAGAGCTTAAAATTTTAATGTTTTTGTTTTTTGAAATTTAGTAGAAAAGCTCAAGTAAAGAATATTTTCCATAATGATTCAAGTACAACACAAGCATTGTTATTTATTATTGAATACAAAAATAAAAATAATTGTGAAAAGTAATTCAAAGTTTAAATTAAATATATTCTATATAATTATTAAAAACTTAAAAGTCAATTTAAAGTCAAATTGAGGGTACGAACTTTGAAAGTAATGAAGTTTGCATTTGTTAAACAAATTCAAGATTCATTAGCTGCCAAAAAAAAGAAATGAATAATAAAAAGTATATTTGTTAATCGTTTCTTAATTGACTTAGGCAATAACACATTCTGGGTCCCAGAAGACACCCTTGATGATGTAGTTGTCCTTCTTTTCAGCGGAAGTGTTCTTTTGAGCGGATTGAGTAGATGGTTGCATTGTTAATTTGTTTGTTATCGTTTGTTGATGGTTGTTTTGAGATACAAATTAGAAATAAATTAGAATGGAAGGAATTAACTTTTGGATTAATCAAAATTCTTTTCCCTTTTATATGTATTTTTTTTTTTTTGATTTTCAATGAAAAGTAATTTTGAATATTCAAAAGAACTTAATTAATAGCCACACTGTGTAATTACTTAATTAAGTAATTACATGAAACAATTTTTTACACTATATATTCTCTTAATTAAGTAAATTGAGTGTTTCATTCTTGCAGTAACTGTTTCTAAGTAAAATGTAAATTTCCGAAATAAGTAATTACATGGTTTCAAAATAATGTTATTACTGAGAAAATGAAACATTTTTTAACTAAATAAACATATGTTACTATGGTAAACAAGAGAGATGTAAATAGCCATTGACAACCACATCCTAGCTATTATTGGCCAGACCTGCATTTTAATTGAATACATTTTTAACTTTTTACGACTAAACTTAAACTTTACAAGTTAATACAAAAAATCTAATTTACTACTGCATCTTAAGAAGCAAAATCAATTAATATTGATCAAGTATTGTTGTATAAGTATGTAAGCTTATTGGAAGTGTTAGAATATAAGAAAATATTATATCATGAATTGATTCAAGTAAATGATTGTATATTTATTCTTTCCGAGGCAGACACATACGCTGAAATTAAAGTTTTACATGCTTTCTCTAAACAATTATATAAAAACGGTGAACAATCATTTTATGCTATAGCTGATGTATTTGTGTCATTTAATCAAATGCTTCAACAAAGACATATTAGTGAGGTAAACACTCATGGTAGAAAAATAATGGAGAAGGCAAACAATAAAAAAATTCTCCAGCCGCTTATTTATAGACGTTTTCCTGAATTAGATTCAGCATTCCATAGTTATTATAAATTGCACAATCAAAAAATTATAATTGTATATATTAAATAATTAACAGCTGCAATTTGCAGAACGGTGCTATGACAGAAAATTACACAGATAACATATTTAAATTATTAGATAAATCAATCATCGATTTTGAAAATTGTGAAAGCAATATATCCGACGCCTATTGCTATTCTTCTGAGTGCTACAAAAGCCAGTTGAAATGGTGTTCATCATGCGTTCCTCCGCTTATCCCCATAACTGCGTTATTTGGATACATAGCTTACAGACCTGAAGGGAGTCCCGCCAGATGGAAAAAAGGTATTTTCTTCAGTTCCCTTGCTTTACTTTGTTTATGGTTTTTGGTGGTTATTCTATTATATTGCAACATCTTACCACTTTGGCCGTTTTATAGACGCACAGTTAAACGTCTCAAAACATTTAAATATAAGGTAAACGAAGTACCAACTATTTTTATAGAAGGTATGTTCGAAATCTTTAATAAATTTAAGATTTCAGTTAGTATTCATATTGATATATATTGGAGAGCAAATTATATAATTTGCTCTCCAACTATATAAAAAGTATATACAAAATAAAATATATAAGAAATATATTAAATAAAGTTTAGGAAAAATATAAAGAAGATAATCTTATAAAGTCGTCTTTTTATATTAATTATTTTTATTTTGTGTCATTTGAAAATAACAATCTTTGTTAGGGGCGCAAAACTTATACTTTCCTAAATTGGTAATTATAATCAGGTAATTGTATTGTACACAATGTTCTTAATGCTTTAGGAATTATTGTTTTTAACCATAGTTCTATGTTTAAAAAGGTAATGATGACGGCAATATTTTAACATGAAAAGTAAATAGTTATCGTAAAACTTTTGTATAAATTAACATTACTAAATAAAAGTAACCTTTTGCATGTGCCCTCTCAATCTACTGTAGTATCACCAATCTATTATACCTACATTTGTATATGTTTATCAACTAAATACTACTCATTTTAACTAATAAAACAGTCTAAAATTAATATAATCCACTAAATTCATTAATCACGTGACTGTTAACATAATATCACTAGCAACGGAAATGCATGTGACTAAAATATAAGCCAGGTAGGGTAACCATTTTAGTTTTTTGAAAAAATATTTATATGCCGTTAAAAGGTATATCCAAATTATATTGAAAGCTATCGATTTTCATAAATTTTCATTAGCAAATACGGTAACATAGTTTAACGTAAGGGGATTGGAAAATGTTTAACACCCTTTGGTTCTTGATGATGATGTATTAGTAAGTTTTTTTAAATACGTATTATAAAAGAGGAATATGTTAATCAATTTATTTGTACAATCAAAATTTTAATATTAATTATTATTTTCTAATTAATAATTAATAGTTATTTTACATTCACAGAATTCAATAATCTATTGATTAATAAAACCACTTGAAAATTTTTTATTGAAAATGGTTAAAGCTGTTGCTATTTTAAAGGGTGATTCTAATGTTACCGGTGTTGTTACTTTCGAACAAGCTACCGAAAGTGATCCAACTACTGTCACATACGCAATTACTGGTAATTCTCCAAATGCTGAACGTGGTTTCCATATCCATGAATTTGGTGATGTTACTAACGGCTGCACTTCCGCTGGTCCACATTTTAACCCATTCAAGAAGACACATGGTGCTCCAACTGCTGAAAACAGACATGTTGGTGACATGGGTAACATCAAGACTGATGCCAATGGTGTCGCCAAGGGTACTTTGACTGATTCTTTAATCAAATTAATTGGTCCAACTTCTATCATTGGTAGATCTGTTGTTATTCATGCTGGTACCGATGATTTAGGTTTAGGTGGTAACGAAGAATCTTTAAAGACTGGTAACGCTGGTGGTAGAGCTGCCTGTGGTGTCATTGGTATTTCAAACTAACTATATTCATATTTATAATAAATAAGTAATGTGTTTGCTTACAAATAAATAGATATCACTTTAAAAAATCTTTGAAGTATTATTATTAATTTTTTTTATTCTTTTGTTACTTAAATATGTACAGTTTAATTACTCTAAAATTCAGATTTTTCATCATCATATTTTATTTTGCCTTCCAAGACATCATCTAATACACCTGCTGAAGCTGCAACAAAACCCAAAAATGGTTTTGATGGAACTAAAACCTTAGACATATATTCAGGATGATATTGAGTACCAACAAAATATGGATGATTTTTCAATTCGAAAATTTCACAACGTTGACCAGTTTCATCTCTACCAACAAACATTAGTCCATTTTCTTCTAATTGATTAATTAATTTTGGATTAATTTCATAACGATGACGATGTCTTTCTTCAACAGATTCATGATTACCATATACTTTTTTAATTTTACTGTTTTCAGTATTCTCTTGGAAATATGTTGGCCTTAAACCTAATCTCATAGTACCACCCATATTTTCTTTATCAATTTCAGGCATATAAACAACAGCATGAGTTTCTGGGTCAGAATCTGGGAAGAATTCTGCAGATTGACAATCTTTGAAACCAATAACATTACGTAAAAATTCAATGGTAGCAATTTGTAAACCTAAGCAAACACCTAAGTATGGAACCTTATTTTCACGAGCCCATTTGGCAGCTAAAATCATACCTTCAGTACCTCTATAACCGAAACCACCTGGAACTAAAATACCATCGGCAGTACTAACTTTGTTCCAAGCTTCATGGAATTTTTCCTTTTCTGTTTGTTGAGTTTCTGATTCCAATTCAGAAGCTTCTACCCAATTAATTTGTAATTTTGTTTTACAGAACATGGATGAATGTTCTAAAGCTTTAATAACAGACAAATAAGAATCTTTCAAATGTGTATATTTACCAACTAAAGCAATTTGAATTGTTTTCATAGATTCATCGTAATTACCAGTCATATATTTCCATTTTGAAAGTAATTGTTTACCTCTTTCTGTATCTTCAGAAGTTAAATTGATATTGACTAATTGTAATCTTTCATGCAAATAACCCATCATATTTTGTTCTAATAACATCAAAGGAACATGATAAGTAGAGTTGACATCATAAACATTAACAACTTGATCAGAACCAACATGACAGAACATAGCAATTTTATCAACAGTTGGTTGATCCAATTTTTCAGAACATCTAACAGCAATCATATCTGGGGTTAAACCTAAAGATCTCAAATCTTTGACGGCAGCTTGAGTTGGTTTAGTCTTTTGTTCACCATGGATAACTGGAACTAAAGAAACGTGAATTAAAGCAAAGTTTTCCTTACCAACTCTGAATTGGAATTGCCTTAAAGCTTCAACAAATGGAGCACTTTCAATATCACCGACGGTACCACCTAATTCAATAATACAAATATCTGGTTCTAAACCAGTATCATCAACAGAAATACGAGAAACACGTTCGATCCAATCTTGAATAGCATTAGTTAAATGTGGAACAATTTGAACGGTCTTACCTAAATAATCACCCTTTCTTTCCTTTTGAATGACATGAGAATAAATTTTACCAGTAGTAATGTTATGATCTTTAGTTAAAGTAACATTCAAGTAACGTTCGTAATTACCTAAATCCAAATCAGTTTCACCACCATCATCCAAGACAAAACATTCACCATGTTCCAATGGAGACATAGTACCAGCATCAATATTCATATAAGGGTCGATTTTAATTGATGTAACTTTATAACCCATTGTTTTGAATAGCATACCGGTAGAAGATGCCAAGACACCTTTACCGATACCAGAAATGACACCACCAGAGACAACGACGTACTTCATTGCTAATTTGATCTTGTTTTTAGGGAATTGATAACTAGTTCTTAATGTATCTTATTTTTTATTAACAAAACTAATTTCAAGTTTAATCAATAAATACAAATAAAACTACAGATATAGAAAAATGTTATAAATTAAAAAGTGTATAAACCAAGAATAAGAGAAAAGAGCGGGGATGAATTAAAGGATAAAAGAAAAGGGCGTGAGAAGTTGTAAAAGAATTTGTTGTGAATTCAATAATTACAAAATTTTTAATCAATTTTAATAAATTTAATCCACTGTTTATATACTTTTGAAAAAAATCGATGAGATTGAAAAAAAAACTATAAAAAAAAGAAAAGACTGAAAAAAAAGTATTTCCAAAATTTCAAATTTAGAATTACGCGTAGCCGTATTATTTACGCGTTTGGATTCTACTCACTATAGTAAACACAAGTTGTACATCTATTGAAATGATCATACAGTGAGAGTAAGAGTGACTAAAGCCATGTGAAGTTTCTTATGCTTTCAAGAATGTGTTTTGGAATGAAGTTGCTTAACTTTATTGGATAAGCGTAAATCAATTGACACTTTGTAGTATGGGAGATATATCAGTCATTGCATCTAAGTCTCAGTGTATATAACAACTAGAGGCATTGAATCACTGTAACGATATCAATGCCATTTTGATAGTTCAGGAAATATATACATGTATATATTTGCGTAGTCATATTAAGAGTTTGCAAGATATACCTTTTAGATATCACTAGCTTCTATATTCAATATTATTTTGAATGTTTACGTAACCATCTGTAGTTAAACCTTTTTTTGGTCCGGAATTTTTCACATTTTTAGCTCTCCTTGCATTGAATGTGATATTTTAAGATACGATTTGATATAAAGGAATCTGGAATTGTGAATTAATTACCATGTATAAGTTAAAGTTACTCCACAAAGGTGATAAAAATATAATTAAGTGAAGGATGAGTATGAATTCTTTTTTCATATCAAGCGGAAAGAGGTTTTTCTCATCAACTTTGATTAAAACTGTTAGAAGGGCTCCTCCCAGTAGAATAATAAAAAATATGCCATATCAGATAATACCTCAAGAGAACGGTGCGTTATCATCATTTATACAACCTTATCATCCTGCTGCTGTGTCATTGTTAAATGAACCTACAATTATTATTGAAAGACAAATAGAAATGATGAACCTTTTTTTAGGTTATGAACAAGCAAATAAATATTCTATATTGGATGTGCATGGAAATAAAATTGGTTACATGATGGAAAGAGATTTTTCCATAGGTAAAGCTATAATGAGACAAGTATCGAAGTTACACAGACCATTCACTGTAGATGTCTTTGATAATCATGGTAATATCATATTAACAATCAAAAGACCATTTTCATGGATTAATTCTCACATAAAAGCATACTTACCAGGTGAGACACCTGAAGAAAAATTATATTTAGAAAATGGTACAGACACTAAAGACATAGAATCAACATCATCATTTGGAAGCTATAATGGTAAAACAGTACCTATTCCTCAAGTTTTGAAAGAATCTAATGATGTCGGAATACTAGTGGGTGAATCGATCCAAAACTGGCATCTATGGAGACGTCGTTATGAATTATTCCATAGAGAAAACAAAGAAAATGTCTCATTTTCTCAGTTTGGTGAAATTGATGCACCCTTCTTATCATTTGATTTCCCAGTAATTGATGATAAAGGAAAGTTTATTGCTGGGGTAGATAGAAACTGGGTAGGTTTAGGAAGAGAACTGTTTACGGACACAGGTGTATACATTGTTAGATTTGATTCTCGAAGAAGTTTTGAAGGAATATATTCTCCAGAATATATCAGTGACCATGTTTTAACTTTCGATCAAAGAGCGGTTCTTCTAGCCAATGCAGTTTCAATTGATTTTGACTATTTTTCTAGACACTCTAACACTAGTGGTGGTTTACTATCCTTTGGTAGTTATGATGAATAATTTATATGAAATGAACACTTGTATTTAACTGTAAATATGTAACTATACTCTATAATAAGATATCATTATCTATTTTCGTACAAAGGTATTTATGTTTAACATTTAAAAGAATTAGAAATTTGATATATTAAATACAGTTATTAGATGAGCTTAAAACAAAGCTGGAAAAGGCATTATAGTTGAACTACTTCTGTATTAGAATACATACAAATTACATTCTTGTTATTCAATAAGTTGAAAACTGCACTTTCAAAATGTCTGGCTCTTATAATCAAGTGACACCCTTTACTTTAGGTCAATCTAAAAAAGCTAAGCTTAAAAATATCAAAAATAATGGCCCACAAATAAACCAAACAGATATTTCTTCACAGGTACAATCCCAAGGTTTTCCAATTAACAATAATGGTATTTTAAATTTTATGCCAATGCCTATACCTGTACCATGGGCACCACCTCCAGGTTCACTACCGATGCCTACAAACTCTGGCTCACTGAATGATTTTTCTATAGGAAAGGTTAATACAAAACAGTCCAATAATAATAATTTCAAGAAGCAAAAGCAAAGTAAGAATTTAAGCGCTAATATTAGTGATTGGAGGTCTATGTCTAGTGATGATTCTTTAAGTGATTTAGAAAGAAGAAGAAAAAGAGCTGAGAAATTCAACACACCTATGGAGAATACCAATAAAAATAGTCGAATGGAGGAGAACTTTTCTAATCTAAATGCAATTAGTACGACTTCCCATAATTTTGATAAAAATAAGCATATTGTTGGTCGTTGTCAAAAACTAGAGAAATCATATTTAAGATTGACGTCTGAACCAAATCCTGATTTAGTCCGTCCTCTAGATGTATTAAAAAAGACTTTTGATATGCTACTCAAAAAATATAAAAAGGATCCTACAAAATATCAATATCTATGTGACCAATTTAAATCCATGAGACAAGATCTTAGAGTACAAATGATTGAAAATCAATTCACAGTAAAAGTTTATCAAACACATGCTCGTCTTGCTTTAGAAAATTATGATATTGGTGAGTTTAATCAGTGCCAAAGTAGATTGATAATTTTATTTGAGAAAAGTTCTATAAAACCTTCACATATAGAAGAATTTACAACTTATAGGATCTTATACTATATATTGACAGAAAATAGTTCTGCATTGACTACATTAAGGAAAAAACTAATTACAAACGAGAAACATATATTTTCTAATTATATGGTAAGAAATGCTTTTAATATGGCCCAGTCAATACTAACTAATGACTATCACACTTTCATGAAATGTTATTCAACAATTGAGGGATTAGGCAAAAATTTGATATCTACTTTCATTGATAAAATAAGAATGAAAGCTTTGGTAACAATTTGTAAAAGTTATAATCAAATAGGCTTATCATTTTTGAATGATGAGTTGCATTTGGGGGGATTGGAAGAGACTACTAAATATTTTATCAATAAAAAATTACAAAAGTATATTGTAACTAAAAATGTTGGAGAAGAAAATGAATATTCTTTTTTGGATACAAGAGCATGTAAACAATACATTATACAAAATTATTCAGTATCGCGTAAAATCGACATTAAGGGACAACAATAAACATTGCTTATATGATAAAGTTAGCAGCATACATTAATATCAACTATTATCATACTGACAGTTTTTATTGTTATATATAATTATAGAATAATAAATACACTATTAGATTTTCGTTGATTTCATTATTTATTTATTACACACATTTATAACGGTATTTATCGCTTTATGGGTTTTTATAGAATGTTCTTGATATAGAATTGAATTTTAAACCTTCCTGGAAGCTTTATTAAAGTTTGCCTATATTAATTTTTCGTTACTGTCTTTGATATCAATATCAAATGCATATATATTACAAGAGTGAAGGTTCATTTGAATAATTCACTTATATGATATCTAATGATAAAGCTTGAGTTTGCCATACTTTAACAAAAACTTGTTGGTAAACTTCTTCGCTAGAAAGTTTTACAATATACCAACCATCTAAGCTTGCTTTTAACTTAAAGCCATCTTTTGAAATATCGGAAATGGTTTTCATCAACATTACCTTTAAGTTTGCCAAAGTATCAATGTTACGAGCACTACAATTGATTTCATATTTTTGATCATCATGCATAACTTTAACTACAATACTCCTGGTTTCTTCTAATTCAGTTTTATTTTCCATTAACCAAATATATAATAATTGTCGCAGGATTGGAGATGAGCATTGTTTCACAACTATTAATAATTCTGTTAAATAATTATTAAATATTGATAACCTTTCTTCAGATGAAAGATAATCTGGACTCATCTCATTTGTGCATGAAAATGGAATTGGTAGACGTGGTAGTTTAATTTGCGGATTTGATTTAGGTACAAGTTTAGCTTGTAAATTGTAGAAACTTTTATAGAATCTCTTCGAAATATGTTCCTTGTATTGGATATCTACCACTCTTAACGTATATAACAAACGGTTATCTACTGTTTCAATATTAGTAACCTCACAACTCTCAATGACAGATAAGTAAGATGAATCTGCTTTGCCATTTGAGGTTGTTTCACGTAGACTTGAAGAACGAGTAATAGAAGCAAGAGAAAATGATTTAGAAACAATTGTCGATGGTGATGTAGGAGGTGTTAAATCTAACAATGGATTATTTTTTGTAAGTATTGGTGGCAAGCCTAACGTTTTGCTTACTTCTTCCATTTTCTCTAAGAAATTGAAGGGAACTAAACCTGTTCCAATGGCACTAATAGATCTTACGACACACATACCATTATCTGAATGGGATAATAGTTGTACAATTTCACCTTTGGATACTTTTAGGCATTGATATTCTTCACTGTTGACATTTTTACCACCCATGATTTCAGGAATGAAGTCATATTTTACAGTGAAGCATTTAACTTCTTTATTATTAGCATTAGAATTATCAATTTTATGCTTTCTCATTGGTAATGATATAGTTCTTTTTAGAGGGGCTGCATTCTCAGAAGTTCTTGGCAGTTTTGAGCCAGCAACTGAATTCTTTCTAGAAAACATTGGTACTTCAGTAAACTTCTCAATTCTTTATTCAGTATTATTAATTATATTACAATTTGCTATCAATCTCCTTTTATTGTAGAATGAAAGTATTTGATAGAAAAAAACTGCTAATTACTTCAATGTATTCAATTATATATATGTAAGTGGAAACACGATGAGTTTGATGTTATTCCCCCCAAAGCTTGTTGAAATTATTGGACAGGCTGTAAGATTTCTACTAACTTTTTCAACTGAAAATAAGTGGAAATTAGAAGCTTCGATATTCAAAGATAAGTTACACAAAGTAGAAACAGAAACATTAATACGTACCATTCGATCAAAACAACTGCAACTCTGCATGAATTTCAAAGCATTGCTATAACAGTGGTAAAACATCGAACTGTAATTAAAGCATTGAATCTTAATTACTATGTAGTTTCAAAATTTCGTGTCAATTTTTGGTGTTTCATTTCGCGTTTTGAAAAATTATTGAAATTCTTTATACATAACAAACAATAGAGATCTAAAGGATTTAATATACAAGTTATTCTAAAGTATATATTTTAATTTTTAATGCCAATATATTCTATTAGTACACCTGAACTAATTGCATTATATTTATTTTCCTATAGCCCATTTCTTTACAATTATTAAGGTTTATTAAGAAAAATATTGAAAAGTTTTAATTTTTTTTGAAAGATTATTTTTATATATTTGGGTTGTAAATTATATAGGAATATTTACTATATATACATTTATATATATTGATATGGAAGAACTATGCATGTTTTAAATTAAAAAGTTTCTAATCATTTTTAATTTGTGGAATTGATTTTTTAAAAACACCAGTATCTTCTAATTTCTTTCTAACTAATTCATAAATTGTAAAAGTGACAGCTTGTCCTGGAGCTACTCTCATCACTCTTGGAGTAATACCTTTATATAAAGCTCTAAAACCTTCTTCTTTTATTAATTGAGAACCTATCATTGCGATTCTTTTCCAACTTGACATTGATTCTGAACCTTTTGAAATATTTTTATCTTTTTGTAATCTTGTTTTTATAGTATCTAATGGAGCATTTGAAAAAGGTCCAATAGCACCAGAGATTAACCCAATAAAAGAAGTTTGCCAAGATGGTAATACTTCAGATTTATGATAATCTTGTAAAAATTCTTTTAATTTTGAATAAACTGTAAAATTAGCACCTTGATTTGTTGCTTGTCTTGCTGCAGTTAATGAAACACCTCTGTACAATGCACCAACACCTTCTTCTTTAATGATAGTATAACCTGCATGAATTGCATTATTATATTTTGGTTGTGAAACGGTTGTTGTTGTTGCAGTTTGTACGATTCCAGCAGATGTTGCCATATTACTAATTGGTTTAACAGTAACTAAATGTTGAGCTTGTAATCTAATTTTAACAACTTCCATTGGATTTACTACTAAAACTGCTTCTGTTATACCTGCACCAACACCGGCAATGAAAATATTACCAGTTGAAATAATACCAGTTTGTTTATCTGTTAATAAACTACGATAAGTTTCATAAGAAGAAAATCTAATAGCCATTTTTGGTATAATACCAATAACAACAGCACCTAAACCTTTATATAACGCTAAAAAACCTTCATTATTATAAATTGATGAACCTGTTTTAATAAAACCTGGTGGTTTTAAATTATTAATTGTATTTGATTGTTTTTTAAAAATTTGCATTCTAACTTTTATTGTATCTAATGGATGACAACATAATGCTTCAAATAAACCTGCTGTACCACCAGCAATTAAATTAATTGCTGGATGTGATGAAGATTTCTTTTGTGACATTATATTCTATTATTCTTATTATTATTATATTATTTTATAAATAAAATAATATAATAATAATAAGAATAAGCAAAAAACATATAAAGAATATTAATTTTCAAGAGAATATAAAATATTGAAATAAGAAGAATATTGCATATATTTATACTATAAAAATTAATTATTTAAACGAATAAACCACAATAACAAACTTTAATTTCTAATTAATAATAATAGTCATTCAAAATAACACAATTATTTTATCCGATCACATCATCTCATATCATACCATTCATTACTCATAATAAATTTAATAAAATAACTATAATACTGAAATTAATAAAATTAATTATTAATTAAAAACACTCAATTTATTATGATTAATTAATTAAAATTAAAAAATTTAATACCATTCAACCGAATACATATATATTTTTTTTATTTCCCCATAATAAATGGACTTAATTAATAAACTCCGAGTCTCTTCCCATAGGGAAAGGAAACATAGTCAATATCAAACAATCTAGCCAGATTTCAAGACATGTTTAGAAGTAAAGGGAGAATGGAATATATGATTCTAGAATCGTGTATTCCATTCGTTCATATTCAATTAAAACAAAAAGACAAAAAGACAAAAAAAATTGGAGTAATGGAGATGTATCCCTAATTTCGATCATCTCGGATGGAATGAAATTTTTAATTGAAAAACGACACTGTCATTTGTATTTTAACCAATTTGGGTAAAAAGATGATTGTGCATGTATTGTCAATTTAAAGGGGTAGGGGGAGATACCCCTACCCCTTTAAATTGATTGATATATCATATCATATCTAATCATATGTACATTTTTTTCAATTCACTTCTTGTCGCGCCCCTAATTCCTTTACCATTCCTTCTGCATAATTTGACGTATTTGGATCATACGTGTGCTAGCATGCATGCTGAGTTAAATTTTGGTTTTGTGGTTTAGATTTGCAAGCAGATTTAATTAAAAACCATTATTGATTGCCGCCCATTGTTATCTCCAAATAACAACAACAAACAAACAAATTTTCTATTTTATTACATTTTATTAATTTAAATAGTGGTGGATGCCAGACACCTCATCATTAGTGGGGAAATTGTTGGATTATTCATAATAATTATTCAATTTAAATTAATTTAATATCAACTCCACTTCAAGTAATATAAGTGCCTGCATGAAAATATCTGGATTTATACTACATCTAGTATATTTGTTATATTTAATTAAATTAATTACAATTTAATAAAGATGGGTTACATTCTTATTACAATAAACATAACCACTTATATATATATATATATATATATATATAATATAATATAATATAGTAAATGTATAGTAAATTATTCTTAATCCCTCGAAACAATCAGAATAACCACAATCATATAATGACAGATTTTAATATTATTTCGTACTTGGAACTAGACAGTAATTCACTTGATACAATGAGTTCAATAGATTATGATATCGACGATTTTGATAGTTCTCTTTGGACAGATGTCGATACAAATTATAATTATAATTACACTACAAATTATAATACTACTACTACTACTACTAATAATAATAAGGGTGCACAAAAGGAAAATTTTATAATACACACACAACCCGTTTATATGATTAACCCCATGCTATTAGAAAATCATAACCACAATAACAATGTACCCAGATCTATGCTTTTTGATCTAGATAATGATGAATCAAATGATCTTAATTTGAAAACAATTATTAATAAAGAAAATAATTCCTTATTGATAAATAAGGCAAATGCAAAAGAATTCGAATTTATAAAATTAATAAAGGGTAAATTATCAAGATATTGTTCAAATGTATTAACAAATAATAGAAATAATGATCAAGATTATTTTGATAAGGTAAGGTATCAAGAAATTTCATATAAATTTAGTAAAACTTATTTTTAATTATAATTTTTTTTTAAATTAATTAAATAATTAATTAATACTAGTATTTAGCTAATTACATATTTGTTAATTTCATATTATCAACATATTTCATTACCCATGGTTGATGACATATATTTAATTCAATTACTTTATTCAATTTGTTATACCAATCATCTTTATCAATTGATGATGTATCAGTATTTAAATTAATAATTTCATTATCATCAAATATTAATTGAATTGATCCACCAAATAATATTTGATCTGTGAAATTTCTTTTACTAATTTTGGAATTTTTATCATTATTATTACTATTGATCTTAAATTCATTTAATCCATTACTAATTGCTGAAACTTTTAATAAATTAATTGTTACAATTGGTTGCATTGTAATTTCATGGTAACCTGTTAAAATTGTACCTTGTAATTTGAAAAATCTTCTAGTTAAATTATTTAAAACATCACCACCTTCTTGTAACATAAAACCTTCTTTAAAAATATTTTGTTGTTCAATATATTTTGAAATAATCTTATTACATTTTTCAAATGATGTTGGGAATCTTTCTAATTTAGAGACTCTTTCAATGAAACACATTTCAATTTCTAATTCACCAACTTTATAACTTGGAACTCTTAAGTATAAAGATTCATCGCCTTTACTTTTACTAATTTTAGATTTTGTCCATTCATTAATTAAGTCAAACTTCATAGTTGACTTATTATATTTAATATTTTTCAAAAATTCTTCATTTAATGAAATTTCAGTACGACCAAATGATCCATCTTTAGCAAAAATATCACTCCAATTATCCTTCTTAGCAGGTCTTTGAACATATTTTTTCTCAAATTTATAAGTGGTTTTACCAAAAATACTTCTCTTATTAACAGGAACTTTTTCAACTACTTCAACAATTTCTGTCTTTGGTGAATCATATTGACATTTCAATGTAATAAATAATTTATCTCCTAAAATATCAAGAATACTTTGAAAATTTTCAGAAAGTTTAATATTACCATCGTCTGGCATCTTTGTCCATTTGGTTTGAATAACATTTTTACCGTTATCAAATTCAATACTGTATTTTGTTTGATGATGTCCAATACCTTCTAACTTAATTTTATTGCATCCTTTAATTGTCAAATATAAACTACCAATATCAGGTAAAGTGTTATCAGTTTCTTCTTTTTGATTAGATTCTTCCTTTTCTTCAATTTCAATATTATCTAATAAGGTTTCAGATTTTTCTTCAACATTATTGTCATCATTCAATGTTAGTATTATTTCATTATTATTATCTTTAAATGATTCATTAATAATGGATTCAATTTCATCTTCAAATTTCTTAGATTTAATGACTTTGAACGGGCTACCAACATGTGAAGTTTGGGTAACATTTTGTTTTGGAGTACCAGGTGGAGTCAACTCTAATTTAGAAAATAAATTTCTAGTAGCTTCTGTTTCTTCATCACTAACGTCAACTAAGTATCCATTAATATTTAAGCCTTCACCAACAGATAATTCCTTAATAGTTAAATTCTTTAAAATAGCATTATTTTGTTGGCTGTCTATGATAACGCTATCATTTTCAGAATTGATTGTTTCATTGGATTCTAATATTTTCTTCAAAACATCAAATGAAATAGAATTGTCTGCATTATTTGGATCTAATTGCTCTTTATATTCATCACCCCAAATAGTGAACACTTCTTTAGCTTTATCAGCTTCAATCATAGATGAGTTAATAATCGATTCATCTTTTTCAGTTCTGTCATGATAACCGATATTGATGTTACCTTTGGAAGTTTCATCAACAATTGAAGGTAAGTAGTTAAAACTGTCACCAAGAACCATTGTTGATTCTGCATTTTTGTGAATTGTTTGTGATGTTAAATCAGCAAAAAGAACTTGGTTACTTGAATTGTTAGCAATCAATTCAGCAATGTCTTCATTATAATTTAGATTCTCATATGATTTTCTTTTTTCTCTAATATTATTTTGAATAACTCTAGACATTCTAGTATTTCTTCTCATTGGATCTAGAGAGCTTAAATTTTGAGAAAGTATCTGTTCTTCTTCCAAATTAATACTGTTGAATCTACTTTCTGGATTATAAATTCTGCTTCTACTGACAATTCTTGGTTTAAATTTAAATGTTGAGCTTGATAAGCGTGAGTGAGTGGACTCAGTTGAACTACCAGTGGATATAGTTCTATTTGAAAATTGAGAGTTTGAACTCATTACTGGAGAAGCTGATTTCAATTGAGGTTCTTGATAATGCCAAATTGATAAATAATCATTAACATTGCTTCCCGAATCTTGATCAATCGAACCTTGAGATGTTTCAAATAAGTTTTCAAATGGATCATCGTTGAATAATTTTTCAATTTTTGGTAATTGAGGTAAAGCTGGCACAGCATTATATGTTTCGATAGAATTAGTAGCTTCATTTATTTCTGTTAACTGTAAGTTAGACAAATCTTTCAAGGAAGGCTCCATAGCTTTATCAGATGATTCATCTTGGTTTTCTTCACTATCAATAATATCTTCAGAAATATTTTCAGGTTGAACAAGGTCTTCGGTAGGTTCAACAGGTTCGGACGATTCTAATATTTCACTTGTAGATATGTTCTTATGAATATTCTTAGTTTGATCAGTGACCTCCTCCTTAGGAATTGTTTCTATTATGTTTGAAAAGTTAATTTCTGTATTACCAGCTAATTGTTCTTCAGAATTGTCATTATTATTTATTTCGATAGTATCATCAGCCATTACTGAATGAATGCTTAAATCGTTGACAGATGCAGAAGATGATGATTCATCTGCTAAATTTAATTTATGTTCAACAACAGAGTTTGTGATACTTTGTTGTTCAACAGCTGATTTGTAACCTTCACCCTCAGTTGCTATACTGAATACACTAGAAATATTTGGTTGTAGGAATAATGTATCTTTCATTTTTGGTATTTCCATATTAGTAATTACATTTGGTTCGTAT
Organism: Vanderwaltozyma tropicalis; assembly: GCA_030555675.1. NCBI lineage: Eukaryota > Fungi > Ascomycota > Saccharomycetes > Saccharomycetales > Saccharomycetaceae > Vanderwaltozyma > Vanderwaltozyma tropicalis. The sequence goes on from JANIWO010000001.1 coordinate 210,507, forward strand.
GTTTGAGTCATATGGTTATTCAACAAATTAAATTGATCATCTTGAACAATGGTCGCCAATTCAATGGCATCTTCTTCAGAGGCACCAGATGAAATTCTACTTGCAATATCAGCTTGCTTTAATTTTTCAGATTCGCAAAATTTATTTATATTTATAGTATTAATGATTGGAATTTTTGAAAAAGTCTGAGGAGATGGTTCGTCTTCTAAAGTAGATGATTCTGCTAGCTTTGAAATATCTTCAATTAGTTCTTGTTGTGCTTCATTATTAGTATTATTATTATTAGTGTTATTGTCATTGTTATTGTTATTATTATTATTATTATTATTGTCCTTTGTAATTGAATTAACTTCTGTGGTAGCTTCACTTTGATTATCTGGAATTTGTAACATCTTATCTTTTGTTTCTAATTCATTTTCAACTTGAACTTCATTTTCTGTTGAAGCAACACTTGTATCAAAACTACTTTCATTTCTTGAAATTTCTAATAAATCAATTTCTTCATTAAATACAATGCTTTTCCTTTTAATTTCTACTGTTTCAACATCTTCAGTTTCTACCTTTTCTTGTGTGATATCAACAATACTAGATATGTTTTTCAATGTATTGTGTTTAACAATCATTTCCATAGTTTCATCACCAATTTCTTGTAATGGTAATTTCCAATCACCATCAGTTACATCCTTTATATCAGAAATCGATTTATCGATCGATTCTTCAATAGTACCAATAGTGTTCTCCATTTCGTTGTCTATTTCCTTCAGTAATGAATCCATAGCGTCTTCAGCAAACTGATCCATTGTTGCCTTGTTTTGCCAATTGGATGATTGTTTCTTTAATTATTGTAATAAAATAAACATAAGGATATATATACATATGATAAACTGAAAAAAAAACATAATAAAGATTACACAGGGTGTTAAAACTTACATCAAGCAAAGTCCTTGACTGTAAACAAGACTGGGTTGTGTATCACCACCAATAGTTGATACTTTCCTATTATTTGCAATAGATCCAACCATCCTGTATAACTTCCATTTGTAATTTTTCACTTGTTATTTACCTATTTCCTAATTCAGCGACCGCGTCGTTATTTTTTCATTCAATTAAAGTGTCCCGTGATAGTCACATGATTCACAATAAAGTTGTTACCCAAACACACACGTGACAAATAATTATATTTTTACTCACGTGCTCTTTAATTAATTTTAAATTTTGGAAAAATTCTTTATAGGGGCTCGGATTACAGAAGGTTAACTATTAGTTAAAATGAACTATTAATAACATTTAATATTTAAAGGCACATGGATTTTGTTTTCTGATTGATTAAGTTGAGTCAATTGTATTGGAAACCTTTAATTTTTATTATATCTGCTATAGGAGAGGACTCTTTATTTTGAAAAACTTTAAAAATCATTCATTGTATCTCGTTCGTGCCTCTAAGATCATCGTTCATTGTTTAAAGGATTTTTTTTCATTTATAAGGTTTTACAATATTGTTGGGCTTAGATATTGAAAGGAAGTGAATACATAATCAGATATATATACAGACAAATATGAGTAAGTTTTTAGAAAAGGGTAATGCCAATGATCAAAACGCTCATTTAACAAATATTCCGGAAATTATTGATCCTGGTGTGACTATACCAATTTATGATGAAGATATAATTGATAATAATAATGTATTAGACCAACAAGGTCAACAAAAATTAGGTGCTTATAGAACTCGTACAGGGAAATTTTCAAATACTTTAAGTAATTTATTACCTTCAATTAGTGCAAGATTACATCATTCTTCAAAGAAAAAAGCAAATAGTAAAAATGGTAGCGATAATGAAACTCAAAGTAATGCAAGTTCAGATGTATTAGTAAATTTAAGAGATATGCAAGCGACTTTACCAAGATCAAAAACAAATATCACTACTATTAGTGGTATACCAATCGGTACAGGTGAATCAATCATATCTTCTCAAGATATGGATAGTTTAAATAATTTCCCTGATGCTACAAGTTTTTTCATTGATCATCCAAGAAATTCATTAGATTCATATGCATTAGAAGGACTAATGCCTTCTAGAATTTCAAGATCAAGAAATGATACTGTTTCTTCACAAATTACATCGTTGTCTTCAATGGTCCCACAAACTGCTCCATCTAATACCATTTGGTCAACGAATCTAAATGGAGCTGATCGTTTACAACCAAATAATGTACAACAATATAACCATAACAATATGAATTATAATACTAATATTGATCATGAAAATTCACAAACAAATTCAACGATGAATATATTTCCAACTAATAATAATTATTATGATCAATCAAGTTTAAATGGTAATAATAATATACCAAAACCAAATAATACATGGGCAAATAATGGTAATAATCTGAATAGACAACGTACAGCATCTAATGCTTCAAGTATTTACATGGATGCTACTTATGACTTAGCTTCAAGGCAAAGAGCTACCTCGTTATATTCAGTGAATCAAGGGTCACAACAAGTTCCATTAGTAGCTGATGATATTGATCCGGTATCTATTAATTGGGTTACTATGGACTTGTCTGTTCCTGCTATTAATCAAATTTCAAATCTTTTACCTACAAATACAATTTCCATTTCAAATGTATTCTCTTTACAAATGCAACAAGTTCATCTTGCAAATGCAATTAATCTAACAAGTACTTCTTTAGTGACTTTATGTTCAAAATATGGGCAAGTTTTATCTGCTAGGACTTTAAGTGGCTTAAATATTGCTTTGGTCGAATTTGCTTCTGTTGACAGTGCAATGACTGCTTTGGATGATTTACAGGGTAAAGAAGTTTCAATGATTGGTGCTCCAAGTACTGTCTCGTTTGCTAAGATTTTACCTATGTATCAACAACAAAGTGTAATTCCAACTGAAATGAACAATAATATGGCTAATGAACAAATTTCACAACCATTACTTCATGAACAATTATTTAATGGTGCATTAACTTTTCAACAACAAGGTAACTTATCGGTCCCTCTTTATAATCAAAAGACTCAACAACAACAACAACATCTTAATTCAAATAAAAATGGAAGTCAATCAAATATTCATGTTACTTCAAATGAAAAAGAACAATGCCCGTTCCCTTTGCCTCCCCCAACATTTAAGGAGCATGCTACTGAATTAAGGGAGATGGTGAATTCCTTTGAATATGAATATGACTCTTCTCGAGCAAATTATATCATCCAAAATGCATTAGAAACGAATGCAAGTAATAATACAAATAACTTTGGTCCATTGCCTGAACATTTATCTTCAAAAGAATTTGATGCGCCAAAATTACGTGAATTGCGTAAAGTGATTGATGGTAATCAATTGTCAGACATAGAAATCGAACAATTAGCAATGGTAATGCTTGATGAATTACCAGAATTGAGTTCAGATTACTTAGGAAATACAATCGTCCAAAAACTGTTTGAACATTCTTCTGATATCATTAAAGATATCATGTTAATAAAAACTTCCAAATATCTAACTTCTATGGGTGTTCATAAAAATGGTACTTGGGCTTGTCAAAAAATGATTACTAAGGCTCATACTCCAAGACAAATTAAACTTGTTGCTGAGGGTGTCAAAGATTATTGTACAGCATTATTTAACGATCAGTTTGGTAATTATGTCATTCAATGTGTTTTGAAATTTGGATTTCCATGGAATAATTTTATTTTTGATAATATTCTTTCCAATTTTTGGGTGATTGTTCAAAGTAGATATGGTGCTAGAGCAGTTAGAGCATGTCTAGAAGCAAATAATATTGTAACTAAAGAACAAACGTTAATATTAAGTTCTACTATTGTTCTATATGCTGATTACTTAATTACTAATAATAATGGGTCATTGTTGGTAACTTGGTTTTTAGATACTTGCACTCTACCTAACAAATATTCAATTTTAGCGAAAAAGCTCTCTGCAAATATCGTAGAATTGGCAGATCATAAATTGGCTTCACTAACGATTTTAAAAATATTAAATTATAGAGGTGATGAGAACGCTAGATGTACATTATTGTATGCAATTTTTGGAGGAAAAGAAATTGAAGAGCCTACTAAAGAATTACGTATGATTCTTTCAGAATCAAACTATGGGCCTACCTTTTTGCATAAAGTTTTATCGATGACAACCCTTGATACTGAATTAAGATCACATGCAGTAAAAATGGTTCGTAAGATCATGCTAGAAAACCCTGCAATCCATTACCATAGACGTTTAATGGAGGAAGTAGGTCTAGCTTCAGTCGGTGCTCAAACTCAAACTCCATCATTGAGACAACATGGCTTTGTTCAAGATTCTACTGGTCACATGCGACAATTATCTACGTCTAGCGCTCTCAGTAATGGATCGAGACAAACTGGTATAAGTAGTATGAATCAACTAGGCCAAGTAACCACATCTCCTGCTCAAGTTACGAATAATTCTGTTCCTTCTGGTTACTTTAATTATCCTGGTATGTTTCCAAATATATTTAAAAGGAATTTTGATAATAATAATAAAGTTGCCGGTAATGATGATATAGTATCTCAGTTAGATATGCTATCAATAAACAATGATGCTTCGTTAGCTCTTCCAAAATTGAGTTTAACTAGCTATAATAACGATACAACCATGCTAAACCCTACTCAAAATAACAATGCGGAGCAATATTACAATGGTAACTTTACTTATTGATGAAGATGTACAAACGCCTTTCGTTTAGGTAGGATCTTATGTTTAAATGTTACCGAGAATATATACCTATTACATATTAATGAAATATAGATAAAATATTACAATTTATGTGTCTTTATTTTTATGAAATTACAATGTCTTTTGGATACAAGTCTCATAATATACCAGAGAGTTGCGCCAGTCTATATAACTTATCATCATCATTCAAATGCTCTATTCTAGCTTTAGTTGATTCAAAGTTTTCTTCAAGTATTTTAAGTTTGTCTTCTGTTTTCTTTATGAATTCATTTTTAATTTGAAGGATTTTGTTATCTATCCAATCATTAAAGCCTAATTTTAGTTCATCATCTGGAATTTGATTAATGAAAAAATTTAAATCTCCATCAGGGTCATTCGATAAAGTAGCATTATTATTATTAATGTACCTAAGTAGATTTTTGAAATAGTCCATTACTATTTTTGTGTTTTCATCTAAGTCTTTAAGTTCAAGTTTATTAGTCATGGATGAGATATTACTTTTTATAATTGATTCATTTATTTTTATTTGATCATTTATTTCCTCATTATCATTATTGTTCTTGTCAAAATAATCTTGTTTTTGAAATTCCATTGTAGAATGCTCAACTGGCTCATAAATAGAGTCGGATGATAAGTCATGAAGTTCTGCTTCTGATATATCTTGTTTGATGGAATCTTTATTTCTAGATAAAGGAGTTCCCGTATCTAAGTTATCTATTCGGGAATGAGACATATTCAATAAAGAGGAAACTGAAATATCAGTATTATTATAATTATCTTTTGGAGAAGAGATCTTGCTAGACTTATTAGTACTGTTGGAGATGCCTAAGGTTTATTAATGAGTTTCTTTCGGGTTCGATTTCTAATGCTCTTACTTTTGGGCTTTGTATAGGTGTGGAGGAGTTACTACTAGCAGTAGAGAATTCGTCTGAACTTAAATCTTCACTTAAACGTATATGCTCTAATTTAATTACTCCCATTGGCAAGCTTTTGGTTGGAACAACTATATCTGAGATATTAGGGGACATGCTGCTCCTAGATATTGATTTATCTTGGATATTGGCGTTGTCAGGAGATCTATCCTTTAGTGGTGACTGTTCAATTCCTACAGATGGAAGGAGAGCTGGAATGTCGAAAGCATCATGGCCTTGGTTACTGAAACTAAAATCATCTACACTGTCATCCAATAATCTATTTATTCTACTTTTCTCTTTAGCCTTATCTACATGCTCTTTAAACTTTACAACCAACGATGTATTAGCGTGACCATCATTATTATCATCAGAAAATCCATTGTCTTGATCACTCTCTGGTAGCATTTGTGTAGCTGATTTCTTTAATCTCCTCCTTTTTCTTATTGGCGAAGAAAGAATAGTATCATTTAAAACTGATTTTGATAAGTTATGCTTATCATTAATATCAATTGATTTATTCGAAGTATCTGGAGACTTTATTAAAGAATCATTTTCAAAGTCCTGTATATTTGAAAATCGGCTATTTAATTCATTAAACAGCTTTTTGTTCTGTGATTCATTTTTCCATTTATCAAAAAAATAACATTTACCACCTAGAGAGCATTTGAAATGTTCTTCTAATGGGTCATCATTAGATTGCCATGAACCTAAAATTTTCGTACAGTATAAACAGTAGCATGCATCATTAGAAATATCATCAAGTTGTTCTTCAAAACATGTGTAGGAATTATCATATTTCACCAATCCTGCTTTTGCCATCTTGGTTATAGATAGGTTTGAATTTTCATTTGACCATTCTTTTTTAAATGATAGTTCTCTAAATCTCAATAACTCTCTATCTAAAGGATTTCCAAAGTATTCATCATTGACCCAGTCAATATTTTCTACAGTTTTGTTTTGTAAGAACTCTTTGAGTAATTTATGTTTCACATATGCCAACAAGCAGACGTCTTCATTATCAGATAAATGGTGTCTCAGTATATTACATAAACTTTCTAATGGGTTCTTTTTCTTTGATTTGAATTTCCCAACATCCAGTAAACTGCAATTACAATATATACATGTAATAGCGTTGTTATACAGTTTTTTAGAAGTATCATCCATTTGAGGAGAGAAGTAGAATCCTAATCTAGCAAGAGATTCTGATGGGATCACGGTAAACCTCCATCGGCATTTCTTACCTTCAACAGTCAAAGAGTTCTGGAAACTTTCTATTCTGGATCCTAATTTAAACATTGACAAACTCTCCATGGTTATGGAAATGATACGCTCACTTGAATCAGTACAATAATAGCTAGGAAACCTATCAACTCAAGCAATACTATTAATGAATTAATCATTTTATCAAATACTTTAATATTTGTTTTCAATTTTGGTATTGACTATTCCGCGTAGTAGTTATTATGTCGAATTTAATGAAAATATATACAATGAAGATAAATTTTCGATATAATTTAAACGTATGAAATATATTTTTACTATATTTAATGTATATATAAATACTTTTATGGTACGGACTATATATTAGAAAGTGTATAAGTTATTAATCGAATCAATTGCCTTATGAAAAGAGTAATTTTTTTCCATATTTTTCCTTCAAATTTTGAAGTAGAAACAAATTCATTTGATATCAATTTGAGTTTTGTAAAAAATATCTTTGAATATTATTCAATTTATTCTTCGTCGGATTCTTCATCACTGTCAGCAGTTTCTAACCAAGTAATGAAAGGTTTAGCAGCTCTACGAACTTTCTTGGAAACGTCTTTAGGTACGAACTTCTTGGAAGATTTAGTACCGAAATGCATAATTTCTTCTTCAGAAATGATATCGTTATTGTATAATTGAACTAAAATCTTTGGTAAAGATGGGATTAATTCCTTGTGTTCTAAACCTAAGAATCTTTCGATACCACCTAAGAAATTCTTTTCGTAGTCACTAGAAGTGAAAACCTTGTTGAAGAAAGCAGCATGAGCAGCAATGTTTTCAACAATATCTTCATCGAACATACATTGAGCTAAGACACATGCAATCTTTGGTTCACCTAAAACATCCATTTCAACAGCCTTCTTGTATAAGTCAACATCAGATGGTAAGTTTTCTTTGTCTTCACCGGCTTCAGATAGAATCCATTCACCAAATTGTTCTAATTTACTTAATTCTTCACTGACTGCACCAGCATCAACTTGTAATTCCATGGCACGCTTTCTAATGGCTTCTTGAGACATATCAACAGCCCAGTCATCATCCTTAACTTCAAGGTTTTCTAAAGTGGAAGCAGCAGCATGAATTTGACGGGTTAATTCATCATTATCTTCATCTTCTGGAATAGAATCAACTGCGGCACCAGTACTGTCACTGGATTGTGTCTTACCTTGGGCAATATCACTAATGGAAACACCACCACCACGAACATTAGCAGAAGCAGTAGCAGCTTTTTTATTTTTCTTTGAACCATTCATTGATTCAGGTGGGTTCTTTACAATAAATGAAGATAATTTATTTCTTAAATCCATTGGAGTTCTTCTACCACAAGCTTTACAATCTCTGACTAAATCTTCATCTTTAGTAACGATAATTTCAGTTTCTGGATTCTTACAAGCACCACATAAAACGAACTTATTAATAAAACCATCTAAAGTATCTTGTAATTTAGCAGGTTCATGAACACCGTTAACTAAGAAACGATCTTTATCAACAGAAATGGAGGTTTGGGCACCTAATTCAAAACCAAAATATTTGACCAAATATGGAGTTGGTCTATTCAAAGCACGACCAACATCAGCAACGTTTAAAAGAGCTGTTTTAATACCATTACCTCTACCTTCAACCTTAGCTTGGATTGGAGGCATCTTATAACGATAAAAAGGATCATGGTTATCTCTACAAATATTGATGGACATCTTACTGGATTATCTATGATTGTGACTGGATGATTTGTCAAATGAATCCAATTAAATAACTCACAATCTCTTTAAATCAGTCACTAATTCTTAAATATTTCAAGCTGTTTGTTAACTTTTCCAATGCTTCATAGAAAAATTTTACATCGTTGCTAATGATGACATTGCTACATATTTGGCAAAAAACGAAGATAATAAGCTCTGATAAATGATTAAAAAAGGTGATATCTGCAATGTAAAACTGTTCAATTACACCGATTGAGTACATTAACTGGTACCATTGAACTTTACTGAGAAATGGATGCTACAAGAGAGAGATTACTGAGCATAAAGGCTACTAAATTATATACCCAATTCGAACCTGCTGAATTAAATGAATTTTATGGTGTTTTAAAGAATTATCTGAATATGGATGATTCTCAATTGAGTGAGATCTCATATTTATCCTTAATGGAGATGTTATTCCATGTAGAGATTTATTTAGGTAAAGATATTGAAGCTCAAGTCATATATAATACATTGAAGGATGAATTTGGTGAACATGCACCATCTTTATATTTGATGAAGGCAACTTTAATACAAGTAAATGAAAGTGATGCTAAGGCAATTGAGTACATACATGCATTGTTTCAAGAAAGACTGGAATTTGATACCGATTCAGCAAGTTATTTATTATTACAAAAAAAATTACTGTCTATGCAATTATCTACTGAAAAAAAGGATGTCATCTTGAAAAATGCATTACTTTTATCAGAGCATTTCCCATTAGATGTTGAACTTTGGTGGTTTATTGCTCAACTATATAACGACCTTGGTCTATTTGATCAAGCTGCATTTTGCTTCGAAGAAGTAGTATTATTGTTACCCTTTAATTATATTGCATTTGCACAAATAGCAGAATCATTGTATTATAAAGTTATCCGTTTGGGAGATAAATTAAAGAATAAAGAAAAAACAGAAATTTTACAAAACGCACTAAACAATTCATTAAGAAGTATAGAAATAAATGGATCATTCTTAAAGGGATGGTCTATGGTAGCTGTGATTTCAAAAGCAATAGATAATAAACATGATATATTAAATTTAGCACATAAAAAATTACAAGAAATAGCAGAATCTGAAAATTTAAGTTCTACAGACAAAGCAACAGCTAAACTAATATTAAGTAAAACTAAATAGATAAATGAGTAATTAAAAATATTTCAATATTTAAATGAATGTATTAAAGAATTTATAAGTATAGAACTTCAAATATAAACAATAAAGAAAAATTATACAAATAAAATGATGCAACGATTAAATCGAATGAAACAAAATAGAATAATGTTTGTTGAGTTTATTTAAAGTTCAAAACTTCACATGTTCTTTTGGTTAATGGAGTATTTGCTGCTACCCAATCACTATCTCTTAGAGCAGCCTTTGGATCGTGCGAATGAGAAATTCTATGTTTAGCTAGAATATCACTATATTTTCCTTCATGTTCTTTTATTTCTCTGACAACCTTATTTTCATCAAACTCTACATACACTCTAGTATCAATCACTCTGATTAAAACATCATCAACTCTTAAGAAAAATCTAGATAACAATAGTAATCTTTCATTCATAACACGTATTTTAACATTTAAAATAGAAATACCATTATCTGCTAATTCATCTTCAAAAAGGATCATATCATCGAAAAATAAAATCTTGTCAGGCTTAGATAATTTGTCTAGTGGGAGTTGTTCGTTATTATCAGGTTGAAAAATATCTTCTGCATTCTTATTAATAACAGTACCGGCATACTTTGTAGTATAAGTCCAATCATAGTTATGAACAATTTTTAAAGAGGAATCATCAATATCGAAATTATCAATTTGCTTTTGCTTCAATTTGGAATCTAACCATTTATTTGAATATGACACTCTAATCCCCGAGTCTTCTAATTTTACTTGTCTCAAAGCATCTAGTGCATTAAAACTGATTGACCAATCCTTATCAGTATTTTCAATAAGAATCTCATTATTACCAAAAATCATTTCAGGTAAACTTAACCCTTTCAATTTATTATTTTCCCAATCTTCTAACTCTACAGAATTCAAAATTGGTTTCTTTCTAGAAGATATCCTCCAATTGTTAATAGTTATCTTTGGGTTATCTTCCAATGGTAAGAAAGCTTTAGGTGATGGGATGATAGTTGAACCACAATTAACGCACGGTGGGTTATTTGGGTTATTACAAATATGTCTTGGTTCAGCTAGTTTCCTAGATGGCGACACCGATCCAGTACTAAAGCTAGGAGTTGCATTTGTCACACTTCTTTGATTAGGGATTTGTGTTTGTGGAACTCTAGCATTCACAGTTCTTGCATGCATTTGTCTAGCTGCATTAATTTGAATTGTATTTATTCCACCAGGTTTTATAAAAATTTTCTCGGACATTTCACCAGAACAATTTATCGTACCTTTTGTATATTACCAACAACTTCCAGTTGATATTGCTTTAGTTAACTTTCAACCAAGTAAGAATTGAACATTTGACTTAAATTTATATGAAATATTAAATATTTCAATTATATTCATGTAGCACCCTTCTTGAAATTTGAAAAATAGAGAAATTTGAAAAAGAAAAATCAACAGATATTTAAAAGATGAGATATGTTAAGTAACAAAATTCAGGAAGTATTGTTAGAAGTGAGTGTTAGTGAAGCTCAACGTATTCTGATTGTGTGAATCCATCAACGAAAGATGAAAGTGTTGACTGTCAAGAAGGGCAGTTTGATTAGATTACTTGCCATCGGAATATTGATCAGTATTTGGGTCTTTTTCTCTTCACCAGATTTATCGTATAGCAAATCAGTTGATTCATTAGCTAGTAATAAGAATGAAGATCTCCCAGTGGTTGAAGAAGATACAAAGTTAAGAGACAGTATCCATAAGGCCAACGGTGTCCATGAAGGAGAAGTAGATGGACCTCCAAAGGCAACAGAGGCAGAGGCAGTTGATGAAAAAACTCCAATGAAGAAAGATACTAAAGTTAAAGAAGAGATGAAAAAAGTAGAAGGTAGTATAATGCCAAGTATGCCTGATCAAGAAGCTAAAGAAGCGTTAGGTAGAGCCTCATGGAAATATTTACATACTTTATTAGCTAGATTCCCTGATGAACCAAGTGAAGAAGAAAGAAAGAAATTAAATAAATTTATTTCATTATATGCGGAATTATATCCATGTGGTGAATGTTCATTCCATTTACAAAAAATGATTAAGAAATATCCTGTACAGACATCATCTAGAACATCAGCATCATTATGGGGGTGTCATATTCATAATTTAGTTAATGTACATTTAAAGAAACCAGAATATGATTGTTCTACAATTTTAGAAGATTATGATTGTGGATGTGGTGAAGATGAGAAGGAACTTAATTTAAATAAAGTTTCTGTTAATAAAGAAGAGAAACAATTAGGATAGATATAATTGTAAACTGTATAGTAAATAATAGAAGAAAAAATGATTTTTGTTAAATTCCCTGAATTTTTATTGAATATTTATTTATCTAATGTTTTTTTCTTTATAAATATTTATTTCTATATATCTATATTTTGAATGTAATTGATGCATATGACTGGTTTGTTAAATCTCTATTCCCCTTTATAGTAAGCAAAGAGAGTTTTTTCTTTGTCTTTGAGATTTGTCAGGTTGTTGAGTAGCATCGAACTGAATATCACTTGCGCAAGAATTTTTTCTTGAATGTGGTTGTGATACAGGTGATAATGATGGGATAACAAATGGTTGTTGAACAGCGGAAGTTAATTCTAAGAAAGCCATTTTATTTAGTAGTTGTATATTTATATTTGTGTTTGTGTTATTGATTGTCTATATATTCAAGAGTTATAAGAGAAGTCTATAAGAGATCTATCTAACAGTTCTACAAAAAAATGATAAACACATCTCTTATATATTAATTAAAAACCCAAAGAATATGATGTAATTCAATTAATAATCAGTCATTCATTATTTGTATTCGATTAATGATAACATATCATTATTAATTTAGTCATTCATTAATGATTTCTAGAAAGAACTTACAAATATTCCCAATAAAGAGGGTAGTTTGTAGCACATGTAATGCCGCCTCTTTCACAAAATTGAGAAACTCGGAAGCTATACAGCGCTGAATAAACCACGCCCCTCGCCGCCCCTGTGTTAATTTCCAATTCAATAGGCGGTGTTTCCAAAATTACGCTGTAAACGATTGAGGTTAACAGAGGGGCGGTCGCTGCGGCATGCGGTGTGGTGTGTGGGGGATAACGTATTGGTCATTAACAAAATAATTTCTTATCAGTGGGGCCAAGAGAAAAGTGTGACCTTGCCATTAAGTGATGACACTTATTAATTGTTAAACATTATACTATATTATCTTGAGTGCCATATGGGAATTAAAGGACTTACTCTATGTGATGTGGTTTTGCACATGCATGGGGCTGTAACATCAATTGTTTCCATGGAAGAGGCTGTAAATAATGAATGTAAGGGGGGGGGGAGAGTGGAAAGACATGCATGTGGCTATAGCTTATATCAAGTAATCAAATTGGTTCCGACATTTTAAATGGTGTGTAGTTTCTTCCACGGAGTGAATATTATGTATGTTATATGAATTAAACTCCTTTTTAGTAAATTTAAATTTGATACTAATTTAATACTACCCCTTGCCATTTAACATATCTAGAATATAGATAGTATAATGGAACTGCGATATTGAATAAATAAATAAATAAATAAATAAATAGTGTTTCTTTATTGAGTTATGTATGTATGTAAGAGATTTTAATTTTAATTTTAAATCTCGTACTAATTTATTTTATAATATACAGAATGTGATTTGCATTATTTTATGTTTCATTAAAAGTATTATATTTGATAGAGTATATTAATTATCTATTGTAATTCTCTTTCAAATTCTTTACTCATATCAGCATTTTCAATACCACCACAAATAGTTTCACACATAATACCAGTAACTAAATATGGATCAATGTTAGAAGCTGGTCTACGATCTTCGAAATAACCATAACCTTCCTTAGCAACAGATCTTGGAATTCTAATTGAAGCACCTCTGTTGGCAACACCTGATGAAAATGAAGACATTGAAGCAGTTTCATGTCTACCAGTTAATCTTAATTCATTATCAGAACCATATAATTTAATATGTTGATCATGTCTCTTAGATAATTTTTCAATAGCTTCTTCAATATATTTCATACCACCTGGTAATCTCATATTTTTAGTAGAAACATTTGTATGACAACCAGCACCATTCCAATCACCCTTTAATGGTTTTGGATGGAATGAAATCTTAACACCAAATTCTTCAGCAACTCTATGTAAGAAATATCTGGAGATCCACAATTGATCACCCATTTCAATACCAGTACATGGACCAACTTGATATTCCCATTGAGATGGCATAACTTCAGCATTAATACCAGAAATTTCAATACCAGCATATAAACAAGCTCTATAATGAGCTTCAATAACATCTCTAGCATGAACTCTACCAGTACCAACACCACAGTAATATGGACCTTGTGGAGCTGGGAAACCACCCTTTGGCCAAGCATAAACATTATCATATTGATCGAATAAAGTATATTCTTGTTCTAAACCAAACCAAATATCTTCACCTTCATGAGCTTGGAATAATTTAGCAGCTTCATGTCTATGATTAAATTTATTTGGAGTACCATCATTATTATAACATTCAGCTAAGACAACAATGTTATCACCTCTTCTAAATGGATCAGCGTAAAAAGCAACTGGTCTTAAATAAATATCAGAATCATGACCAGGAGCTTGATTTGTAGAAGAACCATCAAAATTCCATTCTGGTAATTGATCAATAGAAGTAATTTTCTTCTTTAAAGTTCTACCTTTTGATCTTAAATGACCAGTACCATCAATCCAAACATATTCAGCAATGATGCGACCTCTTTGATCTAAATCTAAATATTTTTGTAAAATTTGAGTCTTTTCAATACTGATATCAGACATGGTTATTAGAATTATATTATATTATTATTATAATAATATTATGCAAAGTTACACTTTTGATAATATAAGGGAATCAACCAAAAAAAAAAACCTCACAATATAAGAATAAAAATTAAGAGAATGAAACATGTAAGAAGAATTTAATGTTCAGATACATCTATCTATTTATATATTAATCAAATCCATTGAAATTGATTATAATCAATTAGAATATCTATATTAAAATTCAGTCATTAATGTAATTATAATTAACCACAAATATTAAAATTTAACTCTTTTTCAATTTCTTATCTTTTAATATCAACAATTGTTATCAGTAACCAAAACAAAGTAAAACGCATATAAAAATTAAATATAGTATAGTAACAAAAAAAACTATAAAATTTTTGTTTGCTAACTATGAAGAACTCATACAAATCATCGATTTAATGGGAGAATTTTAAGTTTAGATCAAAATAAATAATGGGTTTGAGTAAAGGAATAACTGGCGGGTTGGGTGCGGTGTGTGGGCCCTCGTGTCAGAATGGCCCGTAGAAATGAGGTATTTTCTTATTAAGAAATAAAATATGCATAGTAAATAAATGAATCACCTAGAGTTTTCAGTAGTAGTAGTAGCAGTAGAATTGTTCTCAGGAGGTTATTTAGCCAAAGAGTGAAGAAGTTTCAAATAGATGGTTTCGCTGCATGTAGTCAATAAAAAAAAAAAGAAACGCAGTAGAAACAAGGGTGGAGAAACACTTGCGTGCAGGCCCCACGCACGAGGCCTGACAGAGTGCGGCAGAGAGAGACATAAAAAGAAAATAGAGATACTCAATGCAGCAATAAAAGAAAAGGCACCGTGCGGTGTGAGCAAAGGCATCTCTGAGTACCCTTAATTGCCTATTTAGTGTTCTATATATGAAAACATTATCTTAATGTAAATCGATCGATGACTGAATTAGTGTTGTATTATATTATGTCGGATATTGATGTCCTTCTCCAATAATACGTAGTTTATTAAATCATAATATATCCTATGTTAACTGTTTAGTATGTATATTAATTAATTTCGGAATTTAATCCATTTGTAAAGTGCCAGGGTTCAATCATTAATGAAGGTCTGGACAGTAGGGTTGCTTGAATTATATATATGAGTATATCCTTGTGATCTCTAAGCTGTTTGATATAACAATGCAGCTTAATTTCATCAAGCTCCTCTCTAATTATTATGTTAACAGGCATAGGTCTTGTTAGGCTATTGAACAATTGGAGTAGGGTTGGTTGAATTGCTTTACACTGCAACAAAAATTCCATTGTTCGTCTGAAATTACATAACTGTAACAAAAGAAAACCCATACAAATACGTGCGGTGTAAGGTCGCACGGCATTTATTGAGAATTTTATAATTGCCGTACATCAATAAGAATTAGTTTTATATTCACAGTGGTGTTTGGGTTCATAAGAGCCGCTCCTTTGGCTTCTTAGCACAGAATTGCCCATTATCTGGGTAGGTTAATAGTTACCCTGGTTTATTGCACGTGAGTGACAGTTCCTAACAATACATGTATAAATTTACCCGGATCTACTATATTAATTACATTTATATCTGTTGTCTGTAATTAATAATAGCAATAGTAATAGTGTTCATAATTATTACAATAATACAATATTTATAAGTACTAAGTAGATAATATAATATACAAAATAATTAATTTATTTATTAATTAGTCAGTCAGTTTTCTCTAATCTTAGTTTGTTGATTACTACGATCTAATTTACTAGCATAATCAGATTTACAATACCAAGTATTACCCATACCAATTGCAATTTCACCTAATTTTAATATAGTTATACTTGATGACCAACTTTGTAAAAATCTATCAATTAATATTTGATTAGCAAATGTAGTAATCTTGTATTGTGGAAATTTATTGGAAATTTCATTAATTATTCTAGTTTCCATACCAGAAATTAATGATGTTCCACCTTTAATTATTATATTGTTTAATAAATTACTTATATTTTCAGTAATTTGTGTTGTATTGGTTACACTCGATAAACCAGTAGTATTTAAATTGTTATTAATATCAAATGCATTAGATTTAGTTGTTGTTGTAGCTGTGGTAGTACCACTTATACTAGTGGAAACATTAATGTTACTATTTGTATTTGATGTTAAATTGTTTGCAAGAGATGCAGCATTAATGGCTTTAAAGATTAATTCACCAATACCTTCTTCTTTATTAAAACTTTCATTAACCAAATTTGGCTGAAATAAAATTTCACCCATTCTATAACAATCTCTTAATTCAAACCCAATTGTTTCATTGTTTTTCTTGAATAAATAATCTTGATTTACTGATAATGGGTTAATACCAACAGCATCAGCACCTGAATTATATTGACTTTGTAATTCTTGTTGCATTCTTAATTGTTCTTCATAAGTTCTTTCTGTTTCTTTTAAATTTCTATCACTTACTTGAACCATACTCTTCTTAAAATCTTTGATCCATGTTTGACTATCTAACCATCTTGATAATGAAGTTTCACTTGTATTATTATTTTCAGAATTATTTAATTTTTGATCAAATACATTCTTAATTTCAAAATCTAAGAAATCACCAGCAAATTTAGATCTCATGATACCATTTTTAACAATGATACCATCCATAATTGGAGTAACAGAACAAGCTGAACCACTGATATCAATAACCAAAGAACTTTTCTTACCCATACCTAAAGATATAGCTAAAGATTCATTAATAATTTGTAAATATGGTACTTTCAATTTTTCAAAAGCTAATTTACAATATTGTTCAATTATCTTACTTTCCACTTCATCATTTTTATTTAACATTGATGGAATAGTAATAACTAACGGTAATTCTTCTGGAAAACATTTTAATTCATTTTCATAAATATATTTCCATTGTTGTTCCAATGCTTCCCAATTGTATGGTACACCAAAATTAGAGTCCATAATAGTATACACTTCATCGCCAGATTCGTTCTTTTCAGCTTCATCCATCATTTTAAATGTACCAAACACTAATGTACCGTCATTTTTCTTAATATAACAAGATGGAATAACACATTTTGGTAATTCGCTTGAACTAAAACCTGCAATGGTTGAAGTTGTACCATTGTGAATAACAACACACTTTCTATTATCAAAATTCATCGCAATAGATGATATATTAGTTGTGGAACACTGTCTGTAGTTATCTTTATACATTCTAATTAATTACTTTAATATCAAGTTTTTCAATTCCAATAGTTAAATATTTATTTATTTCTTTAATTTTCAAAATTTGAAAATAAAACTAATTTGAAATAAAATTAATGAAATTATTGACAAATTTGATATTTAAAAGCATTTGATGTATCGTTGATTTGATATATGGAGATATAAGCCAGTTACAACAAAATACTACACATATAATAAGCAATGGATAGTAAAAAAGAATATGAGAAAATGAAGCAAGATTTAAAGAAATCATTAAAGCAAAAACTGCAATTAGAAGATGAATATGATAAATTGTTACAAGAAATATATAACAAGGAAACTGAATATCTATCTGCTTCAGGTAATAAAAATGCATACTCTGGTAATATAGTGAAGGGGTTCGAAGGGTTTGCTAAACCCCATGGACATGATTCAAATGGTGTCTTCAACAATTCTGATAGAATTTTTTCTCTGAGTAGTGCTATATACATTAAACAACAAGAATCCATGAACGGTTCTAATCAAAACAAAGACTAATCTTCTCAATTAATGTAGTAAATAAAGAAACAAGGGTTAATGCAATCGTACAACACATACTAATGCTGTTTTGGAATATGCAATGAGTTTCATTTCACAGCTTAAATCTGATTTGATACTCGGATTTCACAGCTTAAATTTGAAAAAATAATCAAAATTTCAGATATTTAATGTTAATTGTTTAATGAATATCAAGAGTTTAATAGATTGGAATATATAGATAACATACTTCACTGCTAGGGACGGTGATAGCAGATTTGTTGTTTGTGTTTATCGTTTAGTTTGGTTAATTTTCTCTTTTTTACGTAACGATATATAATAAAATGATGATGAATAGAAATTTACCTTTAAATTTAATAAATAAAAGATATATTACTTTGGTGTCACCAGGGCATGCAGTGAGAGCAGTTAGCAAGGATGTTACAGGATCTGTTTCGTTATTTGAAGATAAAGATATTGAAGTAACTAAAATAAAAACTATTGGGGAACCAGTGACAATGGCCTCAGTTGCAATTCCTCCAAAAATACCATTATATGTTCGTAAAGGTTGTATTATATCTATTTATAATAATGGTGAGAGTAATAGTGATGGTGCATCTAATATATCATTGACCTATGAATGGAAAAATGTTTTTTTCAATTTAAGAAATTATGGTTCTTTTAAATCATCAATTTATCATAAATTACAATCTAACCAAAGTTTTAATATGTTAGTTGCTCCTAATTTTACTTCTAATTTATTGAAACCATTTGCTAGAACTCAATTCAAAACATTATCTTCATTGACATTAAATGGTTCATCTGATTGGAATATCTGGGGTAGGGATTCAATTGTCTGCTATGAAGATAATTCCAGTTTGGAAGTTATTCCAAATAAAATTTCTCTCTTACCTTCATTTAAGAGAGGTAAAAAAATATATTCTAAGAAATACAAGACAATAAGAGGACGTGGTAATGTACTACTTAGTGGTTCCGGCTCAATATATGCAATTGAATTGAAGGATGAAAATGACGAACTTGTTATTAAATCAGAATATTTACTTGGTGTAAGTGGTTCAACTCAATTAGATATTCAAAAATCTATTTCTGAAAAAGTTTTAGTAAACCCAGAACTTCAAAAAGAGAAATCAATAGTTCAATCAAAAATTTCAGCAAGTAATGAAACCCCTACAGAGATTAGAGAATTTGACATTAAAATGTTTTTTGAATTTTCAAGAGTCATTTTGGTTACCAGTTACAATTGGATAAGAAAACAATATATGATGATAATTAATGGTCCAACAAATTTTTTAAAAATAAAAGGCCCAAGAAATATTCTAATTCAAACATCTTATAATGCTTACTTACCAGAAATGATCAAAGGGAATAGAAATACCAATCCAACGATCAAAGAAACCGATGCATTGGCACCAGATTCAGATGCTCATTCAGAAATGAAATTTATTAACTATGTGACAGTATCAAAAGAAGGTGATGTAAAGTTTCAAAGCACTTCAAATTTTAAGGAAGCTATCGACAGACTTAACCAAAAGTAATAAATATGGGTTTTTTTAATAAATATTCGCAACCAAATATTCCAAAGTAAACTGTAAATATATTATATATACAATAATCAGTATATTATAACTATTAAATGAAATATTTTAAATAAATTTAATGCTTGACATTTTCTATTTCAAACTTTCTTGTTTGTGTATTTTTATTCTGTTTGAAGTGTTTAGCGATAAGAAGATAATAAAAGATAATAATATATAAATACATTATATCTATTGTGATTGAATACTGCCATGTTTGATTCAATAAATAATGGATTATTACCATTATTTAATGACACTTTTTATAAATTACCTCTAAACAGTGACATACGTCCAGAATGACCGCATCTCGAAATGAAAAATTTTGAATTCAAGATTTAGCATTAAGAAGATTATGATGATATTAAGAAAGAGTCAATTATTCAATGAGGATATGTTAGTTTAGTTTTATTTCAATTGATTTATTGATCGATTAATGTTTAGTCGTTTGATTAAAACTACTTGTACATTCAAACGATTTTTAAATACCATGTCCGAACAAGTTGCTGCTAATGCTGCTGCTAATGCTCCAATTGTAGCTGAAACTCCAGCTGCTGCTCCAAATGCTACTCGTAAATCATCCAAGAAGAACAAGTTACAAGTCTCTTTGAAGACTCCAAAGGGTACCAAAGATTGGGCTGATTCTGATATGGTTATCAGAGATGCTATTTTCAGTACATTGACTAATTTATTCAAAAAACATGGTGGTGTCACTATTGATACACCAGTTTTTGAATTGAGAGAGATTTTAGCTGGTAAATACGGTGAAGATTCTAAATTGATTTATGATTTAAAGGATCAAGGTGGTGAATTATGCTCTTTACGTTACGATTTAACAGTTCCTTTTGCCAGATACGTTGCTATGAACAATATCCAAAATATTAAGAGATACCACATTGCTAAAGTGTACAGAAGAGATCAACCTGCTATGACTAAGGGTCGTATGAGAGAATTTTACCAATGTGATATTGATATTGCTGGTTCTTATGAATCTATGGTTCCAGATGCTGAAATTTTGTCTATTTTAGTTGAAGGTTTAACCAGTTTAGGTATTAACGATTTCAAGATTAAATTAAACCACAGAAAGATTTTAGATGGTATTTTCCAAATTTCTGGTGTCAAGGATGAAGATGTTAGAAAAATTTCTTCTGCTGTTGATAAGCTAGACAAATCCCCATGGGAAATTGTTAAGAAGGAAATGACTGAAGAAAAAGGTCAATCCGAAGAAACTGCTGACAAGATTGGTGAATATGTTAAATTAAATGGTACTTTGAAAGAAGTTTACGAAAAATTATCTCAAGATCCAGTTGTTACAGCTAATGAAAAGGCTTCTGAAGGTTTAAGTGAAATTGCCACTTTGATTACATATGCTGAAGCTTTCGGTATTGAATCTTTCATCTCTTTTGACTTATCTTTAGCTAGAGGTTTAGATTACTACACTGGTTTGATCTACGAAGCTGTTACTGCTGCTTCTGCTCCACCAACTAATGCTACAGAACTGAAGAAAAAGGCTAAATCTGATGAAGATGCCTCTGCTTATGTCGGTGTTGGTTCTATCGCTGCTGGTGGTCGTTATGATAACTTGGTTAACATGTTTGCTGAAGCTTCTGGTAAGAAGTCTGCTCAAATTCCATGTATCGGTATTTCTTTCGGTATTGAAAGAATTTTCTCTTTAATCAAGCAAAGAACTGCTGCTGCTGCTGCTATTAAACCAACTGCAACTCAAGTATATGTCATGGCTTTCGGTGGTGGTAAAGACTGGACTGGTTACTTACCAGAAAGAATGAAGGTTGCTAAGCAATTATGGGAAGCTGGTATTGAAACCGAATATGTTTACAAAGCTAAGGCTAATCCAAGAAAGCAATTTGATGCCGCTGAAAAGGCTGGTTGTCCATTAGCTGTCATTTTAGGTAAGGAAGAATACTTAGAAAACAAATTACGTATTAAAAGATTAGGTCCAGAATTTGCTGATGATGATGGTGAATTAATTGATGCCTCTAACTTGATCGAAGTTGTTAAGCAAAAATTATCAGAAGTTCATGAAGGTGGTGTGAATGAAGTTGCCCGTTTACTTAAAGGTTTGTGAGTGAGTCATATCTAGTGATGAAGCAGATTATATATAAAATGTGTAAAATTACTATTTAATAATAAAACTAATAAAGAATATATACCACGCATCATTTTTATTATAGTTCTTTAAAATGCAAACACATATAATGAGTTGAATGCAATAAACTTCTAAATTTGCCAACGCTAAAGGAGTACATAATCAAAAAATAAACATAATTATTGAAAACACAATGTATAATCTATATAATTTGATGATATTCGCATAGGGCATATACTTTATATTAGTCACAATGGTCATATAAGTCATAAATTTTCTTTCGAAAATAAGGTATTGACAGTATCAGTTCTGCATTGTTTTAGGAAAGGTATGAATGATGTGCTTCCTGTACCTTTTATAGCTAATCCAGATAAATTTGTTTTAGTTTCACTTTTTGACATCTTGCTGTTTTTCTTTCTAGCTGGTTGAATTATATACCGAGATACTATTTGCATATGTTTATCTCTGAAAACTTTTAAATTATTTATACAACATTCATATATTTTTGAAAGTTCTTCATTATCTTTTTTCGACAGAATATACTCTTTTAAATTGCAATAAGTGGAAAACTGTTCCAAAAATTCTCTATGGATTTTTGGCATGTAGTTTCTCATTTCATAAATATATGATTTATCATCATTGTTTTTATGCAGTTTGGGAACCTTACTTTTGTCCCTATTTACTATTCCTGAATGTTTTACATTTAACAGTATATCCAAAAATTGTATTAAAGAACTTTGTGCATTAGATCCACCAGCATATTTTCTATAGCTACCATTTTTACCGTATTTTACTCCATAGGGTAATCCTAGATCATCCATATTTTCCCAACCTGCAAGAAAAGGTCTTAACTCATTATAAAATATATCAGGATCTGTTTTTTCTTGCATCCTCCCAAATAAATCACCTAGAATAATAATAGTTTTGGAGACATTCCTTAGTTCTTTAATAAGGATGTCATCATTGTTTTCTTGTAAAGCTTTAATAATATTGATACCTGATAGTAAACAAGAACCGCCTATTTTTTCATAAAAAATACTAATAGTATAGAACCATTTTTCATCTTCTAATCCTGTAAATGTATTAATAACTGAAATATGAATTGGGTCTATATTTTCATTAATTTTTTCTTGTTCAGTTGGTTTTTTAAAATTCCATAAAATTAGACCAGCATAAGTACTTAATGGTGGTAAACCTAATTGTTCAGATACTATTAATAGTGGCTTTGCAATAGCATCTGGTAAAACATCACAAGGGATATCATCCCCCCATACATACCCATTTGCAATAAAACTTAATACGCTATAGCACCTTCGTAGCTCAGGAGTATTCTTTATCAAGTCTTCAGTTACATGAAGTTCTGGTAACTTTTCTACTTCTTTTCTTAGAGTTCTGTTAGAAATTAACTCTGGTAAATTGTTGACAATCAATTCCCAAGGATAATAATACTCATCACTTAATTTAACCAAGGGCCATTCCTTTGGCAAGAATCCAAATGAAGAAGATAACTGATATTCCTCCAAAGTAGGTAAACTTACAGTACTGGGTGGCATTTAGAGTACTTTTTGTATATTATTACTAAAACTCTAAGCAAATTATCAAACAAAAAAATCAAACTAAGTCTCAAAAATATCAATATGCACAAGTGTAGTACTTTATCAATAGTGATCTTTGATTTATAATTAAACAATCATAGTTGTTTTAGTAATTAATTTTCCAAATTAAATTTTTTAACTCTGTCGTTTTAAAATGTGACGGCCAGATAGTCGATTCAAGAAAATATCGACGACAGCGACGTTTTAAGATATGATTCGACCCTTTATTGATTAAAATGTTTAATGTAAAACTTTGTATGATTCAAGGGTGTGCTTGGAAGCTATTAAGAGAGCAAAATGGTTAATGTTTTTTTATTTAATTTGTAGTTGATGAAACCCATAATGAAAAACTACAACTCCATTATGCCTTGTCATGCAGATGTATTAGAAGATTCATAAAAAACTAAAAGATATTTTATTCATTAAAAGAAAAATATATTGATTATATGCATGTTGTGTTTTTTATTTACAAGATTTCGGTTTCCACAATGTTAATAAGGTTTGATTATTTTAGATTTTTACTAACAAATTTCCAAAAATTCTCAATATAGTTTTCATTCTGATCACAGATTTGGTTCAAAATTTTACTAGAATTCCTACGTAATATTGATTCAATATTTTTATTATTTTGGACCCATTTATTGACAGCATCAAGATCAGCAAATCGAGATTCTTGTTCTTCAAGTAGTTCACGGGCTGCATATGGATCTAGACGTGCCTCTACGATAGGTTTATCATTATCAATGGCACTCACTTGATTGAAATCAAGATCACGTTTAATGTTGATTGCTTCTTGCTCGCAAAATGATATGATTTTATTTCTAGTTTCCCAATTTGGATATAGTTCATTTTCTAAAAAAGTAGAACATTTCTCTTCAGTAGATTTAAATCTTGAGTTCTGTTTTGTATAATCGTTCAATCTTTGCTTAATTATATCGTCACTATTATGCCTCAGCATTGTTAAAAATGAATTGATCAATGTCGGATGGATACATCTATCCCTAGTTAAAGTAATTTGATTAATAAGAGGTTCACTGGTTGTAAATTGTAAGTTAGAATCCAATGGCAAAATGTCAGTACTTAAAACCACCTCAGTATCTTCCATTGTTCTATATGTTGGTCCTCTTGTTTAATCAGTATTTAAAACACATGCAACTTCATCCTTTGAACTATAACTTTTGATCAAATTCCAATATTTTTTTTAACTTTTTTGTTAAATATTACAAGTTATAGGGCGATTTAAAGAGGATAAATGAATGTGATAAAAAAGTGATTGTATGGTTTATAAAGGAAGTGTATAATATTGAACTGTTTACTATCAAAATATATTTATATTTATTTATAATCTAATACACTTGGAATGTCCTGGTCTCATATTAAAATGAGTATTACTTTTAAAACTAAATTTATAATTCTAAATCAGGAGGCATAAAAGAAAAGCCTCTAAATTCTTCTTGTTGGGCAGTTGTTAAAACAGATGGTAAAGGTGTTAAAGTTGGTGCAGCAGATGTAAATTCCTTTTCAAAGTATGAAGTATCTTCTGGAGAAGAGAATTTAGGAATAAAAGGAGGCTGAACACGTAAGTTTAAGATATCATCAAAATTAATGTTGTGGAAAAATGGTTCTTCCATAATTTCCAAGGCATCACGAGGACCAGCACCTAAACGTTGTTCAGGATCTTTGGTCAATAAACCTTGGAATATTTGAACAATGTCACCAGCCATGTCAATTGGGTATAACGGTTCATCAGTTAGAATAGCATTGAATACTTCGTCTTCATCATCACCTGAAAATGGGGACTGGCATAACAACATTTGATATAATAAAACACCAAATTCCCACCAGTCAACGGCTTTAGTATAAGGTTGTTCTTTTAGAATTTCTGGAGCCATGAATTCAGGAGTACCACAAAATGTTGAGGTAGTATTACCATACCACATATCATATTTACATAGACCATAATCAGCAATTTTAATATGACCTTCAGGTGTTAATAAAATATTTTCTAATTTCAAATCACGATAAACAACACCATTATCATGAAAGTATTTAAGAGCTAGTAAAACTTCTGCCGCATAAAACTTTGCTCTTCTAACAGATAATCTTTGATTTTGAACATGCCACATTAAATCACCACCACTAATAAATTCCATAGCAAAATAAATACGATTCTCAGTTTGGAAAGAACAGAATAAATTTGTTAAAAATGGATGTTTGGCCTTTGTTGCTAACAAGAATACTTTCTTTTCAGCTCTGGCACTTTCAATATCACGGTTCTGAATAATATGATCCTTTTTCAAAACTTTGATAGCACATATACGATCAGTATTCTTTGATTTGGAAAGTAAAACTTTACCAAAATTACCTTTACCCAAAACTTTCAAAAGAATAAAATCATCCAAAGAAACTTTACGACGTTTTGG
Source organism: Vanderwaltozyma tropicalis (assembly GCA_030555675.1). Classification (NCBI taxonomy): domain Eukaryota; kingdom Fungi; phylum Ascomycota; class Saccharomycetes; order Saccharomycetales; family Saccharomycetaceae; genus Vanderwaltozyma; species Vanderwaltozyma tropicalis. Next base: position 236,574 of record JANIWO010000001.1, read on the forward strand.
TGATTTCTTTTTTTGTCTAGAACTTACTTGTGACTTTTGAGGAGAACTATGAATACTTGATCTAGCAGGAACAATATCACTAATGGCATTAGCATTATTGGTAGAAAAGTTTTGCTCTCTCTCAAAAGTATCCTTGTTCATATCTCTGAATGGATTCTGTGATTGCAGTTGTGATTCTGGAGTTTGCTCTTCTTTTAATATTTGAATAGGCTCATGAACGACTTGTTGTTGATTGGTTTCAAGTTGAATGTTATCATTATTATCTCTAAAATATTGTTGCTCTCTTAGTTTTTGTTCTTCTTCCATTTGTGCTTTTCTAAATTGTTCTGCTTCTTGGTTTAGATCATATTCCATTTGAGCCCTCTGTGCTTCCCATAATTCAGCTTCATCATTCATCATTTTTGTATCTTGAGGAACATCTTCGTCATTATAGCCATATTGATTAGAGTCATATGAATAAGTATTTGACAAAACTTTTTCATCTGACACTATTTGTGATCTTCTATTTACTGAATTTCTGTCAGGGGATACATTACCGCGAGCATTTGCTGTAAAATTGTTATAAATATCATTTTGATCCAAGTAATCATTCAAGCGATCACCTGAATTAGTGTATGCCTTTGGTGAAGAAGTAGGTTTGGTCCATTCATCATGTTGATATGCTCTTTCGGGAGATTGATTACTTCTATAAGGTGTTATATGAGGAGCATCATTAGAAGGATATTTCTGGATAGAAGAAGAGTGGTATTCTAGATTTGGTTTTTCATTATCAGCAAATCTTTGTCTATTGTAATTTGTTACTTCTGTTGGGCGTGGCTTTTCTAATGGCGGTAGTTTCTTTCTTTGTTCTTGGTTACGTTTTGCATCCTCGATAGTTTTTAGAATAGTGTTAGCCATTTCCATTGTCATACCACAGAAATCAGGAACTAAATGTGCACATTGATTATGACACATAATACCACATTCAGAACATTTGCGTACCTTGTGCTTACCCCAAGGTAAGATGTAACCACAGTGGCAACACCATTTGGTACCACGATTAGAAGCAGGTTCAAATCTATGTGGGATATGGTGATTTAATTTAGCTTCATGTTTATCTGTCTCAACTTCAGATTTTGCAATACATTTAGTGACCACATTAGTGTAACATTTCTTATGACATAAGAATTTACAATCTTGACATTGAAATCCAGAGTATCTCAAAAAATCACCACAATAAGCACAGCACATGATGTTGTAGAAAGATTTTTGAACGAAATGATGACCATGTTGTTCGAAAACTTCCTCATTTCTATTAATAATGGCACCGTGACGATGTAGACCACCAATTGCATTGGTTTTTTGAGGTGCTGATGATTTATCAAAACCTAATGTTAACAAGATTTGACCAGCTGGTTCCAAGACAAACCAGGCATTGGTTGTAACTTGATTAGTAGACACTCCAGCTTGTGTAAAATCGCTTCCTGAAGATGTCATACGTTGACCATCTTGTGACATGGAAGAGGAATTCAATGTAGGATCACCGGAGTTAAGTTGAGCAGGTGATGAGCTAATCACTCTTGATGCATTAACCCAACCTTGTTGTTCACTAGTTTGACCTACCTTTTTCTTACGAATTTCTTCGGTAATATCAGATAGTAAAAACCACATAATAGCAACAGGAACAACCAAATCGTTCATTTTATCATATAAAATAATTTCAACTTCGTTACCTTTATCAATTGGAATATTAAAAGATTCAGACCATCTATCATTTCTAGAATATTTTGATCTAACTTTAATAGCATCATCCACCTTAATCACAATAAAAGTTTCAGGTTTTCTAGAAAACATTGGAGATTGAATATGGTCAACATCTCTAACAGCAGAAATACTTATATTTAAAGTACCAGACAGTTGTTTTCTTCTGAATTTTGGCTGAGAGCTATGCATGGCCTCATTATCTTGTTTATTGAATTGATCTAAATCGACGTTAATAGCTTGATATTTTTTTAAAGTCTTTGTTAATAATTGAATTCTATTTTTAGATTCCATAGCACCACCTTCAGCAGCAGAACTGCTTCTTCTGTCACCATCAATCTTGTAAAGTTTTGTCAACTTTGCATTAGCTTCTTGGTATTGTCTTTCAACTTGTAGTTTAAACTCTAGTTGTTGTAACATATATTGAATCTTTTGTGATAGTGATGGACAATCATATTTAACCAAGTCTAATCTAGAAAAAATATGTTCCTTTGGAGAAATAGTAGATAACTGACCGTATCCCTTTTGAGATTTTTCATTATTGCCTTGCTGGATTTGATTTCTATCATTTTGTTGATTTCTATCATTTTGTTGATTATTAGAGATTTGTAATTTCATTAGTTGTTCTTCCAAATATTCAATATTTTGTCTGGATTCTCTTATACTGGTATTACATTTTTGAATAACCATAGCATTGTCGGTGTTTTTCTTCAGATTCGAAGCACCTTGAATGATATTCTTCTCAGTATCAATTTTCTTTTGAATCTCTTGACGAACTTTTAAATACATGTTGTATTAACTATTAAACAAAATAAAACCACTAATACAATGAAATAAACAGTCGCTTAAGTTTAGGAGAACTCGATTGGATATCAAAATATTTGAATAAAATAAAACCTATAACAAATAATTAAGGTTGATAACAAAGGGAAATTAACAATTACAAGTTTATATCAGTTTCCTAAGCAATACAATATTGTCAAAATCTAGATTCCTTATCAAAACACACACGCAATACACTAGATCATTCAAATCAATATAAAATCAATATAAACATTATTAAATCTATCCCATCTGTGGTTTGTAGACAAACATTCAAATCAACATCTACTCAATTTCCAAATTTAGCTGAAGGCTGAAACTTGATTTGCATTTCTTACGGGAATTAGAAATTAAAGAGATATATCATTGTGCACGTTGTGTGGTTAATTAAATTATAGAGAGATTTAACACTAAGACTATGAACAAGCGATGAACACATACATATGTGTGTTTATATTATTGTAATATGTTGGTGTATTTTGTTATTGCCACCTTACTGTTTATGGCACTGACAATTGCAGCCAGGTACAGGGCAAAAGTTGTGTCTTGAAAACCATTCATCAGCGTGACCTGCATGCATACCATGATTACAACTTAAACAGAAACTAAACCATTCATTTAAACGTAGTCTCTTCTTTTCATTTACAGTTTCAGTTAATATGTCTGGAGAGTCCGCATACTGATCAGTTTCTTGGTTTTCCTCTTCTTGAGTCTCGATACCATTAATAGTGAAAGGTAAGTTAGATGTACCTAATGGTAACAAACAAATAGCACATCTTGGAAATTGAGCACCACAATGAGGACAAGAATGTCTTTGTTTGGGTTTTTCTGAACCTAATGTTTGATTGCTACTAAAAAATTTGTTTTTAGGGATCATTCCCTTCTGTCTAAGCAACAACCCGTCATTTGATGGTGAGCCAGTTATAGATCCAATATCTTGTATTGAATTGCCAACGATAGAATTTCTATGAGATAAATTATTCTGATTAATATTTTTCTTACAGTTTGAACATTGAATGTATAATTGACGTGGTTTAATATTAGCCGTCAAACTTCCTGAACTTGTTTTAGAAAGCTTTGCTCTCATAACATCAAATTTTGCTCTTAAAGAGAAGAATTCCCAAGAATTTAGCATATCTCTGTATGTTTGAACCCATTCGTCAACTCTCGTATCACGGAAATATCTTGGAGAACCAAAAACAGAAACCAAAGCGGCACTTTGTACATCACTAGTTTTATTGACATAAGATTGTAATAAATCAATACCGCTTGGAGTAATACCAGTTAAAATTAAACCTTCTAATTCACCATTCGCAATGACAGAAGATGATGTTCTCTCTAAAAATCTAGTCAAGTCAACATCATTTAAAAATCTTAAAGCAACACCTAATCTTTCACGTAGAGAGATAGCTGGTTCATAAAGAATATCCCACCAATCGTTATCAGCAACAAATGCGAAGATTACTCTTAAATATGGATCATCAAATTCGGATGACATTTTTCTACACTGTTGTCTCCAAGGATTATTACCAGGCTGGTCTTTATATGCCATATAGCCAGATATAGCAGTACCTATCAATCTTAATCTTTCTTTCTTTGCAGAACCTAAAATTTCAACTGCTTTAGGAATATCACCAAAGAAAACAGCCCATGCAGCAGCTTTCTCATAATGATCATTCTTAATAATCTTTTCGTACTTTTCTTGATAATCTGCTGGAGTTAAGTCCCATCCAGATATAATAAGACATAACTTTCTTTGGATATGTTTTGGAGAATCTGAAAATCTTGCGAGCGGACTAATTTGGCTTAAATTACTTTTATTTCTAACCCTATACTTCACAATTTTCTCCATCTCTTTGATTAACTGTTTATCTGTTGATATTATATCTTTGCTAAATCTTCTTTGCGTCGAAATACCACTTAAACCATTCCAAATACCCAGAATACCTTCATAACCTAAATCCAAATTTTTTGAAGTCATTGATCCCTCATCAACAGCTGCCTTTACAATAGCAATCCACCTCCAAGTGTTTCTAATATATGAATAATTTTGAAGATTTTGAGAACCATCGATTCTTTCTACGGTTGTCATTGGATCTAAACCGTAACCTAATTTTGCTCTCATTTTCATTATAACACTAATGTCTTGTTGAAGTAACTTTTCCGGTTTCCATAGGACAGTATAGTCAATTTCATCATTTAAAGATTCCTCTCCATCAGAACCGTTATCTGACACTTCTGAATCGTCTTTGTCATCAGTGTAGCCATCATGAATTTTTTCTTGTTCCTGTGGATTATCATCAGCTACATCTAAATCTTCAAAAGATAAATTTGTAATCCCTTTTTCAATATTATCAGTACTGGATTTTTCTTCATTTTCTGATATTCTTATTTCATCAAATTGGGGGATTTCACTACTCGATAGCATTAATGAATTGTAGTTATCAAATTTAGTTTTTGTATAAGTTTGTAGTATTGGCATACGGTAAACAGTACCTGACTGTCTCATACATATTAAACTAGTTTTTTGATTTTCTTGAGGTATGTAATCGAAGGTAACAACTCTATCGAAAGTGGTATTGATATCATGCACAGTTGACACGAATAATTCTTCGTATGTATTATTATTCTCATCGATTTCTGGACAAGAGCCAAGACGCCAACGTTTTATTGTATCACCTTGATGCAAAGTAGAAAATTCCCAATTTCTTACTGTAGACCAACGGAAGCAAGAGTTCATGTACTTTCTGGATGCTGCACCAGTACCTACTAATTTGTCAAATTGAATTAGAGGTTGGGGTATAGTTAAATCACTAGAATTACCTTGAACTGATAATTTTCTTCTATCCCAAATTGCTAATGTACCATCATCCCCATATGTACTAAATTGCCAGCTATTAAAAGGATTCAATTTAATATCATAAGTTAATCTTGTCGGTAGTTGATACACTGGATTAGAAGATCTGATATCGATTTCTTTTAGAAATTTAGTACTTGCTGCCAATATTCTTGTTTCTTCCAAAAATCTTAAGGATACTATACTTTCATTTGTGCAATATGAAAATGTAGGATTAATAATATCTGAATCTGTATTCTGATAATTAGCATCCCAGATTTGTAACGAAGCATCATTTCTATTTCTATCTAAACCCATTGCTACTAAACCGTTGGCATTAATTACTAAAGTATTAATGCATCTAATTTGTTTTGCTCTTACTTTCACATCATATGTACTATATTCAGAGTCATCATTCGTCACTATATTAAACAACCTAGCATAACCATTCTTCTCACCAACACCAATCATACCAATTTCTGATTCTGAAAAGTCTAAACAAGTAATACTTCCAAAATCTTTAACTGTATGTGCTTTCATAATAGATTCATCACTTTCATTACGTGGATCTACTTTATAGTGCGTTACTTCATCTCTTGTTGGATTAACAGATAGATAATCAAGTTGATCATCATAAGACCATGTGCTCACTCTTCTAATCAATCCCATTATTGGTTATTCTTACTTTTATTGAGATCAATTGAACAAATTATACCATATTCAAGTAATCTTACTTAAATTTCCAATGGTTTAAAGATAGTGAAATATCAAGCGAAGTTCAAAATTTGCCATAGTAAATATTGAAAGGCTATTTAAATGCAATACATATATGCATATTAATATATAGATATATACTAATGAGTAAGAAAGTGTCTTAATAAACGTTCATCTTTTGGTGACAGATCTTCCACGTCACTTAGTTCTTCTTGTGACATTAGAATAGTTCCTTTCCAAGGTCTTACTTTGTTTATAATTTTATTTTCATCAAATATAAAGTCTTCATTTAATTGTTCTTTTATATTGAAATCTTTGATTTGTTGGAAGAGTGATAAGAAGTGTGATTGGCATTTGGATAGATTGGAATATATTAATCTAGTAGTTGATTGATCTTTTTCAATTGTAGCGAAGAAAGTAGTCATTGTGTCATTTAAGTCTTCAATCGAATTAAATTCATTGTTCTTACATCTTGCTGTGATTTTTTTCAAAGATTCTTCAATAATATTTGAATCAAGGATTTTAAATGGTTCAGAACTTACTAATTTCTTCAAAACTAGTTTTTTGATTAATTCCTTTTCTGGATATAGAGAATATAAATTTAATTTTTTGTTTATCTGTAATAGTTTATTTCTGGTCGTCGTCCTATTTTTTATTAGTTGACTTAATTGTTTCAATCTAGTTAGGTCGTCTAATAATGTATCTGTAAAGGCAACTCTCTCCTCAAGTTGGGAAACATTTAGAGAATTATATGAACTAGAATCAAATCTACGCACAAGAGGAGCACCTCTTTTGAGTTCTCTTTTCATTGACCAATATTTACATAATGCAAAACAAACTTTATTCGCATTATCAATCTTAAAGTTAATTAATATTTTCTCAACTATTTCTCCAAAAATATTTGGTGCTATAGGTGTTCCTCTATTGGTTTTCCATTTGTCAGGTTTAGATGAAATAGTAGATACAACTGTTTTTGAATATGAGAAAAGTGAATTATTGTGAGTATTATTTTTATTTGAATTAGCAAAATATCTCTTGGTTTTCATTATTCCATCACGACAATCAGGCCATCCATATGGTGAATGCTTATCGCAAAAACTTTGAATGATTGTATCAGAAGGAACTTGATTTTGAGCAATACTGCTCACAGGAATGTTGTTAAAACTCATATATAGTGATGCTCTTTTAGCACAAGTGGCATGGTATGCAACAAAACAGTTCTTGTTACTACACTGAATACAAGCACCTTCTTTTTGATCACATATATAACAATTTAACTTCCATCTGGATTTATGAATATTTTGAATACCTTCTACCGGTTCCATATAGTTTAGATTTGCGAAATATAATTCTGGTAACCATAACGCACAAACTACATGAGCCCATGAACCTGTGTCAGTTTGTTTAAAAGCACCAGTGTTGCTGGGACAAAATAAACAATTTACCTTTCTATTTTTTGAAACTAAGCATAATCTACAAAGCCATTGTCCTTCTGGAATAAAAACAATACCATAGCATTCTTGATGAACTGCTACATCACATCCATCACAAAAGACAATTGTATTAGTGTGTGTGCTTTCTAACCCATCACATACTGCACATGCTTGTTCTCCTACATTATCAGTACCGTCATCAGATCCGTATAATTCATAATGTATTTTGGCAGTTTGAGTATGATGATCAGATAGTGATGGGTTTGATGAAACAGATCTTGGTGGAATTTGCTTTTCTAAGTGATGCCATTCGTTTTCAAGTACCGTCATTACAATTTCGAATATGTCATGAGATAGTTTATTGTTACAGTATACATCATTCAAAAATTGGATATATAGGTCATCCTGCTCATCCATATCATAAATGGTCTGGAAATCATGATGCGTTTTGGTAATTTGCTTCAAACATGTTTGTAAACTTTTGCTAATTTCAAATGACCCTGGGGTTTGATGAAATTTATTTATATATGCTGATAAATTTTCATCAAATACTTTATTTCTAGAAGTATTATTCTTGTGTATTCTTCTTCCTCCTTTATTCTGATATATTTTATTAGTATTCAATTGATCCACTGAATATTTTGATTTTTTGAAATCACCTCTATGTTTGTTTAACCGTATAGGTTCTATTGTAATTTTCCCGTTAAACATCATTTGTTTAATATGTTGTACTTCTTCATTTCCCAAAGCATTGCTATTTTCATTGACATGTTCTAGTTGTTTTTCTCCAGGTACATCATCACTTGAAGATAATATTTGGATCAAAGTATCTTTTTCCAAGTCATTGTAAAATTCTTGGAAATTCCTCTCCTCTCTCAATTTAGGACCATCATCAATAATTTCTCTACCCATATTGAAATCGTTTGTCGATATTGACAATAACTAACAGTAATTTATCTATTTAGTAGATAGTCATTTCTGTTAATTATGTATATTTTTAAATCAATTTCCTTTAAAAACACAATGCGCTTAAAACGCCAAATTTGTTAAGGCGATGGGCAATACTTAAAGTGTAAATGTTCAATTTATTATATATATTTACAGTTAATTAATAATTATATACTAACTTGAATTTTTTCATAATTTTAATTTTGTTAATTGGTTAGTACTATATTGTTTAATTCTCATCACTCATTAGGGAGACTATATCGTTATAGTTTGGTGGTTCATGAGCAATGTCACGATCCCAAAATGAATTAGAATCAGAATTAGAATCACTCATGCTGGTATTATCGTTTGCAGCATGCTGGTTATCATTGGTATTTGATAATGAGTAATCTTGTTTGAATAAGTTTGAGTTTGGGTTAGTATTTTGATCATTGGCAGTATTAACAATATCTCCATTGTATAATTGAACCGGAGTGTTACTTGCCAATAAACCATCAAGGTTACTAAATCTAATTCCACCATCAACCATTGTATTAGCTGGCGGTGATGGTACAGCAATTGATGAATGTCTAGATCTTGAGTTCTGTCTATTTATGGAACGGCCGCCATACGATGAAGTACGTGATAAGCTTAGTTGTTGAATACTCAAATCATCAACGTAAGAGTTAGAGCCAACAGGGTACATCATTGGAGAGTTTATTGGAGAGGCAGGAACAGAAATAGCTTGTTCGAATGTTGGCAATGATGATAAGGCTAACTCTTGAGGAATTTGAGGACCAGTAGTAGCTAAGTCATATGTTGGTAATTCTAGATTATCATTGTTACAAAGTTCAGAAACAAGAAAGATAGGGATGTCGATCAGTACTTCATAATTTCTCATTCTTGTTTCATCATTTGCATCTGGTTTACAGATTCTAAACATAATCTCTAGTTTATGTCTACTATGAACATTGCTAAAGTGCAAACTATCCATATATAACCCACGCTTAGCAGTGTTTAATTTAGTATGATGTTTAACTGGAACATCAGCATTTGTATAAAATTTAGTTTCTTGAAATTTAGAATCTAAAGGTTGTTGTGGATCATCATGCTTTGAAATTAATGAAGCTCTTCTGCTTGAAAAGAATCCAATAACACCACCTTTGTGACTTGTAGTATCTTTGCCACCAGTTTCTGGAGTGACAGTGGTGCCATAAATATCAATACCATATGGTGGAATTACTTTAGCAGATTTTTGATCTAGGTCGGCATATTTTGGAAATTCTAAATTTGAAACAATTGTAATAGGTTCATTGAATCCAATAACTTGATCATGTTTCTTATTCTTATGTTCTGCTTGAATTGCTGTGTATGATAGTAAGTTATCATTGATACAATTATCAACAACTTCTTCTCTCATAGAACGAGAGCCTTTATCCTTTGTTCTTACTTCTAAAAGAGAAAGATTACGATCTTTTCTTCTTCTAGACTCAAAATCTATGTAATATGGGTTGTATGGATCTTTAGCAACAATGTCAATTTGATCATACTCATATTCTAAATTCTTACTGACAAATGTAATTTTTTCGACAACACTGACACGAACTCTTTTGACACTGATATTTTTAGTCAAAGGAGCTAATTTAATTTTGATTGGGAGTTTACTATTCAAAGGAATATATTTTTGACCAAATGATATTTCGTATGACAGCGCGTCTGCCCAAACTCTATTGATGTAAATTGATTTATTTGCAGTTGAAATGGAAACAGGTGGAGGGGTTCTGACTATGTTTATTGGATATTCGACATATATACCATTTGCCGTATCATCTCCCTTAGACAAACCAGACGGTATATGCAATTGTTTCTTGACTTTGCGGAATAAAGAATTACCCAATATTTTATGGGAATGTGCAGCTTCTGTTTCGGTTGATTTTGAGGAGGAAGCAGTGGTTGTTTTATGAAGTTCAGTACTCTGATCAACAACATCGTTTGACTCTAAAGTTTTCAAAGCAACGCAAAGTCTGTAACCGACCCGTGCAGATGGTAAATATATGGATTCAGGAATATGATTGGTAAAAATTAATGGCATTACGAAAACATAATCACCAGCTCGTAATATTTGAGTACTTTGTGGATCTAATTTATTTAACATGATTTGTTTTGTTTTAAGTTTGTCCATATATTTTCTATTCTTTTCATCTGCATTTTTAAATAATCTAACTTTTCTTGAGTTAATGTTGTTTTCTATAATTTTTTCTTTTGAGGAAACATTTAATGGTATAAATAAATTATAGTTATCTGTATTCAAGACCCATTTCATTGAACCTGCATTATAAACTTCTTCTTTAAAAGTTTTTGTTGGTGGAACACCATCATGCCAATATATTCTTACTCTTGAACAAAGTTCTACTCTTATATCACTTATTTTAGTAGTTTTATTTAAAGAGACAATTAATGCAACACTATGTGCAGTCATTGAATCATCCATTTCAAATGATTGAGTGCTTGCTACTGTGTTTGTTTGTGATAAATGAGAATTACTTTGATCAGTGTGGATGCTATTTGAATGAATTGTATTATTGTTTGACGAATTTGCTGAAGTATTACTCATTGAAATCCCAGAAATATTTGATTGTTGATTTTCATTATTATTATTAGAAGAAAATAAATCTTGTTCACTTCCATCATTTGATAAATTTTGATTATCACCTTGTGTTTCTAAACCAAATTCTGCTTGGAAATTCATTTCTTCACCATCAAGACCATTTAATCTTGCTAAATATTCATCATCATTTGAAGACATTGTTGGTAAGAAAACACAATCACCACTTGTAGCAACAGATAATTTGATGTTATCCTTTATGAAAACGGAATTTGGTGATGAAAACCCTCTTTCCATTAAATATTCTGCTAAAAATTCCTTTGGGAACGATTCCAAATCATCTTCAAATGGAGATGAATCAGTATGTTGAACATAATACCTTTCAGCTTCGAATTCATCTAAAGTGGACGCATCTGAACTAATAGGATTACTACTAATGGAAGTGATACTATTTCTTCTACCTTCATGTAAAGTTTCGTAACTCCCCACAAAATTTGTTGAATTTGTATTATTACCATTATTATTATTATTTCTAATTGAATTCGTACTATGTCTACGATTATGAGATTCCATACCCACATTAGATGAAGAGACAACATTTGGCTGTAATGGGAACGAATTATCCATTGTTTGATTATTATAAACTGGAGAAGTCATCATACTGTTCCTTCTTCTTGTAGTAGTCTTTGCAGGAGGAGGTTGCTGAACATTTTCTGTTCCTGCAGCCCCCAACAACGATGACAATGCATGTTTGATACCAGACGGTTTTCTCATTGGTTTGGAAGAGTCCATTCTAGTGTATCTCTGTATATCAATATATCAGTTAAATGTGTATGCCTGGGGAAGAGGGAGAAGAGAAATTACCAACGTAACAATAACTAACCAACAAACCACTGTTTATATACAATTTACAGTTTATAAATCATCATCAGCATTAATCCAAATGTTAATCGTGTTTCCTCCCCTGCAATCCAATAGATTTCCCTCATCGTCCACGGCTTGAATCATCATTTTACAGCTTAAAGAGGGGCAATTAACAGTAATTTTACATATGTAACAACCACAACAACAGCTAGATAAGTAATCTAACACACCCACATGTAGCTGACATGCTGTAATAAGTACATTAGTATAGCATATAGCTAATGTTCTTGCATATTACAGGTTATATACAGTAAGTATCGTTCGATTTTAGTACTATACCATGGGGTTACCCGGGGTGTTTGGGGCTATCAAATTCAATATGGAAGGGAAGCCCTTGGCATCAAATTGAATTAAAGTATATATATTGAGAACTATATAAATTTTTAATGAATTGTTGTTGGTTAGTCAGGTTATTTGGTGGCAAGAGTAGTAAATACATTAGTGTAGTGAATCCTCCCCATCATGTTTAGACGTTCCATTGTTCAACAAACTCGTTTGTTTTCTAGTACTAGTACAAAATTTGGTACTAAAGTTTTCTTTCAACCATCAATTAATGGTGAAAAAATTGGTAGAATTGAGTTTGAATTGTATGATGATATTGTACCAAAGACTGCTGAAAATTTTAGAGCTTTATGTACTGGTGAAAAGGGGTTCGGTTACAAAGGTGTCCCATTCCATAGAATTATTCCACAATTTATGTTACAAGGTGGTGATACTGATTTAACTGAAGGTTATGGTGGTAAATCAATTTATGGTAACAAATTCCCAGATGAAAATTTTATTAAGAAACATGAAAAACCAGGTTTGTTATCAATGGCTAATTCTGGTCCAAATACTAACGGTTCTCAATTTTTTATTACAACTGTTCCATGCAGTTGGTTAGATGGTAAACATGTCGTCTTTGGTGAAGTTACAAAAGGTATGGATATCGTTAAGAAGATTGAATCATTAGGTTCCATGAGTGGTACTCCAAAGGCTAAGATTGTCATTGAAGATGCAGGTGAATTATAATCATCTTCATACTCTATGTCTAATTGTTAAGAAATTATATGTTTTTTTTTTTTCATTATTGACTATATAAAACTCTTTGTAAATAATTTATATAGCTCAAGTTAACAATATAATAGTTACAACTCTATCTTTTAAACATCTATTAACATAGTGTTATTGTACTTTAATTACTATTAATTTAAGCAATATTATACATAGTTAAGCTTTTTTCAATATCAATATTTTTGAAAAAGTTAGCTGAAATACATCAAAATCATTAAATATTATACAGTTATTAGTATTTTATTTAATTGAGGTTAGATAATTGGATAAGTAAGTCAATCAAGAATACCATCTAATAGAACATGACTATTTATTCATTCTGGGTTTTCGATAAACATTGTAACTGTATTTTTGATAGAGAATGGACTTTAAGTTCAGATTCTAGTAGTGGTACAATAAATTCTAAACAAAATGAAGAAACTGCAAAATTATTATATGGGTTAATATTCTCTCTACGTACAATTACACAACGATTATCAAAGGGATCAACTAAAAATGATGTAAGGAGTATATCGACAGGTAAATATAGAGCACATTTGTATTGTACTGCTACAGGTCTTTGGTTTGTCCTACTTACAGATTTTAAACAACAATCATATTCCCAAGTTTTACAATATATCTATAGTCATATTTATGTGAAGTACATTACTCATAACTTATTAACTCCACAAGATTTAGCAGAAAATGAAAGTGAAATGAGAGGACAAAGTAAAAAGAAAATAACAAATAGAAACTTTATATCTTCATTAGAATCATTCTTATCACCAATGATTGCACAATAAGGTGGATACACATAAGCATATTCAATAATTAATAAAATTAATTATAAACTATATAGACTGTTTTATCATTATAAATTATAATGTATGAATATTATTTTTGTTATTATCATAATTATATATCATATTAAATCATGTATTGAAAAAATCAGTCCAAAATTCATCATTTAATGCATTGAATCCAGATACTAATAAACTATCTTTAAAAATTTCATTGGATGTGGAATCAAAGAGATGATGATTATTATTGCTAATTGGAATTGTATCATTACTGGTAGATCTATTTGGTACTATAGCAGTGTCTGTATTTACATCATTTAATAAATTGTTAATAGAGTTGGTCTCCGATAGCGTATTAGAAGTTGTAGAGGATATCTCCATCTTTAAGCCACTAACTTTGGTTAAAGAACCATCTTTTGGCGATATATCATTTAATATAGAATAAGGAGCTGTATTAGGAGAGCTAGATTGACTACCTAAACTTAATAAATGGTCATTAAATTTTAGAACACTATTTTGTCTCAATACAGTATCCTCATTTACAATGTTTGCCACTTTCTTTATTTTGGTTGCAAATGTTTGAGCAAACAATGCAATAACGTATTGTATTTTCAGTAAGTAGTGGTTATAAGGATATAATCTAGACGATTCTTCAACTAAAATTGACATCTGGTTCACTAATTCAATAGTCCCTTCGGTTATGGATTCTAAAGAATGAAAAGCAGGGACAGCAACAACCAAGAATTTTAATTTTAATAATACCATACCCAAGGTATAAATAACTCTTGTAATATGAAATAAGGGAATGCATGTAATTTCTTCAGGTGAAGACTTTAAAAAGGATTGTAAAGTTATGATACAACATTGATTACAATTAATAAACGCTTCTCTCACTAGAGGTGGGATTGCTTGAAAATTTGGTTCATGCACAAAAGATTTTAGATATTTAGTCAAAGTGTATTCATGAAGATATGCTTCAACTGAATAAAAAAAAGAAATTATCTTATTATCTTGCTCATTAAGTTGTACTCTCAGTTCATTTAATTGAGAATGTAAGCTAGCAATCAAGGCATCATCATACATATCTCTGTAAGCCTGACCTTGAAATGCTTGATCAGAGAAATCAACTTCATGTAGCATAATATGAATTTTCTCTAAAATATGGTTTAATTTGGCAAAAAATACTAAATTGGTCATTTTATGAAGATGTGGAATAGCACCTGAACTAATTTTTCGTGAAACATCTTCACATGCTCTTTCTATCACATTAGACCATCTAATTTGTATAGATTGACGTAGAAAAATACAGATATTCATACTAGAAACATATGATAAAATAATCAATTCTGATCCGCTTGGATATATCTCTAGAGGGGTCTTAGATTCAAGTTTGTTCAATGACTGGTCTTCATCACTGAACATACCAAAATTCTGGCTAACATAAGAAGGACCAAGGTCTCTGGTTAAAGTACAGCCTAAATAATTAAACATATGATATTTGGTTTTTGATGACCATTCTGGAAAGTTGTACCATAAACAGACAGATATTAAAGATTCAATTAATTCAACTGATTTTTCATTTTTCTTAAACAAAAAATGAGTTATTAAATGCAATGCCAGACCATCTAATCTCATATTTTTTTCGATAGTTGTATCTTCTTTTTTCATACCAACAGACATACACGACATGATAACAGAAAAAAGTATTGGCTTTTTTGATCTGAATTCATCAACCGTAATATTTTCTGGGATTCTAACAAAGCAAATTTCCTGTTGTGAACAAGACACTTTCTTGTAAAGAGCAAGACGGTATTCAGCTTCTTTATGATCAATAATTCCAAACTCAATAGCATCTGTTCTCTCTGACATGAACAATGTAGTACCTAATAAATTTATACCAAAATGAGATAAACTATTAAGCGTATTAGCTAAATTTTCAACTTTTCCTTTTTGGTAGCCTAAAAGAGATTCTAATTCCTTTCTAAAAGAAGATTTGATGTGATAATTCTGAGTTGCACTAATGTTACTGTTTTCTTTTTTAATGATGGGTAATGTATTGGGTGTTTGAAACTGAACTGGAGATATTATTTTATGCTCTAGTGTATTTAGTTCGTTATCGTTTTTTTGATTTAATGCAGGAGAGTTGAAAGTGACCATGTGTGATGAAAATGAGTTTGGTCTATTCTGTACAGGAAAGTTAGATTCATTTTGATAATTGAACATAGCAGGCATTTGGAAATTATTTGCTTGACTTGATTCAAAATTTACATCTTGATGAAAATTATCCACATTTTGGTATAGGTTTGGAAAACTTTGTTGAATTCCAGGTAAAAATGAAGATCTCTGTTGTTTATGATTTGTATTGGTATTTTTATTATTTGTATTGTCTAGGTTAGTGGTACCGGGACTTCCCATTTTCGATACTAAACCTACAGTAATCTTGCTCTCAACATCACTTTTTAATTTACGTTTTCTAACTCTTCTTCTCTTGGATAGATCAAATGTACAAATTCTACCCATTTTGAAACATCTTTGACAAGGTTTTCTATAAATATCATCAAAGTCTGAGGGGATGCATTTTTGTTTTAATGAATTACAACGTGTGCATGCAAAAGAAGATCTCTTTGATTTGGATGTTTTAGGGATTTCCATTTTTGTAGGACCATGTAACCTTGGATCATCTTGTTCTAGTCCTATAATTTCAGTAGCTTTTTTGATATTATCCTTTCCATCATGTAAAAATTTACCTTTCATTTTATTTGTATAATTTTTGGGTATTCCTCTTCTCAATATGACCGTGATCTATATATCATAATAATAACAATGCACACAATAAAAATGGTTAATATTCAAAACACAAATAGAATTACAGTTGTTGATGTTGAATAGGGATTTATTTATTTGATATATTGATTTTGTATTGAGAATTATCGTAAAAATTACTTGAACTTTCATTATAAATTGAATTTATTCGTATATTTAAGTAAGATATTGAATTTTTCAAACAGTCCGCGATGAGTACCCACTTGCCTATAAAATTGAAATATTTGGTGTTGAATTATGACGAAACGTAATGACAGATAGTTGTTAAATGTTATAAGATTAATCAATATAATTAACTCATTGGTAATTTGAGATTAACTATATTTAGGAATTAAATTTAATTTCAGTTTTCTTGGTTTATCAATTTTGAATAGTTAATATTTTGTTTTAATTTTTTTGAAATTGTTGATATTTTATTTCTATTTAATTTATAACAACCTAAACGTAAAATAGTTTAAAAGAAAATAAGAAAAAAGTTAGTGCAAATAAATAATGTTATTCAAATATTTTTGTATATAAATGTAATAATGCAAAGCTAATCAATTCTAAGAATTAATGCATATTCTTGAATTTTCCTGTAAAGTTGTAGTATTTACTTTATTTTGACTTCCAGAAGCAGAAGAATTTCCTTTAGTTAAAGTACTTTCTGGTTTTTGTGCACGATTATGTGTCATATGACTTTGCACTAAATGACCGGCTGCTAATGCTGAGCATAATGATAATTCCCCTGCTAATACAGCACATGCTACAATCTTAGCCAATTTTCTTGAATTTGAACCAGGTTCTGTTGGATGTGGGCCACGGATTCCTAACATATCTAACATAGAACTTTGTGGTTCTAAAATTGTTCCACCTCCAATTGTTCCTACTTCAATTGATGGCATAGAGACAGATATTCTTAAATCACCATCAATTTCTTTCATTAGTGTAATACAGTTAGAACTTTCAACATTTTGAGCAGGATCTTGTCCAACAGCCAAAAAAACAGCAGTAACTAGATTTGCTGCATGTGCATTGAATCCACCAATAGATCCTGCCATAGCAGATCCAATTAAATTTTTTGATATGTTTAATTCAACTAGTGCAGAAACATCACTTTTTAAAACACTTCTGACAATATCACCAGGAATTGTAGCCTCAGCAACAACACTTTTACCACGGCCTTCAATCCAGTTAATAGCTGCGGGTTTTTTATCTGTACAATAATTACCAGAAACTGAAACAACTTCCATATCTTCCCAACCATACTCTTCAACCATTTGATTTAAAGAAAATTCAACACCTTTTGAAATCATGTTCATACCCATAGCATCACCTGTCGTTGTTCTAAAACGAATGAAAAGTAAATCACCGGCCATAGCGGTTTGAATATGTTGTAGACGAGCAAACCTGGAAGTGGAATTAAATGATTTCTTAATTTTATTTTGACCTTCTTCTGAGTCCAGCCACATTTTACAGGCACCTGCCCTGAGTAATGTTGGAAAACGGACACAAGGACCTCTAGTCATACCATCTTTTGTAATTACAGTAACTGCTCCACCACCAGCATTAATAGCCTTACATCCACGCATAGCAGATGCAACTAAACATCCTTCCGTAGTTGCCATAGGAATATGATAGGAAACCCCATCAATAATTAAAGGACCAATAATACCAACTGGTAAAGGCATGTATCCAATAACATTTTCGCAGCAAGCTCCAAAAACTCTATCATAATCATAATGTTTATATGGTAAGCGATTTGTTGCTAAAATTGGAGCGTCAGCTAGAATAGAAAGTGATTTACGACGAATTAATACTGCTCTTGTTGTATCTTTTAATTGCTTTTCTAAAGAATAAAGAGGTAATTTATTATTTATGACCAATGAGACAATTTCTTTATTCTTTAAACCTTGCACCTCACCTTCCTTCAAAATAGCTTCTAGTTCCTCAATGGATCTTAATGATTCAACATTAGAATCACTATCAGTACCATCTGTATACTCTTCTTCTGTTGATGATGATGTATCAATAGCCACCGTTTCTGCACTTGATAAAGGTGAAAATCCATTCAATACTTGTTCTGTTGAATGACTAGCAACTGAAATTCCAGTTATTGGAGAAACTTCAATCTTTTGAAGTTTTGCTTTCTTTTTCTTTAATTGAACAGCTGTATAACCTGAATGAATTCTGGCCGCATTTAATAAATAGATATTGATCGAAGCACTCATTCCAAAACCAATCAATAACATCTTACTAACTAATCTGTCTCTTATGGCCAAACTGACATAGTGAAAAACATATAAAATAATATCCTCAAAATGATGATATGAATTTAGTGGTTTATAGTAATGTACAGGTGTCACAGAAATAACTACCCTTTGATCAAACTTATTCTTAAATAGTAACTTCACAAAAGGTTGAAGAGAAACTGGTTTGTAGATAGCATCTTGTATGTGAAATAATTCTTCACTGTTCCAGGTTACCCCAAACTTGTAAATGTTGATAGAAATAATTAATCCAATAATAAATACCTTGGATAGCTTTATTGCTACATCAGATTTCAAATTAAATCCTTTAGAGTGGGATTCAGATTCAAAAATTACTTCTGCGGTTGTTGGTAAAACACCGTCTTCTTCCAAGGTCTGTTTAATCAGAGTAGATCTATGAATAGTATTGATTTCTAATTTTAATGAAAGAATTGCAGAGTAAAATGTTGTTGTCAAAAACAATCCAAATAATAATATTGACGCTGACAATATACAAAAATTTGATAATTTTTCAATATTGCTGGCATACAATGCTCCTCCACCAAATGCAATAATACAGAGCAAATAATCTTGAACCAAATAGCCACCTTCCTCTAACATTGCATCAAATATAATTTTATCTGTTGTTTCTTTTTCTGAAATACCAATTTTATCAAACTTATTTAAGATATATTCAGTTAATTTTATCTTATGCTTAAATCCTATAGCTACTAAAATAAATGGCAACCCTTCAAAAAAGTTTGTAGCACCAACTGGTCTTTGAGCAATATTTTGTGTTGTATATAATGCCAATATGATAGCACAACTAGAGCTAACAATTGCTGATAAACTTAACCAAAATTTGGAACCTAATTTATTCATTTCCTCATATAAGTTCAATAAAATATAACATACCATTAAATAAGCAGAAATAATAATTCCCAAATCAAATATTTCCAACCTATTTACCATTTCCAAAGCACTTTCATATAGTGTAATTAAAATATTTTGTAATTTGAAAGGGTAACCGTCATTATTGACTAATCTCCATTCTGTTTCATCTAAAGCAGTATAAATATATTGAACATCTCTGTTTTCTTTCAAAATAAATTTATCATTGCCATTTTCATGAACAATACCATGAAGATTTGGTGCCAGTACCGTATTATTACCGCCATCAAAATTCATATCGAACATAAAATAATGTTGATATGGGATCTTGATAGTAGCAGCATCTTGACTCGATAAAGGAATCCATTGGTCTGATTTAGCTTCTTTGAAAAAATGTGTACATTCATTAAATAAATCATCTGGACTCAAAAAATTATTTGCCAATACACTAGTCGAATTCAATGACCATGATTCAAAAAAGTATTGAACAACAGATAAATATGCTGTTGCTGATACCAATAAAGTAATTAATATAACATGAATTGGGTACCGAGCAGATAACCTAGATAAATATGCTAAGGGTTTAGCTGTTGCCCTTAGTTGGGGAATCAACAACACCATTTTAACAATATTAATTGTATCTATTAAGAGAAAATCAAGAAAACAATCCTCTCTTTCAATAATTGTACCTTTTATTTTATATCAATTGAAATCTGCAATATAATTGAGTTAATTCAATATTATCAATTCAACAATAGAAATCTCTTAAATACGATAGAAATTAACGGACCCCACTAACTTTAATTTCGAAGACTATAATTATCTAAATTCCCTTTAAATTATTATTTCAAAAAACAATTTTTTAAAATCTTTCCTTTATTTCAGAGTTTCTCCACAATGGCGTACGGGAATGATGACGATAACAATGATGATTAAAAACTAGTCCTTTAAATGTAATTAATCTTAACAATGCGCGTTCGAAAATGACTATAAGTCCTTTTTTTCGGTTTTTTATTAATTTATTGACAATTTGTGTATACAATTTTTCTTTAAGGAAAATCAATTGATATGTAATATATCAGGAAATAATATTCAATTTAACCTTTTGTTGGATTCGTATATGAAAATATTACCTACTTGTTTCTATCGTTTGTCTTATTTAATCAAAACACCAATAGGATAATCACTAATCTCTTTAATAATTTCCTATTATATACAATCGTATTTAATGATACACGTTTTGAAAATGGAGTTGGCGGCTAATTTACGAACCTACTGATATGCAAATTATAAGTAGTTTATCTGTTTAAAATGGTATGAATCACTTTCAATAAACTTGCAATATAATATCTTCTATTACAGTTTCCGTTAAATACCAAATATATTTTGTAAAGTATGCGAATGTTCAATAAATCTATAAATCAATCAATATCTTAATGAAATTTATAACATAAAAATATTGGAAAATCACAATAATTTTACAGTTATAATATAAGTGCTCTAAATAAGTCTATTTTATGACTACCAATACCAATATCAATGTCTTATATACATATAAGTTAATAAATAATTGAAATTAAGACTCGAAATACTTTAAAAATTTGTTTAATTTTTATTTAAATATATAAATATTTGTGTTTGGAAAAAATTGCGGGTAATACACGTTTTCTCAAAAATATTTAAATATCATAAGTAGTTTATAAACTATAAAACAAGTTTTATTATATCTAATACAATCCCTTACTTATTCAAATAAATTTTTTTGGATTAATTATATTTTAATTATAAATGTACATAATAATTAGTGTTTATATTTTTTGAATGATTTCCATTTATTGTAATGTAATTTTATTTTAATATTAACTCACTTATTTCATGGAAACTAATTTAACATCGAAGGTTAATTCGGAATTAGCTGGAATACCTGGTAAGGCTTGTTTACCGTAAGCGTAAGCAGATGGAATAACGATTCTACGTTCACCACCAACAGCCATACCAGCAACACCAACATCCCAACCTTTGATAACTTCACCATGACCTAACTTGAAAACAAATGGCTTACCACTGGTGTTCTTGTCAAAGACCTTACCGTTCTTCAACTTACCAATGTATCTCATACCAATTCTAGAAGATTTCTTGGCTAATGGACCGTTACCAACAACGCGATCTTCAATCATGATACCACCTTCTAAGAATTTAGTCTTTGGCTTCTTTGGTTCTTCCTTCTTTGGCTTTTCTTGTTGCTTCTTCTTGGTTGGACCTTCTTCTAAGTCTTTCTTAAATTCAACTTTCTTAGCTTTCTTGGAAGCTTTTTCTTCTTCTTCAACTTGCTTTCTCTTCTTGTTGTCCTTCTTCTTGTTATCCTTCTTTTGTTCTTCTTCAATCAATTCTTCAATACGACCTTCAACATCACTGGCATCTTCCAAGTCATCTAAATCATCGCTGATGATTTCATCTTCATCTGGGGTTAAATCGTATTCTTCACCAGAGTAAGCATCATCAGAGTAATCATCAGCGTATAAGTCTTCTTCATCTTCATCAGCATCAATGATTGGAGTGTCAAATGGATGCTTAACGAAATTACCAGTTAAGGAAATAGCGTAGGAACCAGTAACAACGAATAAAACTTCTTCTTCTGGGGCAATAGTGATGTCCAAAGATTGTTGGTATTGAGTTTCTGGAGATAAAGTTAATAAGACAAATTCATCGAATTCATCATCATCTTCATCATCTTCGTCAGATTCTTCATGTTCGTCAGATTCTTCTTCATCATCTTCCTTCTTAGAACCCTTCTTCTTTGGCTTTTCTTCTTCTTCTTCTTCTTCTTCTTCTTCTTCTTCTTCTTCTTCTTGATCGTCCATATCTTCTTGATCGAAGTCACCTAAGATGTCATCATCTTCTTCAGTGAAATCTGGGTTCTTCTTGATAATTCTCAAAGTAGATGGCTTCTTTTCGTCATCGTAACTGTCTGGGTTTAAAGCAGCCATGGTGATACGAATAGTAACTGGAGTGGTAACATCGATAGCTGGAGTTGGAGTGAATGGTTCAATATTCAAACTGTAAGTGGCTAAAGGTAACATGTCAGACATCATTAAATTATTTAGTTGAGATTGCTATTGGTGTTAATAGTTATAATATAATAAGTATTATAGAAGTTATAAATAGCAAATTATAGTATGATTTCTTATGAATTGAATTAACAAGTAAACATTTAAATGAATATCTTTATAGTTAATATATCATTTATATATTAAGATGACATCTAAAAATTTTCATTTTTTACCTTCACAAAAAAATTAATTTGTCAATTTCGGGTAAAAAAAAGAAAAGGGCTGGGTATTAATTAATTTAAGGTCCAAAACATATGAATAAACCTTACATTAATTAATCATTTATATAATAATATTTATAGAGACGAGATATTCTTTTGTATCATATACTTGTTTAAAGGTACTATTAGTATATAATTGAGAAGTAAGAGATTAAAAATATTATGAAATGAATTTGTTTTGTATACAATTATAAAGTTATAAAAAATATATAAATGTTAAATGATACAGTGATCATAATATTGAGATACATATTTTTAGTTTAGATTTATTGTGTTTTGAATGTTGCATTAAAAATTGAAGAACTGAAAAAAATATTATTATAAATAAATTTTAAAGTTAAATCATTTAAAATTTCAACATATGTGGCTTGTCACCGTTCTTCAAAGAGAAAGTAGAAGCCAAGTATTGTTTCAATAATGGAGTCTTCTTGATTTCAGCTAATAAAGCCTTGTCGACGTTCTTTTGGTCTTCAACACGTTCAGCCTTAACTTCCTTAACTTGTTGTTCTGGGAATAAGTTAGCTTCCTTCTTTTGCTTCTTGGTCAATTGTTCCTTGGCGAAGTATTCAGCGTTGAATTTTTCAACGTTTACACCTTCAACAGAAACCTTGGTGGAAGTAGCAATAACGTAACGGGAGTTGACTCTTCTGATTGGGACACCATTAACCTTGAATGGACCAGTGACCAATAAAGTGTTGTCTTCCATGTGCTTCAAGTAGACGACTCTCTTACCTCTGAAACGACCAGCTAATAAGATTAAGACGGTACCTGGGACCAAAGAAGCTCTCAACTTTTGTGGACGAGCAGTCTTTCTGGTCTTCTTTGGGGCAGCAATATCTTCAGATGGATACCATTTTGGGGCCTAAAATTAATATAAAAATACAATTTTTATTATTTGTTAGTAAAATTGATTCATAAATAAAATAAACATAGTAATAAGATAAAACATCTTTTATTAAACCTCAGTGCTTCATTAGTTGATTATTCTGCCAATGTAAATAATAAATCAGTCACGATAATTTTTTAAAATTTAAACCAAAAATATTACAATTGTATATCATAAAAACCAGTCCTTTTCTATATTCGAAATTTATCAATTGATATATGAATACTAATATTGGAAAACAGTAGGAATATACATTTTTTATTATTATTATCTCATAATACATTTTTTTAAAAATTTAATTCTTTATGATCATAGTAATCTTAACAATAAATCAATACCATTCCATAAATCTAATCTTTTGAATAATCCAATACTTTTATTATTTAACTTTCTTATTTTTACTGATAATTTAATTGATACCATATTTTATTACTTGTTTTAATCCATATCTTGTTAAATTAACATACTTGTTGGGCACTCATTTTGTTGAATAAGCTATGCTATAGTTTCTTGATTGCTATATGTAAGAAATAAATATAAATAAATATTACTATCTTTAAATAAGTATTATCTTTTGTATATATTGTTATTACAGAATATATTGAATTCCTACAGAATCGTAGCAAACAGTAAGTGCCAGGCTCTGGTTAGTGAGAGTGTCTTTGCCAGACCATACAAAGCTAGAAAATATCTAAGTAAGTAAAGATGCTAGATGGATTGAACAACTACACTGTATAGAATAGAATAATTAGGATACTGAAACTTAGTTAGATGTTAGATGTTACAGAGGCCTATACAATATTTAGCTCAGTAATTGATTGATAGCTTTGCTAGAAGGAGAATTATAATTTCTCTGTCTAGAGAGTCAATAAGAGAATAATAATTTAGTGAGAAAGAGAATGACAATGCTCATAGTAAATGAATACTTACCATAGGCAAGTTCCTAGTAACTCCAGGCAAATTCAATATCATGTAGGTAAAGTTATAATGAACTACCATATTTTGCGTGATTCTCACACATTTCAGAGATGCGCTTTTTTGAAACTTTCTTCAAATTTCAAAAAGGATCCGAAGTGACCAACAAAATAAAAAGTTACAAAAATTAATTTGTTTCGGAAAACCACCCAGACATGTTAATAAAATCAATATATACTATAAAATGTACGGATGCATAAACAGTCGTCGGTAATTGTTTAAAAAAAAAGTTTATTATTGCGATGAGAACATATTAAAAGATGTCAGTATTGAATTATTATAATTGATTGAATATGGGAAGATAACTTGACTTCAATTACTTACACTTAACTGTACCATTTTTTCAATGCTACATTGCAATGAATAATATGTTTATATAGGATATTATTGCTTTTTAGGCCAAACTATTAAGTAATTAATAATTAATTATGTGTGACGTATGCTATGATTTGGCTGCGCACAGGGGAGTCTTAGGTTGCAACATTTGAAAATTCATTAAATTTGAAATTTAATTGCTAAAATATATTTATATTTAAATATTATGGTTAGATTTATTATTATATTGTGATTGTATTATCAATCTCAATTGTTTAAGTACAACTGTCGAAGCATTCAACTGCCATAAGAATTAATTCAATATGGAAGGTGTTTTTTTCAATGTCGATAACGGGTTTATCGAAGGTGTAGTTAGAGGCTATAGAAATGGTTTACTTACAAGTAATCAATATATCAATTTAACTCAATGTGATACTTTAGAAGATTTGAAATTACAATTATCCTCCACTGATTATGGTAACTTCTTGTCTACAGTTTCTGCCGATGGTTTAACTACATCTGTTATTCAAGATCAAGCTTCTGAAAAATTATATCAAGAATTTAACTATATCAGAGATCAAACTAGTGGTAATACAAGAAAATTTATGGATTTCATCACTTATGGTTATATGATTGACAATGTTGCCTTGATGATTACAGGTACCATTCATGATCGTGACAAAGCTGAAATTTTAAACCGTTGTCATCCATTAGGTTGGTTCGATACTCTACCAACATTATCAGTAGCCACCGATTTAGAATCGTTATATGAAACAGTACTAGTTGACACACCTTTAGCTCCTTACTTCCGTGATTGTTTTGGTGCTGCCGATGAATTAGATGATTTGAATATTGAAATTATCAGAAATAAATTGTATAAATCTTATTTGCACGATTTCTACACTTTTGTTTCTAATGATATTAGTGAACCAGCTCGTGAAGTTATGCAAACCATGCTAAGTTTTGAAGCTGATAGAAGAAGTATTAATATTTCATTAAACTCTTTACAAAGTACAGACATAGATCCAAATTTAAAACGTGAACTATTACCAGATTTAGGAAAATTATACCCAGTAGCATCATACCATTTAGCAGAAGCACAGGATTTTGAAGCTATAAGAAGTACTGTAAGCACTGTATATGAATACCGTGGTATTTTTGAATCTGGTAATTTAGAAGATCATTTTTACCAATTCGAAATGGAATTATGTAGAGATGCCTTCACTCAACAATTTGCTATTAGTACTGTCTGGGCTTGGATGAAGTCTAAGGAACAAGAAGTTAGAAACATTACATGGATCGCTGAATGTATTGCTCAAAATCAAAGAGAAAGAATCAACAATTACATTTCCGTTTACTAATTCATAGCTTCTTAGAAGGAATATACTATCATAAATCATTAAATCTTTAAAATAACAAACAACATTAATATATACAAATATACATATATATTTAAAAAACAAATAAAATATCAAGTAAAAATTAATGCCATCTTCCAATAACTAATACACACACACATATATATATATAGCAAAGTAGATGATTATATGCCTAAGACATCTAAATTTGAAGGGTTTTCTAGATTGTTCGGCTATAAAAATAAAATTAGATCGATGAGTTTAAGGCTTTTTAAAGAATTCAGTCTTACCACATCTGTAAAAAAGAAACCTACAGTACAATAATCAAATAAACACGGATATTAATGAGCAAAGATAATTATAAGAAGATACTACGTTCTAATAAAAAAACAGATGATCATAAAGAAAAACCGTACAATAACAACTATTCTGATATAGTAGAAATTAAATTTACATGGTTAGATTATTTAAGGATCTTAGCCGGTTTATTGCTATGCTGTAGTGTATTATCAAAACTTTTAAGAGGAGAATGGATTCCAGTAAAATTTGGAACTTATAATAAAACTTTTTATAGTACAGATATCCCTGATTACTGGTTAAAAAAGAATATAAAGATACCAATTGCATTCAGTTTAGATGATTTAAAGGCATACAGTGGTGCTAGTGAAAATGAACGTATTCTATTAAGTATTAAAGGCCATGTCTTTGATGTCACTAGGGGTAATTCATTTTATGGGAAATGGGGTGCCTACCAAAAATTTACAGGGACAGATTGTTCAAATATCTTCACTTATTCACAATGGGATATTTCTGCTTTAAATAAAGTTTGTGATTCAAATATAAATAATCTTACCGATGTTCAAATGCAAAGACTTGATAATTGGTTGGATTTCTTTAAAAACAAATACCCTGAAGTTGGTTACGTAAAAGAATTAATTTAACTATATATTTATATTAAAAAATAGGTAATAATACATAATGAATGTATATTTTGGTTTATGATTAATTCTGGGGTATCTTGGTAGAGTCATTAAAATGCAGTCGAAAAGGCTTTAAAAAAGTCTTATCAGTCAAATTCATAGATAATCTGATCTGTGTAAATATGTTGAAACTGCAGCACCAATTAAGTTACTATTTTCTAAGAACTTTAATTGGATTTTTCCTGCAGATAGATGCAATATACTTTGTTGATAATATTCACAATAATTTAAAAATGAACCTACATAACCAATAGTAAGCGTAGTAGGGTTAATAGTGTTACTGTGTTCATTTGTAAATGAGCATATAGCTCGAAGCATTGCTACCAAATAGATAGAAGCTCTATCTATATATATTTTGGCGATGTCACTTGCTGTATCTAAATAATATTCTTTAATGACATCTATTGCTTCATTATTCAAAATTTTACAAAACAATTCACCATCAAATTTAATGGAACAATCATTTTCAACCAATTCATAAGATTGTAAAAGTTTTTGAAATGATAATGATATGTATTTTCCTGATGATATAAATTCCATAGGCATGAAAAGAGAACATATTTCTTTATCCCAATCATATTTGATCAAGTTTATTATATCTTTCCCTAAAAAACCTACTTCACCATTAATCAAAATTTTTTGATCATCACTTTTAAAAGAATTTGTAACAGAAGATTTTTTAAAATCAGGTAAAGCTGTTAATGGTAACTCAAAACAAGAATTAATACCAGTTCCTAAAATTAACGAATAATTGTCATTCTTATTCAAAAACTTGTTTGACAAATGTACAGCTACTGAATCATTTATGATATCACAAACTAGGATTTTCATGTTATTATAGTTTGTGTTATTCTTGGTGATCTTATCGAAAGAATCTTGTAGTATAGTATTCAATGATACATTTTTCAATTCATCACTTAATTCAAAACCTTTACCCATTGTAATAATTTCATTTTTTGAATTTAGAGGAAAACTGAAAGTAGTTGATGCTAATAAATGAATCTCCGAATCTTCAGTTAGTTGTTGATGCACACATTGACAGATCCATTCAACTATATTCTGAAAAAATAGACAATCCACAACTTTTACATTTATTTCAATATTCTCTTGGAAATCAATGATTATTTCTTTATCAGGCATAATGGAAAGTGCTGCTATTTTTAACATTGTTCCACCAAAATCAATTGCTAAATGGCGTACATTATTTTTATGATCTGCTTTCAACATATCGTTATTAATCACTCCACTAGGCAACATAGAACGTTTACTATTATTCAACCTCTGTATCAATTCTTTTTTAAACTTTTCAGTCAATTCATCAATTGAATCTTTTGGCATCAATCTTGTTCTGATCTGCTCCACAATAGAACTATCCACAGTCATATTTATCTTGTAAAATTACAAATCAATTTTTGGGTTTTCAGCAAAAATATCTAGCAACTAATAAAAAATTTTAATCAAGCAACTTGAACTGACCCAAGTATGGATCACAGTCCCTCTAAACCTCTTTTATATGATAACTGACGCCAAAAAGTGAAATATTTTAATTTCAGCCATTATTATATTTTTTTGCTATCTTCGGGTCTTCCATTGATAAAATCGATGTACCTCTAAATATTTCAATGTGGATAGTAATAACTCAAGATAAAAACCAAATTAGCAAACTTACTTATCAGAATAACACTATCATTAGCAACAAAGAGGACAATACTTTATGAAATACTGTTTAAAGATATGATTGAAATCTAAAAGTTTTGATTGTCGGTTTTCTATTCCTCTTGAATTGTAAGAAGCTACATATGAACCCTAGCTACTGCAAGAATTCAGGGTCCAGTCCTCCATAATGTAAAATTATAAACATATTAATCAATTAACCATGCTTGAATTGGAACTTATTGAATGATGTTGATGTCTATCCTAATAGTATTGATCTATTAAAAGCCAATTTTTCAAACTGATACACAGTAATCTCAGTGACACATAAATGAAATTGTTTTGTACCATTCATTAATGATTGAATTAATCTTGGTGGTAGTTATAGTTTTTAAAGATATATAAACTATTATAGAAAAATTTTTAAGAAGGAAATGATTTTATCTCTTTAATAAATAAAATTATCTGTATAATTGTAAGAACGAATAGTGAATAATATGCCATTTGATATTACAAATAGTGAGGAACTGTTAGAACATGATCTTCAACTTTTGAAAAAAAAGTTCTTAAATGCTCATCAAATAGTTAAACAACAATTAAATTTAGGATCACAAGTGGTTGATTTAGAATATAATGATTTGATTAAAAAATTTACTATAATTAATTTACAAGTCAAATCATTATTTGAAGCTTGTAAAAGATATAAATTATCTTTACATTCATTTTTTTATAGTTCAATTAATGTATTAGAATTATTCCATAAATTATTAGATGGTGTCAATTTAGATTCAGTATCTCCAATGAGTGGTGACGTTCAAAATGGTCCAAGTTATGAATTTAAACAAGTAATATCACCAAGAAAAAGAACTCATGAATTATTACAAGAATTTTATAATACTACAGGAATTGAAAGTCTAAGTCAAAAAAAAGTTGATATTAGTAAATTGAACCAACATATTCAAGTAATTGCTCAAAAAGTAGATCAAGATTTAGATTTCTTTGAAAAAAATGTAACAAAACCAATTACAGCAATTGAAAGTATATTATCAAAAGTTTCTAGATACGTTGAAGTTAGATCAATTAAAAATTTAGAAGTTAGTGCTTTAAATGATAAATATGATTCATTTAAAAAAATTTCTAAAACTTTAACAGGTAGACAAGAAGTGGAAAGAATGAAATGCGAAAGAAATTTAAAGAAGGCATCATATAACTTTGAAATAGTTAATAATCAATTGAAGAATCAATTGCCTGTGTTATTCCAATTAATTAACAATTTTGTACAAGAATGGTTTTCCATATATTACTATACTACATTAAGAATATCTTATGCATTACATAATTACAGTTCAAATAATTCTGAATTTAAAAAAATTATTGGTGTGGATCCAAATAATTCTCAACAAATTCGTCACATTTCAAATTCTGATATCTTAGATCAATTCCATGCAACATATAATTATACAAACAAAGAAATTGAAAATTTAAAGATATTAAACTATTGTAATCTTTATAAAGATGCCATTATCAGATCCGAAGAGAGGGACAGAGAGAAATATAAACGATAAATATATACTCAAAATCCATTTAGTTTCAATATATTTTTATTAATACTATATAACATCTAACACATACATAAGTTACTAAAATTTGTCATTTATAAAGTCATCGGACCTTTTTCACATAGTGAAAAACGTAACTAAAAGAATTAAATATTGAAGATTTCAATGAGGTTGAACAATTGAGTTTAATAAACGTTTATATTAAGTTATTACTTGTAATTTCTCTTAATCAATTGAAAAATATAGTGACCAACATATAATCATAAATATGACTGTTAAATCATTTGAAGTCTCTGAACCATTAACATCAAGTTTAAAGGGGTTTGCCTTAGCTAACCCATCTATTACTTTAGTTCCAGAAGAAAAAATTTTATTTAGAACTACTGAAAAATCTAAAATTGCCTTGATTTCAGGTGGGGGCAGTGGCCATGAACCTACCCATGCTGGATTTATTGGTAAAGGTATGTTAGCCGCTGCTGTTTGTGGTGATGTCTTTGCTTCTCCTTCCACTAAACAGATTTTGAATGCTATTCAATTAGTAAGTAAGAATTCTTCAGGTGTTTTATTAATTGTTAAAAATTATACTGGTGATGTCTTACATTTTGGTTTAGCTGCTGAAAGAGCTAGAGGTTTAGGTATCAATTGTCATGTATCTGTTATTGGTGATGATACTGCTGTTGGTAAAGAAAAAGGTGGTATGGTCGGAAGAAGAGCTTTAGCTGGTACAGTTTTAGTTCATAAAATCGTTGGTGCCTTTTCTGAATTGTATTCTGAAAAATATGGTTTAGAAGGTTCCATTGCTGTGGCTAGAATTATAAATGATAATTTAGTTACTATTGGTTCTTCATTAGACCATTGTAAAGTTCCAGGTAGAAAATTTGAAAGTCAATTGAATGAAAATCAAATGGAATTAGGTATGGGTATCCATAATGAACATGGTGTTAAAGTTCTGGATCCAATTCCATCAACTGAAGATTTAATTTCTAAATATATGTTACCTTATTTATTAGATTCAACTGACAAAGATAGATACTTCGTAGATTTCCAAAAAGGTGATGAAGTTGTTCTTTTAATCAACAATTTGGGTGGTGTTTCCAACTTTATCATATCATCAATTGTTTGCAAAGTTACAGATTTTTTAAAGTCCAACTATAATATTACTCCCGTTCAATCTGTGGCTGGTACTTTAATGACTGCTTTCAATGGTAACGGGTTTAGCATTACTTTACTCAATGCTACCAAAGCAACACGAAGTTTGAACAAAGAATTTAAACAAGTTACTTCTGTCTTAGACTTGTTGAATGAAAAAACAGATGCTCCAGGTTGGCCTCAAATTTCTACTGCCAATAATCCTCAAGTAGATGAAAGTATTCTAAAAAATGATGTTAAAGTTAAAGATGCTGGTTCATACAATTTTGATGATTTTTCAAGATGGATGAAGGGAGGTGCCTCTGAAATAATCAAGAATGAACCTTATATCACATCATTAGACGTTTTGGTTGGTGATGGTGATTGTGGTTACACTTTAGTATCTGGTGTCAATGCCATTGTTAGCAAACTGGATGAATTATCGAAAGTATCATTGTCGGAAGCAACTGCACAACTTTCAGACATTATTGAAAGCTCAATGGGCGGTACATCCGGCGGGTTATATTCCATTTTAGTTTCTGCTTTCTCTCACAGTTTAATTAAGTTATGTGAAAATGAACAAACTATTGTTACTTCTGACATTGTTTCAAAAGCTTTTGAAACAGCATTAGAAACATTATACAAATATACTAATGCCAGAGTTGGATCATCTACAATGATTGATGCATTAGAACCATTTGTTAAAGAATTCTCCTCTAGTAAAGATTTCAAAAAGGCTGTTTCAGCTGCTAATGATGGTGCTGAGAAAACTGGTACTTTTGAAGCTAAATTTGGTAGAGCTTCTTATGTCAGTGATTCAAAATCAGTCAAGGATCCAGGTGCTGTCGGATTAGTCACTTTCTTGAAAGGTGTTGAGTCTACTTTATAGTATATATATTATCGATGAGCAGTAGTTTATACCCATATTATCAATATCATATATAACGAAATATTAAAATTAATTGAAGGAAAGTGTTACGCGTGAGAATTTATTTAATTTAAGAACATTGAAATATGATAATTGAATGTGTATACATGAATATGTGAGTTAATAGAACTGTTTTATATTGTTTATAAATTCCAGTTCATCAATAATTGATTGATTGTAATTATACAAACACACTGTAATTTTATATTACAATTAAAGATGAGTACCGATTTTGATAGAATCTATTTAAACCAATCCAAAAGTAATGGTAGGTTTCGTATTGCTGATTCAGGTTTAGGTTGGAAAGCTGCCACTAGTGGTGGTTCAGCTGCCAACAAACCAAAGGCTCCTTTCTTACTTCCAGCTACCGAATTGTCCACTATTCAATGGAGTAGAGGTGGTAGAGGTTATGAATTGAAGATTAACACTAAGAACCAAGGTGTAATCCAATTAGATGGTTTTTCTGAAGATGATTTCAATTTAATTAAAGGTGATTTCCATCGTAGATTCAATATTTCTGTTGAACACAGAGAACATTCTTTACGTGGTTGGAATTGGGGTAAGACTGATTTGGCCAGAAATGAAATGATTTTTGAATTGAATGGTAAGCCAACCTTTGAAATTCCATATAATCGTATCAACAATACCAATTTAACAAATAAAAATGAAGTTGCAATTGAATTCGATATTCAAGATGAATCATACCAACCAGCTGGTGATGAATTGGTTGAAATGAGATTTTATATTCCTGACGCTGTCAAGGAAGAATCAGAAGATGACCAAATTAAAAACGAAGGTGATGAAACAGTTAAAAACGAAGGTGATGAAACAATTAAAAAGGATGAAGATGAAGATGTTGACATGGTTGATGCTGATAAGGAAGTTGCTGAAGAAAAAAGTTTGGCTGAAACATTTTATGAAGAATTAAAAGAAAAAGCTGACATCGGCGAAACTGCTGGTGATGTTATTGTTTCTTTCCAAGATGTTTTCTTTACTACTCCAAGAGGTCGTTATGATATTGATATTTACAAGAACTCCATTAGATTGAGAGGTAAAACATATGAATACAAGTTGCAACATCGTCAAATCCAAAGAATTGTTTCTTTACCTAAAGCAGATGACATGCATCATTTGATCGTATTAGCTATCGAACCACCATTACGCCAGGGTCAAACTTCATACCCATTCTTGGTTCTACAATTCCAAAAAGATGAAGAAACTGAAGTTCAATTAAACTTAGATGATAAAGACTATGAAGAAAACTACAAAGATACATTAAAGAAACAATATGATGCTAAAACACATATTGTAATTAGCCATGTCTTAAAGGGTTTGACTGGTCATAGAGTAGTCGTACCAGGTGAGTATAAATCAAAATTCGAACAATGTGCTGTATCATGTTCATACAAGGCTAATGAAGGCTACTTGTATCCATTGGACAATGCTTTATTCTTCTTAACCAAACCTACATTGTATATTCCTTTCTCAGATATCAGTTCTATTAACATATCAAGAGCTGGTCAAACAACCACCTCTAGAACATTTGATTTGGAAGTAATACTCCGTTTTAACAGAGGTACAACTACCTTTGGTAATATTAGTAAAGAAGAACAGCAATTATTAGAACAATTTTTGAAATCAAAGAACTTAAGAGTTAGAAACGAAGAAAAAGAAGCTCAAGATAGATTACAAACTGCCCTTGGCTCTGATAGTGATGACGATGGTGACCTTAACATGGGTTCTGCTGGTGAAGATGATGAATCTGTTGACGAAGAATTCCATGCCAGTTCTGATGATGATGATGATGTTGCTGAAGAATACGATTCTGATGCTGCTGATAGCGGAAGTGAAGATGAAGAAGGTAGTGATTCTGAAAGACCAACTAAAAAACCAAAGGTTGAATAGATGTAAAATATTAAGATAAAATAAAATTGAAGTTTGTATATAAACTATATGTTTTTAAAACAGTTAAATTACTGAAAATAGTTTTTACTTGAAGTAATTTAATATATAAATTAATATAAACTAATATAAATTAAGATATCATGTTTTATACAAAATCAACCTCGGTTCGGTTCGGTAAAATATTATTAACATCTGAACTAATGAAAAATTATTGTTCAAATTATACATATTATTAATGATGGCTATTTGTCTAAACAGTTTTTATTACACTGATAAGGTCATTGCCAATATATATAATATTATTTAAATGATAAATGACTATAGATGGAGGAAAAGGGGAATTTAAAAGATGACTTAATTATCTTAAAGGATATGTATCCTGAGTTAGAATTAAATATAAATATTAGCGATGAGCTAGAAGCTTTTCCAAAAAAAATTCAGGGTAGTTTACCTTTCAAAATATCTCTACCACATGATATTCTCATACAGTTTGATGATAATGAAATTACTCTTTCAAAATTGGAAACTGATGTACTTCTTTTCAAGATAGAAACCGATTTATATCCATCTTTACAGCAAGGTATTTCTTTAGAAATTAGCTCTAGATGGATGACTTCAGTTGATAAAGATTTTATTTTCCAAAGTATTCATAAGGAATTTGATGAAATAACTGATCCAAGTAACGAATACTATGATTCTTTTACACCAATATTGATGTTAATATTTAGTTATCTAACTGATGAGGTATCGTCAGTGCTGTTTTCTGGCAATAAACATATCTGTAAAAGCATAGAAGAGTTTGATAACTATAAGAGAATATCAGCTGTAGTTGAAGAGGAAGACATTACTAAGACTAACTTTGAATGCTGCATTTGTATGGATACAAAGAAAGGGAGCAGAATGATTAAGCTTCCTTGCAATAATGGAAATAATCATTTTTTATGTGAAGCTTGCACCGAATCTTATTATACAAAAATGATAGAAGAAGGAAATATAGTTAATGTCAGATGCCCTGAATGCCCATATCAAGAAATAAATCTTGAAGCCTTTAAAGATTATAGAGAGATGAAAATAGCTTTATTCACACCTTCTATTCCATTTGAATTTTTCGAAGGGATTTTGAGTGATGGCATTGCAAACAGATATAAAGAACTCTTTTATTCTCAAATGTCTGTAAAATTGTCAAAACATTGCACATATGCATGTGCTACATGTCGTCGTTGTGATAAATGGTGTGTAAAAGAAGACCTAGATGACCCAATGATTCATTGCTTAAATTGTGATTTTGTATTTTGTTTTGATTGTTTACACTCATGGCATGGTTATACCAATAAATGTGGTAAAAAGGTGAAGATACCAGACGAAATAATTATTGAGTATATGGATGAAGAAAATGAGATTAATGAAGAAAGAAAGAAAGAATTAGAAGCAAAGTATGGTAAAAAAGTATTAGAAGCAGAAGTGAATAATTTCCTTGCAGATAGAATGTTAGACTTAGCAATTGAGGAAGAAGGTTCAAATTTACAA
Organism: Vanderwaltozyma tropicalis; assembly: GCA_030555675.1. Classification (NCBI taxonomy): domain Eukaryota; kingdom Fungi; phylum Ascomycota; class Saccharomycetes; order Saccharomycetales; family Saccharomycetaceae; genus Vanderwaltozyma; species Vanderwaltozyma tropicalis. The sequence goes on from JANIWO010000001.1 coordinate 272,894, forward strand.
AGGTGTGCAAATTGTAAAGTAGTTGTTCAACGAAGTGAAGGTTGTAATAAGATGAAGTGTGCTGTATGTGGTTATCTTTTTTGTTTTATATGTGGCACACTTTTATATCCAGAAGATCCATATGAACATTTTAGAGAGGCTTGGTCAGAGTGTTATGGGCGATTGTTTGAAGGTATGGAAGGTAATGAAGATTAATTGATATACTATTTTTTAAAATATGTCCTAAAAGTCTTATATACTATGTTTTATGGAGAGATTAATTATTGATGGAAGTGTCTCTATGTTACACTTGTTTAATGCTTATTTCGTCATTTTTGGGTGAATCTAATGACTTCTTTATTATACCTACAGAGTCAAGTACTGGAGTCTTAATACTATAGTGGTTAGAAGTTATAAAAGCCAATGGTATGTATATCCATTGAAACGAATATCTAATACAGGAACAGATAAACCCACTACCAATTCTTACCTTTAGCATTTCCCAACCTGTTGATGTCATTTCTGAAGACTCGGGTTCGAACATTTTCAGTAATGCAATGTAAAATAATTTCCCTATGAATGATGTTGAGGCTAATATAAGAAGTAGTGAACTTGTAATTTTTATGGCTTTGGGTACAAAATAATGCTTCTTGCCTAAAATTAATACGAATCCAAATGTAATAACAGCGACAAGACATGTTACTCCGACCATTATCTCACATGTATGAATATAGTAAAATATTTTATTGTACATCATAAGTCCATACACAAGAAACACACCATTCTTATAGGAATTAAGAGTTTTCTCTTGAGAATCAGTCATGTCAAAATTATCATTACCAATTAAAAGTTTTGAAAATGAATTGTTATGACGCTCGTCACTTCTTAGAAACTTGAACATGGATGATAGTGATAGGTGGTAGGTAAATACCAGAGAATCACCAAGTAATCTGGTGTTTTCTTTATGCCTTGATGATAATTTACCTAATTGTATTCCAATGTCTTTGACTAGTAAACCAAATATATCTAATCCTGAATTATTACTTCCTATACAATATTCTTTTATATCATATGAATATTTACAATATCCAAAATGATTAACACTATATTTATTTGTGAAACTAAATGTATTAACCAAATTTTCGTCATCATATATTCGTGGTTGAGGAATTTCATTTGACCATCCCATATCAATGGTTAAATATGATATTAATTTTAGAAATTCATGTAAACTAAGAATAAAATCATGTGCAATATTTGATCCATCAACAATTTCAAATTTGAATTGTGGAGCACACACTGATAAATTTCCTGAAGATATACATGTAAAATCAGGTATATACAACACAATATGTGTCAAAGTAATACCAAACAATAATGCCCATACGATGAACCTTTTAAATATTAACATACCATTTATTTTAATAATCTGATATATCTATTTATTTAGTTAAAAATATTTCTACTTAGCTATACTAATAACTATCAAGACATCTACCTATAGATACAATGATTAATAATGTTTATATATATATATTTATATATAACGACACAAACAAAATCCTATCAAATCAATCAATTCTCCAAATTCAAATTCATATATTTTTAACTATACTTCAAGTTTTCAAAATATAGAGTAATTACAGGTATTGCCATATATATTCTTACTCGAATGATATCCATTTTATCTTTTTTTATAATTTGTGTCATTTGTTATATTATTTGGTGTTAAAACATCGCGAAATTATGATTATAATCAAGAAAAATATTGATTTAAAAAATATTTGATAAATAATGAATGATTCATTAAAATGTTGAATTGTAACATTATATAATCATTATTTAAAAGCACAATTAAGCAATTGAGGATATTGGTAACAGTTTTGTTCTCATATTGATAAAAAATGACTGATAAGCTTGGAGAATCTGAAGGATGGCAAATAATAAAAACTGATGAACATGGTAAGATAATAGCTCATGAGAGAAGACGATCTAGGAGAGCAGGCATTGAGAAGATATATCTTCAAAGGGAATCAGATGGTGTTACATTAACTCGTGGTGATAGTATTATTGTAAATGATGGAGCTACAAATACATATTCTGTGTATTTAATCAACGAAATCCGAGTAAATCAGATTGATCATCCAGTTCAAATTATCGCTTTTACTTATTTAAGATGGTTTGAATTGAAACCTCGATTATATTTTGAACAATTGCAGCCAGAAGTAATTGAATCAGGCAAATCTGATGAATATTATAGACAAAAATTTTTTGATGAAGTAGATAAAGATGAACTATATTTAACTGCAGAGCAGGAAGCACTTTTACCAAAAGATTTTATAGCTGTAGCTGATATTGTTAGTGATCAAATATGGAAAACAAAGAGAAACAAAGTTCCTGATAAATCTTTTTTTGTTCGTTATATGTGTGAACCATCTGCTGACAATTTCATAGATATTGATTTTGAAACAGAGAAAAGGAAAATAATTAAGCAAGATGCAAAATCAGCTGAACAATACTTGAAAAGGGTTTCCACTCCAACAAATTATAGATCCAGAATAACTACATCTGTATCAAATACCATGCCCAAACTACTTATTAATACAGGAAAACAGAAACCTAATGTAAAATTAGAAACAAACTCGCTAAAGACAAGTAATATAAAAAGTACTTATGATATTCCAATTAACCATGCTAAAAATTCTATTCCATTATTAAATATTAGAAACAATTCTTTGAAAGAGATTACACCAAAATCATCTCAAATTTCGAGTGAATTATCTGTTTTAGATCAAAAGGATAGTATTGCGAATGCAACTATTACATCCGTTGATATCGATAGTGATTCTTCTGAAGAAAATGAAAGTGTATTCTTGCCAGAAAAATCATCAGAAGATAGCGAAATTGAAAATGCAAACAAGAGAACTCTAACAGCTGAAACATCTTCTCCAAAACAGGCTAAATTAACTATAAGTTCAAATCCAAAACCATATATTATTAATACCAATCAATCTCCTGAAAAAACTATAAAATTGAGAACAGATTACAATAGCTCACTATTTAAGTCTTCTAACACTGAACAACAAGGGAAGTTTGATAATCGTATTCTGAAGAAATATGCCAGTTTATCCATGCGAATCGAAGCTCTAACTGATAATAATGACAAGTTAGTTAATTCCTCTATTAAAACTTTAAATGATAGAAACTATGCTAAAGTTAAAAATACTTTAAGCAATGAGCCGTATAATAAACATGAGGTGATTAGTTCTGAAATGGCTACAGAGAGTCAAAGTTTGATTGGAAGAAGGTTACCATTAAATCATACAGCCAGTAGAGTTTTAGGGAGAAACAAAGAGTATATGCAGATTATAAATGAAATTCATGATAGTGTAAAAAACAACTTAAATACTGTGATTGATGTTACAGGAGAGTCGTTTACCGGTAAGACATTTACAGTTAAGACAGTTCTAAATGAATTGGAAAAGATTGCTAAGAATACTGATGTACCTTTCCTTAAATGTGTTCAATATGATTGTAACAGTAACTTGTCACTTCGAAACTGTTATAAAACATTATGGCATCAAATCTCTGGGGAAGAAAAAGATGATGAAGTTGCTCTGTTGTCTTTAAATTTCTACTTTAAAGATATTCCACCCAATCGTAAACGGCCAGTTATTATATTTATTGATCATGTCAGAGTTAAAAATGATAGTGATATTGATTTGGTGAAGAAAGTATTAGAGTGGAGCTCTTTTGATAATGCCAAACTGACTGTTGTTATAGCTTCAAGAATTTCAAGTATTACAGATTTAGTGTTGTCCCAAACTATCAAAGAAAGATTAAATATCAAATCCATCCACTTTGAAAAGCATTCAAAGAAAGAGTTAAATGATATAGCAAAGTTTGAACTATTAGGTCTAAAATATTCATTTTTTTTATTTGATAATGTAACAAAATCTATTAAACAATATACTTCCGATAACGAATCAAAAAAAAATATTAACACTAATTGTCAACGATATAAAATAGCTGTTGAAGATTCCCAATTTAGTGATTGTTCTGAATTGATAGCTTCCAATAGTATTGACATAAAGACAGTATTACTTATTATTGAACGTGCTCTTCATACTGCAATAACAGAACATGGCGTTAATTCAAATAAAATAACACTTGACATGTTTGATTTTGGAAGGGCAATTGATGAACTTTTCTTAACTGAAGATTTTAAGATGATAAATAAACTACCAGTTTTGTACAAACTTGTTTTAAAAGCAATTTTAAATATCTCTCAATTTGATGACAGTGGTATATTTCGAAATAAAAATGACATAAAAAAAGAAATTTTGAATTTATTAAATTCAAAGAATCCTATAAAATATATTGTTTCTATTAATATGCTATTATTTGGCAATGATATGAATAATGAAACGAAAACCACAGTCGAAGACTTGGATATATTATCATTAGATTATATATTTCAAGTGCTAAAGGATAAGAAATTAGTAAGAGAAGAAATTAATCATGATGGTGATAAAACAGAGAATATACAATTAATAAGCCCGAATACCGTTAAAAGGGTACTTTCTATATGGAAATAATATCTTCTCATTTTGTAGAAGGACAATACTTATTTTATATATGACGGAGGTTTATATTAATAATCGTATATATAAAAATTCAATTAGTCAATTTTGATTAAGTAATTTCTATTTATAAGAGTAGATCACTATTGTGCTGATGATGATGATTATGACTATTAGGATTATTTTTATTTTATATGATATAGTCGTTATGACTATAATGCAGTTTAAACAATTAACCTTATATGTTTTTCAATAGTTGAAAATTAGTAATTGTTATTTATATTTACGAGGATGCAGATGCAGATGAATTTGATGCCCCTTTCTTATATTTCTTTGGTGAACCGGAACTATTCCCTGAAGATTTATATATTAATAGAGGATCACCAATCTCATTTATTTCTGGAAGTGTCAAAGTCAAATTAAATATTTTTGATAGTGCAATTTTAAATATTTTTTGAACATTAATTGATTTTGCTGTTGAACAAAAAATTAATGGAGCATTCATAATTTGTGCATATTCCATACTTGTTCTAGATATTTGATCTTGATAATTTTGATTTAAATCAACAAATAAATCATATTTTGTTCCAACTAATATCGGTACTGCTGCTTCATTTAACCCATTTGCTTGTCTATACCATTCTTTTACAGAATTTAAAGTTTCTGGTCTTGTTAAATCAAAGAGGAAAACGATTGCAGATGAACCAACTGATGCAATTGGTAACATGTTAATAAATTCCCTTTGACCACCAAGATCCATTAATGAAAAAATAATATCAGTGGAACGTATACTAACTTTCCTCTTTAGAAAATTAACACCAAGAGTTTGAGTGTATTCTTCATCAAAAACATTTTGTACATATTTTACCATTAGTGAAGTTTTACCCACTTGAGCGTCACCGACTAACCCAACTTGAACCTCTACTTGGTTTCTAAGTTTTGGCAAACCTTGAGCCGATTGTTGTTCGGACATAATGTTACCAACAATTTATTGAATGGAATGGAGAATAATCCCTTTTTGTTTTTACCTTGTCTCTAAAATAAATTCGGTATATCTAGTTTCCCCAGATACCTCTATATTACACTAGTTCAATTAGGAGAAAAGCGCTAGCAAAAATCCTAACTAAATATCAGAAAAGAGTCAGGCTACAACCACAGTGTGCTAATATATCACACGACCACTAACACCTACTCTTGCACTTTAATCAAGTTAATAAATTATTCTTTATACATACATAAATAATAAATATCTGTATATTTCCAAAATTTGACTTTTTTTTGGCAAAATCTACATGTTGCCGTTACCCGGAAACATCAACATAGAACAAACAAGTGACTGTTCCAAAAGTGGTGTCTGTCACCCGTGCATCCGCAAATAATACATGCACCCAGACATCTACATAATTGGATTTGGTTTTTTTAAAAATATAATATTTTGGAATATTTAATAACGCGCGTTCGATAGACCCTGCTAGATTCATCGGTTAGGAAGCGTTGTAACGCGTTCCCTTTCCCCCAAAGCTAGGCAGAAAGTTTTAATGGTTTCTCTGCCTAGCGTAGGAAGGAAGCTCAGCTTGGTACCAGTACACATAGTGATCCGGGACAGTGTTCCTCTCAGCAACAGTAACAAATATTATTTTGTGAAATTTTCAAAGCTCATCGCTGAAACTTTTACAGGTTTTGTATGGTGAATATTGTTAATTGCCAGCAGTAAGCTATGTTAACCTTATCGAATTTGCATAATATACTATTGAATTAATAGTTTAATAACAATTTGTATGATTGAATAATTATATGTCTCTTTGTTTAGTGAATTGAGTGTAATTTTGAGTGGGTACTCAAATTTCATTAAACAATATTGCTTGTATTATTGAGAAATCTACTGAATTTTATTAAATATTTGTTTAATATACATATTTTACAGTATTAAATTATTATTTAAAGGCTTTAATATTTAGTTGTTGATTAATTATTAAAAGAGACCCAAGTAATCATCACAAACATGGCTGTTGGTAAGAACAAGAGACTATCCAAGGGTAAGAAAGGTTTGAAGAAGAAGGTCGTTGACCCATTCACCAGAAAAGAATGGTTTGACATCAAGGCCCCATCTACTTTCGAAAACAGAAACGTCGGTAAGACTTTAGTTAACAAATCTACTGGTTTGAAGAACGCTGCCGATTCCTTAAAGGGTAGAGTTGTCGAAATCTGTTTGGCTGACTTGCAAGGTTCTGAAGATCACTCTTTCAGAAAGGTCAAATTGAGAGTTGATGAAGTCCAAGGTAAGAACTTGTTGACTAACTTCCACGGTATGGATTTCACCACTGATAAGGTTAGATCCATGGTTAGAAAGTGGCAAACTTTGATTGAAGCCAATGTCACCGTTAAGACTTCTGATGACTACGTCTTGAGAATCTTCGCCATTGCCTTCACCAGAAAGCAATCTAACCAAGTTAAGAGAACTGCTTACGCTCAATCTTCTCACATTAGAGCTATCAGAAAGGTTATCTCTGAAATTATGACCAGAGAAGTCCAAAATTCTACTTTGGCTCAATTGACCTCTAAGTTGATTCCAGAAGTTATCAACAAGGAAATCGAAAACGCTACCAAGGATATCTTCCCATTGCAAAACATCCACATTAGAAAGGTTAAGTTATTAAAACAACCAAAGTTCGACTTAGGTGCTTTGATGGCTTTACACGGTGAAGGTTCTGGTGAAGAAAAGGGTAAGAAGGTCTCTGGTTTCAAGGATGAAGTTTTAGAAACTGTTTAAGTTAACTAAAAATTTATTAACGAATAGAAACTTATAAAGATCATGATTTAAATTTAAAATTTTAAATCTTCTCTTATCATTTTAATTCATTACCATTTCAATAGCAATAAAGCAATTATATATAATATACATAAAAATTGTATAATTTAAAGATTAAATTTAAAAAGATTTTTGACAGTATGTAAATACTTTTATATGATACGAATTTAAATGATATTAATTATATTACATGAATGCATTATTTAATTATAAGATGATATTAGATTTATTCAGACATATTTACATCATCATTTTCTATGTTTTCATCAACTCCAGATAAATTATTCTCTGAGGGACTCTCATTTTCAATATGATTGGATTGATACTCCAGTGTTTGTTCAGGATTCTCATTAATTGCAGTTTTATCAAATATTTCTTCCCCATCATTTACAGCAGCATTATCTTCTATAATATCCTCTTCGAGTATTTCTTCTTCTTCTGGCACATTTATATCATGCTCTTCCTTTTCTTCCTCATCATCATCTTCAGACATATTGTCATCACTCAGTATATTTTCATCTTCCTTATCAGAACTCATTACTTCTTCTTCTTCAGCTTCCATTCTTGTATTTCTAACATATCTACTACGAGCTTCATCCAATTCTTCATCTTCATCCTCTCCAGCTTCATTTGTGTCAATAACCATATCCCTTTTAATATATTCTTCTTTTAATACATTAGATAATTTTGTAAAAATGTCAGCATCCTTTAGCCATTTATCTTTATATGATAACAGATCTGTGGACAATTTCTTTATATCGTTTTGCATTAACTGATTGACAGATTTCAACTCTTTAGGACCTTTATTAAAGTTATCAAACACACGATATTTTGTTTCATCATCATTAGTATCAGTACCATGAACTTTTAAATATTTTATAGATATCAATTTATTAGTTAGTTCTTGACCAAGTTGTTCATTCCATTCTCGACGTGAAGCAGTTAAATATGTCTTGCCAATAGCTAACAACTCAGTTTCTCTATTAATCATACCTACTGAGTTGTATAGATCTCGTAGCCTGGAAGTACGTTGACGCAATAAACTTCTTGAATCAGATAAAATAGGCAGAGATGACTCTACATGAGAAGCCATACCTTCTACTGTAAATTCGTTGGATTGTTCCCAATTTTCATAAGCAGCTTTCTTATTTTCAATTGAGTTTTGTAATTCAAAATATCTTAATTCCAAAGATTGTTCTAATTCAGAGATATATTCACTGTCAAACCTTATATCAGAACCTTCAGCGTCAGTTTCTGGTAGTGTACCACTTAATATAACATTAGATAGTTTGGTTACTTTGCTTAATATATCAAGGTAGCCATTGAAGGGAGCATCCACTTCGCTGTATTCAACTTTTTTTTCAACTAATCTAACCTGAGATGCTGTTAGTGATGCCAATACCATTTCTAAAGGATGTTAAAGTGAAATTCAATAACGATACCAATCAACCAATGTATTGATGGATAATGTATATAGTTCCTTCTCACAACAAATTAAACTATCAAAGTATTACTTTAACTATATACTTACATACATAACAACATTAAATTTTGATATTGGAAAACTGATATTCCAATACCGAATATTTGAAATATTTCAATATTTGATGAATTTTAAATAGAATTAAAGGTTTAAACTTAGTTATTATTCATAAATAGATAGGAGTATAACACTCACAATATTGAACGGCCAAGTTAATATGGTAGTTGAAGATCAATTGTATTTGTTGCTTACTGTGTTCGCCTCTCGTGGTGATTCAGCTAACCTAAAACTATTAAACTCATATTTCAATACATCAACTGAGTATTTAGATGCTATTTGTATCTTATGTCCAGAATTAGTCGACCCAAATGAATTAAGATTTGTGCTTGAAGAAAATAGCAGACAAATCGAACATCAATCTGATGAAAGTGATGGTAAAGAATTACTTATTAAGCTCTTAGAATCAGACAGTAAATTGATTCCAATTGTAGAAGTCGATATTAAAACTGTAAGTGATAGATGTGAAGTAGCAAAAGACTTCATTAATAAGAAAATTGCAGAATTAGAATTGGATGATCATTCTAAGTTTTCAAACTGGAAATCTGTTTGGTTAAGAAAGCGTATGTTATATTGTAATGAATTTAATCCACATAACGTGTTGTTTAATAAGCCACTTTGGAATGAATTGATTTCTAAAGATATTGAATTTAAAGGTTGGATTCATGGTATAATTGAACCTTTGGATAGTATTAAGAATAGACAACTTAAGGATTTATTAAAAATTAAAACTTTTGAAACTTATACTGTTTCAGACGTTATAAATCTAATTCTAGAAAATAGATTTAATGATAATGATGATGCATTAAGAAATGAGTTACTTCCCTATCTAGAATATAAAAAATCTTATGAATTTTTTATTGAAAATATATTCACCGTCGAACGTTTCCCAATTAACTCACAAGATAATTACTTATTATTTAAACAACTCTACGATGCTTTGATAGATAAAATTCCAAAACAATACAAGAATCAATTTGAAGAAGTTGTCTTACAAATATTGTACGAAAATAGCAAAGCTTTTATTGAACTCGCATCAATAATGGAATTTGAAGATTTTGTTAATAAAATTGACGAAAATACAGGAATAAAATCAGTTGGTATCACAGCTAAGGACTTAAAATATTATGCCAATTATATGCATGTTTTGCTTCAAGATTATAGTTTAAAGGATGTTTATGCTATTACTAAGGAAAATGATTCAAAACAATTGGCTCATTTTGCATCTGCTGTAAAGCTATTACTTACCCAACGTAATGGTAGAAATTTGAATATCTCAACCATACAATCTATTTCAACTTTAATTAATGACTCTAATAGAAGTGACACTAGAGTATTTACCCAACTCACTATTGATATTCAAGTTTCCGTTTTGATTGAAATTTTGTTAGAATTAGGGGAATTCGATATATTACAAGATTTTGTTACCTCTCATAATTCTAAATTAGAGGAAAATGTTTTGGAAAAATATTTCTGGCATTTCTTTAACAATGCATCCAATGGTTTAAGTACAAGACCAGAAATGATGAAAGCAGAAAGAACTTTACAATTATTACTTATTCAAAATGAAGAAAAATTTCAATATCTCAAAAGTTTATTAGAAGTTACAGATATTATTTCACATTATTCCATTAACCTAGGTAAAGGAATTCCATTCAAGCCTTCTAATTTATTTGATTTCAAATCTAACCCTGCTCAAATTATCACAATCCTATTGGAACTAAACAAAGATCTTTATAAAGATTTCGAAACAACATCCAGAATTTTAAGGGGATTATACAAGGGTATGCAAATAGATAGTGATACTGAAAGAATTGATGCATTTAATCAAATTTTGGTTGCTCATATTGATTATGCATTGGCAAATGTAGACTTTTCTCTTGCGTTCAGAAAGGCAAAAGATCTGTTGAAAAATGAAAATATTTCCCAGTATTGGGCAACTATCTTTCAAGTTGGTAAGTTCATGAATCCAAACTGGATAGATAATGAAACACCAACTGAAATCATATTTTTACAACTTGAAATTCTTGGTGATTTAATGCATGTCTGCCCTCCAGATGAATCAGAAGCTATTATTTCACAATGGAGTTCTTTAGAACTAGAATTAACAACTAGAGATCTTAATAATGATAAATATTCACTAAGGAACAGTGAAGAAGATGATTTTTCACAAGTTACAAATATGTTAAATGGAGTTTCTAACAGTGTAACAAATTTTCTTACAAGTACTTTAAATTAGATGCTAGTTGTCTATTGCATTTTAATAATAATACATAATTTTACATACTTTAGTATATAGCTATGTTTGTATTAATTTTGATTATTATCTAATTTTATTCTTCTATTTATTTGTAGTTGTATTTGATTTGTTAACTGCATTTCGTTTCTGTAGCATAGCAATAATACCACCTCCACTTCTTGATGTTCTGGAACCTATCTGTATTCTTGATGTACTAGATTTTTTTGATAGCATCATTGCAATCGGTGTTATCTTAGGAACTAAAGGTTCTTTCTTGACACTACCGAATGTCTTCAATGCATCGTCTGCAGAAATTAAGGTAGCATAGAAATTTACAACTTTTTGATGGGTTTCAATTTTTTTCTTATCAAAATTCAAAACTTGTAGCCCATCTCTAGATACAGCCCTTGATAGCGCAACATAGGTTTGACCTTTTTCAAAAACTCTCTTTAGATCTACTTTTAACTTTGGTAGTGTTTGACCTTGTGATTTATGGATAGAAAGAGACCATGCAAGCATCAATGGTAATTGTACTCTGGAAACTAATGAGACTTCTTTTTCATCTTCAATAGCCCAATCTTCTGGTTCTACAAGAACTAATCTATTTGATAGATCTGATGTTTTAAAATTAACTAAAGGCAACTTCCTTTGACCAGTTGATGATTTTTGAAGGAGAATAAATATTTCCTTCTTTAAATTTAAAGCTTCAGGATCATTATTAAAATTTTCGGATGAGATTGCAGTATTTTTTAAGATATTAAATAATTCTTCTGAATCAATTTCGACGTCATTTGGATCAGATCTACAAAATTCATCTTTTGACATTTTATTTCTAATAGGCTGATCAGCTCCTTCAGAATTTTCTCTAAGGACTCTAGCTGTCAATAATTCAATATTACCTTTATATTGTTGTAATTCCTGAATACTCAGATGATCAGAATTTTTCAATACTGTTTCATAGAAAGCAAATGAATCATTATCAACAAATGCTAAAACTTTACCAAGTGAACCATTTACTAATGTTTCATCAACATTTTTTATCATCATAACTTGAGCACCAATCTTAAGATTTAAACATTTTGGAGCCATAAAATTTTGTAATAATTTTTCTCTCATATCATTATCTTTTAAAGTACCACCATCAATAGCATTAAATGTATGTGTTTCACCTGGTAAACTTGCTAATCTTGTACTATTTGCCCTTTCTACTTCATTTCTAGTACAATATAGTTCGGCGGGTATAATTTCATCTTGTACTAACGGTCTTGCTAATTTTTGAAACTCAATTTCAGTATCTTGATCAATAGATCCCATACGTAATTTATTTAACATATCAATAAACTTTAAATCACCTTTTTGTCTAAAGATTTTCTCTAGTTTAATTGAAATTTGGAATCCAGTTTTCCAAAGTTCTGATTCGAATGCATATTTTGTTATATTACCTTTTGTTACAGGAGGTAATTGAAAGAAATCACCACAAAAGATTAATTGAATATTACCAAATGGATTTTTATTTTTTCTTATCTTTTGAGCAATAAAATCTAATTTATCTAATAATTCAGAATCAATCATTGAAATTTCATCAATAATCAAAGTACTGATATTTTGCCAACGATCTCTATGTTTTTTTGATCTTTTCACTTTATTGACTAATGATTCAGGGTCACCTACCCCAAGACCAATACCAGCGAATGAATGTACAGTGACACCACCAATGTTACACGCTGCTAATCCTGTTGATGCAGTAACTGCAACTTTATAAATACCATGAATTTTTTTCAATTCTACAATTAATTCACGTAATAAAACAGATTTACCAGTACCTGCACTACCTGTATAAAAAATGTTATGACCTTCCTTTGCTAATTTAATAATATTTTTTTGTTCCACAGATAAATTAATTCCATTTGTTATTGAAGTTTCAGAATCTGGAGTAATTGATTCATGTTGCGATTGACTTTGGAGATCTGGGGTCGGTATCGATTCGTTCTCACTTTGAGATAGCTCAGAATTTGATCTAATAAATAATGATTTCCTTACTGGAACGATTGAAGCATCTTTAATATCATTTGAATCATCAAGTACTATGATTTCATCTGTTGATTCATTCTCGATTTTAAACCTTTTATAATTATTTTTCACATATGGTGCAAAATATGGCGATGAAGTATCCCCCATTACTTGTTGCTATACCTTATTGTGTTCCTAAACGTTTACTATAACTATTTTTACAAGATGTAATTATTATTCAATTTATATAATATATTATTATTGTTATATGATTCAATACGCGTTAAATGACAAAATTTAATTAGCGATGAGATGAGATGAGTTGAATACAAGTATTAGCATAAGTATTAAATGTATTTTATTTTAAGAACAAGATATATATATATATATATATATATATAACTAATGATTAATTAGTGATTTGAGATAGGAGCATTTGGTAATTCTTTTAAACATTTTTCAATAATATCAATACCTTTTAATAAATCAGATTCTGAAATGACTAAAGGTGGAGCTAATCTAATAATATGTTGATGAGTTGGTTTTGCTAATAATCCATTATCTTTCATTAATAAACATAAATCCCAAGCAGTTCTACCATTTGCCTTTTTCGGATCGATGACAATTGCAGTTAATAAACCTTTACCTCTAACTTCAGAGATCATACCATTTGAAGTAGTTGAATTTTTCAATGAATTTAATTTTGATAATAATAAATCACCTAAAATTTTAGCTCTTTCCACTAAATTTTCATCTCTAATAACTTCTAAAGCAGCAATTGCTACACGAGAAGATAATGGATTACCACCATAAGTAGAACCATGAGAACCAGGAGGTAAACATAACATAATTTCTTTTGAAGATAAAACGCAAGAAACTGGCAATACACCACCTGAGATTGCTTTACCTAATAAGACGATATCTGGTTTAATTTGTGTAAAATGTTCATAACATAATAATTTACCAGTTCTACCAATACCTGTTTGAATTTCATCGACAATTAATAAGATATTATATTGTTTACATAATTTTTGAACATTTGCCAAATAATCCATTGGTGGTACAACAATTCCAGCTTCACCTTGAATTGGTTCTAATATAATTGCGGCAATTTTATCACCAAATGATTCACAAGCTAATTTAATATCATTAATATTACCGAATTTAATCTTATGATTAAAATTATTTGGTAAATTTGCACAAACATTTGGTAAAAAGGGACCAAAATTTTTCCTTGAATCCAATTCATCTGTAGATAATGAAATTGCACCAAATGTTCTACCATGGAAATTTCCCTGAGCACCTAATATAATTACTTGATCTTCTGGAATTTTTTTAATTTCATAACCCCATCTTCTTGCTAATTTTAAACCTGTCTCTACAGCTTCAGCACCTGTATTCATTGGTAAAACCATATCATAATTGAAAAAATTTGTAACAAATTTAGCAAAATTTGCATAAACATCATTTGAAAAAGCTCTTGAAGATAAAGTTAGTAATTTTGATTGTTCCACTAATGCATTAATGATATGTGGATGACAATGGCCTTGATTGACAGCTGAATAAGCAGATAAAAAATCTAAATATTCATTATTTTCAGGATCCCAAACTTTTGCACCTTCAGCTTTATGGAATACTACAGGTAATGGATGATAATTATGAGCAGAATATTTTTGCTCATAATCAATAGTTTGTTGAGTAGACAAATTGTTAACAGACATGATTGTTGTGAGTGCTGTGAGTGTTGTGAGTGTTACAAGTATGTGTTACAAGTATTTATTACAATATAATTAGCTATTTATATATTAATTAATTTGTGGTGATATTACAATTATTATTAGATAGAGGGGTATCCCTTAAAGGCAGTTCACAGAGACAGTCACATGCCGCATAGCACTACCTGTATACACTACCAAGCAAGACACAACATACAATAGCATGCAACAACATGCAACAAGATATACATACTATACTATACTATACTACAACACACTATACTACAATATGCTATGCTACAATACAATATACAATATGCTATGCTATGCTATTGTTGTAGCATTACACACTGCAACACTGTGCTGTGCTGGGCAGGGTAACCGCCACTGCAAGAGAACAGAGTGACAAGCAGTGCTAGTACTGCATTATGTAGTGTAGTATGTATAGTATAGTATGTAGAGTATATGTATAGTATATTATATGTATATAGCATATTAGAGTATGGTATAGTATATGTAGAGTATAGTATGTATAGCATAGTATAGTATGTGTATGGTATGGTATAGTATGGTATAGTATATTAGAGTATGTATGTATAGTATGTATGTATAGTATGGTATATTATATTAGAGTATGTATAGTGTGTATGTGCCGTGACAGCTTCATGACTCTCTCAAATGAGGGTAATCTTGCTGCGTGGAAGATAGGCATGGGCAGACGCAGTAGCAGCAGTTAAGTGGGAGTGTATTACAGTATAGTGTAGCACAGTATAGTGCTGCGTGTGTCTATTAGTGCGTGTGTGTTGGTGAGCGTGGGCGAGTGCTGCGCAGATTTGAGAGCAGGGTCTGCGCCGGTGTGTCCTTCCTCTAAAGAGGTGCAGGTGCCGGTGGTGCGGTGTGTGGGTGCGCTCTGTGTTTTGTCAACAAAAAGCAATGCATGCGCACCCGCACACCGCACTGTGCCGGCAGCCCCCGGTCTGTTGTGGTTACCCTCCCGTGCGTGTACACCACCGCACCACACACCACACAGCATATCGGCTTAGCTTGGTCATTTTTACAGTTTAGTGCAGCAAGGCGAGAATCCGGAAGTTAAAAGGAGATTAAAATGGTTGGTTGCCAATGTATGATAGTATATATATATAAGATGTATGTATCTGTTATGGAATGTATGATAACAATACAACACAATATAATATAACACAACACAACACATCGCAATGGATCACGCTGAAACTCCACAAAAAAAAGTACAAACTTCTCCTTTGAATCAAGCCTCTCCACAATTCTCATCTTATCATGACCAATTGAGTAATATTGGTATGAGAATAAGGCAAAGTGTAGATCTAAACTATAAACCAACTAATTCATTAAACACAGCAAGTTTGGCCAACTACCAATCAATGGTAGTGCCATCTTATAAAAGAACAGATTTGCCACAAAACGTCACTCCTCCATTATTAGTCAACCAAAGAACAATGTCTTCATCGGCTTCAAATTTAGATAACATGTTCCAATCTTCACAACAATCAACAAAGAGAAGAAGAGACGATGACTTCTAAGTATATACACATACATACATTTGTATCTCTCTATGTATTATCTGCATACTTTAATTTAATTTAATGTAATTTCATCACATATCATATATCTATCATATATTTATTTAAATTAAAAAAATCTCATCGCTAAGTGTTAATTGGAAATTACCCGTTTGGTGTTAAATTGAAAAATTATTTAACAAACATCTCATCTCATCTCATCTCATCTCATCATATATATATATATATGAAAGAACAAAGGAGTAACAGGAGACAATGGTTTTAAAACAATATACTCTGGATGACGGTACTGTGTTATCCACTGTAAAAAGAAATATTAAAAATGTTCCAAAATTGAATACAGTAATACCAACAGATGATCAGGTTTTCCATTCAAATGGGTTACCAAATTTAAATTTTATTAAATCATTATTTATTAATCAGGGGAAATTAACAACATCACAAATTATTAACATTTTAAATCAAACAATAAGTTGTCTATCAAAAGAACCAAACGTATTAACTATACAATCACCAATAATTATTTGTGGTGATATTCATGGTCAATTTTTTGACCTTATTAAATTATTCAATATTAATAATAAATCAAAAGATTTTGAAAAAACAAAATATTTGTTCTTGGGAGATTACGTGGATAGAGGTTCATATTCTATGGAATGTTTAATTTATTTATATTCATTAAAATTAAATTTTAATAATAATTTTTATTTGTTAAGAGGTAATCATGAATCAAAATTTTTAACAACATATTTCACATTTAAAAATGAATGTTTAAAAAAATATAATTTACAAATTTATGAAAAATCTTGTACTTCATTTAATACATTACCATTATCTGCAATTATTGATAATCAAATTTTTTGCGTTCATGGTGGTATTTCACCAAATTTAGTCAAGATTAATGATATTAATAAAATTAATAGATTTAGAGAAATTCCATCTTCTGGTTTAATGTGTGATTTGTTATGGGCTGATCCAATAGAATCTTATGATGAAAATTTTGAATCTGAGGAAATTTATATACCAAATGAGACAAGAGGTTGTTCCTTTTCATTTACATATAAAGCTGTATCAATTTTTTTAAAAAAAAATAAATTATTAACAATTATAAGAGCTCATGAGGCACAAGATGAAGGTTATAGAATTTATAAAAATATTGAACCTTCAGGATTCCCAAGTTTATTAACAATTTTCAGTGCACCAAATTATTTAGATACTTATCAAAATAAGGCAGCTGTTTTAAAATATGAATTTGGTGAAATTAATATTCGTCAATTTTCCGCTTCTAAACATCCTTATCAATTACCTGATTTCATTAATGCCTTCGATTGGTCATTACCTTATATGAGTAAGAAAACAAAAGAATTATTATCTTCAATGTTAAATGTTTGTTCAATTGATGAATTAACAAAATCAACAAGTACAAAATTCTTTATTGACAATAATAATAATAAATCTATAAAGAACCAAGGCTCAAAATCAAAGAATAAAGATAATTTAAAGAATGAAAAAATTGAATATCTAGGTGATGATATGTTTTTCGAAGAAGAAATTATGTTGAAATCATCAATTTCACAAGAAGATCTTGAAAATGAAATACCACAAGATGAAACTACTGAAAATGAAATACAGAAAAGTGATACCACTCAAGATGAAATCACTCAAGGTAAATCTGAAATTGAGTTAAATCAAGCTTTAAATAACGAAAGCTTATTATGTACCAATGAGGAACCTCTTCAAACTGAAATTGAGATAAAATCAAATCATACTCAAATTAGTGATAATATTGATGGTGATGATAATGATGAACTTATTGAAGATTTCTTCATTAGTGACAACCAAGAAGTGATATCGATTGATTTTGATGACTTCACAAAAGCCTTCTCTTTGCATTCTGGTGATTCTTCTTCAATAGATGAAGATTCCTAAACCTAATACCCTCATAGACACTATAATAATTGTAACAATACAAACAAAAGTATACAAGTGATAGAATATATACTTACATAACCAATAATAAAATAAATAAAATAATAATTAATATTCAAGTAGTTACATTTTTTACAAAATTAATGTTTTAATTCAATTTTATTTATTTTTAAATAGTTCAAAAGATTATTCTTCTAACAAATATTAAATTCTCACTCAAATTTATTCAAGTAAATTGACATATACACATTAATTCTATGTTCAATTGAGGGTGTTCAATGTTCTATATCTTATATTAACGTATGATATATGGCATATATAGTTATATTCTTATCGTAGCCTAAGCAGGTACCACATTAGCGTTTCAATATCAAATTTAAAAAAAAAATGGCACTTAAAC
This sequence comes from Vanderwaltozyma tropicalis, assembly GCA_030555675.1. Lineage (NCBI taxonomy): Eukaryota > Fungi > Ascomycota > Saccharomycetes > Saccharomycetales > Saccharomycetaceae > Vanderwaltozyma > Vanderwaltozyma tropicalis. The sequence continues at coordinate 291,657 of JANIWO010000001.1, forward strand.
ATATTCAATTAATCATATACCCTTTGAAAACTAAAAATTATTAATAGAAGCTAATAAACTATTGAATATTGACTATATTATACTTTAACTATTAAATACATAGTGTATTATTATGGCATTAGAAGATGTGTTAAGACAATATGTCGAAATCAATGATTTCTTAACTAGTCTTTCTGAATTACATGCAAATGCATTGACAGATCAATCACAAGGCCCAAATTTAGATAATATTCGAAGAGATATTCTAATATGTTTTAATGATCTTTGTCAACTTAATGAGATGCTGATAACTTGTGATGGTGAAATAAAAGAAGAAATTGAACAGTTAAAGAAATCTAAAACTAAATTTATTAAGTTGAACGAAAAGGAGAGAGTACTACGTGAGGAAAGGAAATTATGGGATGTCCCAAAAGATCTACAAAAAGTGAAGAATAAAGGTAATATTGGATCTGTTAGTATATCTTGTGCATATCGTTCAATAATGAATGATTATATTGGTTTAGTAGGTGCTTCAAATACAAGTTTAAATGATAGATTAAATGAAGAAGATGAAAACGAAGATGATAATGAATTACAAACAGATTCACCAATTGAAAGAGAAAATTTATTAAAATCACTTTCATTATTAAATAATTGTCAAGATATATTAAATAAAGAAGTCAAGCAGTTGGAAACATTGTTGAAAACTTATCGAAAAGATTTAAACTTTATAGAGAAAGAGGTTAAAACACAGAATTCAAAATTACATAGTGAAACAAAAATTATTGATGATGAACTATTGAAGGTAAATGAAAACCAAAAAAAATTACTATCGAAAATTGGATTATCAATCCCTGATCAAGATAAAGATACGCCTTTAACTCAAAAATTCTTCAACCTTACCTTGCATCAATTATACGATGACATTGATCAAAAAAAACTAAAAAGAGAACAAGAAGAAAAAGATATAATTCAACATGCAACAGAATTTATTGATTTGAAAATAAAAGTACTACAAGATCAACTTACATACAAAAAAGAAGATTCTTCTGTTCTTTACGCACAAAGGCATTCTTGGGAGCAATGTATACAATGCATTGATGATGTGGAAAATCGTATAAAATACAACTTTTCAAGAAATACGAATAATGATATCTTACCATCAATCATAATAGAGTGGATAAATGATGCTGTTTTAGAATTAAATGAAATGCTTACAATGCCAGATTCTACTATAATTTTTAAGCTAATCAATAATGAAAAAAAAGTACTCGAACAAGGTGCTTTAGAATTAATGAAAATAGGGATACCTTTACATTCATCTACAAGAACAAAAAAATATATCCCAAAGAAGTCTAAAAGTCCTTCATTTCTTTCAATTGGCACATCTCCACCAAAAATAAGCTTATCTGAAGAAGTTATAAATGATCAAAAAAGGTACCATGCCTCTATAGAGTTAGATGATTTGAGTAAAAATGATAAATTACAATAAAAGGAAGAGAAACCCTTTTATATAGTTAAAAGAAGGATTTTGTAAGTTAAAACTAAATAAAATACATAATTTTATACAAATTAATATTCTAATAATAGTATTTGAAAACTATTTATCAATCCTAACAATGCAGTTGGTATTTTTAATATCTAGGAGGTTTCCTTTTTGGAATAAAAGGAGATGAATTTCCGTTTCTTCTGTTACCTGACGTTGGTTCAATATATCCAGTACGAGCTGGATTATTATGCCTGGCTTGTTGGTTAGGATTTGGTGGAATATATTGTTGAGGCCAATAATTCCCCAGTTGTTGCTGCTGCTGTTGATTATAGTGAGGGCTTTGAATATTTTGATTCATAGGAGGGTTCTGAGGTTGATTTCCATATTGTTGTTGATAAGAATTTGGGGGAGGATAATTATATGGTCCACTCGTAGGATGAATATTGATACCATTATGTGAATATGGCATGTTTTGATTTGGATGCGGATATACTTTGTTCATTGGTTGAACATTAGGTACTCGGTTATTAGGAGTACCCACATTATTATAAGTCGGAGTATAGTCATCATTTGGTATCAATTTTATATCTCTATTTTCATTAACTTTGGAAGTAATAGATTTAGGTTTAACAGATAATTCTATATTATAATCATCCTCATCATCGGCTACAGTTGTTTTAATCTTTTTACCCTCATGAAATTCATGCTTAATAGGAGGTTTAACGCCATCTTTTTTTAATAAATCAGCATTATTGGCATCAAGTTTGCTGATTCCATCAGGATCGTAATCATCTTGATTAACACTGTATTTATCACTATTAGGAATAATAGAAATATCATCAGAAATACGTACGTGTTTATTTTTATTTTTATCTTTCAAATCAGATTCACCTTTAATATAAGGTGTGACTTTTGAAATCTTAGTGCCCAAAGATGGCCCTCCAAAAATGGAAGACTTTTTCTTTGTAGAAGTAAGAGGCTTATTCTCCTTACTTAAACTAATTGATTCGGCATTACCACTTTTATTTTTACTTTCAAATATCGAAGAGTTCTTTTTGGAACCAAGAGAAGTGACCGGTTCAGATGAAGCTTTTGAATCTTTCGATTTTTCAGATTTTAAAGTTTTATCAATTTTCAAAGTTTTATTAGCTTTGGTTGAAGTATCATTTTCAAGTTTTCTTTTGTTATTATGAGCTTTCGACTCATGTTTTAATTCACTTGGATTAGACTTATTACCAGATTTTATATAATCATGAGAATCTTTGTGTCTATCCAATATGTTCATCGCTTTAGCATTTCTACTATCTAAGAAACCAGAACATGCAATTTCTAATGAAGATCTTTCTTTAGCATCAGAAATAAGATGACCCCACAATTTATTTTGGTAAAGAGATTTGTGGTGACCTAAAATCCACATACTTGACTTTGCCCTTGTAAGTGCCACATTCATACGACGGAAGTCCTTTAAGAAACCAACACCAGAAGTAGAACTTGAATCATTGGCACGGACACAAGATATAATGATAATTTCTTTTTCTTGACCTTGAAAACCATCAATAGTATTGAAATCAACATATTTGGATATCGGAGAGCCAAAGTAATTATTAAATTCTCTTCTAATTCTAGCAACTTGCTCTTTATATGGCGAAATTACACCTATTTTATTACTGAAATCAAAGTAGTTCTCATACTTCCTTAAAAGAAAATCAACCAACTCTACAGCAACTTTGGCTTCTTCAATATTGACATATGACATAGTCTTAGCATTTTGTTCATGACGACCACTAACAATATCAAAAAATTTATATGGACCTAATGGCGCACAATCATGCCATGGCCTCTTGGTAATCGTGCCCATATCAGAACCATCTTTTAATCTTCCGCTGTAAAATTCTGCAGATGGGAATGCACTAATTGATGGATGCATACGATATTGAACATCTAACAAGTAAGGTGTGGTATTCTTTTCCATTCTGACAAATAGTGATTGATTATAATCAAATTTCATTGCTGCTCCTGACAATACAGTTGGAGGAAGTTGATTTGGATCACCCACCATAATACAACGTTTAGCACCATATCTCAATGGGATAATAGCCGATAGCTCTGTACATTGACAAGCTTCATCAATAATAACTGTATCAAATTTGACTCCTAGGGAGGATAGAACATCATGTGCTGAACCAGATAGTGTTGAACAGATAATGTTACTACCTGCTAAGATACGTGCTTGTGCATTTCTTCTATCCAAATCTCTATTTCTATATGTAATCGAATTTCTTTCTCTCATTTCGTCTCTTTCTTTCCCCAATTCGTTCAGTTGTTTACTTAATTCTCTAATTTCAAGTTGTAATTTTGTGATATCTTCAGTTGATAAAGTACTATCAACTGATCCATTTTCAGAGTCTAATCTAGATCTCAATTCTCTTCTCTTCTTAACAGTTGAAGAAAATTTTTTCTCTAAATCAGGGTTTGTTGACATATCATAATTCTTTTCAGCTAATTTTTTATCAACTAATTCTTCCAATGTTAGATCTCTAATTGCAGCATTGACTGCATCGGATCTACCAATACGTATTAATTGTGGTTTAAATGATTGTCCATCTTTGTCACAAAGACCATCTTTTAAACGTAAAACTATTTCATCAACAGCTGCATTACTTGGGGCACAAATTAATACCTTTTGCTTCCTCAATAATTGTTCAGTAGTTTGATTTGATGTTAGTGATTCAGCGGGCACTTTAATAACGTTAGATGCAATACTATTACGGGTAGATAAAAAGTATCCAATAATACCCAAAATAGTTTTAGTTTTACCAGTACCGGGTGGACCTTGAATCAAGGAAAACCCTTCATTAGAAACTGTATGGACAATAGCGTTTGCTTGTGAGGTATTTAAACTATAGTTCCTCTTCACTCTCTCAACTTCATCATTCGATATTTGAAATTCTGGAGATGGCTTTGCTTCTAGTATCTGTGACACTAAATCGTAATATTCTAAACCTTCTAAGGAAGTAAATTCCCTTTCAACTGTAGTCATTTGCATGACCTTGATAGCGTGTATCTCTGAACGTAAAGTTAAAAACTTTGAAAAATTGTGAGCTCTGTGAACACGCAAAGTTATGTCAACATTATCACCTTTAGTATTCTTCAAAGATTTGACTTTAGCCAAACAAGTATTCTTAGTCATTCTAAAAGCATCACCAGAGTGTATTTGATCTGGTCTCATATCTGGAATATGTGCCAAAACAATCAAATCCGATTCAGAAATACCACACTCTGTTATCTTTGACTTCCTAACAGATGCGTATATTTCATAAAAATCCGAAACTGTTGTTCGATTACCAATTATTATAGAAAATGGTTTATATTCAACTCTATCACGAGCTGAACACAAACCCTGCCAACATTCCAATAATAGTAATGGTCTCATTATATTTTGGTACTCAATTGATGATTTGAAGGAATCCTTAACCTTGGCATATTTTTCCATATTTTCATCATCTGGATATTCACTTTTTCTATTATAGTCCCATTGCAATAATGTCTCATATAATGGGTTTAAGTCAATATTCAAACGTTTACGCATATATTCCTCTTCAAGTTTCGCTAAGTCAGCTGCCGTTGCTTTTTTGACAGGTTTACCATTGATATCTAATGTTTGTATACCCTTTCCTTTTGATTTTGCAACAGCAAACAATTCTCTTGCTGATTCCAAATCATCTTCACTTTCATCACTGCTGCTGTCATTTCTTTTTGATGTTCCAACAGGTTGCTTAGTGTGAAATACTGAATTACTTGGAGGATGAACAACTCTGTTATTCAATAATTGCCTTCTTGTCAGTTCCATCTTTGATACTGGTAAAGGTGCTTTTGCAGATTGCATAGACATAGAGCTGGCATGTTGAAGAGTTCCAAATGAAGTTATTCTAGATTGTAATGACTTTGGTCTTCCTGTAATAGACGATGCCATTGCTTTTCTTTGCAGGAAATCGGCTCTTGACTCAGTCAATCTACTATTACTTGTGGGTTTATCTTGAATACTATTTGAAATTTGAGTCAAACTTTTTTGTTTAGTTTGCTCTTTCTCTTTTTTATATAAATCAACTGATTCTTTAACTTTCTCAATAAGAGAATTATTAAATAACCTGGCCTTATCTAAAATTTCACTGGATTGTTGTTCTGTCAATTTATTAGAATACTTTTTAGCTTTTAAAGCATACCTTGTCATCATTTCAACTAATGTATCATTAAATACAATATCCTTTTCATGAGCAAGATCTGATGTTGAAACAATCAAATGAACACATGATTCTAATAATGCCTCATCACTTAATCTAAGCCAATAAAGCATATTTTTAATTGCATTTAAAACACTTCCAAACATATCTTTGTTGTCTTGCTCCATAATATCAGAAAATTCTCTATATGAGTCAACTAATGAACGACTTAATTCTAAGGTATCTTTTGTAAAGTTTTCTAGTTCAGAATAATCATACTTAGATGCCCATATCAAAGTACATCTGTAAATTGCATCTAAAAATCTCCAAGTTAAATCCCAAAATTTACGAAATTCTGGAACTGTATTATCATCCTTTAATAGTGCAAAATTTGAGAATATACCAGATGCAGGATCTATACAGGCTGTCACAACATCCATTAAAACTCTCACAGCTCTTGGACAAGGTTCATAAAATTCACACTTTATTAGGTTACTCAAAACCATGTTCATGGCTTTAATATGTCCTGTTATATTGGTTTTTAGAATTGCTTGAATACCTTCTAATCTACCTTCCACATCAAATGTATCATATAAAATATTTGTAGCAGCCTGGTAAAGTTCACTATTAGATGAAAAGATGCATGACCAAAAACCTTGAGCAGTTTCAGTATCACTTAAAACTTCTGACATTTGACTAGGAAGAATATCAGTGCATTTTTCTAAAAGTTTTGAAGAAAGATGTAGGAATTGATTTACTTTTGTATTATGTGCTTGTGCAACTGGCGTTTTTAAAGGTACAACTAATAAACCATTGATATCTCTTAAAGAGACCAATACTTGCTTTGCCAATATTGGTCCATTTTGTAGTGATCTTAATTCCAATTTCTTTGTAAAATTTTCCAATAATGATAAATGAGATGGAGAGTCTGATACTGCCTTACCAATGTATAGTTTATAAGAATAATGACATAGTAATAATATATCTAAAGATATGCATTTACTGATAATATTCATTGCAGAAAGTGATAACGCTGAGAAGTAACTATCTAGATTTGGATATAACTCAGAAGGATTTGTTACTGTACGGATGAAAACATCTTGTATTAGAGGATTATTAATGAATATCCTAAAATCAATTTTAGTGTAAAGTACTGTTTCAAAATCCTCTTTTTCATAAAGCATGGCTCTTTCTTCATTCTTAACAACCAATATATATTTTAATAGAGCAGTTGACGCATTTAAAAAACATGCGTTCGTCAAACCATTAGTAGAAGTACGGTTTGCAATATGTCTCAAAAATATTAAAGCTACCTTCTTAATCATCTGAATCTTCTTAGATTCGGAAACCGAATGATAAAATGGAATTGTCCAAGTTACCATATCTGACAATGTGCCATGTTCAATAAAAACTGTTTCAGTATCATCATCAGGGTTATTCTCTACTCTTTTCAAACTGATAACATATGTATCTCTTGAAAATATAGTATCTAATACACTGTGAAATGTATATGGTTCAAGTTTAGTCCAAAAATCTTCTTTTAAAATCTCTAGGAACAAATTCAAGGCTCTCAATAAAATGTCCATCGGTTTATTCTGGTAAATGGATGCAGTATGGTTATACCACAGCTTGAAAATAGATTCAATTGGAAAATTAAATGTTTGTTTCAAAGATTCTGTGTTTTTTGGTATTTCGAAATATTCAGTGAAAACAGATTTATCGAAAAATGCAAATATTGGTGTTAATTTCAACCACATAGTAGAAATCATCATGTTATTCCAATTTTTTGGATCTTGTAGTATTAATATATGATAAGTAATCTCCTCTATTATATCTGGAGTAATAGATTCTTTGGTAAATTTGAAGCCATTTTCATGAAGATTCAATAGATACTCTTTCGACCATTTGATTTGTTCTGGTGTCCCTTGATACCAACAATATATTATACCTGCAACAAATTCTTGTAATTCTTGATCTTCTAAATTTATAGTCTTAGTTGCTTCGTCATTTTTTTTAACTTCTAACAGTGGATAGTTAATCGTTTTTAAATATGTAAATATAGCATCAAATGTACCTTTTAAATTTTGATCCAATCTTAATATTCTTGGATTGCATAAACATTCATAAAAGGCGGTTTTCAATTCTTCAGAAATAACAATTGCTTCCCCATTTTTAGATGAAATGTTTTGTAGAACAGGTAGAATTGTTTTAATTCTCCACATATCAACCATATCACCAAATTCCGTTACATGTTGATAAGCAACTAATCTTTGGATGGCAAAATGTTGTAAGATTCTTGATTTCCCACGAACGAATTTCAATATACAATCTTTACAATGGAATAAAGTTGGATCCAATATATCTGTAACATATTTAATAGTTTCTGCAACTCTAAATGAAAAAATGACTAAAGAAAAGGTTGCTATAGATTCAAAATCAGGATCACAAAATAAATGAACGCCTTTTGGTAATCTTTGTAGAAAACCTATAACTTCTTTTAAAATAACACTTTCCTCCGTATTGGCAGCCTTCCCTTGATATACCATTTCAATCTTTGGTTTTAAAACCTTGGATATTTTTCTCAATTCTTCCAATTGAATACTCATCTCACTCATCTTGGTGTTTTCCTTTATTTGGTATTATGTTACAATATGACCAGTATTTTAATTATTTTTTTTTCAGTTTGTTGATTGAATTTAAAAATAATGTAAGTGATTTATAAAAATATCTATATTACCTGATATTGATACTGGTACTAATAAACTTAACGTTATGATACAATTATTAAAATTACCAAAGATCACAGAACGCGTAATATTTATGAACAATTGTTCCCTATGAGCAGAAATAGGTATATAATATTACTGCTTATCAATTAATAATTTATCAAAATATAGTACTGATTCACAACTTAAATGATTAATAAATGTAATAATCACTTTACAATGAATTTAAATCATATTAATTATATTAAAATTTAACTGTATTTAAACCTTTATATAATAGTTTTTCACTTTTCGCCTCTATTCTAAGCTCATCTCAAAATTTTTCAATAATTAGTGATGAAATTGTATGGGAAAGGGCTTAAAAGTTGAGGGATGGACTACTAGTTGAATGGTAACAGTGCATTTAAAGTAGATAATTATATACTATGTACTTGGAGAATTGTAAATAACATTTGAAATGTATCTGTAAAGGTACTGATTAGTTACTTATAGATAGATCAACGTTCTTCCACATCACTTGAAACGTCGTAGAAGCATATATTGAAAGATTCGTATCAAGCTGGAATTTGAATTGAATTAAAGAGTTAGTATTTAAAATTGATTGGTTTTAATTGTTGGCGATTAGTGGTTACAGTTTAAGATCGAGGTCACCATTGGACTATATATTATTGATAATGAGTAAGCCAATTAACGTATACTCGATTCCTGAACTTCGCCAAACTTTAGATGAAGCCTTGGCTCCTACTTTTAAAAGGTTAGATGTTGAAGAAGTTTATGGTATAACTGATTGTAAGCTAGCTATCGGTTACTCAATTGCTTTAGTTGCTGCTGGCAGTTTTCTTATTGACAAGAAATTAGAATATAATGATACTATTTTGTACCAAAAAATCTTGTTTGGTGCTTATGTTGTTTTATCTGTTATGTTTTGGTATGTTACTAAATTTGTTCAAAAAAATATTTCATTTGAAGGTAAGACAAAATCTAATGATAAAATAATAATGATGACTACTTTTGAAAATAATGAACCAATTTATAAAGTAACCTTATCTTCAAATGGTAATGAAATTAAAACTGAATTACCAGTTAATCAAGTTTTTAATAAAGCTGGTTATTTACAAACAAATTTATTCTTTGATTGGTTAGAAGAACAATTCAATATATTAACCAGTAAAAAGGAACAATAGATAATTATAATAATTATATTAACGTACATGCATCTTTGAATTTTTTTATATATAAATTATTTACATTTTAAATTTATATTTTATATTGAATATTTTATTCCTTTACGTAGGTATCTTTAGTTAAAGACGAACTTTGATTTGGGATAGATACACTTTCTGTAGGTAAGCAATTATCCATATTAGCAAATTTTCTTGCTATGATCTGTAGAGAAATTGGTAATGACATTAAAATATGAGAAAAATTAGAGTAAAATGGTGCATTTATTTGACCTCTTTCACCTCTTTGGTATTTCTCTATAATTTGAGATGCTAATTTTTCAACATGAATAACTGGTGCAAAAAATTGTCTAGGTGGTTTAAAACCTGAAAACATTCCGGTATTTAATTGACCAGGGACAACTAATAACATTCTGATATTATTTATTTTTTTCATTAAAAGTTCAAATTTATATGATTCATGAAAGGCAATTAGCGCTGCCTTACTGGCAGCATATACTGATACTTTTGCTGGAGCTAATATCCCCAATGAACTGGCAATATTCACTATATAACATTGATTAATTGAATTTTCAGGTGGTGTCAACTGTTGAATTATTCTTAAAGGTGCAATTGAATTGATATTTATAATATTTTGTATCGTTTCTTCATCTAGATCCTTTACATAACTATACTTCGATCTCATACCTGCATTATTTATAAGTAAATTAAAATAGTCATTTTTAGAACAATATCCTTTTTTTATAGTATGAATTGTTTCATCTAATGATTTTAAATTTGTCATATCACATATATAATTAATCAGTCTTTCATCTTCAATTGTCGATTCTTTAATGTCAATATTGATGATTTTAATATCTTTTGTAGAGTTCAATAGTTTTCTCACTAACATCTCCCCTAAACCATCACTTCCGCCAGTTACAAGAACTTTTGGATTACTCAACTCATTTAACTGCTTCCATTTATCTCCACATATCTTAAAAGATGTATTCAATATAAGAAAGTACCTTATAATAATGGAATACAGTATAGAGATACCATAAACATTCATTGGTGCATTTAAGCTGTAAAACGCTAATATGATAAGAATTGGATATTTTAAAATCGGTATAACTAACCAATTGACTAAACAATCAATATTGAACATCCTAAACTGTACTTTCCTCTCAGAATAAGAAACTATTCATCTTCTTTAAAAATGATAACACTATTTTGAGAGGACTAATGTTTAATATTCCACATAATAATTTTTCAATTTCATTTTCAGATGCCGATGAGATCAGAAATGTTCTAATAAATAATATTCAGTTTTAAAAACTACAACTATAAATATACGCTAATCGGTTATATTCCTCAGCTATTCCTCATTAGATTTAAAATCGGTTAAACCTAGTGGTTGATAAACTATTTTTGATAGGTTGTCTCTCGAAACAGAAACGGATCTGTTATGGATAGCTGAAAGGTCTAAGAAATCTTCATTTAATTCATTTATTGATGTAGCACCCAGCAATTTCATTGAAATTTCCATTTCTGCCTTCAATATATCGATGGCCTTCCGAACTCCATCTTTTCCATAACAGGAATTTGCATATAGGAAGGGTCTCCCCAAGCCAACACCTTTGGCTCCTAAACATAATGCTTTGATAATATCAGTTCCACGGCGGACACCACCATCAATAAAAATATCGAAGTCTTTATCCAAATTTTGTGCATTTAATTTTGGTTTGGCTTCAGCTAAAACTTCAATTGGTGCCCTAGAGAAATCTAATTGTCGTCCACCATGGTTTGAAATGACTACACCGTTACAACCCAATTGTGCTGCCGTTATCACATCCTCCGATCTTTGTACACCTTTGATTATAATAGGCAGTTTAGTTATCTTTCTTAAAATTTTAATGTCGTTCCAAGTCAATGATGGATCTATGAATTTAGATAATGCCTTTGAAGCACCTTTTGAACTAAAATTTGGTTTCCCTTCAGTTTTCATCGCACTGGCACTTTCATTTTGTTTAGATAAAAATCTTATTCTTGCATCCTTTTCTCTATTACCCATTTCTGGAGCATCTACTGTAACAAATAATGCTTTTACACCAAGCTTTTCTACATGTTTAATCATAGCTTCTGTAATCTTTCTATCAGCATTCACATATAATTGATACCAAATAATTTGATCATCTATGACTTTAGCATTGACAATTTCATCAATAGAACAAGAAGCCAGTGTCGAAACCATTTGAGGAATCTTTGTATGTCCCTCTCCGCATCCTCTTGTAATATCTTTTTCACCTTCTAATGGATTACCTAATTTACATAAAGCTGTTGCTGAAACATAAAATGGTACATCCACCCTATCACCAAAAATTACTGAAGATGTATCAATATCTGACACATCTACTAATATTTTTGGTTTGAAAAATATTCTATGATAAGCATTATGATTTTCACGATAGGAAATTTCATCATCAGATGCAGAAGAATAATATGACCAGGCTTGTTTACTCAATATTTGAGAAGCTAGATTTTCAAAATCAAACATGTTAGAAATTGTGTCTAATGGTGGTAATTCAGCTTTTAATTGTTCCTTTTTAGCGATTTCTTTTGTAGTTTCTCCTGGTGCATATTTGGGACACACCATATTTTCTGGCATATCACCAACTAGTTTCCCTAATTTTTTATCCATTGGAATAAATTTATCAAGAACATCAGATGGGTGTAATGGGTTAAATAGATTAGTGACATCTTTACCAGCATTTTTAATAATTATCTCTTCACCACCTGGATGATATTTCGAGAAATCTGTTAAATCATAAACAAATCCATTTATGACAACCCAACAATCATTACTTGAATTATGTTTCACCACCTCATTTGGTGATAGTTGTGTAACACTTTTATAGAATTTTCCATCGCTATTAATTAATCCAGTGTGTTTACTATGATAATTGTAAATGGCAGCAGAAGTCAAAAATAATCCACCGATCCAAATAATTCCATTTACACTGGTAAAACGATTCTTATTATCAATACGAACTTTTCTTACAGTACTATTAAATCTACTAAGTTGCAAAACCCCGTTTGGCTTGACCAATCTCCTACTAATCATTGTTGATGTTCAATGAAGTTATCAATTTCTAAGATCACAAGTCTCGATACCTAATTCTTGAGAAATATCACCATTTATATACACATTAACACATTAGTTAAAGTCATTACTTAACAAAACAGCTTCTCCAATTCTTGTTTATTCTTTTCCAGTAACATTACGTTCAACTTATAACATGGTAATTAAAGTATTCTTCAATACAATACGTTAGTCATTCATAGAGTCATGCAATATACAGATGATTCGGAGTAATGTTCCTTGTCCTAATTATTGTTGAACATCATAACACTTTAACAAAAGTATTGTAACAACGACTGGCCTATTAAAGACGACATAATAATGCTAGTCTAGAGATATATTGATGAATAAAGTTAAATTCTGTACTAAAAATATTCAAAATGCATGACGAATGTTGCCAAGAAGATTTGTTAAACAATTACATTTATCTCAGTTGGAACTCACTTCAAAACCGTTAGAGTGTCGTTAAGAAAGGTGTAACAATCAAAGTAAGTAAAACTGAATTATATTACTCTTCAATTCACCTTGATCTTGGGTGTATCCATTGAATTGTACTTGCAATCTGATATGTAAAATGGCAATTTTTGTAAAGGGTTTATAGGTGTTTTTTCAATTCTACTCCAAAACAATAATTTCAAGACTTCGTGGCCAAGCTGGTTAAGGCGTGCGACTGTTAATCGCAAGATCGAGAGTTCAATCCTCTCCGAGGTCGTGTTTTTTTTTGGTTTTTGTACCTGATTTGAAATGAATGATAGATACAACATGACAATGAACTTACATATATCAATAACTAGTCCACGATAAGCATTACTTGTTTAATTAAAAATATATCTAGATACACATACATTTATTTATATATATTTTATATATAGATATAGATATCCTACTAAATTTTATGAAGAAAATGTGTTAATTAGACAATGACACAACATGAATTTGTTTTCTTAGCTTGCTTGTAAAACATTTTAGAACTAGCTGTTAGTGATTCAGATTTATCAACTAGATTGTCTAATTTTTCACCTCTTTGTAAAACATTTTCAATAGTTTTGTGTAATACAATTTTAGTTTCATCTAATTCTTGTTGAACTTTCATAATGGCATCAGCTTGAGACGGATCTTGATATTTGGTAATGTATAATTCCAATTCTTTCATCTTTAAGGATTCATTAGTCTCTGTAACTTTTTCCCATTCTGATGGTTGATGTGCTACTAGATATTCATCTAAAATTTTATTTAATAATGTATAAGCTGGTCTTACTGGATATTCTTTATCAGTGATTAAAACACCACAGATACCTTCAGTACGAGCATAGACATGACCAACGTAATTGCCTTCTTCAACACTTTGTCTTTGACCAGCAGATGTTCTAGATGCAACAGTATCAGCGAAAAAAGTCATAAATTGTCCTACTGAACCCTTTTCGAAAAACCCAAATTGTGATAAATCTTTAACTTCAGACAATTCTAAAGCCTTTTCACCTTCACTACGGAAGACACCAATGTAATAAATCTTCATTATAATCTATTTGTAAATTTTTATTATTGTTTAAATCAATCAATATTTTATGGAAAACTTTGTCGTTTCTTACAGTTTATTCTTATTTGGAAAACAGAAAGCACAACCTTTTCCAATATAAACAAACGCTAACTGCTGATTATTAATATTACTTATCAAATGAGATCAATAGTTACAATAATTAATCAGTTTTATCATTGAATAAATCACTATTTTGATTAAATATTTCAATTTTCGTAACTTTTTTCCATATTCCACACTCACACTAAACGGATAATTTGATAATAAAAGGGCAATTAGATAATATAAAATTTTAAAGTTTTAAAGTGTTTAAAGAGAAGTTTACTGATATATATTTGTTGGAGTTGTTTATTGATTGAACTTATTAGAACATTGCTAAAGGTCAATAAAAAAAGATGTTGATGCAAAGGGTTTTATTACGTTCTACTTTGAGCAAGAGTGTGGGTAGAATTTCAGTAAAGAAATTTTCACCTTTTTTGATTAGTAATAATTATAATAGATTATATTCTTCCTCTTCTCATTCTGAGGAACATTCATATTCTAATGGTGAAAATTTTAGGGAACAAAATAGAATTAGAGATGAATTGATGAGTATTACCGTCGGTGCTGTCATCACACTATCTGCTCTTTTCTATATACTACCAAATAGAAGAAAGAAACAACCTGTTGCTATTACCTCTGCTGAGCCTGTCATAGAGAGACCTGTTGAACCTGTTGAATCTGTTGAAGAGAGTATCTCATCAGAAGAACCTGTGGTAGAAGATCACACTCCTGATTTTGAAGAAATATTAACTGATAATTCAATTGAACAAAGTGATGATTCTGTTCAAGTCTCAACGGACACAGAAGAAAATATCGTTAAGGAACATGAATCTGCTGAATTATTGTCTGATTCAATTTTAGATTCTGATGCTACTACCGTTGATAAAGAAAGTGAAACAACTACCGCTGTTCAAGATCCTGAATCCACTGAATATGTAAAGAAAGCTAATGAAGTTGCTGAAATTGAAAATAAAACGTTAGGTGAAACTGAAGAAGAAGTTAAGCATGAAGGTGCTTATAATCCAGATACTGGTGAAATTAACTGGGATTGCCCATGTCTAGGCGGTATGGCTCAAGGTCCATGTGGTGAAGAATTTAAAGAAGCATTTGCCTGTTTTGTATATTCTGAAGCTGAACCAAAGGGTATTGATTGTGTAGAAAAGTTTCAACATATGCAAGATTGTTTCAGAAGATATCCTGAACATTATGCTGAACAATTGCAAGATGAAGAAGAAGCTGAACAATTGAAGAACAATTCAGAAGCTTCTAAAAAGCAAATCACAGAAGAAGATTCTGCTATTGAAACAAAACCAACTGAAAATGCTTAAATTATTGATGTTTCAAATTTTCTAACTAATTTGGTCAACATATTCCAAAATTATTTACATGTACATAACGAAGATTCATCTCATTCATTCACTTTTTTTGTTCAGGAATAATTTAATACTCATATCCAAGAATTGATAAAATGTGATTTTATATAGTTTATCTATTTAGTCTCTTAATTACGTATCATTACGTTTATATGTCTATAAAAAGCAAACATAAATAAGTGCTATTTAATATTACAATTCAAATTGCCAAAGAAATACTGGCTCAAAATCTTCAAGATTATGAACATAAGCATCTTTCTTGCTATTCTTAAGTCTGACCCATAATATATCATCACCAATTACAACTTCTTCTGTTTGTAATCCATTCGATATTTTAAAACACATGAATGACTTATTACTATTAGAAAATCCAAGAAAATTTGTTTTTGGTAACTTCGTTATTATATATCCTTTTTCCTCGCAATAATCCTCAACTACATCTTTAAAAGAGGGACCTATATTCCATTCCAATATGTTAGATGTTTCATTGTTGGTGACGGGGCTTTCTTCTTGTAAATTTAAAGCTAGTAACAGATCAGCATTCTCATCATGAATTGGAATAATATTATCTTCATTTATATTAGTTGCAAATTTCAATGTTTTTTCGATTTCTAAATATTCAATATTATTTGGACGTGGATTACAAAATCCATCTTTAACAAACCAATTACAAAAAGATTGAGCTTTTTTCTTATCTTCTTTTGGAGCATAGAGTAGCCACTGGTATATTATTTTGTTGATTTCATTAAAAATAGCTTTAATAATAACTTGATAGTGGTGAGCTGATAGTACATGTTCGAGTTTTCTTATTTCATGAATGAAATAAATGGATCCTTGCTTATAGTTATTGATTGTATTGCATTCTTTTAATTCATATAGGGGATCAAACTCTTCTTTCCAAAGATCATAATAAATTTTCGGGAGGATTAAGTCATGCAATATTTTATCAACGGTTGCATCCCCAATTATATTTCTAATCAATGTTGTGTTCTGTTTTGATATCAGGAAAGGGTCATAGACATTCCAAGAGCCACAATATTCCTCAAATTTATTTAAAATTGGTTGAACCATGGCTTCGCTTACAGATTTGTCAACAAAATCATCAATATTTTCAACTAAGAATAAGATTCCATTATCTTCGTCACTGGAAATAATATTCCATTCTAATAATTTAGATAAAGTTTGAGGAACAATATATGTTAGTATTATATATTCTGTGCAATGAACAAATCCCAGTAGAGATTTATACTGATTGAGAATAAATAGTAAGTTTTCCACTTCATCAATCATAAAATTGTTATTTAGCCAGAATATTTCTAATTTCGGAATGATAATTTTGTAAATAGTTGTTTGAGTATGATTTAATTCAGGGTCTTCAGAATCCATTTGATAACTTAATACATCAATTACATCTTTCAGCTCTTCCAAAATAATGTTTTTTTCATCTAATGGATTCCAATCCATATTCCCTTCAAATCTTTGTTTTAAAAAGGTTGCTACTAGTTTATCTACAAGTACATCATCAGAAAGACGCAATATTGAATTAATAGCATCCATGAACGATATTGTGTGATCATTGTTCATTATAATATTTTGAATATCCTGAAGAGTTAATTCTTCATTATTTATTTGATCAACACTTGGTGTCATTAAACTCAATCTTTTTGTAACATTTTCAATATTTGTCTCTAAATTTTTTAATTCATGCAATTGTTTTAATTTAGTCTGTTTATCAGTAATATTTATTTGCCTTTCTATAGTTCTTAAAAACTCTTCTGGCAATTGTGTATTGATTTCATTTACAAGTTTAATTAAATCATCGTTACCCATTGTATCAATCAATTGTTTAGAGGGAGCATTAAACATTACTTTTCTCCCAACATATTCATCATCGGAGCTACTCTCGCTGGAACTGCCATATGTTTCCACAGATTTTTTAGTCAACATACCCAGCCCTACATGTCCTGCAGGTCTCTGTTCCACTTGGATTGGTTTCGAAATACCTTCACCATGCTTACCTAAACCTTGTCCTTTGATATAACCCATCTTGGCTAACAATTTGGAACCCATACCATACCTTTTATTAAATGCACTGTCATCTGCGTTCCCTGATACAACTGTGGTTTTTGGTTCTACATTAGATCCATTGATTGAATTACTATTAGAAGCATCATCTTTATCATTATTGTCGCTGGCACTATCCTCTTCTTCACTGTATCCATATGGGTCAACTGCAGTGTTCATAGAAAAATATCCACCGGTCATCTCCTTTATTGGTTCTCCCTGGCTTTTAAAACTTACTACAGCTCTAATTACTCATGTAATACATTTGAAACCCTTGAGAATCCAATAATAACGATACTTAAATAATCAATACGAACATATACTGTTATAACCTTATTATTTCATATAAATTCAATATCAATATTTTGAAAAAATTTTGATATTAGAAAAATCGTTATATTAAATTCAATGTCAATTAAGGATGTGATTATTTATGATGATTAATTCTTAGAAAGTGGTTATTATGATAACTCTGAGATAAATGACACAGTGATGGATATTGATGGGTACATTAATAATGCCAGAAAGACGTTGGTGGAAGCTCAATTTCTCTGTCAAGAGAGTTATGCTCAAATAGCGAGTTCTAGATTGAAATTATCAAATTGGGAACAATCAATTTTTAAAACTAGATTCATAATAGATTGTTTAAAAGAACAAGGAAATTTTTTAAATAAATGTGTATTAAAAGTGGGGATAGGTGAGAATCTTATAGTGAAAGAGTGGTCTCAAGCAGTTTTAATAGATTTGGTAAAAGATATAAAATTTTGGAATTCTCGAATAAATAATCAGATATCAAGATTGGATAAAATAGAAAATATACTACCTAGAAATGATACGGATGATGATAAAACATTAGGATATTTTGTTTCAAGAGAAAATTTGAATACATTGGATACTAGATTACAAGAAATTCCAAATATTCAATATCATATTGATAATATTAAGGGACAGTACAATGATATGATCAACAAAATTTCTAATCAACTGATAGATAATCGATTAAGAAAATTTGAAGATAGTTTTCAGAAGAAGTTCGAAGAACCTACAGAAGAAATGAAGAATTTAACAGAGATATATCCAGCTAATGTTGGTAAATTGGAGAATGAATTAGTTGACTATTTAAGTTCACTTACGCATCATTATGATCAATGCAAACTACTGAAAGAAATGGATAGAGAGGACGTCGATGCACAAGAGTTATCTGTAGTTATACAAAATGACAATAATGATTTAGATAATATTCTTATAACGCTAAAAGAAGCTGTAGCTGAAATAAATTGTGAGTTACAAAAATTCTTAGAAACATTAGAAAGGAAGAGTGTTGAACTAAATTCAAACAACGATATATTACAGTCACTAATAAATGAGTTTAAGAAGAATCATGAATATCTTCTAATATTTAATGATATTTCTAATTTAATAAGTACTTTTAAAGAAGCTTGCTTAATAGATATTGAAAACACAAAGGAATTATGTCATTTTTATCAAAAGTTTGAGTTAAGTTACCAAAATCTTCTTTATGAAATAGAAAGAAGGAAGAAAGTTGCACAGCAAATGGCCGATACAATTAAGGAATGCCAAAATAAATTAAATCAACTTAATAATGAAGATCAAGCACTTCGTAGCGAATTTTTGCATCAAAATGGTGATTTTTTACCTGAGAATTTATGGCCTGGAAAACTTGACGATTTTACACCTTTATACTCATTAGATTACACTATCAAAGATATTTAATTTTTATATACAGGAATGCATTTAAATAGTCTGCAATAGCATGAATTATATACAATAAAGTAAATGGAAAAGAGATTAATATATTTTATTGATAGTTCTCTTCCAAATTTTTGAATTTTTCAAATATTTCATTAGAAGATAATTGATCAAGTTTACGATCTTCTCTTGTTCTAACAGAGTACTTTCCTGATTTGATTTCTTCATCACCAATAATAATCAAATAAGAATATTTTTTCATCAATGAATCTTTGATTCTGTAACTTACAGATTCTGATCTGTCATCTAAGTCAACATTAAAATGAAATGTATTAAGACGAATAGGTTCAAGATTTTCCATATCATCTGATTCACCACGTAATTTCTTTACTAATTGTTTACAAGCTTGAACTTGTTCTTCATTTTTGGTGTTCACAGGCATTACCATTGCTTGACGAGGGTTTAGCCAGAAAGGCCACTTCCCTTCATTTGAATCAATTAACATAGCAATGAATCTTTCTAAAGATCCGAACGCAGCTCTATGAATCATGATTGGTCTCTGATAAGTATTATCCTTATCCTTATATTTCAAATCAAACCTTTCAGGTAGTTGAAAATCTAATTGAATTGTTGCTACTTGATGTGACTTACCATTATGATCCTTTACCATAATATCTATCTTTGGACCGTAAAAGGCACCATCACCTTCATTTAATTCCCATGGTTTACCTGATTTTTGTAATATTGACTTCAAAACATCTTCTGCATGATTCCATACGCTTAATTCACCCATATACTTTTCTGGTCTAGTTGATAATTTCATTAAATATGTTGTGTCTTTATCCTTTCCTGCAAAAGAGAATACTTTAGTGTAACACATATCAACCATTTTTAAACATTTAATAATTTCTTCTTCGACTTGTTCAGGAGTGCAGAATATATGTCCATCATCTTGGTGAAATTTACGTACCCTAGTCAAACCTGATAGTGCCCCAGATGCTTCATTTCTGTGTAATGGTGAAAAATCTGACATTCTCAAAGGTAACTCAGTGTAAGATCTATCAAATCTCTTGAAGATTACACAATGTCCAGGGCAATTCATTGGTTTTAACCCATATTCTTCCTTTGTTAAATCTTGTCCTTCTACTTTAAACATATCATCTTTATAATTTTGCCAATGACCTGATTGTTCCCACAGAGATTTTCTAAATATCAAGGGAGTGATAACTTCTTTGAAGCCAAATTTATGTTCTTGTTGTAATTTCATAAATTGAACTAATTTATTAAAGACTTTTGCACCATTAGGTAGAAAAAAAACAGAACCAGGTGATATAGCATCTGTAATAAATAAATTTTGTTTATTGGAAACATCATTAGCTTTAGGAGTTGTTGCAGAAGTTGTCGATGGAGCAGCATTAGAAGAGTAGTGGAGAAATCCACGAGATCTCTGTAGGACCCTCCAATTATATTTTTGCATTGGTTACCTACTTATACTAAGTTATTTTGATTTATCCTCAGTTATAAATGTTTAAATTCAAAATCAATATCAATATTTGAAATTAGTTAAACAGTTAACATTTTTTTGATATTATGCGTATTATTAATTTTTCAGTAAACTATTTCAACGAAGTGGAGACCAACATATGATATATTATAAAGTGGATTGAATAATGATTAAATAGTTATTTAAAAACTCATTGCTTCATTTACTAAATAGTTTAAAAATATCTTGTATAGTTACTTGAAGAGTTAAATTCAATTTTTATATATGTGAAGAACACAGTAAAATATTATTTGATTTGTTATTAGATTATAAACTTGATATCTGAATAATAAATGTGAAAATATACAGGAAAACTTTATTGAAAATCCATTATCTTTATGTTTATGTTTTTAATTGTAATTTTATTCTTATGATTTGAAAATAATATAGACTTAACTTATTAATAAATGATATTCTTTAATTAGATTCTGGATTAGATACGATGTAATCAACAGTTTCACCTACACTCTTCAATTCATCGGCAACTTTGTCAGGAATTTCAATATCGAATTCTTCTTCAATGGCAACCAATAGTTCCACTGTATCTAATGAATCTAAACCTAAATCTTTGTGGAATAAAGTTTGAGCAACTATACTTGAACTAGCATGGGTCTTGTCAAAAGCTTTAATAACATCAGTGACTCTTTTAGTAACTTCTTCTTTGTTTAAAGCTTTATCAGAATATAAACGCATGAAACTTGGTGCAACAATGGTACTTCTAGAAGTAATAGAAGCTGATTTCAAAGCTAAAGGAGTAGCAGTACGTAGGACAGTTCTAAACATTTTATAGTTCTTAAATATATTATTAATCTTTAGCAGAAACACTGTATAATATATTTGAAATACACATATATATATATTTATGAAGATATGAAACTATACAATCAATATTAATTTTATTCAATTTAATATAATCATAATCTATCTATCGAATTAAAATTAATAATTTTGTTTCCTTTACCCTTTGAGCAGTCAACTTTTTCAGTGTGCGTTAAAAATGATCAGTGATTAAGGTGACATTATTAAGAATAATGTAATGATACAAGACCCATTGATCGTCTGTGAAGCAAACTTTAATTGATTATTGACTTGCTCTTGATCTTATCTTTGTCAATGCATCAAGAGATATATCTTTAATATCAATATTACGTCTTTCAATTTCTTCTGCGAAATTTCTCTGGAAAAGAGTCACTAAAGTTTCGTGAGTAGGTTCAAATTCTTCTGAAGGAAGTAATTTTGATTCTAAAATCAAACATCTACCTAGAACCATAGCTAGTTCATCAAAAGCGTTCGATAGTTGAGAGCGTTCGGAATCCTCTAAGTTATCAGAAAATGGTGGTTTCAAGAATGCTCTATATTGTGCAATCCCACCATTAATTGGAGCTGCAATTGTACCTGTAATGTTTCTTGATAGCTCATTATAAATATCTGAAGATGGGATTTTCTCTTTTACTACTTTGTAGCACATATTTTCCAAACCAGCAAGCTCTTGTATCTTCAGTTCAAGAATTCTCATTGCGTTTTCTAATGGCGACAGTTTTCTGACATATGTCGAACAAACTTCTGTTTTGTTCATTAAAGTTGGAAAAGTAGATGCAGTCACATAAGTATATTCTTCAACAGACACATCAGTAACATGTTTTGATCCTGGTAATCTTCTCAAACTAGTAAATGTTCTTAAGTTTCTGTTTTCAATATACATACGTGTTCTGTTGGCAAGTAAATGTGTTTTATTAGCATTAGAATATTCCTCAGGAATATCTAATTTTGGTTCTACTGTCGCCACATAAATGTATTTACCGACTCGTGTAATAGTTTCCAATTCCTCGGCTCTCTCTTGAGTTTCAACAATCGTTGAACCATGATATAACCTTAATACTCTACTGTGCATTGAAGAAATATGTTCAAAGGGCAATCCTTCGAAAATAAATGTTTTATTCCTTAAAGAGTTTGGAAAACCAAACCCTGCAAAAGTAACTCTGAAATACGTTGGAACAAGTCTGTCAAGGGTTTGTAGGTTAGTATAAATTTTCGAAATCTCACTGTGTACAAAGGCTAAACCACTCAAGTCAAAGTTAATTTTTTCATATGCAAGCGCCAAATCCTTATAAACAGTTAAACTTTTCTCTAGTTTTGAACCTTTGGTAAAATATTCAGCAGCTTTTTTGTACAAATGCTCCTTTCTTTCAAAAGAGGACTGTTGAGGTAATTGAGGATACTTCATTGAATTTAATTGATCATTAGGATCCCAGGAATATATATTTGCCATTAATTCAAATGTTAAAGCAGCTTGAACATGATCGTTCCTTTCGATAAAATGAAGGACTAAGTCATTAAGTAGCTTAAAGAATGATTCCGGTCTGTCTGCCTCTAACAGATATGTCAACATTTCAATTTGCTGGGTTGTACGATCATTGTCAAATTCATCATGCTCTGGGATGTTTAAAGCATCTATCATAACATGAAGAAATTGACTCATAATTTTTAACGTTGTCCTCATCGAATTTACAAAGTTATTGTCCTCTGGCGTATGAATCATATACAATACCGATCTTGTAAGTGACTCTAGTTCATACTCATCTAGGTGCATGATATTAACTCTAAAACTGTCATAAAAGGCTGGAATATACAAACTTAAAGTACTTTTAAAGCTTTTCGTTCTTATCCAATCATCTATTGCAATATTAGCAAATACTTTTGTACCAAATACAATACCACTAATATTTCTGTGAAATGAGAAACTTACCAATTGACGAATAAATACTGGATAATCGTTGATTAAAGTTCTTTGATAATTACTTAGTCGATCAAATCCATACTTACTTAAATTCTCAATATCATTCGACTTCTTGCCTAACGCATCCCAACAATCATTCATAATTGATGCTACTCTTTCTTTTATACCTTCTGTAATTCTATTCACACCTTTTCTTGGAATAATCGAAAGGGCTAGAATATAAGAAAGCTTGTTATTCACAACTTTCAAGGTTGTCGTCATATAATGTGACCACAGAGCAATATCAAAATTACTATCTGTATCACTTTCTGGACAATTACCAACAGTTAAAAACTCCTTGAACAGTTGAAGTATTACTATAGAACTATTCAAAATAAGAGATGATATACTCAACCAAATGTTAGAAGGAAAAAAATCACCTTTTACAAGATGCATAATTAATTGAAGTGATAATAGTAAATCTTCTTTGGTAATTGTCTTCACGTACATAACTGAGTCAAAGTATGGGTCATCTGCACACTCTTGAATAATATAACCAATTGATAAAGTTGACCCGTAGAGTCTATTGGAAATTGTGGCTAACGAACATATAATTGTGGATAATTCTAAAAGTACCTCAACTAATATAGTTGAACCTATACTTGACTCAATTTTCAATTCCGTAATATCACCTTTTTCTGGGAAAAGGTAACTAAAGGAGGTTTTTGGAACATAATGATTGTTAAGAATACAATATTTTTCCACTGTCAAAAAGAATCGACCAAATGCAGGAAGTAGTCTAACGAAATTACGTAACACTCTTTCATCCTTAACATTATCAAGTAATGTAATTATAATACTATTAGATAATCTCAAAGATGGAATATCGTATTCTCCATTCTTAGAAATTTGGTATGAATGAAATGTCCATTCCATCGCCTTAGAAATAAAATTTAGCCTCACTGGATTTGAAAAATCGGTCCCATATAAGAACTTAAAAAGATCACTGTTCGTCACAAGTCTGAAAAGTAGAGATAACTTAGAGTGTATATATACTTGTTCCTCTTTTTTTAATTTTCTCTTTGTCATATTTTGAATGATTTCGTTTTTTTCACAACAATTAAAAAGCTGAATCATATACACTACCAAACGTTCTGCTTTATAATTTGATTTAAGAATATCAATAGATAAATCAACGCAATCTAATATAGACGCTTGATACGGAATAAGCTTTGTGTTTGAAATGGCTAAAAAGTTAGCAACACTTTTGAAACAAGCTGTCATTGTTTTCCTCCAAGCTGCATCGAAATTATTCGATGCTATACTGGAAAGAACCATAATATACATATATAGTTCTGAAAACAAAAACAGACTACCATTATTTTCAGAATTTATATCTTCTACAATGTATTGAGCTAACTTTGTTAAATCCTTCCCAACTTGTGGAATACTTTCAGGTTTATTTTCATAAGATTTTGTAAATGTTGAAAAATAATTTCTACATGCATCATCATTAGGCATAAGGATGTGTAGAAACTTAAGAAGACTGATAAAAACCTCCTTTTTTAATTCTTTTTTAAAGTGTTTATATGCATCATGTTCATTTAAAATATCAATTAATTCGAGATAGTGAAGTAAAATTTCGTCGAAGTACTTTAATAACTCGTATTTTCCAACTTTTAGTACGTCTTGAAGACTTTGTTTCATTTCGCCGATATCCTCAGTAATGCATCCTGAATCAAGGAAATGAGATATATATTTGTTGATGTTAAATATGGAACCATGATACTGTGTATTTAACTCTAATGTAATTACATCTTCATTTTTAGAGGAGAATAGATGGATAGGTTCAGAAAATTTATATTCAACAATTTTCTTTTGTTTTTTAATGAAAATACTTGAATTGGCCAGTAAATAACCATTCAAATATGCATAAATATCAATTTGTTCATCTGTTGTCTCATTATCTATACCCGTGATTCTAAGAGTTTCTCCAATTTTCTCTCCTGGTTGAACTGATATTAACTCCCATTTATGTTCTGGAATTTCATTTGAACTTTTGCTGAACATGATGCCCTTACTTCGACTTACTAACTTTATTGCGATATTCTTAACATTAGTTTGTATAGCAAATGAACCATGTAATATAATTCTACCAAAATTAGCTGAAATTCTTTCAACAGAATTACATTTTTTATCATAAGAATAAATGGGAATATTTTTTAAGGTAAAAGTAGATGAAGTCATTAGTGTTTGGATTGCCGAATCACCTTTGATTTCTTTAACACTAATCCACAACTCTGTAGCTCTTGGGTTTACTGCAATACCATATGCAGTATTTGAAAGAATCTTTTCGATTAAATCACCCCAACCAAAATCTCTTTTAAATGGCCGAACTGACATGTCATGTGCAACTACTGGTCTAGGATATACAATATTATCATTCTTTGTTGAAGCAAAACAAGAGCCAAAAAGTTTTATTCTAAAACTATAAGGCATTCCAGTAGCTAGAGCATCTTTATTACCAGAAAATACACGAGATATATCACTTACACCAACTGCTACACCTCTCTTAACAGATTTTAGAACAGTTTCTTCTGAAGTTTTAGGGACATATGATGCAACCACATTTTCCTGTTCTTGTGTATTATATATATTGACGTCTTCTACCAATTCCACCACTAAAAAGACCTTTTTATTATCCAGTTTAGCTTCATGTAAATTTCCAAATAAGGCAGCTGAGATATTTGAAACGGATTCAATATTTTCAGAATCAATATTCACTGTGAAAGGTTCAGTTAAAATTTCCTTCTTTGTCCTTAGGTACATTAATGCTGTTAAATTATTAAAATGTGGATCTTCAATATTTGGATCACTGAGAACATCTTTGAAATCAACTAGAATATGAGATGGTTTATATTGAAAATACCTATTCTTAACTGTAGATATGGTAGTGGTTAATATTTCTATATTTTTCAGTGGGAAGTCATTTAGTAATCCATATAATACAGAACTGGAAACAAATTTTCGAAACGATGAAACTTCGACTGAATCTAGTTCACCTGTATCCACATTACGGGAGAAAATACCTTCAAAACCAGAAAGGTCTCCAACACTTTTTTGTTTTATTCTTAATTTTGATTTATCTGATTTATTGTGTCTGACCTTTTTATCTTTAGATGCAATATATTTAGCTAATTTTGTTAGAAATGAAGATGCTGTTCGAACAATTATAATTTTTTCTGCCTCTGTAGTTAATTCAAAACGTAAACAAAGCCTTATTCTATCTAATTCTTCATATAGCTCTATTAGCTTTTGATAAACTCTAAATTTTTTCCCTGAATACATTGAATAAATGTGAGATGCAAGAGCCGCTAAAATAGGTCCTAATTCATCTTGGAATGGTCTATTATGATATCTGAAATATGGAAACGATGGCTTTGGCTTTTTATTTAACGAGAAAGTAAAAAATAAATCTTCATTATATTCTTCATCGCTTGGCTTTGCTAGAATATCATGAATTGAAGATGTATTGCATATATTTTTATCGATGACATCCGTAAAATCTTCTGATTCTGGTAATTTCAATGATTTTACTGTTATGATGTTGCTATCATAGTCAATAGATACAAAAGCTTTAGGAAATATAATTTCTTTAGATTTTACAGTAGGTAATTTATCTCCAGCTGGAGTTAAAATAGATATATATTCTTCAGGTAATGGATTCCAACAAAGATAACCTCTACACCATTTATTATCAACAGTTTCTTCAAAAATATAAACTTCATCACCAGGATAAATATTGAAGTAATACATGTTGTAATTTTTAAGTTTTGGATGTTTTTTCAAAGGTACAAATGATTTAATAACAGTAGCATGGATAAGCCTTTCTGTTGGTCTCCATTGCGGAGTGGTTTTGGGACTCTTCAGAGAGGAATTCATTTTATTTTTAATTGAACCTCAATTAATTTAATGTTTATTATATTATAGTATATTTTTTGAATACTTCTACCCAGCAATAAATAATAATGGTAAAGTTAGTTATAAACTAATCTGTTCCTTTTACTATTGCTCCTAATATTTATCGTGAATAAAAAGAGAATCAAATTCCAATCAAAGCTTCGTTAGTTATAACTCTGCAGTGAAATCGATTGATAGTGTTTTTTTTTTCAACCAATGACTCTTAAAAACTAAACAAATCAACTTTGTAAATTTCATACTTTAATACCCTGTAAATTTTATTTTATTATACTTACCGGTCATCAAACCTTTCTTATTAAGCAGAAATTTTGATATCCCAAAAAACTGTCACGTGATTACCAAGAGTTGAAAAACTTACAATATGGTAAAATAGCCGCCAATAAGCGTTTAATAGCAAGTATCATAATTGAAATACTGGTACTCCATGATCGGACACACATCCCATTTCAATTACATAAAATGAGTGAATTCAAAAACAAAATGTGCTTCATCCTCTCATCTAGAGTACTCTGCAATTACTCGAAGTCATAGTAAGGTTAGAATATGGGATAGGTTATAGGTATAATTGGGATTTCAATATTTTCGTTGGTCAGTTAAGTAAAGGTATCATATTCATAAAATATATATTAGGTTGTAGAAATAGTTATTGTAGCACTGATTGAACCGACAATAATGTAATTTTTGTTGTTTGTGAAATTAATTGAAGTTAAAGTTAGTAAAGACAATTGTGAACAATATATTGAGCTTATATGACAATAATCATACCTTGAAAAGATTGAGAATCATTTCATCTTATGGATTGCTAAAGAATCTTTTGCAATGTACTACTCTTGATGGAGTGTATAAATAAAAGTGTTGTTTAATATGGGAAATTATTTATTGGCGGTAATTAATTTTTTAGATGTTGTGTGTGCTTACCCGAACACAAGCAGGATTTTGTTATGCTGTTGGTGGCAAAATTTGAATATGAATATAAAATAAGGACGATATTCAATTGATTAAGAAGGGTTTCATTAGTAAAAATAAACATATTTGGTGGAACCATTGATCTATTACTTGTTGGATATTCAATTGAAAGAAAATTTATTAAATTTTAAGCATGTCAACTTCCGCAGATTCAAGTAAAACTTTAAGATTTAGAGCAGGTTTAGCTCAATACGATTCTGAATCTAAAATTTGTACACCAGTTCCAGTTCAAGGTGAAATCATTATAAAACCGAACGAAGAAGAAGAAGAGTTGGGGTTTCATGATTTTGAATGGAAACCTATTGAAAAACCAACCGATACTAATATAACTGCCATATCATTGATTTTAATCCCAGGTGAAACTTTATTAGTACCAATTACATCAAGTAAAAATGGTAGAATATTTGCATTAGTATTCTCTTCAAATCAAACATATTTCTTCTGGTTTCAAGAAAAGAATCAAGTTGATTTATCATTAAATGAATTTAGTGCTAAAGATAAACAAATATTAGATAAAATTTCTAAAATTTTAAGTGCTGAAGAAGAAGAAGAGGAGGAGGAGGAAGAAGTTAATGAGCAATCAAAACTTTTAGAAGAGAAGGAAGATGTTGAAATGAATTGATCATTACTATAATAGATCTTCCAGCTCAATTAATGCATTCCCATATATACTAACATTACATATTACATATTATTGATATATCTCTATTAAAAAAAATGAAAAATTAAAATAATTAATATAAAAGTTAGATTCTTTTAATTATAAAATGTATAATAACTATCTATTCATTTATGAAGTACGACATGTTATCCTACCAACTAAATCTCATTATTAATGCTATATGCCATATTGAAAAGAAAAAAAACATCTGTTTGCATATTATTTTCTATGTTGAAAAATTTAAATATTTCAATGAGTAAGCTCATCGCATAAAGAAATGATAAATATTTAAATTTGTTAATGTTATATTATTAGAAGTAGTACATTTCTAGTTATATCAAGATAGATTTAACACAAAAACACCAAATAGAATGTCTGATACTGAATTAGAAAATCAGACTTTAGTTGCACCAACGTTATCTACAGCTCAAACTGAAAACACTTTTAGTTTCCAAAAATATGATACTTTTGAAAAGGAAAGAGCTTTTTATTTAGGTCCTGATATCCATGACTTGAAGAATCAAATCAATAACTATTATAATGTTGATGAAATTGTATCACATTTACAAGCTCATCCAGAATACTCAAAGATTACTTTGCAGTTCCCAGATTCTTTAGTAAAAGATGCTAGTATTGTTACAAAGCTTCTTCAAGAAAAACTTCCTGATTCAATTATTGATGATGTTTCTGATTCTTCTAATGAAAAATGTTGTAAACAAGATGAAAAGTCAAAAAGTTGTAAGGAAGCTACTAGAAAATTTTGGATTCTAGCTGATACCGCCTACAGTGCATGTTGTGTTGATGAAGTAGCATCCGAACATGTTAATTCTCAGTTAGTTATTCATTTTGGTGATGCCTGTTTAAATGCAATTCAAAAACTTCCTGTTATTTATTCTTTTGGTAAGCCTCATCTAGATATAGAGGGGATTGTTCAAAAATTTAAAGATACTTATACTGATAAATCAGAAAAAATATGTTTAATGGCAGACTCTCCATATACTTATCATTTAAGCTCAATCTACAAAATATTAGAAAATGATGGTTTTAGCAATATTTTAATCGCTGCCATTAACAATGATTTGACAAATGAAAATGTTACAATTCTAGGTCAAACACCAATTGATCCATCATTTCAAAAAGTATATACTCTAAACAATAGGATTCTTTTATCAGATGATGAAAATCTAGTCATTGATGATGATTCTATTTTACAAAATGATTATCAATTATTCCATGTTAACGTTCCACAAGATCCACATTTACTGTACTTATCAACAGTGTTCCAATCAATTTCAGTTTACGATCCGTTGGATGCATCTGTATCACAAGGTCCTTTCCCTTCTTTAATGAAACGTTATAGGTTTATGCATGTTGCTAGAACAGCTGGCTGTATTGGTATCTTGGTAAATACATTATCACTGAGAAATACAAAAGAAACAATTCAAAAATTAACAAAGTTGATCAAAGAAACTGGTAAGAAGCATTATTTATTTGTTGTCGGTAAACCTAATGTTGCTAAATTAGCCAATTTTGAACCTGTAGATATTTGGTGTATTTTGGGTTGTGGTCAAAGTGGTATTATTTTAGATCAATATAATGAATTTTATAAGCCTATTATTACACCTTATGAATTGACCATGGCATTAAATCCAGAAGTTACATGGACAGGTAAATGGATTTTAGATTTTAAACAAGCATTAGCAGACTGTGATCTTGATGAAGAACAAGAATATGAAAATAGCAATAAAGGTGAAGAAAATGAAAATAATAACAGTAATGGTGGACAAGAAAGTGATGCTCCTGAATTTGATGCCGTGACTGGTAGATTTGTCAGTACATCTAGGCCATTAAGAAATATTACTCATCTGGAAATAGAAAGTCCTTCCAGTTCCTCTGAAAACGGTTCAACAGATTTAATTAAGAACGTATCCGGCGGTGTAATAATCAAAGGTACTGTTTCCACTTCTGCAGCACATCTACAATCTCGTGAATGGACCGGGCTAGGTAGTGATTTCACTAAACAAGATGATTATGATGAAGAAGGTGCTACTGTTGAACAAGGTATTTCTGGTGTCGCTCGTGGTTATCAATTCGACAGAAATAATGCTGAAAAAGATAATTAGCTTACTAAATTTTATAGATATGAATCATTATATATAAATCCTGAATATATTAAACGTTAATTCTAATTTTATATTGAATTGTCACAGTATGCATAATTGTATTCGGTAAGTCACGTGTGGCCTTGTATAAGCTTTTAGAACATTAAGAATTCTATTTCAAGAAAGTAGATGAGGTTATTTGAAAATATATTGAAACCTACTGTTCTTGTATATATGGTTGTCCAAAACACGATTTACAATATCAATATACATTTAAAATGGGTGCTGCTTCTTCTAAGTTGATTGATAATCTATTAGAAGATACAAATTGTATGTATTCGATTAATAATAAGTTTCTTTTTTTATATATCTGAATTCAAATGAAATTATAATATACTAACATATGAATTATATCTGATTTGAATAGTTGAAAGAGATGAAATCGAAAGACTAAGGAGACGTTTTATGAAGCTGGATAGTGACAGTTCTGGTTCCATTGATAAAAATGAATTTATGAATATACCTGGTGTCTCATCTAACCCTTTAGCTGGTCGTATTATGGAAGTATTTGATACAGATAACAGTGGTGATGTTGATTTCCAAGAGTTTATTACTGGTTTATCTATATTTAGTGGAAGAGGTGGCAAAGATGAAAAGTTAAAGTTTGCCTTCAAGTTATATGATATTGATAAAGACGGTTATATATCGAATGGTGAACTTTTTATAGTATTAAAAATTATGGTTGGTAGCAATTTAGACGATGAGCAGTTGCAACAAGTTGTTGATAGGACAATCATGGAAAATGATATTGATGGTGATGGCCATTTAAGCTTTGAAGAATTTAAAAGCGCTATTGAAACTACAGAAGTAGCTAAAAGTTTAACTTTACAATTTGATATTTAATTCTAACTGACATTAAATGTTATATTTTTAGTTTAACCTATTTAATTCCAAATAAAAGAGTTTATTGTAATTTACATGGAAGTTGGGTCATTTATAATATACATATAAAAATAAATATAAATAATAAATTATATTCTAATTCTTTAGCTTTTTAAATTATAATGGTGCTGCCATTAAAGTCTTTAATATAAGATTCAACTAAACAACACATAATTACCTTGTCATTATCATTCAAAGGTTATATTAATACATTGTAATTCGATTGAATAGTATTTTTTTTTATTTAATCACTAAATTGAAATTAAGAGATGGCTACAAAATTATTCCATTTTATGAGAAAACTAATTAAAAAAAAAAAAAAAAAACTTTAATGAGCTACTCTAGAGATAATTACTAGATATATATGTTTTTCAAACTTTAGGCTATATGCTTACTTAAAAGCAATGGATTACTTGAACTTTCTTGTGGAGAATCCAAGGTTAGTTTTTCCACAAATGCTTCATTTAAAGCATTGATACTGTTTTCAGTTTCATTTAAGTTTACGGACATCTTTTAAGTGTGATACTCGATCGATTATTTTATATAAAATACATAAAATAAATAATATATAAAAAAAATGATAAACCTTACTCTGTAAGATGTACCATATTTATATCACTGATTTATTGTGAGTTTAAACCACTAAATGAGTCGATGTTCATATCTAAACTACACAATCTGATTTGTTGGTGCTGATATGCTTAGACCAATAATGACACCATCTAGAACAGCGTCCTTTTCTGTGGTAAAGATATAGCTTTATTAAAATATGAATATTGTGTATTAAATCTCAATATTCTGACATTTCTAGCCATTCTTCGATAAGAAACGAATATTTTGAAATCAAGGGAATGCTATCTTGGTTTGAATTAAGCAAAATATTGGTATTACATTTCTTGGAGGGTTGGCCGAGTGGTCTAAGGCGGCAGACTTAAGATCTGTTGGACGGTGTCCGCGCGAGTTCGAACCTCGCATCCTTCAAATTTTTACAAAATTATTTGTTAAATACTACATCATCAATAGTCGTAACCTAGACCTAATAATAACTCTAAAATGATATAATTTTTATAATACATATCTTACACATTTTATTCTATAGTGATAATCTTTTCTACCACTTCCAATATTTTATCAACAGCATTAAATGAATTGGTATCTGGCGCATCTGAAGCGTAGTTAGGCTTATCTAATTTTGCTTTTATCGCATCATCCAATAAACCTCTTAATTCCTTGATTACAACAGCATTCTTACACCAAGTTCTAATAGGCAACCAATCATCAAGAACAATACCTGGTGAGTGATGTGTACCGTTAATGTCATAATTTAGAGAGCCGCCGAATAGCAATAAAGAAAGAGTAGATGTCGGTGTTATATCCCTCAAAAATAACCTAGACGTCGATTGAGAAGCATTAAAGACAACTAAAGAATACTTGGTTATTAATGAACTATTTTGTTTGAGAATAGGTCCCACTTCTTCAGTTAACATTTGAGCATCTTCAGGATTGACTGATTTCGAGGAGAATAATATGGACGATGGGTGAATATAAGCTCTGTTTGCTGGTAACGGCAAGTCACCCTTTGTCATATCTGATTCGGCGTTACTATTTTGTACAGCTTTAAATTTTGACAGCTGGTCAATATATTGTTCATTTCTTATCCAATACTTAATCAATTTTGCTTCAGGATCTTTTTCAATTGCACCAGCTCCTGTTGATGCATATTTAGGATCAGGAAGTTCAACTCTAGCAATATTTGGATAGAACGCACCAGTCAATATTGACTTTAGTAAATCTAGATTTTTCTCATTTCTATTTAGATACGACGAACTTCCAGGTTTATAGTTCATTGGCAAGAACCCAACATCTCTTAAAATAGAATAATATTGAGTCCTAGAAGATAAAATTTCAGATATTTTATTATATGACAGGCATTTATCTTTCATAAATTTTCTTTTAGCGGCAGCATCAGAGATTAATAAAAATTGGCGAATTATTTCTGTGGTACTTAAAACATCCCCAAGATGTTCAGTAGCAGATAAAATGCTTCTTATTTTATCCCTATTTTCAACACCACTAACAAATGGTAACTGTCCCACACCTAATATTGAGACAAGAAGAACACCAATATCAGCGCAACCAAATATAATACTATAAATCAAAAGTTTACCATGTTTACTATCCATTACAGGCATTAAACTAATGAATTGACCTAATTGAGTTAAAGAATGGTCAAACTCAGAAAGTAGTCCAACTGTAGTTAACATTCTCTCTGCTTTTTCTAAGGCTGCCAATGGTGGGGAATCCAGGCCTTTAGCTAAAAAGGTTTTCACATTATTGATGCCCATTGCCTTTACAGACAAATATAGTGATTCTAATGAAACCCTTCTAATTTCTGGAGCAGGTAGTTCAATCATATCTTCATCATAAAGTCTTTGAGAGTACAATCTATAGGAATAACCTTCACAAACTCTACCAGCACGACCTCTACGTTGTTTTGCTTCAGCCTTTGAAATAAAAGATTCAGTTAACTTAGTTATATTATCAACAGCATTATAATACATTGTTTTAGCACGACCAGAATCAATAGTTGCCACACAATCATCAATAGTAATGGATGTTTCTGCAATATTAGTAGAAACTACAATTTTACGTTTCGATTTATATTTCAAAAATACTCGTTTTTGATCTTCAGGTGTCAATGCAGAATGCAAAGGTAAAACAACGAAGTCATTGTTCATATCAGCACTTTGTATAATATTACAGCATTTCTGGATTTCTGCAACACCAGGTAAGAATACAATTATAGAACCATCATTACTTTCTGATTCCAACTTTTTGTTTAGATGCATGATTACTTTGGAAATCAAATTGTAATCTATCTGGCCAGATCTAAAAAAGAATGAGTCTGCAGTAGGCGTTAGTATATTACTATTTTCCTCTTCATCGTTATCATCAATAAATTTCTTCTCTCTGATAACTTTATAATCCACCATATCTAAAACATCATCTAAGAAAAAATCTTTAATAGGGAAAGTACGCCCTTCGATATGACAAGTTCCTAGGTTCTGGAAATAATTTTTAAAAACGTCTACATTAACAGTAGCACTCATAAGGACGATTTTTAATCCAGGGATCTTTCCTAGTAAATTTTTCAAGAGAATTACAACCAAATCTGTATCAATAGATCTTTCATGGACTTCATCAATAACAATAATAGAATTATTTAAGAATCCATGGTTGGACTGTAAAATTCTTACCAAAACACCTGTTGTCATAAACTTAATTCTTGTCTTTCTATTTGTTTTATTCACACCTCTGATAACGTATCCAACTTCATCACCACATGCTACACAACGTTCATCAGAAACACGATCAGCTAAACCAATGGCTGAAATTCTTCTTGGTTGGGTACATATGATGTTTGTTTTAGAATAATCATTTTTGTTCTGAATTAAGTGGTCCAAAATAAACTGGACAACTTGAGTAGATTTACCAGAACCTGTTTCACCAGTAATTAAAACTACATCATTCTTAATAATTAAATCTATGATAGTCCTTTGTTTTTTCCAAGCAGGAAGTTTCTCTCTTGCTTCTATCATAGATTTATATTGCAAAGATGAAATTCTTGATTTATATTCTTCTTCTATATCTTTGATTTCATCTGCAGACAATACAACTCTCTTTGATCCCTTTTTATTACTTACTGATCTATTAACAGTACTTGATAATGAATCAGATGATGAATTATTCAATATTGATTTTGTTAAGATTTTATCTGATAATAATGGACCAGGATTTTCAATTATTTCTTTCATATTATCTTGAAGCCACTCATATAAATTATAAATAAGCATATCATTTAATAATTTCATTTCTTCAACATATTGTAATAATTTAATCAATATCTGCTTTTTAATATAATTTGGCAATATAAATTTTTTATCAAATGTAGAAATGATAATACCTGGTAGAGTTGATGGATAGTTTCTGGTTTTGTAAACCTTTAATTTCATATTGAATTCTTTAGATATAATCATTGTAATACAAGATTCAGGTTTTATTATTTCAACAATATCTTCATAAATACTTTTTAGACTCTCTATTTCTTGTTTCCAAATATCAGTTGATTCATCTTCATTAAACATAAGTTCGGGATCCGATACTAATGAAGGTAAGATATTTTGGGTAATTAATCCAGCAGCTTCAGCCTCGATATAATCTGTATTTTTTAAAGCATACAAAGCTTCATCTTCTGAAATACCACTGTGCACTAATCTTTCTATCATATTTCTTGTACTCAATGGAATATCTGAAATTTCAATTATATTTTTTGAATCTTCTTTACGTTTATGGAAAAATGGAGGTAGATCATCTTCTGGTAAGTTAAATAGTAGAAAAGATAATGGGTCAATATATTGCATAGCTTCTTCCACATGCAATGCTCTAAATTGTAATGAAGTCAATTTATTTTTTAATTCGATTCTTTCCTTTTGATTATGTTTTTCATTGTCATTTAGTTTCATGCTATTCCAATCAATATGAGATTTTAGAGAAGTTTCTATTAATTGCCTTGAAGATTCAGTTAGATCAATGAAAGCGGCGTGATCCCATACTTTTCTAGGAAAAGTTACCAGTGCATTGTTAGAAGATTTAGGGAAATGAGAAGTTGCTTTTGTGATTTTTGATACTGATTTTGAAGATTTCTTCTTTTTTTGGTCATCACTAGAAATAGATAATACAACTGAAGAAGTTTGGATTTTCTCAGCTTGTTGAGATCTTGCTTCTCTTTCTTTATCCATTTGCTCTTTTAATTTTCTATCTTCAACCATTGTCTTAAAAGGGTCAACATCAAATAATTTATTAGCACGCTTACCATCTTTTTGTAATAATTCTTTTCTATAATCATTAAGGTCAAACCAAAGACTTTTATGATTTGGTGGCAATGTCATTTGTAAATTTGTATTATAGGCTATACGGTATAATGCAATTGTCGAAGCAAAATGTCTTGCTTCCATTGGTGTTTCTTGTGGTTGAACTAAACCGTTTCCGGTAACTTTATCATATGTTGGATCATTCATTCTAATAGTTAATGTTTCCTTTGTCTTTGGATCTGTATACGATAAAACAGCAATGGCCATCATACCTTTATCACCAATTTTTTTCATATCATACTCAACTTTATTCCATTTTCTCTTTTGACATGTTTCATGTAAGATTGTGTGAGGTAATTTACCAGTCCAACTAGATGAAGAAGTAACTTTAGCTCTATTAGCTTGTTGTTTAGCCTTATTAGCAGCTTTGATATCTGCAGCAGAAGGTTCTCCAACAACTCCATTCTTACCCTTATCCTTACCTTTACCTTTACCACCCTTTTTGGTATCAGTTTGAGTTGCAACTGAAGCTGATGGTTTGGAACCACTCTTGTTTTTCTTTGCCATGTTCAATGCACCAAAAAAATCAAAATTAACCCTCAAAACTTATAATAGATTTTTCAGATTGCCTTTAAAAGATATTGCCGTCTTTCACGTTGTCAAACTGTATATAATATAGTACCAATTGAACCACTGATGAACCATTAACATTGAATCTTTAATATCAATATAATTTTCGATGCCTTCAAATTGTTCAATTTTATTACCCGTTCTTAAAATTTCCAGTATTACAATAACTAAAAAATGAAAAATTTGACGAAATTTAACAAAACATTACTTTTGAAGCTTGAAATTATTGCATATTGTAATGGTTAAAGATTGATATTTGTCTTGTTTAACAGGTTAC
This sequence comes from Vanderwaltozyma tropicalis, assembly GCA_030555675.1. Lineage (NCBI taxonomy): Eukaryota > Fungi > Ascomycota > Saccharomycetes > Saccharomycetales > Saccharomycetaceae > Vanderwaltozyma > Vanderwaltozyma tropicalis. Next base: position 329,788 of record JANIWO010000001.1, read on the forward strand.
TAAAAGTAATTAAAAGGTTCAATTGATTTCAAATACATTAGAGAGACTAATTTAATTCGATATAGTGAATTGAAAATGTCTGTCTTGTTTCAAGTTAGGGGTCATTTGATTAAAAATGAACAATTTAATATTTTAGATGCTAATGGAAATGTTGTCGATGATATTAAGTTAGGTTCATCAATTAAGTTTGATGACGGTAGTTCTTTTAATTTGAGTACCAGTACTGAATTTACTTTATCAGATGCCAGTGTTCCTTTAATGGTAATTGTTCATTGTTGGTTGCATAAAGATTCTAATGCTGCTGATTATTTAGCAGATTGTCAAGCTAAACAATTGACCAACGTTTCCTTTTTACAAAGAACTGATTTGATTAATTGGTTATCTGGCGAGTCTGAGACTTCTTCATATATCAGTGGTATTAGTTCTTCAAGTACTTCCAAAGAAAATGAAACTAGTCAACAAAAGAAACTAAACACAACACAAACTAATGAAATTAATAATAAATTAAAAGAAGTTGATCCCGTATTGAGTGAAGCATTATCTCAACAAAGAGAATTATTAAATCACAACACTGAATTGCGTGGCTCTAAACCAATTAATTTTGGTTATTTAATTAAAGATGCAGAATTGAAATTAGTCCAGTCTATTAAATCATCTATGCGTTCAAGTAAAGGTAAAGCCTCCAGCAAAGGTGTTTCTAAGAATGATAGAAGCACTAATAAGAGCATTGTTAACAAAGATCCAATTATTCTAATACCATCAGCTGCATCATCAATATTTACAATGGCTAATATTAAAAACTTCTTACAAGATTCAGAATATATAAATCCACGTGAAGTATCCGTAAGTGGACAACAGGATTTGATTACTGTTGAAAAGAAATTTGACAACATTAGTAGACCAGTAAGGTTTATGATTGTGAATAATACTAGAATGTTTACTAAACCAGAATATTGGGATAGAATCGCTGCAGTCTTCACCACAGGTCATGAATGGCAATTCAACTATTATCAATGGAATACTCCACAAGAGTTATTCCAGCATTGTAAGGGTTACTATTTCCATTTCTCAGGTGACTCTGTCCCACAAAACGTTCAACAATGGAATGTACAGAAAGTAGAAATTGATAAGAACAGAAGATTTAAAGATGTAGAAGTTGTCCGTTTCTTCTGGTCTGATATAGAAAAGGAATTACTGGCCAAGGGCTTCTGTTAGAATGAATAATTTATTCCAAATCTTGAGGATCTGGAAAGAAAAGCAATCTTCAAAAATCAAAATGGTCTTGGCTCGACTCGTCCCTTAAAGATCTGTATAATGACTATATATAAATATGTTGGGGTCTCTCCAGTGGAACCTCAACAATATCTCATCCAAAAAAATATGTATAAATAATAAAAAGTAATTATAAGATATAATTCCATCTAACATTCTTCAATGTTTGCCGAGACACAGAACACATTGCATCTACACAAACTTTCTGTAAGTCAATATTCAACAATTTGGATCTAGTTTACATGATATGGATCCGGATATAGAACTACACGATATAGTTAGACCTATTTCCATTCGTTGTTGGTTGAAAGATTTTCAGATAATGCAGTACTGCATTTTTTTTTTTTTTTTTTTGATGCGATGACATTGAAATTTCAGTTGAAGCTTTAACAAGATGTCACAGAATGTATATGCTGTCGTTGGAATATGAGACACAATTACGATTGAAATCAACAATGATGGATGTTTTATTTTAGTCTGTATAAAAAGCTCTTGGATTATTCTTGTCTTTTCATGTTTGTATTTGAATATTTTTTAGGCAATCGTTTTAATTTAGTCTTGACAGAATTGATTGAAGGAAAGAATAGTATTTGTGAAATACAATAATTATTTTGATAGAATTGTGTTTAAATTATTTGTGAGGAGCCACGTTATTGTTGAACGTAAAAACAGTAAATGTTTAAGAAATACAAGAATCAAGATTTGGATATGACTTTTTGGTGGAAGAAACATCCAAAGGATCCTACTGACTATATCAAATATATTACTGAACAAATTGATAAGATTGGTTCTTCTTCAAGCAATGACGTTAAACGACGTGCACAGGAAGACTGTTCCAAATATTTGATGGGTACTAAATGTTTTATCGTGGCAGAAATTGATCCAAAACCAACCACAGAAGCGATGGATAATTTATATCAAGAAATTTATAAGAATGATTTTTTTCATCAATTGTTACAAAACTTTTCAAAATTAGAGTTTGAGGCAAGAAAAAACGTTACGTTTTTATATTCAATATGTTTAAGACATTCAAAGGATAATAAATTTACAACCATTGATTATTTTACTTCCAATCCGAAAACTATAACAACCATGCTACAAAATGCAGACCTTTTCATATTGGACCAAGCACCTAAAGATGTTTTCTTATTGTTAGGGAATATGATTATTGAGAGTGTTAAATATGAACCACTATGTCAAATTATTTTGAAAAGTCAACAAATTTGGAAATTTTTTGATTATGGTTGTTTACCAGATTTTGAAATAAGCACAGAATCTTTACAAATATTGAATGCAATTTTTACAACACATTCAAAATTAGTATCAAAGGAATTCTTTAATAATGAATCTAACATAACTAAATTTATTGAGAAGATAAATAATTTGATCTATAAAGGAAGTTATGTAACCAAGCGTCAAATAACGAAATTATTAGCATCTTTGATAGTAATTAGGTATAATCATTTGTTGATGACCACTTATATTTCTTCTTCTGAAAATCTGAAATTAATAATGATATTAATGAGCGACAAATCTAAAAACTTACAATTAGAAGCATTCAATATATTTAAAGTGATTGTTGCTAATCCTAAAAAACCAAAACCAGTATTAGATATACTCATTAAAAATAAAAAAAAATTGTTAAATTATTTTACTACTTTTGGTGTGAACAATCACGATGCCACATTCGTCGATGAAAAAGACTTCATTGTTCAAGAAATAGAATCTCTACCTACTTTAATTTACACACCAACAGAAGTGTCTATTATAGCACCAAGTACAGCACTTTCATTTTGAGTTAAAAGATATTCAAAGACTTTCATTATATGAAACAAAAATTGTCATAAATAAGTCAAGTTCATGTTGTTTGCTATTCATATATTTAATAAATATATTCATTAAAGTATAATATAATTATATTTCTTATTATCAAATGGAATTTAATCAATTTTTGTATTCTTTATTTCAATTAAAATATCATATTTACAAAATTAATTGGTCAATTCACCCAAATCTTATTTTCAAAATAGTAAATACCGCTTAATTGTTTATCAATTAATAAAGTTCCCTCATCTACAAAATTTTGAAGGATTTCTGTAATAACGCCAATTGTCCATAAACTAGTAGATGAACTATCGGCTAAAGACTGACCAATTTGTAATAAATCGCATCCAGGTTTACTAATAATCAGTTCCAAAATTTTCTTTTTGATATTGCCAAATGATTCATCGGAAGATAAACATAAAATTCTACCATTAATTTTTGTTAACTTTAAATCCAGCAGACCTAATTGACCAAACCTTTCACATGCTTCTTTCATTTCTATAGGAGAAATAAATCCCACACCAATTCTCATGGATTTGTTGTACATGGCATATAGGTCAACCAATGTTACCATAACAGAATCTTCACTTGATTTATCATTCTTAAATTCAGCAATTGCAAACCCATAAATTTCACGAGCAATTTCATCCAAAAATAAAGATTTATTATAAAACTTCTCTCTATCAATCTTCAAAAGCTGTTCAGTTTTGATGTCTAAATTTTCATTTTTCTTATGTCTTCTATAAAGTCTTTCAATATCATTTCCTAATGACATAAGTTTATTCAAATCTGTCAAAGCATTATTAAACAAAATATCATTGTTCAATAGAGTTACTTCTCTTGTATTTTCCAAACTGGTTATACCAACTTTATTTAATTTTGCTTCTAAAAATGGTAAATTCTTTGATTCATTACTTACACTAACGCCATTAACAGATTCTAAATTATTATTGAATGCATGTTTTATTTGTTTCTTAGCAAAGTCATCCAATGCCTTTTTAGTAGCTTGAGCAAAAAGTAAACCATCTTGTTTTCTGAAACTAATTTGAACATAATTTGAGGCCTCCTTTTTATTAATTTTACTATGTAGATTCCTATCTTCTAGCTCTATTGAAAATCTTGAATCTTTAAAACTGTTAATTTTAGAATGTGATCGTATTTTGAAATTTGGTAATCTTGTCCCACAAACTTCACAATTTTTGATTTGTAAATGGTTAATAAATGTACATGCAGGGCATGCATTTTCAATTTTTTCTGTTTTATTTCTATCTTTTCCTTTAACTTTTTCAGTGTCATTATTATTTGAATAATTTATTGTAGATTTAGTCATCTCATAATCTGCTGGAATGCCACAATTTTCACAAATTGGCGATGTTAATGATTTTTCTGTAAATTTGCCCTTAGTTTCATTTGAAAACATGCATATAGCACAAACCCATGAACTAGTTTCTTCTCCATCTATATCAGATCTAGTTCCAGCATTGTGAGCATCTGTTCTTTCAGGATCCTTTAAAAACAGTATTAAACGAGCAGATCTCTTTAAAAATTTTGAAGAGTATTCAATTGATTCAATATCATCTAACTCTAAACATAAGGAATGTGTAGTGGGTTTCAATTCATCAACATATATGATTCTTTGTGTAGTCAAAAAGATTCTACCTAATTGACGTTCTAATATTCTTGATTTTCCATGATACAATCCAGTTTTATGGTCTATTAGTATATCTTTCTCATTTTCTCTCAATATTGGCTGGCCTGTAGATGTAGTCTCTACAAAGTGCCAACATTCCATTGTGAATATGCAATATGTTATTATATGATAAAATAGAAATAGTTACTGAATAATAATAAACAGTAAATATATTGTTCCCTTTTTAAATTGATTATTATCGTCTTAATATTTGACTATTTAATAGATTCGCTTTAAAGTTTCTCAAATATTGAAAATACCTTTAAGATGCTTCCAATATTATTAAAAAATGACTATAAAGTGTCGTAATGAATATAGATATTTAATGTACTTTATATATTAAAAAGTATTTAATGTTATTTGTGATTAGTGGAAATATCTTACAGGATTATGCATATTTTATAGAGATCTATGGTTATAGTTTTAAAAATTAATCTTTGTCTCTCTGATCACTTCTTTTTCTTTTGACTTAAATTGTTCTGTTTAGCTTTTAATTTACTTGTACTGCTATTATGCATTAATGGTAATCTTTCACTTGCAGTTGATGACAGTTTTGAAGATGCTGAATGATTCAATAGCAACATCTTAGAAGGACTGCTAGCGCCATTTCTATCATGTTGTAAAGCTTCTAAAGCTCTTAAATCTGTTTGTGATTTTTTTATTATATTAGACTTTCTTGCTTCTGTTAATTCTTTTAATCTTTTTTCCCAAATTGGAGTTTGTTGATCTAGAATTAGATTTAATTCTGTCAATTTTTCTTCATTATTTAAACGTGTTACTGCATCAAATTTACCAAATTGATAACCACCTTTCCCATCAAATTTTAATAAATAATTATGGAAATGCCATAAACTAGTTCTATGACAAACAGATATTAATGAAATACCAAACTTTTGAGCATTTTCATACATCTTTTGTTCCATATCTGGTGAAACAGCAGATGTGCACTCATCTAAGACAGCAAATTTTGGTTTATGATAATACATTCTTGCCATTGCTAATCTCTGTTGAATACCAATTGATAATTCTTCAGACCAATTACGAATAATTGAAAAACTTTCCTTTATATCAATTACTGTATTACTTTCATTAATGACATTCGAAGTTGAAGTTTTCTTTGTGAGTGCTAAAGTTAAATTTTCTGTAATTAAATCTTCTAATTCTAGTAATTGTAAGATCTCTGTTAATTCTTGATCACCAACTTCATAATTATTGTTAAATCTTTTTTCAAATTGTTCAATAGTATCAGGATAAATAATCTGCTCTCTAAAAGTTGATCTATTACCCATATATGGTCTTTGTGGTAAATAATAAATGGAACATTCCATATCGTTTGATCTATTTGGAATAACTAATTTAGTTTCTAATGATAAATCTTTATTTTGTTGAACTGGCCATAAACCACCTAATATACGGAATAATGATGACTTACCACAACCATTTGGACCAATAATTAATAAATGATCACCATGATTCAATTCAAAATTTAGCGAAGGAATTAAAACTTGATTTGCAGGAGTAATTAATGGAATATTAACAAATTTAATTTGAGTATCATTATATTCGATTAAACTTGAATCTAATCCATTTTCACCAATTTCATTATCATTATCTAAATTTGAATCTAATAAATTATTAAAGTTGTTTAATCTTATCCAAACACCACGAAGTTGTTGAATATTTCTTTTCAATTCAACAAATCTACCAAATGATCCTGATGCAATTAATAACAAACGTCTATTTGTAATAAATTCAGCAGTAATATCATTAGAAATTGAATTTTCACTTTTAAAAAAAATTGGTATTGAACAAAGTATTAAACCAGCAGCACCCCAAGTATATTTAATAACAAAATTTGTTGCTAAATCATATAATGCTCTTTCTTTAATTTCTCTATTTAAGAAAAGTACCAATTGATAAAATGAATAATCTAAACTTAATAATTCTCTATTTTGACCTCTTAAAATGGCAATTTCTTCATTATTTGAATGTAAATTTGAATGTAATGATCTAAACCAACTTTCTAATGATGATCTAATCATTGTTAATTTTGTAAAATTTGGTTGAATTAATTTTAACATTGAATTTGAAATATAAACAATTAAACCAAGTGCTAATGTACCTTCACCCATCATACCTGTATTTGAAACTAATAATTTAAATGAACATAAAATTAAATCTAAAGTTGGTTTTAATAATTGATTTAATAATAAAGAAGAATTTGTTGAAAATTGATAAATATCTCTTGTTAAATGATCTTGAATTTCAGAAATTTTAGCAGAATTCTTATTCTCTTTATTATTGTTTAATTGTGATACTATACTTGTATTATCATTTTCAATTAAATTATTATTGTTATTATTATTATTATCATTTTCATCTTCATTAATATTTGTATTTGGATTTGTTACTACTGAATAAAAAACTTTATGATTTTTCAAATATTTATTTAATAAAAAATTTGAAATTTGTTTGTTAATTGTAATTGAACATAACTTTGTTGTATAATTTATTAATGAATTAATAAATGAAGCAGGTATGCCTAATAACATCCATTGTCCAATTAATATTTTTAAAAATTTTGAATATTTTGCCTTTACTAAAGATGATACTAATTTACCATCTAGTGTTGCCACATGCAATGAAAGAAATGTTCTAATAATTAATAATATTGATTGTGTCAAAAATAATAATAAATTTTTTTTATCTTTTAAAATTATTTGAAATAAAAAATCTTTCTTTTTAATTTTCAAATCATTTTTATTTTCAAAATTAATATCAATATCTGTATCAACATCTGAGTTGTTGTTGTCGTTGTTGTTATCATTTAATTGTATTATTTCTTTATTATTAGATTCTGTTTTCCTTTTCTTTGTATTTCTATTTTTATCTTTATTCTTATTTATACTTGCACTACTTTGGAAAGTGCCAAAAAGTAATAAAATGTATGATAATCTTAATATACTTAATCTATGATTTTTATAAAAATTTAAAACTGCCGTTTTCATAGTGTTTTTTTTATGTAAATTGAATATTATTATTATATTAATTCCCTCCCTCCTCGATAATTATAAAATAAAATACTAAATGTAATTTAGCCGCCGATGTATCCAAAGAATATTTTCACTTTTAAATATTTCTGTATTTCTTATGATATATTAATTATCTTGTAAGACATTGACACTGATAGAATTTTTATCACTCTATAACCCTGTGATAAGTGGAACAAATCTTAATTGAATCAAGAAATGAAAAAATACCTTATATTTATATACTTTATATTATTTTATTTTAATTTTGTGTCATTTATTTTTTAATTTTAAACCTTAAATTTAAAGATCTCCAATTTTCGGAACATCGCTTAACTCCAGACTCCGTTACCCGCCCAGTCCCTGTCACAAATCTCATTTTCCCAAAAAAAATTTAATAAATACAAGATGGAGAGGTATACTATAACAAGTCAACCTGTCATTTAGCAATTGTGTCTCCAATGCCCACTACTCCACGATTTTTAAAATTGCAATCATTTATACAGATAGACTGTATTTGCCAATAAGCCTTTTTTGTTATCTGGCCATACCTTGCCCCTTTTCCCTGTAACTAGTAACACAATATAGATACTATTAATAATTGATTGATTACTATAGAGTATATTATTTAACAGTTTAAACCTATTTTAGAATTAACCATTGTGGGCTTAGCGTATACACAATAACTGTTAAAAGATGACTGTAAATCAGTACTTGTAACTAATATCTTTTGAGTCAAACAATACAAATTTTATTAGCCTCTGTCTAAAAATCACCAGCCACGATACACTATGTATATATTAATTATACTATTTTTATACCAAACTTGGATTTTAACATAACGAATTACCCAAAAGGGTATCTCCATTAATTGATAATTTCCTAATTAGTTAATAATCAACATCGCTTTAGGAAAAAAAATGACAAAAGCTCTCCTTACAGTAACAGTAACTTGAAAAATGTGTCTTTTTCTGCAATTTTTTCTTATTTTGCCAGCTTTATACTGATATTTCTTAGTGGAAATGGAAATTAAATCTGGGATGAATAGTTGAAGAGATATTTTCAGATATCAAAATTTTAACAAATTGGTTAACTATGCATATTGAATCGATGCTTTCATGCATATTTGATGATATATATATATATATACAGGGATTGTATCTTTCTTGAATTGGTTTTAATTGTGAAGCATTGTACGTTTAAGATAAATCATCAAGAATAGTAGTATCAGTCATTTACTGTTTACAATTAATTAAATATGGCTAACGGCTTTAGATTATTTTTAGCCGGTATAATTACATTTGCAAGTTTTATCATTGCTATTGTTGCATGTGCAGGTTCCACTGCAAATTATAATCCAATTAATAAAATTTACGTATCACAAATTAATTTATCAAAGCTTAAAACTGATGCAGTTTTCACAAATTTAACAACTACTGTAAGTGATAGTATTTTACCAAAATATATCAATGTTGGTCTTTGGTCATATTGTATCACTGATAGTGATTCTAAGAGTGTAGATAGTTGTACTTCTGCTCATGGTATTCAACAATTTAATTTGAAAAGTTTAATTTTTGATAATATTAATGATAATGAAGTTTTAAAATTATTAGATACTGTTGAAAGTGTTGTTTTACCAAAAAAATTACAAGATAAAAAGGGTTACTATAATGGTATTTGTAAATGTATGTTCATTACATTGCTCATTGGTATTTGTTTATTATTTATTAATTTTATTTTTACAATTTTAAGAATAATGATTGATATTAAAGCATTTGCAGTACTTGGTAAAATTTTTGCTTGTACTGCATTTTTAAGTTTATTAATTAGTGGTGGTACAAGTGTTGGTACTTATGTTTATATTCAAAAAATTTTAAAAGATAATTATTCTGATTATGGTATTAAATTAGAATTAGGAAGAAATTTCTTTTCAATGTTGTGGGGTGCTATTTTAGGTGCTCTCTTAAACTTCTTACTTTGGATGACAGTTAGATCAAGACCAAAAGGTTACATTACTCAAGAACCACCAATGGCTTCTGGTAAACGTATCATTTTATAATGAAACTCTTCTTTATTAAAAATGCGTTTTTTTCATTTATTAACATATTTTGGGTATTTTCAGCATTACAATTAATTTGTAATAAAAATTTATAAATTTTATTTTAGCGGTTCTTTTATCTATAACTCATTGTTATTTCTTATGTTTCATATATAAAATATACGTTTATATATTGTTCTTTAAATATGTATTTATAATAACTATTTTCAAACTCCGAATCTTATTTCCAAGGTTTATCAAAAATGAATTATTTTATTTCAATCATAGTGACTGAGGCAATTATTTTAGTTTATTTATTGAGAAGAGGTATTAAAATATATTAAGTTATTATTAAATTAAAATGAGCGATATGAATGATACAGAACATATATAAGTGAATATATAATAAAGCTCTTGTAAAATATTATTAATGTAGCAAATGTCTGTGATATATTTTCAAATTTGGTATTATGAAAGAGAATTAAAGTTAAAATAAACTTCATTTCTATTTTTGTATTAGAAATTATCCATAAATTCGAAAAATTATCAATATTAGTTTTAAAATGAATTGTAAAGTTAAAAATACATTAAATTAAGTACAGTAAAGTTCCGTGTTACAATTATACTTTGACTTTTAAGTATAAGCAACTGATTATTGATATGATATGGTACGTGAACTATTATAATTATTAATTGGTTTGTTTTGTTTTGTTTTGTTTTGTTTTATTATTTCCTTGTTTTAAGGAAATAAAATGCTTATTAAATGTGTGATGACAAGATATTATTATTGAAAACTAATTAATTTTCAACAACAACGTTCTTTTCTTCGTTGGTAGTTAGTAATTGTTCACTAACTCTGGAAGTAGAATCACTTTCGTCATTGGAGTTACTGATAGCAGTAACATCAACTTCACCAGCGCTCTTTTCAGTATCAGTTGCTAAGTTGTCGGAGTCAGATTCAGCAACAACACCAGCTTTCAAAGATCTGTACTTGCAGAAACTAACACCGAAAACGATGAAACAGTTCAAAACAGTCAAAGTGAAAGCAGTCCAGATTAAACCATAGTAAGCAGAGCCAGAATCGATAGCAACACCATATTGATCCTTCTTGGTACCAGACTTAATAATACCAACAATAGCAGCAGTAATAGCAGCAGCTAGACCAGTGAAAACACAAACAAAAATAACGTAGCAGTTGGTCCAGAATAAGTGAGAAACCTTGGAGATATCTTTGATCATGAAGTAAGCTAATAAGAACATGCCGAAGAAAGAGGTAATAATAGACAAAAGAGACATAGCTAAAGTGGCTTTCATAGCTGGAACATATTCATGTTGTCTGTGTAATAATTCACCTTCTAAGTACAAGTCATCAGCAGTAATGTTCAAAGCAACCATGTATGGTTCGAAGTCAGATTCAGTTAAAGCAGAGTAGATAATAGCTCTGAAATCTAGATTTTGAACTGGGTGCGAAGACTTACAAGTTAACTTAGAACCAGTTAATTGTTTGTGACATAGAGAAGTTAAAGATAATCTGTAATAAACTGGAACTTGTAAGTAAGACATGATTTCAGGAGTGAAAGTAGCTAATTCTTCTTCAGAAATAGGTTCCATAGAGTTGGCACTATTTAAAATTTCGACAATTGGTTCAAAAATGGAACCATTAGTAGCAGCCCAGGAAACAATTTCCATCAAGTTAGTGATAGTAGTAGTTGGAGAAGAAGAGGCACCCAACAAAGTGAATAAATATGGAACATAAGCAGTAATACTAGTATCAGAAGCCAACATGGAAGATAAACCAGTTAAGTATTGTAAAGTGGCAGTATCGTTAGAAGAACTAGAGAATAAGTAATCCAAAGATTTTAATTCAGCAGTGGTAGTGGTGGTGTCCAAATTAGCAGCTAAAGTTTCAACAGAAGATAAGACTTCAGTAGTGTTACTACCGTAAGTAATCAAAGAGGTCAAAGAAACCAAAGATTCTTTAGCCCAAGTAGCAGTAGTAACATTGTTTTGGTATAAAGTAATTAATTGAGTTAAAGTGTCTAATGGATCAGATGAAGCATCAATGATATTTTCTAATGCAACAACAGCTGGTTTCAAAGAACTTGGAGCTATAGAAGCAAAAGTAGTCAAAGTAGTGTTCAAAGCGGAAACATCAGTAACGTTAGCCAAAGTAGAGAACAAAGTAGTACCTAAAGAAGCTGGGATAGTAGTGTTAACAATGGTAGCTAATGAGGCAAAAGTAACAGTTTCGTTAGTAGATTCACCCAAGACAGTGAAAACTGGTAACAAGGAAGTCTTTTCAGCTAATGTCAAGTTGTTCAAAACCATCAAAGCTTCAGTAGAACCGGTAACATTGGAAGATTGAGATAATAATTCTAAAACGATAGCTTGAGATTCAGCATCAGTAGTAGAGTTACTAGACAAAGTAGCAGAGACAATACCTTCTAAACCTAAGAAAGTAGCATTAGCGTTATTAGATAAAGCTAATAAACCTTCAATAGCAGAAACAGCATTAGTAATAGCAGTTTGGTTAGAAGAGGTAGCTAATGGAGCCAATTCAGTTAAAGCATTGATAGTAGCAGTGGTGTTTGTAGATTGACTTAATAAAGTTAACAAAGGAGCTAAAACAGTAGTATTGGCAATTGCTTCCATAGCACCGAAAACTTCATTTAAAGTAGTGTTTGGAGCAGTTAAAGCGGTACCTAAAACGGTTAAAACAGGAGAAATTTCTGGGATAACTTTTGAGACGTTAATATTTTTAATATCAGCGTCAAAAACATAAATATTATTAATTGGACTGTAATTTGATGATGAACCAGCAACTGAAATGATAACAAAAATAAAATTACAGAAGAAAAATAATATAGCTAATGCTAATAAAGAACGTTTTCCTATAGATAGCATTATAATTGAATTAAAATGTGTGAAATAATTTGTGTGTTTGTAAAAAATTTAACAAGCTTTAGTTATAATAAGATAATAATAATAATAATAATAATAATTAATTTCTTATAAGAATGCTTGTTTGGACGGTTGTTTTACTATGAGAGAAGAAAAAATTAATAAAGAATTAAAGAATTAAAGAATAGGAATAATTTTAAAATAAAATAATCATAAATGTTTAATGGATTTATATATAATTATTTTTTTTTTTGATTCTTTGAGTACTCAAGACAGAAACTTGATAGGAGTTTGAATTAGTTCATTTACGAAAAGTATTATTTTAAAAATAGAGAGTAATTGAATTGTATAAAACACAGAAAATCAGCAAAAGGCAAAGAAAACCACATACACTACAATATTAGATCTTCCATAACAATAACATTGAAATAGCAAACAAAAAGCTCATCGAATAGCAAAGTACCGCTTAAAAAAAAAAAATTACTATTCAATGCAATGTCATCAATGCACATCAAAATGGAAAAACATATACATATACATACAAAAAATGGTTTCTTTCAGTTTACCGCGGTGGGTTCTTTCCATTTTCCCGCTGAGATAAATTTAAAATGCATAGAAAATGAAAATTTGGAAAATTGTTGATTCGCAACAAATTTGAAAAATTGGAGATTCTCTCTCTTGATTTACTTAGTAACAAAGAATTTACCTAAAAACTATTGTGTAAGAAATTCTTACAGTTAACAAACTAAAAAAAAATATTTTAATCATTCAATTGATCTTAATATCATTCATCTTGTAATTCTTACGGTGTTATCTGAGAGAAAATGTATTTTCTTTACACATGATGACGAAATCAATCTGATCAGATTGATTTAGTTGTGTGAAAAGCAAAAAAATTTTCTTAGATATTCAACCCATCTATGTAAATTAGGTACGGAAAATGGTGAATGTGAGATGAAAGAAAGATGAGAATTTTTCTTTTTCCATTTTTGCTAGAGAGTATCCCAGAGAGGAAAAACTTTGCGTTTATGGCCAAGGCCATTTAAAATTCTACGGAACAGGACTTTGTTGAAAGGGACGGAACCCATTAAGAAAACATTAAAAAAAAACAGGGTCTAACAAGAGGGGGCATAGAGGAAAGAAAATGTTGAGGTCAGTGAATGCAATGCACGCGTAAGACAAAAAAAAAAAATTAGTTCTTCGGGCGTTTCAGAGCTAGAGTCTTTCTGGGATTACTTTTTTTTCTCTCTTCTTTGATTTGCTTTGTTTAGTTCAATTACCTTCTTTGTACAGTAGTTTTCCTGTTATTACCAGAATTGGTAAATGATTGAATTTCAATGAAGAGAAGAGTTCGTAGGAAGGTTAAAAACTGTTGAATTATTATTCCTCTATTTTTTCAAACTTTTCCCTTTCATGTAAGTTTTTACCGTACAAACGTGTTTTCTGTAATTGGAGTAAAATTTCCCAACATTTTTTTTTTGGGAAAATATACTATAAATGATATTTTGCTTTGTGGTTCCTTTGTATGCAAAGAGTTTAAGTGAGGTTCCTAATAATTTGGTGTTATGTATGGGCGGCGGTGGTGGTTCTTTCATAGCCACTTAACGAATAGCAAACAAATTAAGATGTGGTATGTAAGTTACTCCCCTCCCTATACAATGGGCTAGGCCTATTGAGTATTTAAAAAGCAAAAAAGATAGTCTATATATAGAGGAGAGGAGGGTAAATTGCGTTGCTAATAACATTTTTTAAATTCTTGGTATTCTTTATTTTTAGTTAACAATCTACACTAGTAGTAATAATAATAAATTAATATACACTGATGTAAATTCGGAGAAGGCAATGGTTCTATTTTCGATAACTTGATATAAAATGTAAATCCAAAATTGATTAATGGAGAAAGAAAAGTTGATTTACATTGTTGTTTTTTTTTATATTTTTGGAAGTGGGGGATTATACTTTTATGCCAATTTATTATCATTCTTTAAAGGAAAGATGACTTTTATGTCAATTGATTCATATATTACACAATTTATGTCATTATGCAAGGAACATGTCATTTTCATTCCATTGACCCCAACTCAGATCTCATCTCATCTCATCTCATCTCATCTCAGATTAAATTAGTTCAAATCTTATTTTGGTAAAGCTGGGGGGGGGGGGGGGTATCGGGGGATAGAAATTTTAGAGATAAAAAAATAGTTTAGTAATCAACCTATAATATTTGTTAAAGTATTCTTAATATCTTGTATTCTGAATTTGAGGGAACCCAGGGTAATCAAAATTAAATTTTATTAAGTAACTTACTTTCTCTTTTCGATAATGGAAAGATTACCAAATTTCTTCAATTTACAATTTACCATTCTCATTTATAAATCTTTTTTCTTTCTTGAAAAATTTAATTAAAGTGATTCAACTTCTCATCATCTAGAAACAAACATAAGTGATTAAATCGTTTATGAGCCATTCTGATCTATAAGTGTTTCAATACCCTTAACTTGAATAACAAGCCATCTCATTTTTTTCCAATATTAAGATCAAGCGCGCTGAGGCCGGGTAGCGTAATTACTGTTTTAGGAAGAAATCTTGATTTAATTGAATTTTTTTTAATGAAAAAATGTTAAAGGCTGGTATATTGAAATATTAAATATATTAAACCAGCAATATTTAATTTAATTATTAGTAGCAGGGTTTGGAAAAGGGAAGTATATAAAGAATTTGATCCAAACATGATCTGTATGATTATATGCAACCTCTTATGATCTTAACTTTGTAACCTTGAATTAATTATTTAAGAACATTCTAAAAAGAAAACTATCAATTACATTTAATTTATTGAATTAGGATAAATCAAAATATCTTAAAGATGTCAACTATTTTAAATCAATTGAATATAAACAATACAAAGCACAATAATAATAATAATAATTCTGCTGGTTCAGAATTTTTAATTTCAAAAAATAATACAACAAAAAAGTTCTTCGCATTTGATGATTTATTACATAAAAGTACAAATAATAATGGTAGCTTAACACCAACTTCCCCAATTAGAAAATCAAATACTGCTCCTGCATCACCATATGGTAATAATTACATCGCTGATAACGGTTACACTTTAAATGTGAATTTACTTCCAAGTAAAGGCAACGTCTCATTACCATCATTAAGACATTTACAATTATTACCAGATCCAAGGATTCAAGAATATGCTTATAAATATCCAGATACTTCAGAAATTACACCAACATGGAAAAAAAATTTAGTTTTATGGTGTAAAGAAAAAAATTATCAAGATTATGTTAAAATTATAAATGAAACTTCTTATGATAGATTCTCTTCAACAAAGGAAAATATTCCAAGTGTTTTAAAGCCAATGGATGCATTCCAAAATTTATCAGATTTATCTTGGAATTATAAATTGGGACAAATGACTCCACCCATGAGTCCAGAAAATCAAACAATTCAAAATAATTCAAATTATCATAATCAAGACAAAAATTCTTCAACAAATATATTCAATCCTGTAATTAGCCCAAAGTTAGTTCAAATGGTTAAAAAACAAAAAAAAACAATAAACAATGCACAAGGACATAAAAAGACAAATAGCTTTAAAGCAATGCAATTGAAAAAAATGTTAAACAATAGAGATATTTTGAATTATAACTCTAAACCAATCTCTAAAGTTACAGATTTCAATATTACTAATTCAAAGAATAAAATTACTAAACCAACATTAAGTTCATCTAATAACTCATTTCAGAGATCTAGATCAATGTCTCCTGGTTTAAAGAAACGTTTAAATTCTTCACCAACAAGACAATTTGTAATGAAATTAGATAACTATGCTAAAAATGATAGTACTACGCCAAGATCAAATTCTCCAGTACGTACACCAGTGACTCCACCTCAAACCACAACTTCCAATTATCATAAATTTAATTTGGAATCACCATTAAAGACACCAGTTAGTGCAACGAAAACAACGATAACTATGTCTAGTGGTCATAAGTATAAGAGTAAATCTATTACACCAAGAGGTAGAGCGAATGGTAGTCCACATCACTTACACATCAGAAAATGTGTATCATGTCAATCTAGTGATTCTCCATGCTGGCGACCATCTTGGTCAGGAAGAAAGCATGATCAATTATGTAACTCTTGTGGTTTACGTTATAAAAAAACCCGTACAAGATGTTTGAATGATTCATGTAAGAAGATTCCTACAAAGAGTGAATTAACAATAATGAAATCTAATGGTATGGATAGAAGTACCTTAGAGAGTGGTGAATCTGTAGAAGGTTATAGATGTTTGTTTTGTAATCATATTACAGAAACAAAAATATTACAAAAAAATACATCTACAAATGAAACAATTCCAAGTTCACCAGTTGCATCTTCATCAAATGCTTCCTCTGCTCCAACTTCAGAATCATCATCACCATTTACCAAACCTGTTTCACTTGCCACTCACGTTTAAATGAGTACGATAATAAAAGGCAATTGAACATAAACTGTGTTCTAGGTGATTAATTCCCCAGTATTTCCCCATTCTTTACATTTCGATAACAATACTTTTGATACATATTAAGCTTTTAAATATAGATGTACAGTCCACATATATAGTTATACGCTAGAGACAATTAATTATTCATATATTAACTCAATTGCAATCCATTACATTTGATCTAACCATTACTATTATTATTATTATTATTATTATTATTCTCCTCATCATTACATATGATCGTTTCTTTTTTCCATATAGTATTTAGAATTACCAAAAGTTAGCCGCGCATATTGAGATTAAAGCGGGCTTAAATCCATGCTACGCGTGTTAGTAAATATTGGAAAGATTTTTGAAAAATTATTTTTAATTTTTTATGGATTTCCATTTTTTGAGATGAGCAAGTTAAAATTTTTTTTCAGTTTCTGACTATCTAATTGGCAAAAGACACAGAAACTTTTGAAATTGAAATATATTTAAAACGATATTTCAGCTTTATTGAACGATTAGTTATTTGCTCATTTGTGGAATTAAAAACATAATAAGAGCCTATATTATTAAATATTTCAGTTATATCAATCTATATTTACAGTTGATAAACGAAACAAGATATATATTTATTTATATATTTAAGACAGATTGGAAAATTATTTGAAGCTAGAATAAAAAAAAGGAAAGAAATATTTATTTAAGCATTTTCAAATTAAGATACCAAAAGAATTTTAACAAAATGACTAGCGTTAAATTGTCTCATACTTTAAGTTCTTCTACTACTTTGGTTGATTTGACAAAAAACGCCAAAGGTGATTATGTCGATGCTATTAACAGGGTTCCATTGACTAAGTTGCCTCATGAACCTGCTCATGATTTAATCTTTAACGCATTGAAGCAAAGACTTGATTCAATTAATGAAGATACTTGCGAACCTGGTGAAGAAAACTCCTTTTTTGTTTGTGATTTAGGTGAATTGGAAAAATTATATAAAAATTGGCAAAAGGAATTACCAAACGTTCAACCTTTCTACGCTGTTAAATGTAACCCAAATGAAAAAATATTATCATCTTTATCAGAGCTAGGTTTAAATTTTGATTGTGCTTCTAAATCTGAAATTGAAAAGGTTTTAGCTATGGGTGTTGATCCAAATAGGATCATCTATGCTAATCCTTGTAAGGCTTCCTCCTTTATCAGATTTGCTGAAAATAAAAAAGTTATGAAGTCTACTTTTGATAACGTTGAAGAATTATATAAAATCAAAAAGTTTCACCCAGATTCTGAATTGTTCATACGGATAACTACTGATGATTCAACCGCTCAATGTAGATTATCAACTAAATATGGTTGTGAATTATCTGAAGTTGAAAATTTATTGAATAAAATCAAAGAATTAGATTTGAATTTAGTAGGTGTTGCTTTCCATGTTGGTTCAGGTGCCTCCGATTTCACTAGTTTGTACAAAGCTGTTAAGGATTCAAGATTTGTCTTTAACAAAGTCATTAAAATGGGTCTACCTGAATTAAAAACTTTAGACATCGGTGGTGGTTTCCAATTGGAATCCTTCAGTGAATCAAGTAAAGTCGTTCGTTTGGCCCTGGATGAATTCTTCCCAGGCGACAAAGTTAAATTTATTGCTGAACCAGGTCGTTACTTTGTTTCCTCCGCTTTAACTTTAGCTTCTAATATTATTGCTAAAAGATCAATTGGTAATGATGAAGCCATGTTATATATTAATGATGGTGTTTATGGTAATATGAACTGTATCTTGTTCGATCATCAAGAACCTATCCCACGTGTTTTGTTCCATAACGAACAATTCCAATACTTCGACTTTGAATCAACTACTGAAAAATTAGCTGATGTTAAGGATCCAAGTTTGTACAAACAAAAAGTATCAATCTGGGGCCCAACTTGTGATGGTCTTGACTGTATTACAAAGGAATACTATTTGAAACATAACTTGGAAGTTGGTGATTGGTTTTACTTCTCTAACTTAGGTGCCTATACCTCAACTGCAGCAACTCCATTCAATGGTTTTCAACAAAACTCAGACACATTATACATTAATTCCGTTACCAACACCGTTCTATGATATGCAGAATGAATAGGGGGATAATTTTGTTTCACAATAGTTTGAAATAAAATTGTACTACAATGGCATCATATGAAATTCGGATATTTTGTATGAAGAAAAATTGTAGTATTGGAATTAAGTAGCTTTACTGTCTACTTTGAATTAGAATGCATAAATAAATGTTAGATAAGTAACATAATTAATAAATAAAACAAAATATTAATATTAGTATATTATTTAAAGTTTAACTGATATATATATTTATATATGTATATATATATCTTTCCACACACATATTACCTGTTGTTAGTTAAAAGTCGAGTATTGAATGATTTATTTTTGGGCATCGATTCCATATGGAAAAAAAACCATCTGAAAAAAATGAAGATGAAAAGAAAATGCGATTAATTATTAAAGCAATGAGGTGCAAACTAATAAGAATAAATCGAATAACCTAATTAAAATAGTAATTCTGGTTCAATTTAAATCCTTGAGTTATAATAATGATGATTAAGGAAAGGATTGTAACACATGAAGCTCTAGCAAGACCTTCAATTGAAAATGTAATTCCATTTAACGAATATAGAAAGACCCAACCAAGAATATTAGGAGAAGCTCAACAAATCCAAGGCATGGCAATAAACAATGATGTAGTATTATTATTTGGTGGTGGCAGAGATTTCATACTGAGTACTTTAGATAATGATTCATCGAGGCGACATATTGAAAATGTAGAATTATTTATATTGAATAAATGTTTAATCATGTGGTTCAAAAATTTAAACAATGGTATTGAAATAAGCTATTCTGCTGTGGTATATCATGGTGCCAACAAAATTTCTGGAGAAGAAGCAAGAGAAGGTCATAAATTAGAATTGATTATTACTCTTCAGCGAGATGACATATTAGATCAATTGTTCTCCATAAATGACAATAACATCCAATCAACTTCAGAATTTCCAATGAGAAGCATTGAACTTAGATTTAGGCCAAAATATTCTGTATATGACAGATATTACAATGAAGAAATAGAAAAATTATTTACATTTCAAAATGTAGGTGTTAATAGAGGTGATGAAATGGTAAAAAACTGTAACGAAGCATTAGCCACATGCCTTGAACTAAATGGGAATGAGTTTGCTAATGAAAGTGAAGATGATGATGATGAAGCGGAGAAAGATGGTTATGATATTGGTTTAAATGATAGATATAACCAAACTGAAGCTATGTACATGAGTTTTAACGATGCATTGAACACATATGACAATTCAGGGAATGCAGATGACTTAGATAGTGGTTTAATGATTGATAGACATATTGATAAAAATGAATTTGATGCTGGAATGTCAATGGAGTTTTACAATGAACAAAGAGTGACTGGTCAAAAAAGATCAAAACAATAGTAAGTATGTGAGTATATATAAATAAGTATTTATATAAAAATATTATACCTAAATTATATTGTTAATGATCAATTATTAGATTTAGTATTTCTAATTATATTTAATATATTGTTATAATTTCAAAGTTTTCAAGTAAAAATATTTTAATATAATAAAATAATACTTAAAAGTAAAATATTTACAATTTTTTTTTGCTATTAAAATAACTAATTTACTCTTTTAGAATGCTGTGGTCATATTTTGTCGGTATTAGTACTATTACTGTCAATTGTTCTCTTTGGTATAACATATATGACTATAGCTATTGTAATATTAATCGTTAGGTTCAATCACGAGTATATCACATGCTCATCATAGTTCAAAAATAAAAATAATATTCCAATATATTTTCAATTTTCAAGAAATATAAAAATAATTGTTACAGAGAAATGGAGAGAGAATACTCGCACAGGTAAATGTTATAAAATGTTAAAATTAATCCCGCGAGTGATTCCACATTCGGTATCTATTCCTGCTATCAAAATTCCATAACGGGAAACGATTCCAAGACCAAATTATAAGTTTAAAAATAGTGTTTGTATTGCAATGGCTATTTTCAATTAAATAATTTCTAATAATGTAAGCTGATAGGATCAAACTAACTGTTTGATCTCCATTATTCAACAAACTCAAATAAATGGATTCCACTATAAATGAATTATTATATGCAGCTATGACTTTCAACAAATGTAACTAATCAATACTATTATTTGAGAACCCACCAACGTCATCGATCACGACAGTGCTTAGGCATCTTTTCCGTTTTGGGACTTCTCACATCGTTCAACAATTGAAATGCACCAAAACAACTTTTTTTTTTTCGTTCACGGAACTGGGCAGAGCGGCGCAGTAACTTTCAAAATATGGTGGATACTCAGTGTTTCTAATGTGATGCCAACATTTCTGCAGGCGTTTCTTCTCTAAGTGAATTGTTCCCACACTGACTTTTGAATAAATATAATTTTAAAACCAAAATCACACAGATAACTCCATAGGAACATGCGAACCCCGGGTAAATTGTCTACTATTTATTTTAAAATATAAAAAAAAACGACAGTTAAATAGTTGGGCGGCAAAACTTTCTTTGTTTAATAATGAACTCAAATAGATTAGATTGGCTGCAGGGAAAATGCACATTTTGTTGAGAACTGGACTTTTAACAACAACTGGATATCACAATAGACATCCTTTAAATTTTGTTGTGTAATACAAATCATTTGATTTACTTGATTGTAACAAACATGGTATAGGCAAATTGTGCATGATTACCAGACCTTTAAAATATTTCTGGCTCGTTAAGAGGAAAACTCCATCTCTGTCTTATATATAAACCGGATCCTTCTACCCAAGTTTATACAAGTGAAAAAACACAAATTCTTACTATATATATATAAACATTATTACATTTGTATTTTTGACAATTTTATCTCTTACTCAAAAGAAAAAGATACCTCTTCTCAATAGAAAGAACTCAAGTTTAGCCATCTACTAGTTACAACATCACGGTAAGGCTATTTAAAACACACCCAATACCATAGATCCCATTCAATTACGCTATATTAAGCTTATTTTATCTGTTTGGAATCTCTTCTACATTAAATTAAGAGTTGTACTAAAAAATTAATTTAAGCGTATTCGCTATATTTTTTGAAAAAATTCCGCTCAGTTTCACCATTTTTTTTTTGAGTAAGAAAATAGGAGAAACCCATCAACTAAGCTACAAAAGGTCAATAATAAAACTTTTTCATCTGTAATACTCCGTACAAAAGTTTTTCAATAAGTTGAAATTTTATTTATTTTAACATTCCAGTGAAATATTTATTAAATAGCCATCATAAACTGTGCTAATTCAAGATATTTTACTGTACATTGGATAAGGCATTCATCAATTCGATAAATCATTTTTAATATATATTATTATATTAATTCCATTGATTTATCATTTCCAATTTATTGAACAATTATTATAATAATAATATAATTATTATTATTTATTGTCATTGCCTTTTAAACGAACGAGAAATATAAATATAAATATCTAAAGAGGAACATATATTGCATTTGTCGAAAATTACAATGAATACCTCTACTAGATCATTGGCATTGTCCCATGGTTCTATTGAACACTCTTTATCTGTACCAGCAGATTTATATTTCACTGCATCTCAATTACAAGATCAATTTAATAAAATTTTACCTGTACCAACAGAAAATTTCGATTTAGATGAAGAACCATCTTCATCTGCTGAATTATTAGGTAAGTTCTTAGGTTTTGTTTCTGATTTAATTACCACTGAATCTACTGACAGTCATCAAAAAACTAATAATACTTTAACAAATGAACAAAAATTATCATTGAATTTTTTAAAAGTATTAGATGTCGCATTAACAGAATTTGATAATTACTATTTACAAGGTAATGATATTCATACATTAGCTGCTAAATTATTATTACAAAATAATGAATTCTCATCTTCTGTAAATACCAACGAAAATTCATTGATTATTACTACTCAGGAAAAGGCAAAAGAATTAATAAAAAATTATATAACATCAAGAATTGTAACAGGAAGAAATTTTACAAAATCAAACTCTTTACTGTTTCAATCATCATTTGAAAATTCAACTGAAATCGCTGCTATTTTTGGTGGTCAAGGTAATACTGATGATTATTTTGAAGAATTACGTGAATTATATCAAACATATAATGTACTAATCTCTGACGTTATCAAGTTTGCTGCTGATACTTTAATTGATTTAATTAAGACTACCAAGGAAACCGAAAAGGCATTCTCACAAGGTTTTAACATTTTGAAATGGTTAGAAAATCCATCATTGACTCCAGATGTTGATTATTTATTGTCAATTCCAATTTCTTGTCCATTAATCGGTGTTATTCAATTAGTTCATTACGCTTTGACTGCTAGATTACTTGGCTTTACTCCAGGTGAATTAAGATCTCATTTCAAAGGTGCTACCGGTCATTCTCAAGGGTTAGTCACTGCAGTTGCAATCACTGAAGCCGATTCTTGGGAATCATTTTTTGAATCTGCAAAGAAAGCTATTTCATTATTATTCTTCATTGGTGTACGTTGTCATTTGGCCTACCCAAATACCTCATTACCGCCATCTATATTAGAAGACTCTTTAGAAAATGGTGAAGGTGTCCCATCTCCAATGTTAGCTATCTCAAACTTAACTCAAGAGCAAGTACAAAGTTTTGTTAATAAGACAAATGCACATCTACCAGAAGAGAAACACATCAATATTTCATTAGTCAACGGGGCTAGAAATTTAGTTGTTTCTGGTCCTCCACAATCTTTGTACGGTTTAAACCTTACTTTGAGAAAGGCTAAGGTTCCAGCCGGTCTTGACCAATCAAGAATTCCTTACAGTGAAAGAAAACTGAAGATTTCTAATAGATTTTTACCAGTCACATCTCCATTTCATTCACCATTACTATCAGTTGCTGGTCCCTTCATTGAAAAAGATCTTTCTGATTTGAACATTGAATTCAAGAAGGAAAATTTATTGATCCCAATTTATGATACATATGATGGTTCTGATTTGAGAAAATCGAAAGGTTCTATTGTCAAGAGAATTACTGACTGTATTATTACATTACCAGTTAACTGGGAAGTTGCTACTAAATTCTCTGCTACACACATTTTAGATTTTGGTCCTGGTGGTGCTTCTGGTTTAGGTGTTTTAACCCATCGTAATAAGGACGGTACTGGTGTACGTATTATCGTTGCTGGTACATTAGATAATAATCCTGATGATGAATATGGGTTTAAGCAAGAAATATTCGATGTGACCAGTAACGGTTTGAAAAGAAACCCTAACTGGTTAGAAAAGTATCATCCAAAATTGGTTAAAAATAAAGAAGGTAAAATTTATGTTGAAACAAAATATTCCAAATTAGTTGGTAGAGCTCCATTACTTGTTCCAGGTATGACTCCAACTACTGTTTCACCAGATTTTGTAGCTGCAACTATCAATGCTGGTTACACTATTGAATTGGCAGGTGGTGGTTATTTTGCTCCAGATCATATGACAAAAGCTATTGACTCTGTTGTATCGCAAATCAAAAAAGGTTACAGTTTAGGTATCAATTTAATTTATGTTAACCCAAGAATGTTACAATGGGGTATTCCTTTAATTAAGGAATTAAGAGAGAAGGGTTATCCAATTCAATACTTAGCAATTGGTGCTGGTGTTCCATCTCTTGAAGTTGCCTCCGAATATATTGAAACTTTAGGTTTAACTCACCTTGATTTGAAACCAGGCTCTGTTGATGCTATTAATCAAGTAATTAATATCGCTGCCGCTCATCCTAACTTCCCAATAGTTCTACAATGGACTGGTGGTAGAGGTGGTGGTCATCATTCTTTCGAAGATTTCCATGCACCAATGTTACAGATGTACTCTAAATTAAGAAGATACAACAATATCATTCTAATCGCTGGTTCTGGTTTTGGTTCTGCGGATGATACATATCCGTACTTAACTGGTGAATGGTCTGCTAAATTTAATTATCCTCCAATGCCTTTTGATGGTTTCTTATTTGGTTCTAGAGTAATGATTGCAAAAGAAGCTAAGACTTCACCTGCTGCCAAAAACTTAATTGCTGAATGTACTGGTGTTCAAGATGCTGATTGGGAGTCTGCTTACAAAAAGCCTACTGGTGGGATCATCACTGTTCGTTCCGAAATGGGTGAACCTATTCATAAAATTGCTACTCGTGGTGTTATGTTTTGGAAGGAAATGGATGATACTATTTTTACATTACCAAAAAACAAATTACAAGCTGCCATTGATGCTAAGAGAGATTACATTATCTCCAAATTGAATTCTGATTCACAAAAGCCTTGGTTTGCTACTGTAAATGGCGAAGTAAGAGATTTAACTACTATGACTTATGATGAAGTTGCCAGAAGATTAGTCGAATTAATGTTCATTAGATCAACTAATTCTTGGATTGATGTTACTTTAAGAAACTTTACTGGTGATTTCCTACGTCGTATTGAAGAACGTTTTACCAAAAGTAAGACTTCATCATTGATTCAATCATATAATATCCTTGAAAACCCGGATAAAATTATTGATCTTGTTTTCCAAACATATCCTTCTGCTAAAGAACACTTCTTGAATGCACAAGATATCGATCATTTCTTAAATATGTGTCAAAATCCATTACAAAAGCCTGTGCCATTTGTCCCAGTATTAGATCATAGATTTGAGTTATTTTTTAAGAAGGATTCCTTATGGCAATCCGAACATTTGGAAACAGTTGTCGATCAAGATGTTCAAAGAACTTGTATTTTGCATGGTCCTGTCGCTGCTCTATCTACTAAAGTTGTCGATGAACCAATCAAGGATATCTTGGACAACATCCACAATGGTCACATCGAGAAGTTATTGGAACAATATTACGACAATGATATTTCTAAGATTCCTGTTGTAGAATATTTTGGTGGTGAAGATCCTATTCCTATTAAATATGCTTCCTCTGTAGTAGATGAAAAGGTTGTTTATACCGCATCTTCTAAAACTAACGAAAATACCTGGTTTAAGTTATTAGCTGGTACAGAAAGAAACTGGAGATCTGCATTTTTCTTAACTTCCAGAATTGCTCAAAATAGTTTGTATACTAACAACCCAGCCCAAAAAGTGTTCAAACCATGTGATAACATGTCTGTTGAAATTTCTAACGTTAGTGATGCTGAAAATACCGTAGTTACTTTGAAGGAAAGACTTCATGGTGAAATTATTACAACTGCTACCTTAAAATTAGTTAAAGAAAATTTAATTCAGTTAGAATTGATCGAAAACAGAACTATGGACGGTAAGCCGGTAGCTTTACCATTGTTATATAAATTCAATCCTGAGGATGGGTTTGCTCCAATATCTGAAGTTATGGAAGATAGAAACACACGTATTAAAAAAATGTATTGGAAATTATGGTTAGATGAACCATTTAACTTAAACTTTAGCCCAAGAGAAATCATTCAAGGTGGAGACTTTACTATTAATGCTGATGCAATTTCTGAATTTACTCATGCGATTGGTAATACATGTGAAGATTTTGTCGCTAGATCTGGAAGAACAATTTTAGCTCCAATGGATTTTGCTATTGTTGTAGGTTGGAGAGTAATTATTAAAGCTATTTTCCCTAACGCTATTGATGGTGATTTGTTAAAGTTGGTTCATCTTTCTAACGGCTACAGACTATTACCAGGTGCCAAGCCTCTACAAAATGGCGATGTTATTTCCACATCTGCTATTGTTAAATCTGTTGTCAACCAATCAAGTGGTAAAGTTGTTGAAGTTGTCGGTATTCTATCCAGGGACAATGTTCCTATCATGGAAGTCACTTCCTCTTTCTTTTACAGAGGTATTTACTCAGATTTCGACAATACTTTCCAGAAGACTACTGAATCGATCTATCAAGTTGAAATCAAATCTCAAAAAGATATTGCTGTCTTACGTTCTAAAGAATGGTTCCAATTAGATGATGAAGATATTGATTTAATGAATAAGATTTTGACTTTTGAAACTGAAACAGAAGTTACATTTAAGAATGCTAATGTATTTTCTTCTCTTCAATGTTCTGGTCCAATAAAAATGGAACTACCAACTAGAGAAAAAATTGAAATTGGTGTTGTAGACTATGCAGCTGGTGAATCATATGGTAACCCTGTTGTTGAATATTTGAAAAGAAATGGTACTACTTTAGAACAAAAAGTTAACCTGGAAAATCCTATTCCAATTGCTGTAATTGAATCACAAGCTCCAAGCACTAATGAACCTTATGGTAGAGTTTCCGGTGATTTGAATCCTATTCATGTTTCCCGTCACTTTGCCAATTATGCAGGATTGCCAGGTACCATCACACATGGTATGTACTCTTCTGCCTCGGTTCGTGCTTTGATCGAAAACTGGGCTGCTGATAGTGTTTCTTCAAGAGTCCGTGGCTACACTTGTGATTTTGTTAGCATGGTTTTACCAAATACTCCATTGAAAACTTCTATTCAACATGTTGGTATGATCAATGGTCGTAAATTAATTAAATTTGAAACTAAAAATGATCAAGATGTTGTTGTCTTGACAGGTGAAGCTGAAGTCGAGCAACCAGTCTCTACTTTTGTATTCACTGGTCAAGGTTCTCAAGAACAAGGTATGGGTATGGACTTATATGCGACATCTGATGTTGCAAAGAATGTATGGGATAGGGCTGATATTCATTTTAAAAAGACATACGGTTTTTCAATTTTAGATATTGTAAAGAATAATCCAAAAGAATTAACTATTCATTTTGGTGGTGAAGAAGGTAGAAAAATTAAAGAAAACTATACTCAAATGATTTTTGAAACAGTTATAGATAATAAAATTGTATCTGAAAAGATTTTCAAGGAAATTGGAGAAGAAACCATTTCTTATACCTTTAGATCCCCATCAGGTTTATTATCTGCTACCCAATTTACTCAACCTGCTTTAACCTTAATGGAAAAGGCTTCCTATGAAGACTTGAAGGCAAAGGGTTTAATTCCTGCTTCTGCTTCATTTGCTGGTCATTCATTGGGTGAGTATGCTGCTTTAACTTCTTTAGCTGACGTTATGTCTTTAGAGTCTTTAGTTGAAGTTGTATTTTACAGAGGTATGACTATGCAAGTTGCTGTACCAAGAGATGAATTGGGTAGATCCAATTACGGTATGATCGCTGTTAACCCAAGTAGAGTTTCAAATACTTTCAGTCAAGATGCATTGGAATTCGTCGTAAAGAAGGTTAATCTAAGAACAGAATGGTTGGTAGAAATCGTAAACTATAATGTCGAAAACCAACAGTATGTTGCTGCTGGTGATTTGAGAGCTTTAGATACTTTAACTAATGTTTTAAATTTTATCAAAATTCAAAAGATTGATATTAATAAACTTCAAGAATCAATGACTCCAGAGCAAGTTGAATCCCACTTATTTGAAATGATCGATGGAATTTCTAAGAAGTCATTAGCCAAACCTCAACCAATTGAATTGGAAAGAGGTTTTGCATGTATTCCGTTACGTGGTATTTCTGTTCCTTTCCATTCTTCTTACTTAATGGGTGGTGTTAAGCCATTCAAGAGTTTCTTAGAAAAGAATATTGTCAAGGAAAACGTTAAAACTGATAGATTGATTGGTAAATATATTCCAAATTTGACTGCAAAACCTTTCCAAATTACAAAGGAATACTTCCAAGATGTTTATGAAATTACTGGTTCCGAAAAGATCAAAGAAATAATTGACAATTGGGAAAAGTACGATAATTAGGTATTATGTTAATATAGATACTTTATGTATATTATTTATCAGAGTTTCTGTTTATTAATATTATGAATTTTGAAATTATTTTATTATATGAAATGCCAGATCAGAAAATGAATTAATCCATGGTTTATCTTTCAACATAAATCCATCTTCAAATGTTGTAATCATATCACATAAAGTAAAATATGATTCTATTGCATCATAATCTATTATTGGTTCTTTGAAAACATATTTATTATTTCTTTTCTTCTTTCTTGTGGAAAAAGTGGTAAAACCATCATTTGATTCACTGTTTGATTTTATCGATGTATCTTTTTCCAGTACTGATGGTGATGATAATGATGATGACGACGAAAGTAAATGAACTACTTTACTTAGTAATGGATATTTCGTGTTTAATTGCAATTTAGTGTATCTATCTGTGTGTTGAATAAGATTATTTGCTAACCAAAGTTTTGGACATTCTTGTTTCAGGACATTTTCTGTTAAATCTAAAGGTGCATGAGGCAGGAAATATAATATAGAATCTGAACAATCACTCCAATCTGGTTTTTCTAAATCAATACTCCAAGAACCTCCCAAATTCTTGATATACTCTTTGTCATTTTCAGTGAATACTGGATCGTAAATGGATATCAGTAATTTTTTATCATTGGATTCTTGAATTGCTTTAACTGATTCTAACAAAAAGGCCATTTGATATCTTGCTGGGAAATCTTCATAAAAACTACCTATAGCAAGGCATCTGATCTTATCAATTTTTTCAATGTATGGGCTCAATTTACTTATAAATTCTTTGAACAAATCTGAATCTTTAACATTGGTCCTATAAGAGTCTAACTGTATTTCGAAAGATGGCAAAGAATTAACCGATTTGGCCCCTTTCTGCTTCCTTACCTTCTTTTCTTCCATTTTTCCCTTACCCTCTTGCTCAATGCTTCTAACTAACTCAATATACTACAATTATGTCAATAATTTATAACTAACCTCATCTCATCTCTTCAATTCAAGATGTCCAATTTTGGTCAAATTATTTCGCTAGAAAATATTTCCGTCGGATATTTTCACTGATACGAAAAAAAATATCGATGAGCTTGAAAATTTTTTTCATCTTCTACAACAATTTAATATATATTAGATGATTAAATCATATAGATTAATTGATATTAATTATTGCTTTCAAACAACCATCATTCAAGTATTATACAGATTTGCAGTATTATATATTAAAGACTGATCGAAAAACTTCTTTTGAGCAACTCAGAGTTATTAATATTAATTATTTAAATTTCAAACTCGTTAATATTAAACCATAATTATAAAGAACATGCGTAAGTGTAAGGTATTTGTCGGTAACTCCCACCCTGAATTAGGTAAGCTAGTCTGTGAAAGACTAGGTATTGAACCAGCTCCATGTACTTTAAAGAAGTTTGCCAATGGTGAAACTTCTGTTCAAATCGGTATCTCTGTTCGTGATGAAGATGTTTACGTTATTCAATCTGGTTCAACAACTGTTAATGATCATATCATGGAACTATTAATTTTAGTTTCTGCTTGTAGAGGTGGTTCTGCTAGAAAGATTACTGCTGTCATACCGCAGTTTCCATATTCTAAGCAATGTAAGATGAAGAAACATAGAGGTGCTATTACTGCTAGAATGCTAGCTAATTTATTAATTATGGCCGGTGCTGACCATGTTGTCTCTATGGATTTACATGCTTCTCAGATGCAAGGTTTCTTCTCAAAGCCTGTTGATAATTTATATGGTGGTCCAAGTTTAGCTAAATGGATTAGAGAAAATATCGAAGATTACGAAGATGCTGTTGTTGTTTCTAAAAATCCAGGTGGTACCAAAAGAGTCACTGCTTTAGCTGATGTTTTAAAAATTAACTTCGCTATGATTCATACTGATCGTCGTCGTTCTAAGGATTTATATTCCCAAAACAGAGATCTACAACAATTGAAGCAAAGAAAGCAATCTATGTTGAGAAAGAATAGACCAATTGTTAGACCAGGTGAAACTCCAAATGAAGAAGAAAACATCATCTTGACTAACGGTATTCAAACTGCCAGAATTCGTAATGGTCATGTTATTGGTGATGAAGAAGAAGAACATGATGAAAATGATGTTGCTATGGAATCTGATAGCGATACCATGTCCATTAACGGTATTAACTCTACTGCATTAGGTGAAACATATGATGCTATTGATTCTGATGATGAAGAAGAAGATGAACAGGTCCGTAGAGAAAAATTAATTACTTTAGTCGGTAATGTTCGTGACCGTCCAGCTATTATTTTAGATGATATGATTGATAGACCATCATCTATTATTGAAGCTGCTGAACATTTAGTTCAAAATTGTGGTGCTAAGAGAGTTTACGTCGTTGCGACCCATGGTGTCTTCACTGGTGATGCTTTAGAACTATTAGAACAATCTGCTGCTATTCATCAAATCGTTGTTACTAACACATATCCAATTGATAGAGAACGTTTGGCTAAATCCAAGAAGTTGACCGTCATCGATATCTCTCCAATTTTTGCAGAATGTATTCGTCGTGATCATTACGGTGAAAGTATTTCTGTTTTGTTTGACTCTTTAGCTGCCCTGTAATCCACAGAATTTTAAACTCTAAATATACAGGTAAATACAATATGTAACATAGTTAATCATCCCTTTTCAAAATTTAAATATCAATCATCTAATATTGATTATTATTAATTTGAAATCAAGGGAATCATTTTTTCTTTGAAAAAGAAATCCATTTAAACACAATAGCATAAACATATATTTATATTGAAACATCATATTTTAGTTTGTTTTTTTTTTGCATAAAAGCATATATATAAATTGTCTACTTATAGGATCAGTTTAATACATTATCGATTGAAGCAATAGAAGACGAGTGAGATACTGGTAACTTCGATCTTGATTCTGAAGAAGTTTTGTCACAGCAACTATTTGACTCTAAGTTACAATCACTCAATATCTTTTCATCTTCATATTTCTGGAATGACAAATTTGGGCTAGTTATATTCACAGGAGTAAATTTCTTTGGCATATGAACTCTACTGAATTTATTTCTCAACTTTTGTTGGAAGTATTCCATATCTAAATGTTTCGTCAAAGAAATCTTTGGAATACAACTAATGTAATGCTTATCATCCAATTGAACATCTAGAGGGTCTTGGGTATGGCAACCAGGTGACATTTTTAATCTGATCGAATGAGATTTTTGACCTGAAGCATCTGTACTTTCATATAATTCGAAATTAATTTGAGATAAGTAGTCAAATTCTGGTAAAGCATTGCGAGCAATTCTCATTGGAATACCTGATTCATAAATGATATTAAGCAATGTATAAATATGAGATTCTTTTGTGAAATAAGAAATACATTCAGGTGATTCCTTAGTTTTCATTTCATTAATATCACTTAAAATTTGCTTTGCTAAAGGTAATGAAGTTAATAAACCAATATCTAATTTCTCAGATTCTTTAATACCATATTCCTTTGGACAGATAAAATCAAATAAGACTTTAGTCAACTTAAATAATTCACGGAATTGAATAAAACGAGAATCATCAAAAGGGCCTGATTGCGAGGAACCTCTGGAAGTTGATGTTTCTCCACTTTCCAACACCCAGCCAAGTGACCCAACACTGCTCATTTGTCTTCCTGAAGTGGATGAAGTACTATGTTTTGGAACACTTTCAACAATTTTGAAATTATTTTTTGCTAGTATGTTAATTGGATAACGATCAACAAGAGATTGAGAGCATAAGCTATCATCCAGCAACTCTTCGGACTCACCAGGATCAAACATACTTTCCAGAAACTCTCTATTATGCAAAGCATCATATTTCATAGAATCATATAATTCTGAAATTTTTGAAGGGTCTAATTTTTCAACACTAACAAATTCTTTGAATAACTTTTCCCATCTTTCTTTGAATAAACTTGGATCTTCACCACAACACCATCTTGACTGAATAGTATCTACATCTTTTGTAGCAAAATTATAATTTAGAATTTTACGGTGATAATTCATCAATTCAACTACACGCTGTGTGACTGTGTATGGACCTGGCATTTTTGCAGGCCACGCGAATTGTGAAGGGATATCATTACCAACTCTTAATAATGGTTTCAATTTCTTTTTAACTTTATCCATTAAATCTTTAGCAGCATTACTGTCATCTAACAAATCTTTTCTAATGTTGATTTCATCGTTACCAAATTCATCATCACTAAATAATGCGGAAGCCCAAATTTGTGCTGAAAGTAATACTCTTCTTTCTGAGGAAGAGAATATTTTAATATTTTGTAGAATTGACTTATTCAATAAGTCAAAATCTTGTCTCATTTGTTCACCAAGATCTCTAGCTTGGTAACGTGCTGAATGAGTTGGCTCCCCACCCCATTTAAGAATAAACTGAACTTTTTCAACTTCCTTTTCATCATTCAAGACTGGTTTTAATTGAATCTTGGTACCTGGAAATGTCAGTTTTTTGTTCAAAGCATTATGTAAAACTTTTAATTTAACAGGATCTTCTTCATTTTCATCTAATGCAATTTGTAACGCTTTCATAACAATTCTTAAATCATCTTGTTTTCTAATAACAACTTCTTCCTTGTGGCCTTTTAATAAGGAGATAAAAATTGGAGAAGTAAATGAATGTTTAAACTTTTGTTTAGGAGTTCTATCACCATGACGGATAACTGTGACAAGGCCCTTGAAGACCCATTTCTGAGTTTTTTCCTCTTCAATGACAGGTAAGTTTCTCTTTTCTACATCTCTTATTTTCTTTGCTTGAATGAAAGTTTCCTTTAAGATTCTAGCAGATTCATCATAGTATGATTTACTGTCTTTAACGAATGAGAAACCATTGACATCAATAACATAACTCTTTCCGCCGACACGCAGTAAATCAAAACCACAAATCATTTGAGAGAAAGCCTTACAGACACGACTTGCAATGGCTTTCTCTTCAATTGAAAGTTCTGTTATATATCTAACTTCTTTACCATGTGTATTTCTTCTAACAATACCATCTACAACTGGTGATTTTCTTGTTTCAGCATGACAAAAAGATTCACCTACTGTATATGCCTTAACATCTTCAAAATTGTCTGTATCCATAAATTTTTCATAAATAAATGAACCATCTGTACGAGGATGAAGTAATGTTGGATCGAATTCTGATGATTTGTTACCGACTTTACGGAATAGTCTACGGCCACCACCACCATTTTTGGAATGATAGTAAATATAAATATTGTGATCTTCACCATCAACTGGTTTTTCCACAAATGGCTTAACCATCTGTTTGCCATCAACTTCTAAAGTATCATCGTCAATCATTCTCCAAACCGGTTCTTTTGTAGGTACAACAGTAACACCTTTTTGAACTAACAGATTCTTCAATTCTTCATTTAAAGCTGGACCACCATCTCTAGATATAATTAACTTAGGAGGAGTTGGAACGTTTGCAGCTTCTAAAAGTTGTAAACATAATCTTCTATCCCACAAAGCTTTTTGCATTGTTAAATCATTTATAATAAAAGGTTTGCGTAATTTCACATATTTGATAGCTTTCTCCAAAGGAAATCCTGAAGAGAAGAAGGAAATTAAAAAATCACAAGTTGGCCAATTTTCAATATTTTCATCCAAGATAACTTTATCACCAAAGATAATAGTTTCGAACTCACCATTTTCCATCAGACGATTAAGAATATGTCTGCATGGTTTTGATAAGACTTTTGCATCCATAGCACAAACACCAATCTTACCAATTTTTGGTAATTGCAACTTCAGACTAGACATGGAAGATTTTCTAGAAGAATTGGCAGAACTTGGAGTTGATGGGATGCTACTTGCTGTTAAATTAAAATTAGAGACATCTTGTGGTGAGGTCTGAGTAGCTATCGGAGTTGATGGACTACTACTTGATTCTAACATTTCATTGGTAGACAAACATTGTTCCGTGATAATGGAAGAGTTTGTCAAAGATTCGTTCCCAGATCCATCTGCATATGGTAAGATAACTGGGGATTGAGAATTCTTATTATAAGAAGCATTCCCATATTGAGAATTATGACTTAACGTTCTTTGTAAAGTAGCACCGACA
Source organism: Vanderwaltozyma tropicalis (assembly GCA_030555675.1). Lineage (NCBI taxonomy): Eukaryota > Fungi > Ascomycota > Saccharomycetes > Saccharomycetales > Saccharomycetaceae > Vanderwaltozyma > Vanderwaltozyma tropicalis. Next base: position 364,995 of record JANIWO010000001.1, read on the forward strand.
TCTTCATCTTCATCTTCAGAACCTAAATGTGGACTAACCGGTGGAGGTAGTTTCAACGAAGTATTTTCACTGGAAGAGGTTTTCGGACTGAACTCCATTAAAATTGGAGCCATAGATGCCATAGCTTTCTTCTTCTTACTATCGGAATCAACATTCAATTTCATACCTGGATACATAGGTTCAGAATCAAAGTCCTCAGACATGATCAAATAAAATAAATTAAATAAAGTATATCAAAAATACAATAATACCTTTACTTAATCACTACACGATTCTTATTTGCAACTGCATATATTAAAAAATCTATTGAAATAAAATGAATCAAATCAATTAACTCAGTTCCCTCTTTTATATAAATTAATTATATTTCATATTTCGTCATTAGAAATGGCTTTAATTTTATTAACTATGGGCCCACGTGAGCCTCACCGGTTAATGAAAAACTTTCAAGAAAGATGCGATGAGATGAAAATATTTCAGTGAATTTAACAATAAGTGTAGTTGGAAATGTTAATAAATGTGTGTGATTTGATTGTGTAAGAGGTATCTCTAGTTGGATAAGTGTGCCAGATTGATCTAACAAAGTTCTGTAAGCTTTTTCAATTGAGTCTTTTAGTGAAGTCTTTGGAATACAGGTCGAACAATGTCAGATCTTTCCAAGAGAAGAAAATTAGAAAGTTCTAAAACTTCAAAAGTTTTAACATCAAAAGTATTTGCTCCTTTCAGAATCATTGGTAATGTCAGTAACAGTGTCCCATTTGCCGTTGGTACTCTAGGTTCTACTTTTTACGTTGCTACCAGTGTTGGTAAAAGTTTCCAAATTTACGATGCTAATAATTTACATCTATTATTTGTTTCACAAAAGGAAACTGAATCTGCTATTGTTGCATTAGAAACACATTTCCATCACGTATTTGCTGCTTTTTCTAACAAAGTTGGCGTTTACAAAAGAGGTATCCAGGAACATTTAATTGAATTGGAAACTACTGCTACTGTTAAATATTTATGCGTCTTTGGTGATTATTTATGTGTTTCTACTACTAATAATGAAGTTCATATCTTTAAAAAGAAATTACCACAGGATAAGTATGCAACTGAATTCTATACAAAGTTTCAAATTTCTGAATTACAAGGTGGTGATATTGTCTCTGTTATTCATTTACCAACATATTTGAATAAAATTGTTGTTGTTACTAAATCTAACGTTTTATTGTATAACGTTAGAACTGGTAAGTTAATATTTACCTCTAATGAATTTCCTGATCAAATCACTGCAGTTTCACCTGCTCCAGTGTTGGATATTTTAGCTTTAGGTACTGAATCTGGCGAAGTCATCATGTTTAATATGAAGAAGGGTAAAAAAATTCGTTCAATTAAGATACCTCAAATTAGAGTTACATCTTTATCCTTTAGAACAGATGGTTCTTCTCATTTATGTATTGGTGCTAGTAACGGTGATTTAATATTTTACGATTTAGATCGTCGTTCTCGTATCCATGTATTGAAGAATATCCATAGAGAAGCCTATGGTGGTATATCCAAAGCTTTATTCTTGAATGGTCAGCCAATTATTGTTACCTCTGGTGGTGATAACTCTTTGAAAGAATATGTTTTTGATCCTTCCCTGTCTCAAAATGCTGCTGAACCTGTTGTCCAGCCACCAAGATTTTTACGTTCAAGAGGTGGTCATTCTCAACCTCCATCATGTATTTCATTTAGTGATTCTAATTCTCATTTCTTATTATCTGCTTCTAGAGATAGATCTTTATGGGCGTTTTCTTTGAGAAAGGATGCTCAATCTCAAGAGCTATCTCAAAGAGTTCATAAGAAGCAAGATGGTGGTAGAATTGCTGGTAGTACTATGAAGGAAAAATTTCCAGAAATTTTATCCATGGCAATTGAAAATGCAAGAGTTGGTGAATGGGAAAATGTATTAACTGCTCATAGAGATGAAAAGTTTGCTCGTACTTGGGATACTCGTAATAAGAGAGTTGGTAGATGGTCTTTTGATACCACCGATGATGGGCTTGTTAAATCTGTAGCCCTTTCACAATGTGGTAACTTTGGTTTAGTCGGTTCTTCTAATGGTAGTATTGTAGTATACAATATGCAGAGTGGTTTGATACGTCGTAAATATAAAATGCATAAAAAAGCTGTAACAGGTATTGCATTAGATGGTATGAACAGAAAGATGGTATCATGTGGTTTAGACGGTCTAGTAGGTTTTTATGATTTTAACAAATCTACTTTATTGGGTACTTTAAAACTGGATGCTCCAATCACAAAAATGGTTTACCATCGTTCATCTGATTTAGTTGCCCTTATTTTAGATGATTTATCGGTTGTAGTTGTTGATTCAGTAACCCAAAGAATTGTTCGTCAACTATGGGGCCATTCTAATAGAATTACCGCTCTAGATTTCTCTCCTGATGGTCGTTGGATTGTTACAGCTTCTCTAGATTCCACAATGAGGACATGGGATCTTCCAACAGGTGGCTGTATTGATGGTGTAAGATTAGATAGTATCATTACAGATTTAAAGTTTTCGCCAAATGGTGATTTTTTGGCCACTACACATGTTACCGGTAATGGTGTTTGTATGTGGACTAATAAAGGTCAATTCAAAGCTATTTCAACCAGAAGTATTTCAGAAAATGAATTTACTAAATTACTATTGCCAAACAACTCGGTTACAGGCGGTACATCCTTATTGGAAGTTGCTTTAGCTGATGAAAGAAGTGAAGATGAAGCAGAACCAATTAATAATTACAATTCAATTGATCAAATTAATGATAGCTTAATCACATTGTCTGTTGGTCCAAGGAATAAGATGCGTACTTTATTGAATTTAGATGTTATCAGACAACGCTCTAAACCAACTGAAGCTATTAAGAAGCCAGAACAGACCCCGTTCTTCTTACAGTTGACCGGTGAGAAGGTTGGTGATGATGCTTCTGGAAGGGAAGGTATTGCTCATGAAACTCCATCAGAATTAAGATTAGCTCAAGAAAAAACAAACAATATTGCTGAAGCTGAAGATAAACTTAATAAATTTAAACCTTCCGGTCGTATGGGTTTTGAATCAAAATTCACTAAATTACTTCGTGAATGTTCTCAAACCAATGTATACGATAAGTTTTTGGATAATCTTGTTAATTTATCTCCAGCAAGTGTTGATTTGGAAATTAGATCTTTAGATTCATTTGAACCATTTAATGAAATTGTGTCATTCATCAATGCTCTAACTTACGGTTTGAAGACCAATAAAAATTATGAATTGTATGAAGCCTTCATGAGTTTATTATTTAAGGCACATGGTGATGTTATTCATGCTAATAACAAGAATGAAGGCATCGTATCTGCTTTAGCTGAGTGGGATGTCTCTCATAAGCAAGAAAATAACTTGGAGGATTTAGTTAAATTCTGTGCAGGTGTAATTAATTTTGTATCTAGTGTCTAAATAGAGTAATTTATATGAACGACTAATTTTATTCACTTTTATTTGGAATTTACTGATGATCTGATCATTCCAACAGTTTGCTGTTTTGTAGTTCCCGTTGACTTAATTCGTTTCGGATTCGCAATATAAGCCTTACCGCAGTTATAATGAACAATTTTTTCTTTACCATTAACATTTATTTGTAGAACTGTTTCAGTAGTAAATGCAGGGAAAGTTTTGGAACAAATAGGACAATTGTCACTTTCTTTGACAATTGTATATGAACATTGTTTTTTATTTAATTTATAAGATAAACCTATCAATTCAGTTTGAAATATATTCTTTGATAAACGAGCTTCATTTTCTTTGACTGACTTTGATTTTAATGCTTGAATTAGCACATCCTTAAAATCACTTATGACAAAATCCTTTGGTATTAAATGCAGAATATCAATTAAATTCATATTGACACTGTATTCCTTCAAAAAGTATAGAGTATTCGTGACCTGAGATTCAGATTCAAATGATATAATAGTTTTGAAAAAATAAGTGAGAATATATCCATATTTTTCCTTGTTACTTTCGTATATATCATTGCAGTAATTTGAAGCCAAGGAATAATCATGTAAATTTTGGTACAAAATAACAATAGCCTCTTCATGCCTTTCTAATTTTCTCAAAGGATATATTTTAAGCTGCTCTAGAAAAGATATATCAACTGAAGATTTGTCAGTTTCCTTTATTCTATGGAGCAGTAACTCCAAAATCGATTGTGCATTATAACTATTTGTAGTATCCAATAACGATTTCAATTTGAGCTTAATAGTAGCACTTGATATATTATCTAAGTATTTTCCTATCAAAATATCATATATGTTAGGATCTTTTATAGAGAATGTACCAATAATAAATTCTAAGTAGTGAATAGAAGTGTTCTCGTCCAATTTCTTTATAAACTCATAAATCTCTAAATGGTTACGTTCAGCACATACTTGCGATTCGTCCATAAAAGAAGACAAAATAGTTATTTTCGATTCATTAAAGGTTTCAATAAGCCAATTATAAGTATCAAAAATTAGGTTCAGATAATTATTAGGTAACTTTCTTATATACCTAATAACTAACATCTTGATACCATCCTTTAATGTTTTGTTATTTTCATTTTCAATACTATTGTATAGTTCCTTCAGTAACAGAATTGCTTCATAATGTTTATCTTTGTAGTGATAAAAATCAATTAAGTTTTCATATAAGTTATTATTTTTTAACTCCTTAACAACGAATTCTGTATCACAAAAATTGTCAACTCTAAGTAAAGGACCCAATAAAGAAGGTTGGTATTGTAGATAACATTTAAACAATGTAGTATCTATTATTTTTAATAATGCATAGATATCTGTTTCATCATGGTCATTAATTAAAAAAAAGTCAATTGTTTGATTAATTCGTCTTCCCATAATTTCCCATGTAATATAATTTATTGAATTTGAATTCAGTAAATTCTTGATATGACGTCTGATATCTGATAAATATGGCAAATACCACTTCAGTAATAAATTAGTAGGAGTATGGATAATTTCCTTATTTTGAAAACTTTCATTCTCTTTCAAATCTACATCATTAATTCCTTGCAATTGTTTGGAAATATCCAAAAGAGTATTGGATATGGTTGTTGGAAAAATTCTCATTATTACAAGTTGAGGAGGAGCCCAAAATAATATGAAAGTTTCAAAGATATTTTTGATTATCGATTCTTGTAAAAGTCTTACTTTTTTCGTTTCTCGATTTCCAGAAGAAAGAATATTCATATAAAAAATATACCTATCATGCACTTGTAGGCATAACATCACTGTTAGGTCTCTTAATTTCATGGCACATAAATCAAGAGATGATTCAGGATCAGAAGAAGCACAAATAGCTACTGAGTTCTTAGACTGCAAAAAAAATTTGTAAAATGATACTTTTCTCCAAAGGTCATATATTTCATAATTATGATCATTTAAATTTCTAAAATTCAAGTGAAGAAAGCTTCGATCATAACTATCATCAACTTGATAATGAAAAAGTTGAAGCTGATCTTTCAATGTCCAAATAATAAAATATGGGCCTTCCATTCTAAACACTTGCCTAATACCGTCTTCCACATTCTGAGATAGAAAGGTGAACCCATTCTCAGAATCAACGAATCGAAGTTCTTTATCATTATGAATTATTAATACATTGGAAGATGTATTTTCTATTTTGGAAAAATCTCGATTCCATTCAATGAATTGTGAATGATCTCTAGCAATTAGGTATGGTTCTCCTTTTGGACTAATATTTACTTCAAATAAATTTGATGTTATACCATCTAGTATCATTGGTTGAGTACCTAAAGATTTATTGTATATGTATCTTACTTTTTTAATAGCACTTGTTGTCGGTTTTTGGGTTCTATGCCAAAAATTTGAAATACTTGATTTTTTAGATACATTTGAAGTAGATATCAATGACTCTGTATCAGCATTTTGAAAATTATCAGAAAATGGAACAAGTTTGCATAATGATTCTAATTCTTGTAAAGAATTAACTAAATCTGTCGGATATTTTCTCTTCACTATTTTGTCAATTCTAGATAATTGGGACTGCGTATATTTCCAATGATAAATTGCATATTTAGTAGCTAAAAGTAAGCCTGTTTTTCCTGAAGAAACAGAAATGATACTCTCATTATGATTAGGCAGTACGACTTCCATCATTTCTTTATAAATTCTACCATCCCAAACCAACATTCTTAATTTCTGTGAGTTTTTAGTTGAGTACAGTAATACTGTTCTTATTTCGTCATTTGTCTCTAATTGAACTTCGAAATTCCAGAACTGATCAATGCCTCTTTTATCAATTACCTGATCATATTGTTGAAGATTCGTACTATTTAGTAATATAATTGTTTTATCACATCTAGCAAATATCGTACTTAATTCATGAGAATAACACAATTCATATATTCTAGATTCATCAGTATGCAAAGATTTCAAAAGGTTTGGATATGTTTGAAAATGTTTATATTTTGTAGAATCCTTATAATACACATGTACATCATTTTTTTCATTTGACACTATAAGTTTTTGAATTCGTGGGATTGGTAGCACAGCTGTAATCCCTGGCGAACTAATTGAATCAACTAGTTTTGTAGTCAACATTTAGTAATGATTTTTGCACTTGAAGGTAATAGAAAGATCCAAAATATTCAAAGAAAAATCAATTAATCAGAGAAGCATATATATATGTTTGTGTATAAACCTATATGTATACCTGTATACGACTATAGGTTGCCAATTATGAACAATTTCATCCAGTTTTCTAACACTCTTGAATGATCAAAACTATTTGTAAATTTCAAATATTAAATTTAAGGTACTTAACGATATCGGGCCTACAATATCAAATATCCAAATATCAAATATAAAGTGCAGAATTGATTAAATTCAGAAGACAAGTATTGTTGCATTTGTAATGTTAATAATATTGGTAACTAGTTGTGATTGTGATGTCGGGAAAAGGTGAATTGGAGGTTCTATTGAATCGAATCATTAAATCGTCAGATGAGACAGAAGTATCTAGAACATTGAAGGAAATTGAGAGTAACAATGAGTATATTCAAGATAAACAATTGAAGAGTTTATTGAACTTACATGATAAAAAATTTAAAGAGCAATGTGTTTATCCATTAAATTCACTGTATAGTAAATATAATGAGATAGCTTCTAGTGAAGATGATTTACAAAACAGGACAGCTGTAGTAGATCGAGATATTAGAATACTTGAGTACACTATGGAATTAATTATGAATAATTCAACTAAAAAAAATCTAAATAAATCAGATACATCGGATAAAAATAAAGTGGTTACCAATGAATAATTTGTAAGAATTAGAAATAATATTTTACAAATATTGATTTGATTGTGCTTGTGCTTCTTCTTTCCACCCAGCATCAATCACCTTTATTGCATCTTTCAAGTTCATTGGAACTCTCAATGGTTCACTAAGAATTATCAATTTTTGATAAATTCTTGGATAAGCACTTATTGGAATTTTATTAAAGTTTTCACCAGATCGATTCAAAAAATAAGATTTACTGTTTTGATAATTAGAATTTGGTTGCGTCCAAAGTTGCCGTCTATGATCCCAAATCTTTATACCTTGACTAAAAGGTCCATATATTTCTTCTCGAAGGTGATTACATTCTGATACTGAATCAAAAGCTTCAAATGTTCCATAATTGGCATGATACACTGCTGGGTTACCATCATATGATGTTCCAGTTGATGTCGTTCTATCATGCTTACTGAAAAGTGTATTTGATTCAACTTCATTATGCTGATGACTATTTATATTTCCCAATAAATAGCCATTGTCTTTATTTATTGAGTGTGTTATGGTGTTATTCCCCTTTGACGTTTTAGGAGGCCATCCGTACAAAGATTCCTTGGTTTTTTGAACTCTATCAATATCATATAATGTCAAATCATTGGCAAATAACTCCTGAATCTGTTTATTCTCTTTAAATTTGGAGTCACTGTAGCTATCATTGTTTTCGTCACTATTTCGTTTGATACATAATAGTTTTTTAAACTTATCTTGCACAATATGTTTCCATTTCATTTGAGACGATTTACTTTCAAAATTTGCCTGTTCAATTATATAATAGTGTGTAAAATTTAATGTATAACTAAAAATATATTAGTTGCCCTTAATATATGCTATCATTAATTAGAAATAATTCGAATTTAAGTATAATTTTGAATCATTAACTAAGTAACAATGGACAAGGAATAAATCCAAACAGAAGTGAGTAATAATATTATTACTGGCAATAAATGAAAAATAACTCAAAAATTACATTTATTAACAATCTCTGGCTTTTGATTCCTATGATTCAATTACAAGTAAAAATATTCCAATGTGTTTGATATTGTCTTCTGATTGAATCAAACTATATTTCCTGTCATTGACACATTTGATCCCTTAATTTTATAATTCTAAACTTACAAATAATGTCATAAGTAAATATTCTTTAGTATCTGTATAATACAAATTTATCCAGCATTTAATAATTTTATCTTTAACTAAAAGACCATATAAAGAAGGTGCTGCTGTCATCTCATTGAAATACCCTAGCATCAGTACTTATAATGACATTGCACTATTATATTGTATTAAGGGTGATATAATACGAAGCAAAATAATAATGGACCTTTTGAGGTTCATCAAAGAAATAATCTTAAATTTGATCAAAATTATCAAAAATGTAAAGCATTAAATTTACTAAAACTTTTCAAATATGTCGAAGGGATTACAATTGTATATCATTTACCAATTTGATGAAATATTTATTGTTTTTGGTTCTAGCCCCTTTGTAGTTTGATCTCTTGTAATTACATTAATTTTGTAGATAGAATAACTTATACCATCATGTGAAGATGTTGCTGGTGGTGGTTGGTTAAATATAGCTTCTTCTTGTTCTTGTACTAAACTTAATTCAGTTTCATTTGGGTTAATATTATTATTTTTCAATTCATTAGCTAGCTGTGTAGAAATTGGTATTTCACCCCATTGATGAGATGTTATACCATACTGAGTTACACTTGAATATGCTTGTAAGCATGGTAATAAAATAATAGTTAATTCAATATCAAAAAGAGTGCCTTCAGGTGGTATTATACCGGTTACATCATCATTATTAGCGATATTACCTGGAGTTCTCATATACACAGTATTTTTATTATTGTTATTATTTGATAAAAAACCACAATGTTTTAGTACTAATATTGGATCGGAATCATCTGTGTAAATTTGACATCCCCACAGTTCATTATTTTGTAAACGTGCATTATCATAAAGATTCATTAAGTTTTCATATGAAATCTTAATTGTTAATAATGCATTAATCTTATCATGGTTAAAAGCAGGCAAAAATGGTGGTGGTAATGTTAATCTTTCGTAATTGAAAGGATATGGTAATTCTTCAGTTTCTGAATTTATTGAACCAGTTTTAAAAGGATGATATATTAAAGTACCCAAATGCTTTCTTTGATGAGCATAATTTTCACTTGTGAAATTCAAAACAGAAGATGAATCCATAACTACAGTATTTAACAAAGATGTGCTTTGATCTTTTGAAATATTGTTGTGCTTTTCCTTTTCTTGCGAGATATCATCCACTTTATCTTGCATTTTTTTTTCATCAATTACAGTCTTGGTTGAATTAAGTATTGTTTCTTGCAAGTTATAAATTTGAGACTGTGTTTGTCTATAAGCTTCGTTTGGATCTACAGTAGCCATGGTTTTTTAAAAAATTCCCCTTATTTAATCAAACCAATGTTATTCCTAATAAAATCAATATTTTTTCGCAATTGATCTAATTAAAATTAAAAAGATATCAACAGTACTAAATTATAGTTTGTTTTATGGTATATGATAATATATTATACACAAATTAACACAGGAATCGCTGTATCATTATTCCAATTTAATAGTTTATAGCTTAAACAATTCCACATCATCGATGCATAGATTATTTACAAATATTTCGAAAATAAATAATTTTTCAGCCATCATGTGACTGTCACGGGACATATGCTACTGTGACTGCACCATCCGTGCATCCATCGGCATGTAAACATAACCACAGCTCTAATAGATTAACACACGTGCACCTCGCTTTACTACTTACTTTACTTTAACGCGGAATTCTAAAAACATTTTTATTAATTTTGTTTTTATTTTCTTAAATGCAATGTGGCGAATGGGGAACTCCCTAACCAATTTTTGTGTGCGAATAAGTATCTCACTGCACGTTACAGAAGGAAACATATTGATTCCCTCTCCATCTCTCTTCGGATTAGGGCCCAATTAATCTTGGCTAGGCAGAGCAGTTTCTCGAAGTATAGTAAAGTTCTGTCTAGAGTGTCTCTTTGCTAGACAGAGACTCCTTCTAGATTCCCTTGAACAACACACGCAATGAAACTTTTGGAAAAATTTCAATTCAAATTAAGCGATGAGTTTTGTAACTTTTTCACTTCATTGTTTAACTATGTAAATTTGTAATATGGTATAGTGAATAATCAAATATACCTGCAATAGTTTGTATTGGCTTTGTTTGTAAGGTTGATGTATATTGTACAGATTACTATTCTGTTTAGTATGGTAAGTTAACGTTTGTAGTAGTGATAGTTAGTATTATCGATCAGTATTGGAGGTAAATTCTTAGTATTGTAATATTGACTATTGGTAATTAATTGTGAATTTGAAAGTATATATTGATTATAAATTGTATATAAAGGTTCTTACAAATTTATTATATTTAGCTTAAATCCCCAGCACTCAATCCTATAACAAAAATGGCTGGTTTGAAAGACGTTGTTACTCGTGAATACACCATTAACATGCACAAGAGAGTATGTTTATTTTAAAAATTTTAATTAGATATTTACTGTTGTGGTAAATTAGTTGTGGAATAATAGTTGAAACTCGTAATGGAATAAGATATATTAAGAACCATATAATGATTTTAAAGAATTTTTTAAGAATTTTTTAAGAAAAGACACTTTATACCACAGTGGAGAGGTATCGATACAAATCTGTTATTAAATAGAGATAAACTAGATGAATGATATTAGCGATACAATATGTGGACATTGAATAGTGGATGATTGATAATGATTGTTATATGATAAAAATGATCCAGAACTTTTTTAGAACGAATAACCTTACAGATTACCAATTATCATGATGATTGTAAGAATACTTACAATATTACAACATGTGTGTTTGAGAATAGGTGTATGTAACACCTCCAGAGTGGAGTTCTGATCTTTAATTACCATTACGAAACTATCAGCCATCACTTATATTACAGTGAATTTTATTTTTATTTTTTCTTCAAATTTACTAACAATATTATTATAATATTAATTATTATTACATTTTTACAGTTGCATGGTGTCAGTTTCAAGAAGAGAGCTCCAAGAGCTGTCAAGGAAATCAAGAAGTTCGCCAAGTTACACATGGGTACTGAAGATGTCCGTTTAGCTCCAGAATTAAACCAACAAATCTGGAAGCAAGGTATCAAGGGTGTTCCATTGAGAATGAGATTGAGAATTTCTAGAAAGAGAACTGAAGAAGAAGATGCTAAGAACCCATTGTTTTCTTACGTCGAACCAGTCTTCGTTTCTACCGTCAAGGGTTTACAAACCACCGTTGTTGAAGAAGACGCTTAAATTTTTTAAATATATATATTTCAGGAATTTGTGTACTTTTTATAATTAATAGCAATTTAACAAACAACAATCTTAAATTAAATCAACCTATAATTGTTCAAGATCTTTTTTCTATACATAAGAACTGAAGTCAAAGTGTTATAAAGTGTGCTACTTTCAAATTTACCAGTACAAATCAAGAAATAGAATGTTAAATCTAAATAATTGATATTATAATACTAATCAGTGTAACTATGACATTAGGTTGTTGGCCACTCATCACATTAAAAGACTCCCAATTCTCTCTAAATAATTCAAACTATATCAAAAAATACCAAAACGGTATCTCTTAATACAATAAAAATCGGCGAAAGATATAACCTAAATAAATAGATTACAGGGTGGACTTAAAGATCTCCGCAGGAGGTCTCTGTTCTTAATAGACCAACGAAGGATAAAGAAATATCATCATGTAAAATAGTATCAAATATTGTTATCAACATTATATTACAAGAGAGTAATATCTTTGATTTGTGAACTCACAAACCTGCAAGACATTATCCTCGCAATTCTCAAGCATGATCCCTAGAGCAATTTAAAATTAAATTATAATCAATAGCAGAACCTTGTAGTTGTAAAAGAGTACAATATTTGAGAAGATTAAACTATATTATAGTTTTCTTGTATTTAAATATTTCAAAATTTGCAATGAAGCAATATCAAAAAATCAAAAAATTTCAATATATGTGTTGGTTACCCGGCTGGATTGGTATATATTTATATAGGGCATCGAATGCTACAGTACGATGACAGCTCATCAATAGTATATGAATAAAGATTCTATATCAATTTAGTTATGCAATATGTTTATTAAGTCAACTAATATATATATCTATATATTATTAATTGTTTTGATGTTCACCATAAAATTTCCCCATTAAAGTAAAACAATATATTGGTGTTTATGCCTTAGTTTGTGAAAGTTGATTTCTATATGGAATTTCAATTGCTTCACCAAACCCTTCTTCACCAAACCTCTTAAAATCAAAACGTAATTCAAACCAATCAATTAACTCAACAGTGTTACCAATTAACATCATTTCTTTTACCAGCGATTTATGCACATGCATGTCCTCTAACATACAAAATAGATGGTGTTGAATCAATTGATATGGAAGGCAACTATATTCAATAGCATAATACCAAAATCTTTCAATACATCCCCAAGGACATTTATCATAACCAGCAAATAAAGCTGGATTGTTTAATAATCCTCTAACTGCCATAACACCATCAACCTCTGTATAGTCACCAATACGTTTTAAATCAGATAATTTAAAACAATCACCATTGGCAACTACTGGTACTTTTCTGTGTTTGATTTTTGATACAATGTACTTGATTGCATCTAAATTTACTGGTTGGGATGATCTGGTAGTACGAGTTCTTCCATGTATAGTAATCCAATCCACACCAGCATCACATACTTGGTTACATAGATCTACTGTTTGATCTAAATCGTCATGAATTCTTATTTTTGTTTCTAGTCTCAATGAGTCACCATACTTATCCTTAACAGAAGCTACCATAGCAGACAATAATTCTGGATTGTATATTAAAGCGCAGCCAATACCTTCACGTATTTGTTCTTTAATTGGACAACCACAGTTAATACCAATACCATCACAATATGGTGCCACCATTTCTGCAAATTTCAGTAAATCAGCAACATTATTCACACCTACTTGGACAATCAAAGGTGTATCCTTTGAATTACTAGTAAAATCAGCTAAACGTGCATTACCATTACGAACGAATTCACGAGCTAAAATCATTGGAGTGTAGACAATATCAACATCGTAATCTCTACATAACTGACGGAAGGGGAGCTTAGAATAACGAACCATTGGACCAGCTATAGTAGCTGGTCTGTTATGAGTGTCTCGTCTAGTTTTTATGATATGTAATGGATCATTTTCTAAAGTTAATACCTTTGGCTTAGGTATTACATATTTATTCATGTTTGGTATTCAACGTCCTTAGGAATTAAATATAAATAAATTCTTTAGCAGTAGTACCCTTCAAGTAATAAATGTTAAACTGTCACTATTTGTTTCTTTACATATATTTCAAATATAATTATCGATAAGTTGTCACTCATCAATTAAATATTCAATTTTTTAGAAATGCGATGAGCTTGCTTCACCGAAAAAAAAAAGAGATTTATATTTTTGGGAAGTAGCATTGCGATACATGCCAACTTCTTAATTATAACTATTAATACAAAATAACATTACCGATTATAGTAAATATTCCTATATAGATTTCGATAAGATTATCCTTTGAAATTTGTTTATGATAATTGAAAGTTAATTACAAATGCACTGGTAATAAATCATTAGAACTGAAAGCTTTGTTACAAGAAGGACATTTTCTCATTCTTGAAGATAATCTTTCCTTAACACAGTTGTCACAGAAAACATGACCACAAGTTCTGATTGCTGTACTCTTCCAATTCTTAGAACATAGTGAACAATAAACTAGAGTACGGAAATTTTCTAATTCTTCAGCTAAACCACTGTTATCACCACCATTTGAAAGTAAAGTTTTCTGTAATTTGGTACATTGGTCTTCCAAATGGAGACACTTCGATTTTAATGATTTATTTTCAGATTCAGAAGCTTGCAATTGCCCCTGTAAAGTAGTTATAGCGGTAATATTTTTTGAAGTGTCTTCTTCGTGTTGTAAAGAAGCCTTCTTAAGTCTAGAAAGTTCTGAATTTATATTTATGATTTTAAGAGTTTCAGCTTTATTTGAGTCAATCAATCTCTTTTCATTGTTTTGCGAAAGTTCTAATTGTTTATTTAGACTTTCGATTTTTTGTAAATATAATCTATCAGCATCCTTCAACTGTGTGATTAATTCATTAGATTTACCTAAACTTTTGGATAGATTTTTGTTTTCAATTAAAATAGAATCCTTCGATCTCATGGCAGCAAAGTATTTTTGATCTGCTTTAGTTTTTTCAACTGTTAACTTGGAAATAACAGATTCGCTACTCAAGTATTCAGAATATTTTTTATGTGTCATATTTGACAAATCTTTATAACCTTTTTCTAAATCTTGTAGTTCTTTCATTAATGCATCTTGATTCGATAAGTCGGTATCAGATCTTTGTTCAAATTTTTCCCATTGTCCTTTCAATAAATCCAATGTGTTTTGTAAGTCAGTAATCATGACAGCTTTGGATCTTTCCGCTTCCAGTATAGCAATTTTACTCAATAGATCATCACGGGTAGCTCTAATTCTAACTAAATCTTTTTCTAATGAAGAATTGTGTTTCTTTAAAGCTTCTTGGGCAGCTTCGAATTCTTTTGTCAATTTACCGGTATATATTTCTCTTTCGCGGTTCAATTGTTGGAATTTACTTAAAAATTCATTATTAGTTTGTGATAAAACATGGTTTTCAGTAGTTAAATGTTTAACTTTTTCAAAAAGTTCATCATCATTTCTCTGTGCCACTGGCTGTTGTGATAGTTTAGACACTTGAATTCTCAAGTTTGTCAACTCTTGTTCATTTGATGCCTTGAAATTTTCCAAATCTCCAATAGTAGCTTTCATTGATTCTATTTGATTTTGTAAAGTAGATAACTCTATTTCTTTTAGAAGAGCTTGGTTCTTTTCATCATTATCAGTGGTCGTTGCTTGTTCAGGAGTTGCCTCTTTGGATGTTACTACATTTGAATTATTAGACTGGACAACAACAGAAGAATCGTTACCATTATTCACATTTGAATCTTCGACCTTTTCTTCATCTTTTTCCTTTTTAAACACTCTCTTTAAAGTCAAAGAGTCTTCTCTATCATACTTACGTATTTCTTGTTGATAAAAGGTTTTAATGGCTTCAATTTCTTCAGTCAATTGATTATTTTGATAGAACAATTCAGCTTTACTTTTTTGAATAGATTTTAATTCGTTAGCTAAACTTGAAGTTGTTCCATTGTCCACAGATGCTTTACCACTATATTTAGTTAACAATTTCATGAATGAATCACTTAGTTGAACGATAACAGTTTCATCACCTTGTGATACTTCTTGACAAATCTTTTTCTCATCATCAGATTCACAGAAACCTTCTAAGAATCTTGCCAATGTAACAACTAAGGCCATTAAATTAGCTAGCTTTCTAGAAATATCAGTGCATTGTTTCCGGGATAACTCGTACTGTGTTTTTAGCGACTCTAAATTAGTTCTATATTGGTTCATGCATCTGAATAAAGCTTCCTTTTGGAATGCAATAACATCTTGACGAGTCAAAGGTGTTTCTGGGTCACTTAATTCAAGCTTAATCTTCTTAGTAGCAGGTTCACCAGACATTATGAATCACGTCTATATCAAATTCCTTTATGCTTCTGAAGAATGCGATATGCTATATATATGATAGTAATAACAAATAGTATTGATTGATAATTAAAACTATATTGTTTATTTTTAAATAAATATTTTAATTTCAATTTATTTCATGTTCAATTTCCAAAAATCTATATTTTCACGAAAAATATATTGAAAAATAATTTAACAAGCATCGTTTTCTGTGATATGCTTGAGAATATGTCAAGATCTTAAAGAATATTGCGATGACTTAGTTGGTTCTTTAATAATTAAACTGAGATGTACTCGATTGATAAAAATAAGTTTTTATTATATTTATAATTAAACGTTATAAATAAATACTTGTGGAGAATATATAAATTAAATTGAAAAGAATAAGAATTTTAAAAGGAATGCAAAAGTAGTTAATTAATGTGTTGAATGTCCTCTATGATATTTTAGACCATTGAGATTTTTATAACGTTTACCACATATTTCACAACGATATGGTTTATCTTTTTCATAACTGGAAGAATCCGTTAAAGGTTTTTTGGAATCTGGATCCAATATGCTAAATGAACCATCTGCGTTTTCATGTAATATTTGATGTTGATGACCATGCTGTTTATGATATTTTAAACCATTTTGATTTTTATAATTTTTTTCACATCCTATAACAGGACACTTGAATGGTTTATCTTCTTCAAAATCTATTACGTACAACCGTCTTGCAGGATCATCTATGTAATTTTGTTCTTGGTATTTTGAGTAATTTGAATCTGATATACTTGTATCAGAATCTGAATCATCCATATCATCATCGTCATCACCATCATCATCACCATTATCAAACAAATTCTCAGAATTATTGCTCGAACTAGATACAGAAATATCGGAAGTAGAGGTAGGAGTAGAAATTACAGGAACTTTTGATATTGTATAATGTGTATCTCTTTCTGATAATGATTCAACCATATCGGAAGATAAAGGTTCAAAAGTTGAAGATTGTGGAGTTAATGGGCTTCTTAATTGACCAGTAAAATTAGATTGTTGATCATAATTATCAAATGGAATTAAGAAAACTTCATTTGTTGGAACAGCAAAGACGTATCCACCATTAACTGAAAAAGTTGATGGTGATTTATTTACTATAGACATAGCACTTTTTGGAGGAGTTGCAGTTTGAGCAACTGATACATCTAACCCATTTTCCTTTTTTATATGACAACCAGTATCACATTTTAAATGATTAAATTTTTCATTTATATTACTGTTACGTTGTGGTACTTTTTTATAAATACCATCAACTAATTGATATTTTTGTCTTTGTGATTGCTTTGATGAACGATTTGAATTTAATATTAATTTTGGATTAATATCAATATGTGATTCTTCGTAATGTTTTAATAGATCATGTAAATTTGGTAATGAAATTCCACAACATGAATAATCTTTACAATAATTTTTTTCAAAATTAGGTAAATAACAACTATTTAAATACGGAGAAGTTGATAATAAATCATTATTATTATCTAATGAACAAATATTGCGAAATTGTTTTGAATTTTTAAAATTCTTTTCATCTAATGTTGCATGAAACATTACTTCATCTTTTAACCATGAACCAACAGAAACTGGACCCCAAGACACACCACCCATACCTTGAGAATGTGCAATAGAACTTCTTCTAATCTGATCAATATTACGAGGCATAGTAGCAGTTGGATCATCAAGCAGAGTAGATGAATCATTTATTCTATCAGTACTATGAATAGCATCTGAATCACTGATCATATCTTTAATATAATTAAAATTCATTGTTATTGAATATACCATTTACAATTAATGAAAGATTGCAATCTAAAGGGTATATTAAATAAATATGTGATTATAATGAAATAAGATTACAAGCACACACACACATATATATATAGCTGGTATACAATAGCATGGGTATGTAGAAAGAGGGATGAATAAAATTATACAAATCTAATCAATATGTAAAATGTAGAGTAGGTTTACAATATAATTACGGAAGGGGATACAAAGAATAAATAACGTAGAAGGAAAATTAAACTTTGTACAATACAAATATTTCAATAGTTTAGATGAGGTAGATGGGAGAGTTGAAATACTTTAAATAAGTTGATGCTGTAGTGTGGGTTATTGCAAAATGTGTTTTTCCCGATTCAGTTAGATTACATACATAGTAACCTTAAACAATTCGCAAGTTCCCATTAAAAAAAGATGTTAGCTATGGAAACAAAATAGAAATACTCAATTTTCTGCTAAACTCTAATTGAATGGTCCGATAACTTTATTACAGCAATAATAGCAATTCCACAGAGAAATCAAGTATCCTTATTATGAAATTTATGTAAACCTCTAGGAACACCTACCTCATCTCATCGCTAAATAAAATTTCTTTAAATGTATTTGTACGAGTGATTTCCAGTGGATATAGCTTTTGCATTTCTTTTTTTGCGGCACCAGAGAAAGCAAGCGGTATGCGATGTGTGCATGCTGTATTGGCTTTTTTTTTTTTTTTTTATATATTTGGGCTGAGAGTTTTCCGTAGCTCGTTCATGTTATTGTGCATATGCAGCTGTTTCTCAGCAAGGGGACCCAAGAAATTTGAGAATAGCTGGAATTGCTTTTTCTTTTTCTTGTGTTTTTGCATGTCTCTTTCTAGGGTGTTTTCGAAGAAACTATTGTAGTAACAGTTTCTTTACTTCTCAATTTGACCGGCTTTCTGCACCGAATTACGTTTATAAAAATATCAGATGCGCAATTTTCTTAGTACGGTATGTGGGGCACTCAATGGATCGACCACTAATTTATTTGTTGTACTGTAATGAAATTTAACTCTTGGTTCCGTGGAGTTAAGTATGTTTATATAATACTAGTTACCCGAACATGTGTATCAAATGTAATGTCTGTGGTTCTCTTTAACGACAGTAATGCTAAGAAGAAAGATGTAATCTATATGGATAATTGCATCATTTAGATTATTATTTTAATGATATTCAATTACTATGAAGTCTTATATTGTAAATATAAAAGTATGCTGTGTATTAACTTTATTGATAAAATGAGGAGAAAAGTAATTTTAATATTTATGAAGTTAATTGTAATATTTAACATTTATATAAATAATTTACTACATAAATATAAATTCTTTATATAAAATTATAATTCCTTTTGTAATAGTTCTGCCTTTTCCTTTAACCTTTTAATTTCATTATCTTTTTCTTCAATTAATTCTTTAATTTTTTTTGAATTAATATTTACATATGAATCTTTTAAATTTAATAATTCTGTAACTAAATTAAAAGTTCTTACTAATGCAAATGTCAAAAATAATGTAATACCAGTTAAATACATATTTCTTTGAGCTAAAAATTTTCTTGAATAAATTTCAGTTCTATTACTTGAAATATTTGAATTACCATTACCAGTTAAATTATTATTCAATTCTAATTCATTATTAATTTTATAAACTTTATTAATTGAATCAGTAAATAACAATAAAATAAATACTATTGTACATTTAATTGCAGTTTGTACACTAGTTAATTGGAACGGTTTAATAATAAATAAAGTTAATGGTTTTCTGTATTTTGTTGGTAATGGTAAGGATAAGATCGTAAAGGCAATGATTTCCAATACCAATATAACAAATACTAAACTGTTATACAATGACATTGTTTCAATTGGTTGTGATCTATATATCTTTGTTACTGTACAGTTACTAAATCATTGAATATATATAATTACAAATACTACTATTTAAATATTGATTTCAATAAATTTGATATTCGCCCCAAATATCCAATCATAAAACTCACACATCACCACCCACGGCGCAGGCAATATTAATAAATAATTATTATCAGGAGCCAAGGGGTTGATGCACTAGATATAACTTAAATTTGACATATTAATATTTAAATAAGTAACAAAACAACAACTAAGCCCAGCTCAAACATATACTAATATAATATATTAATTACCGTCATTAGATGTAACTACAATATTTACATTTTCTTGAATTTAAACCCAGCCTAAGTCTGGACTTAATCACACTTCCCTTACTTTCTCCTAACGAAAAACAAATACGTCTTTATAGCTTCTGGAACAACGAAGAAAACTATTTACCCAGCCATGCACGATTATCCTACAAAATTAAATTCTAGTAAAATAATAGTTGATTTGAAATTCGTAATATGATATGGGCTGCGGTGTCTGGGCCTCTCCACTGGCCACATAATGAATGAACTTGATAATCTTGAGTGGCAAAAAGCAAGCCAATGAGAAACCGGCGTAGTGCTCAAGTTTCTTATTTACTTTTCCTGTTACCTTTACGGTGAACGCGCGCATCAATGACGGAGACAATAACAAAAAAAGAAAACTGGGCAGAACACCCCACAGAGACGGACGTACATTTTGTTTTGCCTAGCTGTCGACCATTTTTAAAGCTGGGAAAAATTTCAAAAAAATGACAACAAACCAAAACAATAAAAAGAAAATGGAGCAAGCATCAGAGCGCAGAGAAACCGCCCGAGGAATGACGAAACTACGGGCGAACTAAAACTTTTTGAAAAAATTAAAAAAAAAATGTTAATGGGAAACAAATTAGACAAATTTTAATTAAAGGGTGGTCATCCTTTGGAAGTATTTAAGAACGAAGCAATTTCAATGCCGTAATTTTTTAAAAACAGTATAATAATATATTTCTTAATTTTTTTTTTTCAAAAATTTGTTTAAACCCAAAATAATTAATTTTTTTTTTATTTTTTAAAGGGGGGGTTTAATTTATTTGCTTCGTTTCTTTTCTTTTCTTTGTGTGCGTGTGGTTGTACTTGTCCGTGTAAGCAAGCTATAGAAAGACAGACAAACTACCAGAGATAGATAGATAGATAGATAGATTGAACTTATTTGTATTTTTCTCAATTTATTATAGTATAATGACTGAAGAGATACAACCTGTTCTAAGCGATGTTGGTGTTCCCGTAACTAATGGTGAAGAAACTGCTGCCGCTGTTATTAACAAGAGATCTTTGGATTCTGAGGACACTGAAGCTATGGATGTTAAGAAGTTTAAAGCCGCTGATGCTGATGCTGATGCTGATGCCAGTGTTGAAGTTGAATCGGTAATTTTGCCGCCAACCTCTAATGGTGCCGCCGATATTGTGGAGGAAACTAAAGTAGAGGAACAACCAGCGGTTATAGCCGCTGAGGTCAATGATAATACCAATGCTGTTCCAGTGGCAGTAGAGACTACCTCTACTCCTACTCCTACTCCTGCTCCTGCTGCTGTTCCTGTGGCTCTACCGATTGTTCCAGCTGAATTTGTCGGTGTAGACCCAGCTCCTGCTCCACCTCCTGAACCTGATATGAATAATTTACCAGAGAATCCAATTCCAAAACATCAACAAAAACATGCTTCTATGGCCATTAAAGCTGTTAAAAGATTAAAAGATTCTAAACCTTTCCATTTACCTGTTGATCCAGTAGCTTTAAATATTCCATATTATTATAATAAAATTTTAAGACCAATGGATTTATCTACAATTGAAAGAAAATTGAGTTTAGATGCTTATGAAACTCCAGAACAAATTAATGATGATTTTAGTTTAATGGTTATAAATTGTATCACTTTTAATGGTGCAGCTTCCGCTATTGCTCAAATGGCAAGAAATATTCAAGCAGCTTTCGAAAAACATATGTTAAGTATGCCTTCAAAAGATGCTGAACCTGTTAAACAACAAAGAAGAAAAAAATCAGATGAAGATGCACCTGTTGTTATAAGGCGTGCTCAAACCCATAATGGTAGACCAAAAAGAGAAATTCATCCACCAAAATCAAAAGATATTTATCCCATGGAAACTAAAAAACCAAAATCTAAAAAATTACAACAAGCTATGAGATTTTGTCAATCAATTGTTAAAGAATTAACAAGTAAAAAATATGCCTCATTTAATTATCCATTTTTAGAACCTGTTGATCCAGTAGCAATGAATCTTCCTACTTATTTCGATTATGTTAAAGAACCAATGGATCTAAGAACTGTAGCAACAAAATTAAATAATTGGGAATATAAAACTATGGAAGAATTTGAATACGATATTAAATTAGTTTTTGATAATTGTTACAAATTTAATCCAGAAGGTACTATTGTGAATATGATGTGTCATCGTTTAGAAGATGTCTTTAATTCAAAATGGGCTGATAGACCAATTTTCGAAGATTATGATTCCGAAGAAGACCTAAGAAATGATAATGGTTATGGCGATTATGATTCAGAAGATTATGAATCTGAAGAATCTGAATCTGATATCGATGAAACTTCAATTACCAATCCAGCTATTCAATATCTAGAAGAACAATTAACTAGAATGAAAGTAGAATTACAACAATTGAAAAAACAAGAATTAGATAAAATTAGAAAGGAAAGAAGATTGGCTCGTGGTGCCAGAAAGCATCGTAACAAAAGATCAAAGGGTAAGAGAAGTGGTTCTACTTCTGAAGGTAAAGGTAAAAGAGGTAGAAAGAATAGATTAAAGACTATTGTAACTTATGACATGAAACGTATCATTACAGAAAAAATTAATGATTTACCAGCTGCTAAATTGGAAAAAGCTGTCAATATTATTAGAAAATCCATGCCTGAATTAGGTGAAGATAATGAAGTTGAATTGGATTTAGATACTTTGAACAACAATACTATTTTAACCTTATACAATACTTTTTTCAGAGTTTATGATACATCTGCTAATGGTTCCTCATTAAACGGTGACTCTGTAGGAAATAGTGCTAGATCACCAATTTCTCCTAGTGGTTTTAATGGTACAAGTGGTAAAAAAAGAAGGTCCAAGGCTTTAAGTGAAGAAGAACAAAGTAAACAAATCGAAAAAATTAGAAATAAATTAGCTATTTTAGATGGTGTTTCCCCTTCAAGTCAACATGGTTCTCCATTGAATCCAAATCATCCACACAATTCTTACACATCTTCATCTTCTGATGATGATGGTGATGACAGTAGTGAAAGTGAAGAAGAATAATCTTATTATTCTATAGAAGTTTCTCTTTTCTTACACATTAAAAGGTTTTTATTTTTGGGAGGGTTATACTCAATTTTCATTTCGACATTAAAGTTTAGTGGCAATATTTCACTAATTTTAGGTTTTTGCATAACACTATAATGACAAGCTTTAAAAATAATTTTATTAAGGATAAAGAACAATGAATAAAAGTTCTCATATATATAGATAGATCCATTCTTAATCAAAAATATTTGTAACATTAGAAATTATTATATAAACAGAATTTAAATAAAAGAAAAAACTGGTTCTGGTGACAATAAAGCCAACAAATCGAGATTAAAAAAACATTAAAAACATACAAAAAAATACAAATAATATTAACAATAAAAAAACTAAATAATACCAAACTAATATGGTTCGTTATCCTTATTTGAATTAAAACATTATCATTGTATAATGCTTATTACTTAGCTAACATTTTATATTAAATAATAATTTTAATTTAATTATCGTTGCTAACGAAATATATCGAAATTTATTATAATATTATAAAAATTCAATATAGGAAGAACTTTGATGAATATTAGTGATATCAGTTAACAAATTATCAATAATAGTTTAATTAGTACGTCGAACCATCGCAATACATTGTTAATTAATTTTTAATGTTTAGTAGAAACTCAATTGACGAACTTTATCAAAGTTTGAAAGAAATTACAAATGATGATGTTGAACTTTTTGAAGATAAAATCACCAAGTTTGATTATGATACCTATGAGCAAGAAAAAGCTAGTAATGAAACAATTAGAAAAAAGTTTTTGAAACCTTCTTCCGATTTATCTTGGGGCTTACTTGATCTAGTTCAAAGTGTTCCATCTATTAATGTGATGGAAGACTCTACCCCTACTGACACTTCTAGTTCATATGATTATAAACAATTTTTAAAGATTCCAGAGACCTTAAATAGAACTTCATATCATTTTAAAAGAATTGGTATTGAAGGTCGTATTCATAGCTATAATGAAGAAGTTAATTTAAAGGAAGTAGCTAATGCAAATGCTTCAAATTCTTTATCATTGTCAAGAAGTATTAATGCCCACGGTAGCATGGTTAGAGGTTCTACAGCTCAACTGCCGTTTGCCCCAGGTGGTGTCACAATGGGTGCCTCTGATAACATGCAATCCGATATTTCTTCTATGGCAAATGCTACAAAGTTATTACATAAGGATGAACATGGGTTATTTGATATCCCAAATGGGTTAGATAGAGGTATTGCCCCACAGACTATTATTCAAAGCGTAGATGACAGTAATCTAGAACAATTAAAAGAATTAAATATGGTTGATAATGAGGTTGATAATGAAAAAGAAGTTTTTGAATCAAGACAAAAATTAGAGGCAATTATAGAACAACGTACAGAAGAAGCAATTTTCGGTGGTAATTCAAATAATGATATATCAGAAATTGATAGTATTTTACCAATGGGTGTAGATTTTGGCAGAACTTTGAATAAAAAACCTGATCTCTTTGAAAAGAAAGATTGGGCTCATGTCATTGATTTAAATCACAGAATAGACAACTTCGATGAACTAATCCCTAATCCAGCAAGAACTTGGCCATTTGAATTAGATACTTTTCAAAAAGAGGCTGTATATCATCTAGAGCGAGGTGATTCTGTGTTCGTTGCTGCGCATACATCTGCTGGTAAAACTGTAGTTGCCGAATACGCAATTGCTATGTCTAAACGTAACATGACAAAGACTATATATACATCTCCAATCAAAGCTTTGTCTAATCAAAAGTTTAGAGATTTTAAAGAAACTTTTGAGGATGTTGAAATCGGTTTAATTACTGGTGATGTTCAAATTAATCCTGAAGCTAATTGTTTGATTATGACAACAGAAATTTTAAGATCCATGTTGTATCGTGGTGCCGATTTAATCAGAGATGTCGAATTTGTAATTTTTGATGAAGTGCATTATGTGAATGACCAAGATCGTGGTGTGGTTTGGGAAGAAGTTATCATCATGCTACCCCAACATGTCAAATTTATTTTATTATCTGCCACTGTTCCTAATACTTTTGAATTTGCAAACTGGATTGGTAGAACGAAACAAAAGAATATTTATGTCATTTCAACACCTAAGAGACCTGTTCCTTTGGAAATAAATATTTGGGCTAAACAGAAGCTTCTTCCAGTCATTAGTGCTAAAAGAGAATTCTTAGATGCTAACTTTAAGAAGCACAAAGAATTAATTGAAGGTGTGCCTCAATCTAAAGAAAAAGCCTCTGATTCCAAAAATCAAGGTTCACAACGTGGAGGTTCTAATAGAGGCGGAAGAGGAAATGGAGGTGGCGCAAATAGAGGTGGTGCCAACAGAGGTGGTGCCAACAGAGGTGGATCTCGTGGTGCAGGAGCTGTCGGTTCCAACAATAGACGCTTTTTTAGTAGAAATGGTCCTGGCAAAAAAGACTGGTCCAATCTTATTGATTACTTAAAAGGTAATGATCTATTACCTGTTGTTATATTCGTTTTTAGTAAAAAGCGTTGTGAAGAATACGCTGATTGGTTAGATGGTATTGATTTCTGTAGTAAAAAAGAAAAATCTCAAATTCATATGTTTGTTGAGAATTCAATCAACAGATTAAAGAAAGAGGACAGAGAATTACCTCAAATTCTAAAAATTAGACAATTACTAGAACGAGGTATAGCAGTCCATCATGGTGGTTTATTACCAATTGTAAAAGAATTAATCGAAATTTTATTTTCAAAGGGCCTAATTCGTGTTCTATTTGCTACTGAAACATTTGCTATGGGGTTGAATTTACCAACAAGAACTGTTGTTTTTTCAGAAATCCAAAAGCATGATGGTGTTGGCTTGAGAGATTTGAATCCTGGTGAATTTACCCAAATGGCTGGTAGAGCAGGTCGTAGAGGTTTAGATAAAACTGGGACGGTTATTGTCATGTCATATTCAGAACCATTACAACCAGTTTCTTTTAAGGAAATAACTTTAGGTGTTCCAACAAAATTAGAATCACAATTTAAATTAACATATAATATGATTTTGAATTTATTAAGAATTGAAGCTTTGAAAGTTGAAGAAATGATTAAATATTCTTTCAGTGAAAATACCAAACAATCTTTATTGCCTGAACATGAGAATGAAATCAAGAGATTACAAGGTAAACTTGAAAGTATAAAGTCGATTACTTGTGAAATATGTGACCAAGATATTGATAAATTTTTGGACCTATCTATTAGATTGAGAGAATCCTCTTCAAAAATGTTAGAGGAGCTGTCAAAAACAGAAGCAATCTTTTCTGTTCTTAGAGTAGGTAGATTAGTTATCTTTAGAGATCAAAATGATAATGCCAAAATGGGTTTTATTTTCCGTAATAACATCAAGCAAGGAACTACTGTTATCATGGCATTCACAGAAGCAAAGACTTTAGCTAATGGGGAACCAAACCATCTACTATATCTTGACAATATGAAAGACTATTGTAAGACTAATTTTGGTAAGTTTAAAGGTGTTCCATATGTTATGGAAGAAGTTCAATCGACTTCTATCGAATTAGTATCAGTATTTTGCTTAAAAATTTCATTTACTGATATTATGAAGAATGACCCTGAAGCTATTGCTACCTTTAATGAAGAAATCAAAACGCTTTTGAGAATTTCAGAAAAATTAAAGGCTACTAATAGTGGTAAGAAAGGTAGTTTGAAGGTTCACCAACATTTGCAAGAAATTACCAACATCCGAACAGAATTAGTGTCATGTAAGGCTATTACTTGTCCAAACCTGTCAGAACATTTCCAACCTAAGTATGAGAAGTTTCAAGTTGATAGACAAATTAAAATGCTATACCATTTAATGTCTGATCAAAACTTGAATTTGTTACCTGATTACGAAAAAAGATTAGTTGTTTTACAAAAAACTGGTTTTATTGACTCTAACCAAAATGTATCTTTGAAAGGTAGAGTTGCTTGTGAAATTAATTCTGGTTATGAATTGGTTATTACCGAATTGGTACTAGACAATTTCTTGGGTGATTTTGAACCAGAGGAAATTGTTGCCTTATTGTCTGTTTTCATCTATGAAGGTCGTACTAAAGAGGAAGAGCCGCCAGTAGGTACTCCAAGATTAGCTAAAGGTAGAAAAAGAATTGAAGAAATTTACCAAAAAATGTTAAATATTTATGAAGAAGAACAGGTTCCTTTGACTAGAGAAGAAGCTGAATTTTTAGAAATGAAGAGATTTGCATTAATGAATGTTGTTTATGAATGGGCCCGTGGGTTATCATTTAAAGAAATTATGGAGATTAGTGTTGAACAAGAAGGTACTGTTGTCAGAGTTATTACTAGACTAGATGAAATTTGTAGACAAGTTAAAACTGCTGCTATTATTATTGGTAATTCTAACTTACATTTGAAAATGAGTCAAGCTCAAGAATTAATTAAAAGGGATATTGTATTTGCTGCTAGTTTGTATCTATAAGAATATTAAATATATATATTATGCATTTATAAGTATTTAAAGTAAGACATTTTTTATTACATTTGAAATTATTGCCTTTTCAATAAATGTATCAATTTCTGTCAAATCATTTGACAATGCTAAATAACCAATTAATGAATTAAATGAATTTGAATCTAACGCTTTTTGAACCCTTAATGGTATTTTATCCTGAGGTAATGGAATATTTGAAAGTTTTGTTATATTTTTATTCTTTAAAAATTGTTTAATAAGGTATTTTTCATTAATTACCTTTTTCGAATTTATTAATTGCATGTAATTAAAATTTTTACCATTAATATCATTTTCATTTTTTTTAAACAGTTGTAAGAACATTTTATTAAAATGTAATCTCAAGAGCCTCGATCCATACAGTCCCACTGAATCTGAATTGTATTGGCAAAAAACCCCATTTCGAATAATTGTTATATTTGTCGTTACCTTTGGATACAAACATTTGACAAACTCATTTTGATCAGGTATAGTAATATTATATTTTTTTAATTGTAATTGTTCAGATAAATTCAATATTTTCGCAAAATTAGCAACTTTATGTCTTTTTAATGCATTTCTTATTGACATGACCACTTTGCTTAGTTACTCATCTGTACTGGACCCATCAACTCATCCATTTCAGCTATGAAACACTGATAATTTTTTCAAATAATTTTCCAACGCATGGAACTCATTGAGATCTTGTTGGCAAGAGGACAAAGCCATGTGGTTAATGTAATGATATGTTATAGATTGTTTTTAAAATTAAGTATACTATTTGAATGGAATATATAGTAGATAATGTCTTTTCATGACGACAGAAAGACTCCTCACGTTGAATGCAACGAGAAAACACAGAATAAATAATAGAACGTAGTAAATATGACAAATGCGAAGAGAATCAGCCTATTCCTTTTGAGCTGCTAGCTTAGCATAGTAGTCTTCCCTTCTATTGATCAGTTTCTTGTGGTAGCCCCACCACCAATATGAACCCATGGCACCACCAATGGAGAAACCCAGGAAAATATCCAACATAATTCTTTTCTTCAAAGTACCAGTAATAGGAGCAATAGCCATTGTGAATATATATAGATACAGATGTGTATGTGTGTTTGCGTGTGTATGTACACCTTGGTCAATTACCTAATTGCAAACCACTCACCACCTTTAAATAAACAACTTTCTCGATTTCTCATTGTTACCATCAGATATATATATATATGACCAGCTGCCCATGGCCCCCCCCACCAGCAGACGCCCTTCCCACCGCCCAATCACAGCACGGGCAAATATTTTTATCGGCCTAGACGTCGCGCTCGCTGGAAGGAACGTCTGATGGCTGTCTGCCTGGGGGCCAGCGGGACCGTTTGCTGGTGCTGTTGGGGGGGGGGGGGGGGAAACCTTTATAAAGAGAGAGATATCTGGGGATGCAACAGTTGTTTGCTTGTTTGAAAGTTTGGATGGTTTATGGATATATATACTAGTATACAAACATATCTATATCGATAGAAGAGCCAGGATGTTGAGACAACAGATGTTGAAGATGAGCACAAGGAGAGCTTTCTCCCAAACCGTTACCAAGAGAAGCGGTGTCCATTTTAAAGATGGTGTTTACACAAATTTACCATTCAAAGTACACAACAGAAAGATTCCCTTTGGTATTGTGCATTTTGGGTTCTTTGGTGTTGGATTGGCTGTTCCGTTCTTGATCACTTATGTGCAAATGAAGAAGTCCGGCCAGTTATAAGCTAGAGAAGAGATTATTTGAGTATGAGAAAATGGAACTGGGTTACAAATCCACAACTGTTTACGCTTATTTTGTCTTATATATTACTATTCATACATATTTATATTCAAACATTATAATAATAACAAAACGTATCTATTTATTCAATTGTATGTCATGCATTTTTCCAAGGAAAAACCACACTGAAATCATGCATTGAAGGTGTGATGGGATGAGAAATTTCACCAATTCGATATGCAACAATGACTCAATGGATGGTGGGCCATTGAACGTTGACAATGTATATAAACAGTATATCTTGTCATTTTGGTAATTGTGGGGGATGTTTTTTCCCTAGTGAAGAAGCTTAAGTGTTGAAACTACTGCATTGATCATGTCAAAGAGATTATTTTCTACTAGTTCTGCTCTTTATAAAATTAAAGTGAAAACTCCTATTGTAGAGTTGGATGGTGATGAAATGACCAGAATTATCTGGTCAAATATTAAATCAAAATTAATTTTACCACATTTAGATGTTGATTTAAAATATTATGATTTATCAGTACAATCTCGTGATGCTACAAAGGATCAAATTACTATTGATGCTGCAAATGCAATTAAGCAATATGGTGTAGGTATTAAATGTGCTACTATTACTCCTGATGAAGGTCGTGTTAAAGAATTTAATTTATCTGAAATGTGGAAATCGCCAAATGGTACCATTAGAAATATTTTAGGTGGTACAGTTTTCAGAGAACCAATTGTTATTCCAAGAATTCCAAGATTAGTACCAGGTTGGGAAAAACCAATTATCATCGGTAGACATGCTCATGGTGACCAATACAAAGCCACTGACACTTTGATTCCAGGTCCAGGTACTTTGGAATTGGTCTATAAACCAGCTGATTCATCTTCAGAAAAAGTCTTGAATGTCTACGATTATAAAAGTTCTGGTGTTGCCTTAGCTATGTATAACACTGATGAATCAATTGAAGGTTTTGCTCATTCTTCCTTTAAATTGGCTATTTCAAAGAAATTGAATTTATTTTTGTCAACAAAGAATACTATCTTGAAGAAATATGATGGTAGATTTAAAGATATTTTCCAAGAAATTTATGACTCTACTTATAAAGCTCAATTTGAAGCTTTAAATATCAACTATGAACACCGTTTAATTGATGATATGGTTGCTCAAATGATTAAATCCAAAGGTGGTTTTATTATGGCTTTGAAGAACTATGATGGTGATGTTCAATCTGATATTGTTGCCCAAGGTTTCGGTTCTTTAGGTTTGATGACATCCGTTTTAGTAACTCCTGATGGGAAGACTTTTGAAAGTGAAGCTGCCCATGGTACAGTCACCAGACATTACAGACAATTCCAACAAGGTAAAGAAACTTCAACAAATTCAATTGCTTCCATTTTTGCTTGGTCAAGAGGTTTAGCTAAGAGAGGTGAGTTAGATAATACTCCAAAAGTTGTAGAATTTGCTAATTTATTGGAATCTGCCACTTTGAAAACTGTCCAAGATGATGGTATTATGACTAAAGATTTAGCTCTTGCCTCTGGTAGAACTGATAGATCCTCATATGTTACAACCGATGAATTTTTGAATGCAGTTGAACGTAAATTGAATCAAGAAATGTTATCTGTCGATTAAACATTTGTTTGCAAAAGAGCACAGAACTTTTGATTAATTTATTTTCATATTTTATAATTTTATATACAAGTATTTAGAATATTCTTACCATTCATTCAACTAATCTCTAAACTTATTGAACTATTCACTACCAGTAAACTCTTTACTGATACCTCTTACACTTTTCCATAAAGTTTTAAAATCTTCATCACTGGAAGTACCACTAGACATCCATCTAATTTTTAAGTTAGGATCTACTAACATAGTGAACCCAGTATAAACATTATTAATACATAAAGGTTCTCTAATAGTGAAAGGCAATTGAGTTCTATCAGCCAACAAATAAGTTGCTTGTAAATGTTCAGGAATAACTTTTCTTAATTTACCTATCGAAAAAGCTTTAAATAGAATAGTTTTCAATTTATTTTCAATTAAATTTACCTGTACAATTTGAGTATTAAAATTTTCAAGTGTTTTGAAATCCTTACCCATATAATCTAATTCTAATGCTTCATTTTGGAAACTTGAATTTGCAATTTTATTACCAATTTCACCTGTAAATATTTTAACTACACTAATCTTACCCTTTAACAAATCCTCCACATTTTCAGTTTTACCCTTCACTGAATCACCCACAAGATGTGGAAAGTACAATGCCTTGTCAGCTTTCCAATACGATTTTGGAGCTTCAAATACTTTACCTTCAGTTTTTCTAAAGATGAACAGATCATACATACCTGACCTGTTAAATTCAACACCTAATTCATGACTTCTTTTATCAGTTCTTTCCTTATCAAA
Organism: Vanderwaltozyma tropicalis; assembly: GCA_030555675.1. Classification (NCBI taxonomy): domain Eukaryota; kingdom Fungi; phylum Ascomycota; class Saccharomycetes; order Saccharomycetales; family Saccharomycetaceae; genus Vanderwaltozyma; species Vanderwaltozyma tropicalis. The sequence continues at coordinate 396,769 of JANIWO010000001.1, forward strand.
CAGTTGTTTGAAGCTATTACCTTCCACATATTTAGTGGTACTAGTTGGAGGTTCCGGTAGCCCCACAGGTTTCACTAATGGTTTCAGTACAAACTCTTTTGGAGTTGTTTCGATGACATATTTTGAGAATTTCTTCAAAAATGGTCTTGCTGAAGTAGTTGAAAAGGTTCTTCTATAAACATTCATCATTTAACCTTATTCAACATGTACTACACTTAACACTTATTTGATTTATGTATATCTTTGAGGTATTTGTTGATTCAGACACATCTCATTGTGTGTTACAGATTTATATTTTGTCATTTTTTTATAAAGGGTTTCTGAAAAAGTGCATCGAAGACAATTGGTAGTGGCTTTAATGATGAAAAGAAGTAATTGTAGTTTAATTTAAATTGGTTTACGAATAGCAAGAACAACATTTATTGAAAATACTGCAATATAAAGTAGTGGTCAATATATTTCCAGTTTAAATTATTTTAATAGAGTAATTATTGAACGGTTAATTGTATAATCAGGAGGTGAAACTTTAAGTAAGATCTTTTTACATTAGGTTAAATATGCCCAAAATCTCACTATCTTTGAGTCCTCCATACAATGGTGAGTATTATACTTCCAATGATGCTATTTCAGGGTCAGTATTGGTTGAATTTAAGAAGCCAGTTTCTTTGAAACAAATCGATGTGAGGTTGAAAGGCTTCACACAAACGTTAACTAAGATTGATACGACCCAGATGTATACACAGAATAGTATGATGACACCTGCCCAGGATAATAGATCTGTTCATAATCTAATGGAGTTTACTGAAAGAGTATTTCCACCAGATAATGTTTGGGATGCTCTCCAAGGCTCATCAAAACCATTTAAAGTGAATCCAGGTTCTTATGAGTATAAATTCAAATTCCCAACTTTCCCAAAGAGACCTACCTGCATTAATAAACATTCCAGGGATATAAATTGTTTTGTTAAACGTAGTGAAGCAAAATTACCTCCAAGTTTTAATAATAAATGGCAAGACCTTCATAAAATTGATAACTTGGATTTATATTTCTATTCATTTGGTAAAGTGCTTTATTTTGTTCAAGTCCAAATACATTTAGGGAAAGGAACATCATGGTACAAACCATTTGATAAATATTTAACTGAAACTGAAGGTATTGAATTTATACCTCAAAGTAAAGATTTAGTTTACACTGAAGATGTAAAAGAAACTAAAAACTATAACAATAGTAATTCTATTAAAAACCAGACTTTCCAAAGACAGATAAATAGAAGAAATGATATTGGTAAAGCACCTATACGTTCCAATGATAACACGAAAATAGCAACGCAAACTGCTGAAACTGAAGCTACTCTATCAAACTTAAACATTGACACACCAGCTCAACAAAATGGTAATGAGAGTAGACCATCTCAGCATACTATATTCAAATCAACCTATCGAGTACAATTACCAGATGAGGTGAGTTTACTTGGTGTTGAAATTAAAAGTAGAGGTTTTAAGCAAACATACCGTAGAGATTACATATTCCGTCATGGGTCTAATAAATTTGATAATATCCGTTTGGTAATGACTGGTAAATTATCAGAAATAAGCAAGACTCGTATTGTTCCTGTAAAATTACAACTAAACCTATTAGAGAATACGATTTATTTATCACAAGGCATTTCCAATGAGAATATTTCTTCCCTAAGATTAATGGATATTGATGACTTGATGTCAACTGAAATTGAACCATTGATTAATTTCAATGAAGCTGTCATTACCAATGATAGTACTAAGAGTGGAATAGGCAAAGTTGAAGTTGAGCTTAAATTAAAAGATCATAGCATATTGAAGAAATTAAGATTTAATAAAGAAGATTATAGGCATCGTGGTAACAGATTATACAGTTTTAAAACATGTACGATAAAACGTACTTTCAGATTTCAATTACTAATAGATTGGGAAATAAATGACAGAATACGTCAAACTGAAAATATAATTGATAATTGTCAAATTTTCTGTCAAACGAGAGAAAAGATTAATAAAGTAGAAAGTTTACCAAGATATGATGAACCTCCTGTATATACTGAAACTTCAGATCAAGTGTCCAATAGTTGAAAATGATGATGAGACGAATGAACTATATATATTAAAAACGTAGATAATATGATTTAGTTAAAATATAAACGATGAATTTTTATAAATGAAATGATTGAATCTAATTACTTATTTAGATCAATAAAGCGGCAATAGCACCAGCTATTAAAGAACCACCAACTTGTAAAGCATTAGCACCATCAACAGATTGAGTGCTACTCAAGCTAGATCTAGATGAAGAAGTTGAAGAAGAGACTTTAGAAGATGTGCTTGAAGTGGTGGAAGATGTGCTTGAAGTAGTGGAAGATGTGCTTGAAGTAGTGGAAGGTGTGGAAGTGGTAGAAGTACTAGATCTGGCGGAAGTAGTAGATGAAGAACTACTAGTAGAAGAAGAAGAAGAGGAGGAGGAGGAGGAGGAGGAGGAGGAGGAACTGGAAGAAGAAGAAGAAGAAGAAGAAGAAGATAAAGTGGAGGAAGTAGATGATTCTTCAGTGGTGGATGTAGTGGATGGTTCTTCAGTGGTAGATGTGGTGGTTTGCTCTTCAGTAGTGGATGATGAAGTTGGTTGTTCAGTGGATGAAGTCTTCTCAGTAGATGTAGAAGAAGTCTTGTGAGTAGTAGAAGTAGAAGTAGTACTCTTGGAAGTAGAAGATGAAACGGAAGCATCTAAGGCCAAAGCAACATTTTGTTCTTTACAAGAACCTGATAAAGAACTTAATGCGGTACTTTTCAAATCATCATCACATAAAGAATCAACACAATCACTTAAATTTGAGCCTTCTGATTTACATAAACATGAGATATCGTTGATACCTGAACATGAAGAAGAGCTCTTGGCGACTTGAGCTACACAAGCTAAGACACAAGCTGGTGGAGTAGCGATGACTTGAGTAGATAACATGGCAATGGAGCCAACAACAGATAAAACAGTAGAAGTACGCATATTATATTATATTATATTATATTATTCTTTTTCTATTTTTTTTTTTTTGGTAGTAAAGATAACTTTATCTTGTAGAGTATATTAGCGAACGAATAACTGAAGTGTACCTTCTTGCTCCTTATATATATATACCAATTGTTCACAACAAACCATCGAATAACTATGCATAATTGTTTGTTTTTATAACTTTTTCATTAAATCTGATAGAACTGATCTACTTTTCCAATTTTGCACTAAAAGCAAGCAAAAGAAGAAACGCGCCTGGGCAGTGGGACACACCATGCAACGCAGACAAACACCCGCACAACTTGCATTTGTATATCCAAATATAGGAACAAATTACCGTGCAACATGATACGGGAAAAAGGAAAGATATTATTAGAAACAGTCACGTGGCTGTACACCACGTGAATGTCGTGTGACAAGCACGTGGAACGCATGTGACTGCTAATTGTTATTACGATTTAGCATAATTTCCTTCTTTTAAGCACTATATTGTATTATATGTATTGTAGTATAATGGTATAATGGTATAATGGTATAATGTTATTGTATTATTGCATTATTTGTATGGGGTATGTGAATATGAACTGTTATTTACAAGTATATAGTATAGATCAATAGTGTATTTTATTGTTTATTGTTTAAATCATCTTGTAACAATGACTTATCTGTAAGATCACCATATGCATTCAATTCTTGTAAAGGTGGTATCAAAGATGATGGATTCAACGGTTGTCCATCTTCATCATATTGTGGGATCTCTATATCGTTTCTTAAATTATCATCTTTTTTCAATTGATCAATAATTAATGGCTCAAAAAAACGAGCTCCCGTGTATATACCAGTTACTGAGGCTATAAGCACAGCAATCATATTGAATCCCTTAGCACTGCTCATGATTGCCCTATATTCTATTTCCGATAACATCTTAATCACTGTTTAAAGTAGTTTATACTATTAAATAATCAATTTAAACAGGGGAATACTCGCCTAAGAAATTTCGCAACTTTTTGCAAAATTAATAACCATAAGTGAAAAATTATTGAAATAAAATAAAGTGTATTTTAGTAGAATATTATTTATTATTACTGAATTGAACTCAAATATCAAGGAATATCAATTGATATTATCCTAGTGTTTTTCCAACAATATAAACTGTTTAAACTTTATTTGCTGCTAGAATAATTCATAATAGGAAATAATTATTTGTAATCCGGTTTTGGTACATGTTATAGTTCTTTTTATGAGCTTATCATTACTTTCATTATCTTTACAAAGGTCTATTCGTTCCCCCATTTTATTAAGAAGTTGTGCTTTTTTGCCTTCTCTACTATTAACAAGAAATTTCCATATTACATCTCATATGTCCAGTTACAAGAAATTCGATTTAAATTTTGTTAAACCTGATTTAGATAAAAGATCATATCGTTTCATTCAATTACCAAACAATTTGAAAGCATTGCTGATTCATGATCCAGAAACTGATAAAGCTGCTGCATCGTTAGATGTTAACATTGGTGCTTTTGAAGATCCAGAATCATTACCAGGTTTAGCACATTTCTGTGAACATTTATTATTTATGGGTTCTGAAAAATTTCCTGATGAAAATGAATATTCAAGTTATTTAAGTAAACATGGTGGTTCTTCAAATGCTTACACTGGTGCTCAAAATACAAATTATTTTTTTGAAGTTAATCATGAACATTTACATGGAGCATTAGATAGATTTTCTGGTTTCTTCACTGGTCCTTTATTTAATGAAAACTCCACAGAAAAGGAAATCAATGCTGTTGATAGTGAAAATAAAAAAAATTTACAAAATGATATTTGGAGAATGTATCAATTAGATAAATCATTATCAAATTTAAATCATCCTTATCATAAATTTTCTACTGGTAATTTACAATCTTTAGGTGAAATCCCTAAAAGTAAAGGTATGAATATTAGAGAAGAATTATTAAAATTCTATTATAATTCTTATTCTGCAAATTTAATGAAATTGTGTGTCTTAGGTAGAGAAGATTTAGATGTTTTATCTGATTGGGCCTATAACTTATTCAAAGATGTTAAGACTTTAGATCGTCCATTACCTGAATATAATGCTAAATTATTGGAAGAGTCTCATTTGAAAAAAATTATTAGAGTCAAACCAGTCAAAGATTTGAGAAAAATTCAATTTACTTTTACAACTCCAGATATGGATAAACATTGGGAATCCAAACCACAACATATTCTAAGTCACTTAATTGGTCATGAAGGTTCTGGTTCATTATTAGCTCACTTGAAGTCATTAGGTTGGGCTAATGAATTATCTGCGGGCGGCCATACTGTATCCAAAGATAACGCCTTCTTTTCTATTGATATTGATTTGACTGAAAAGGGTTTAGAACATTACAAGGAAGTATCCCATATAGTATTCCAATATATTGAGTTATTAAAAATTTCCTTTCCACAAGAAAGAATTTTCTTGGAATTGGAAGATATTGCTAAGGCAAGCTTTAAATTTAAGCAAAATGGTGGCGCATCCGCTACTGTTTCTTCTTTATCTAAGTTACTAGAAAAGGAATTTATTCCTGTTGAAAATATTTTGAGTACAGGTCTGTTTAGGAAGTACGATCCTAAATTAATTGTTGACTATACAAATGCATTAAATCCAGATAATTCTCGTATTACTATTGTTTCAAAAGATGTCGAAACAGATCTTAACGAACACTGGTACGGTACTGAATATTCTGTTACTGATTATTCAGATGATTTCTTGAATTTATTAAAAAATCCAGGATTATGTCCTCAATTAACTATCCCACGTCCAAATGAATTTATTGCAAACAGATTTGATGTCGAGAAGTTAAAAGACGTTGTCCCATTGGAAGAACCTTTATTATTGAAAGATGATGAAATTAGCAAATTATGGTTTAAGAAAGATGATAGATTTTGGCAACCAAGAGGTTATATCTATATTACTATGAAACTTCCTTTAACACAAGCAAGTATTAAAAATAATTTGTTGACATCTCTGTATGTTCAATTGGTCAATGATTACCTAAAGGACCTTCAATATGATGCTGCCTGTGCCAATTTGAATATTTCATTTGGTAAAACTAACCAAGGGTTAGATATTACTATTTCTGGTTTTAATGATAAATTGATTATTTTATTATCAAGATTCATTGAAGGTTTACAATCCTTCCAACCAAATAAGGAACGTTTCCAAATTTTCAAAGATAAAACAGTCCAAAATATGAAGAATTTCTTATATGAAGTTCCATACTCTCAAATGTCTTCCATATATGGGTCAATTATCAATCAAAGAAGTTGGAGTACTGAGGAAAAGTTAGCCACAATTGAGAATATCACATATGAACATTTATTATCTTTTATTCCAACAATTTATGATGAATTGTATTTTGATTGTTTAGTTCATGGTAATTTGAAATATGAAGAAGCTATCGAGCTTGATACTCTAGCTCAATCTTTAAAAACAAATAAGATAATTAACTTACAAGTCAAAAATAGTAGACTAAGATCATATATAATTCCAGAAGGCAAAACCTACAGATACCAAGTAGATTCTGTTGATGACAGGAATCTAAACTCATGTATTCAACATGTTGTTCAATTGGGAACTTATTCAGAAGAATTATCTGCCATGTCTGGTTTATTTGCACAAATGCTACACGAACCTTGTTTTGACACTCTTAGAACAAAGGAACAACTAGGTTATGTTGTGTTCAGTTCTAGTTTAAACAATCATGGTACTGCAAACATCCGTATCTTGATCCAATCTGAACATTCAACTCCTTACTTAGAATGGAGAATCGATGAATTCTATAAGGCATTTGGTGTGAACTTGAATGAAATGTCTGATGAAGATTTTGAAAAACATAAAGATGCTTTATGTAAGAGTTTATTACAAAAGTATAAAAATATGAGAGAAGAAAGCTCTAGGTACACTGCTGCTATCTATCTAGGTGATTACAATTTTACTCATCGTCAAAAGAAGGCCAAATTAGTTGAGAAATTAACTAAGAATCAAATGATTGAATTTTTCAATACATTCTTTGGTGGAGAAAAGTCTTCCAAGTTAGTTCTTCACTTGCAATCCACAGTTAATGAAAGAACAAAAGATTTGGATGAATCTAAGCTTGATAAATCACAATACCCATCTGGGGAATTAATTACTGACGTCGATGAATTTAAATCTCAAATGTTTATGGCACCAATTCGTCAACCTTTAAAGAAATTTGAGATTTATACTCCAGATAAGTGAGAACATTATAACACTTGAAAAGTGTTTGAAGTCACTCTTATGTACATTTAAATAAGTTTACGCATATTACAAAAAATAAAATATATTAGATTAAAATTAACTGTTGTTTATTATTGTGCCAATATATAGATAAATACTAGTTTATTACATATGACAAACTATAAATTTACAAAGTAGCAGATATAATAAGTCTTGCTAATATTTTTTTATTGGTCATATTAGTAAGAATAAAATGTTAAACAAAATAAAGCTCAATAACAATAAATTATTGATGAATAAATTTGTCGAATAGATTATCTGAACTTGTTGAAACCAATGTCGTTAGCTCTTTCTCTGAAACATTGACGACAGATGTTTAAACCGTACTTTCTGATTAGACCAGTGTGGGAAGAGCAAACTCTACATTGACGGGAACCTTTACCGTATCTTCTTGGGTGGGAGAACCAAACGTTTTCGTGAGCCATTTTTATATCTGTTAAAATTAAAATAAAATTTGTTAGTAAAAATTGTTTTGTGCTTATTGAACTTCAAATAGAAGTAGTTGTTCCCACTGATACTAAGAGTGTTGAATTTTGCTTGTTTGATCATTATAATGGGAAGATAGTTATGTTTATATTCTTGTATTATTCATTTTGCAACGTGTTCAGGTATTAGCTTATTTTGTACTCCCATATAAATCATTATATTGGTTTTATCCATTTGCCATTTTAATTCTATTTTGATAATGAACTTTTTAATTGTTATTCTCACTAATCCACATATTGTAAGTTCTGCATTTCTTTCATTCCATTTACTCTTGATCATAGTTTCCCTTGTTATAATTTCTTTTATGCATATGTTTGTGCATATCAGTAATCCACATGGCCAATGTATTAGTTTCTCTTACTAAAAAGACCTTTAATTTTTCCCATATATCTCTAATTCTCTGCAATTCTATCTAGTAGTTCATTTCATTTAGTTGGTTATTGTAACATATCTCATATCAACTCGATGTATAAATCTCATAAACTCAATTTCAAACTCTTAATTCAATCAAAGTATTACTATAGTAATAACATACATTAATGTATAGTTTCGTTGTTTCTTTAAGACGAACTAAGAATGAAGACAAGTACTCTATATAAATATATACATATTTTAAATACACATTACCTACAAAGATAATAGCCATATCGTTAATTGTTTGTTAGTTTACTGTACTGATTCGATTCAATGCTTACAGTTAGAATTTCAACTCACATACAAAATTTTGAAGTCTGTAACTAGTAAAACATATGCTCAATGATAGATATCAGTATTGACAATATGTTACCACTGCAATCTCACAGCTTAACAGTGCTTCACCTACACATTTGCAGTATATTCACAGCCATTTTGGCGATGCATTGAATTGTCAAATTTCAAAGTGAAACTTTCTTGAAAAGTTTCAAATTTCCAAAATTTGCGTCGCTTGGGTCGAAAGAACCATTGATTTTCAAAACAATTATGCGAAAAACGATATTTTTCAAAATGTATACAAAAGGCACGAATGTACTGTTTTTGAATGGCATGGTGAGTGGGTGTTGTTAATTTTTGTTACAGTCACTTGAAATGTGGTTTAAAGCTTTGATGCTGTCATGTGATTTAAATTATAGCAATATAACTAATTAAATACTCTAAATTGCCGTCAAATGATTGGAATTGTATAGTTGAGAATAGTTAATTTATTATGGTCAGTGGGTATCTTTATAATTGCTTCCATTTCATCTTTTACTTGGGGGGTAAGGGAGGGTTTTCTTAGAAATGAGCTGAGAAGCAGGTCAAGGGAATCAGATTTTTTGAAAAAGTTCACATATTGGAAAATTGATTAATTATATAAGAAGGAACTGTTAGTAATCAATGAGTTTTATCATTGAATATTGTGTAATATTTCTTATACTATCTACATCTGTATAGCTATATAAGTTTTATTGCTTATATATATTTGAAAAGTTACTACTATCCAGATTTAAGAAGCTTTAAAGACGATTTTAAGCATGAGTTCCGGTCCATTGTTCACTTGTAATTCATGTGTTATTCAATTCAAGTCAAGTGATTTGCAAAGATATCATATGAAGACAGAATGGCATAGATATAACTTAAAGAGAAGAGTTGCTCAAATGCATCCAGTTACTGCAGATGAATTTGCTGAAAAATTACAGATTTCTGAATTAGAAATGGGTGATCGTAAATTTGATGAGTTCGGTTTTGAAATTTTAAAACCTGTTGAAGGTGTGGAATCTGATGATACCCATCACTCTAAATCTCATCGTCACCACCATCATCACCATCACCACTATCATTCTGTCTCAGATAATGACGTTGTCGATGATTTAAATGAGGATGATAATGATACTGAAGGTTCCATTTCCGGTGCTAGCATTCCAAAGTCCCGTTCTGATTCAATTTCATCAAAAGTTTCACAATTGACCATTGAAAGTCAAGATACTAATACTGATTTCGGTGAAGATTCAGTCTCTGAATATGGATTCACTAGTGACTCTAATTATGGTTCAACTGAAGAAGATATGAATTCTGATTCTGACATCACCAGTGATTCTGATTTTGATGCTGATGACATCGCTGTTACTGAATGTATTTATTGTGGTATCAACAATAAGGAAATTGAAAGAAATGTTAAACACATGTTCACTAAGCATGGTTTATATATTCCAGAAAGATCCTATTTAGTTGATCTTCCAGGTTTATTAAAATTCATAATGGATACCGTCGTTATAGATCATCTATGTTTCTGTTGTAATTTTGAAGGTTCTAGTTTAGAAAGTATCAGGGCTCATATGAATTCTAAACGTCATTGTCGTCTACCATACGAAACCAGTAAGGAACGTGATTTATTCAGTGAATTCTACGATTTTAGTTCTTTAGTGGAGAAGGATACTGTAGTTACAAGTGATCCTTCTAAGCCAAAGAAAACCATTCAATTTCAAGAACCAGAAGGTTCAAGTCAATCAACTAATAGAAGAACACCAAATAGAGCTCCTGAAAGAAGAAGAGAGCCTAGAAATGCTGTAACAGCTACTGATCGTATGTTGAGTAGTGGTGTCACTGAAAAACAATTCAAGGCAGGATTGAAGAAAATGCAACAAATCGAAAAGAGAGATATAGATGCCAAATTTCGTCGTGATGTTAAAAGAATGAACTTCCAAACGCATTACAGAGATGAATTATTACAGTAAGTAGATCGTACTTTTACATTCATACATATATTATACATTATATAGTATATAGGTATAAGCATTTGCATTTGATTTAATCCAAATAGTATATTTATTAATTTGTTATATTATGATTGTCTCTAATTGATAAAACTTTCTGAGGCATTTCTCGATATAACCTGTGGGGTGCTACTTCTAAACAAAACCGATGTATTGTCATCTGATATTATTCCAGAGTCATTGAAACTCTTTGTTTCATTGTCGTTATCAATTAACTGTCTTGTAATCAAACTCTCTTGTCTTTGAGTACCAGTGTTAAAACCAGTTATGCCAGTTTCATATGGATTATCGAGATTCATTGATTGACGTTCACTTTCACATACTTTGTTGAAATGATCCAATAGCTCTTGATAATGATGTCTATTATGAGATACTGATCGTTGTGGGCTTTCAGATGATACACTGTTTAATGAAGAATTTCTATTAGAATACATCGTAGGTGTGTTACGCTGTTGTGAAACCCAAACAGTTATGCTACCTAATCTTTTATTTAAAATATCATATGCTTTTGATTGAGGTAAAATCATTAGAATGCCATATAGACATTTGTATAGGTACGGATATTGTTGTTGTTCCAAAAGTTGAAGTCTTAATCTGGTGAAAACAGGAGATTCTAACAACTGAACTAATACATCTAGTTGAACAAAATCATTTAAGCCCAGATCATAATCAACATATGCCTGTAGCACAGAATATGCTAACTCATATTTCTCAGATATTAAGCATAATGATATTATCGATACAGGATTGTGACACCACCATCTGAAAAGAGTTGTAAAAAACATAGTATCTTCATCTTTCCTTAACATTTTCCTTAGTGATCCTACTTCTGAAGCTGTAATCAAGTTTGTACTTAAAATTTGAATCATCATACGGCTGAAAACGATATCATCACTAGTATCTAAAATCGATGAAATTACTTTATAAATACGTTTAGGTGACAGTTTGACACATATTTGTCTCATAATGTAATTAGCTCTTGTTTTAAATAATTTTGAATCTCTTTTTAGTAAAGTTAACAAATCATTCAAAAACCTTTTTAAATAATTATCTTTTGAATCAACACATAGACTATTTAAAAGATCTGATGCTCTCTCTATTAATCTGGTATCGTTATCAGATAAAGATTTTAATAAAATTAATATTAAGCTATCGTTATGTTCTAATAGTTGATTTGGGGCATTGTGATAAATCAATAATAACCAATCCAAACATGCAATTTTAGTATCAACTTTACTTTCAAAAAATTGTAATATCAAACTGTTGACAATCGAACCATAAGCAAAATAATCAGGATCTTTTGAATGATCGTAATCGGTGCATAACATCATGAATTTGGAGTTAACAGCTTGAGCAGCTTCACTAGTACTATTATCAGAATCACTTAAGAATTTTAATAGAATTCCCAATATCTTGGATAAGAAAGGATAAAAATCATCAGCAGAAAGTTCAAGTAAACATTCAATCCAATGTAATGATACTAGTTGAATTTCATATTCTGAAGATGCAATATTATTAACTAGGATTTCAATAAGCTCAGGGAGATTCAAGTGGATATCTTGACCTGGTATGTATTCTTCACCATCACGATTAGATTCTGTAATATCATTGCTAATATGTTCACTGACACTTTCTATTATACTTTCTCTATTATTAACAGCAACTTTATTTTCAATTGAAATTTCACTAAAAGCATTCAACAATGATTTTTTCTTTTCAGCAATCAATTGACCATCACCCTTTTTAGCAACTGCATCATCAATAAGTCTATGTTGTTTGTTATCATCGTTATTTTTTTTTAGTTGATTTTGCAACTTCGATATTCTTTCAACTTCATGAAGCAATGAGTTCATTAATGAGTTGGTAACTGTTCTGACATCTTTATGAGAATCACCTAAATAAGTGAACAAACCACCTAAGAAAGAGGACAAATAAGAAATTAGTTCCAATTCTGGAGTGTTCAATAATACATTCAACCAATCGACCAGAAATACTCTTGTCTCTGGGTTGATGGCATAAATTCTTTCAGATAGAAGAGGAATAAATTTAGGTAATGAAAATGCTAGAGTATCATCTTGAATATATTCCTTTTGGTAAACATTCCCCGATAGAACATCATGTTGAGTGGCAGGTGGTAGTTCACTTGGATCGTTATTAACAACACTGACATAATTACAAGCTCTTTCAGAAACGATATCTTTGATTAATCTATCCAATAATTCAGCAGCACCCCTTACAGAGGTCTCTGCGTCAGCGCTTGTCTTGCAAAGCACATCAAAAATCTCATTAAAGTAAAGAAGCATTTCACCTTTAGCCACTTTTGCAATATTGTATAAACTCTCACAAGCATAAAATCTAACTTGATCGTTTTGATCACCAAAACATGCTAATACTGGAGGTAATATGTGTGATAAGTATTTCCCAACATTATTTGTACCTAATGCAATAGCAACGGCAGCTAACCCCATCAACCCAGCATTCCTGGACATAGGCTGATGTAGGGCATATGCGTAATCTCTACATAATTCATCAATTATACTATCAATACGAGTATAATCACCATCAATAACACATTGAGTAACTGATTTTTGTAATTCTAAAGCTGTAGCTTTCCTCTTTTCGTAGAGTTTATCCCCCAAACCTTTGGCAATGGATCTTTCCATCCTGTTTATGACCTCTTCAGTTACTATTATCTTCAGATATGAGTGCCAACATATACCTATCTATAATTATACAAAATCTCCTTTAAATTATTGTTTATATTTTCATTTAATTTGAAATATTTGGTGTTTAATTTACGTTTCGCGATAAAAATGTGATGGGATATTAACTTTGATAGTAATTAATAGTATTGAATAAAAGTGTAATAGCATTGTTGTGAGTATTATAAACACTACATATAGCAAGATATATAAGGTTTGGAGTGAGCATGTCGAACTATCCTAGTAATGTTTTACTGTTACTATTACAAATTGTTTTGAAAAGACAGCAAGTGATCAGTCACAAGCAAACTAAATTGAAATACAATGAGTTATTAGAAAACCCAACGATTGATAATGAAGTGTTGGTTGAATTTCAAAATCATAAACTTATTAAAATGTATTTTCCAGAGTTTGTCAATATTCAGTTGAGAAGTTTGAAAACTTTAGTGATTGATCTCTTCGAAGAAGGTATTCCAAACTTACCATCCACTGAGCCTTTAAATTTAATTGTATTAGCCAATTATTATTATGCCAAGAGAATGCAAGAAATCAAGGAAATTGAACTTCCTGAATTGTTTGATGAAATAAAAGAAGAATTGAAATAGAATTCTTTTGGTCATTATCCATGATTTATAAATGTGGTTCAATACATAGTTACAAACTATATTGAGTAGGAATTTATTGAAATTCGTGAAGTTTCACTCCAGGAGTGATAGGAGAGCTTTTTTCAGAGCATCATCAATTGCATTTTGTTGAGCAATCTCCAGATCGAAATCAACTTGTTGAGTAGATATACAAGCTAATCCACCAGCTTGTTTGAAGGATTCACCCTTTAACGTTACCATCACCTGTGCCTCTGAAATTATACTATATTGATCACAGGACTTTTGTGCTACAGTTGTCTGTATATCAAGCAAAGATACATCCCAACAATCTGGATAGAATGCTTCATTTGCATATTCCTGTAATTGTAACAATGGTATCAGTTTATATATGTTATGTTTCCCATATCTTTGACAATGATACACACTAGCAGTGAAATCCATTACTTTATTTCTAAACTGTTGTACACTATCTTTTACCCATTGGTCTTCATGCCCTTGTAATATACAAAGTTGAGTTTCTTCATGATAGGTATCCTCCTCTCCACTACTGTTGACATCAATCTCAACTGTTTCAATGATATCGTCAACTTTATTGGCAAACAACCCATGATTATACCTCCCCATATAAGCTGTCATAACTACACTTTCTTTACTGTTCAATATACATATACCCAGTGTCGTGCAAGCAGCCAAGGTAAAACAAGAAACGTATCTCAAGACCAAACCAACTGTATTGAAATACAAAGCTTCATGAGATTCAATTTACAATTCATGAGACATTGGCCATTGGGTTGTTGGAACTGTAACTGACCTTCCATCAACTGAATCTGTTGATGCTCATCTGGTTTCGCTGTGGCTTCTGTTACTGAAAAGTTGCCACGTGATTTCCACAGAACAAGAACATATGACTTTATTATTTACAATATATAAACTGTATAACGACAATACATCAACATACATTACATAGCTTCACCAGATACTTGATCTTATCAAATATAACTCTTATTACAACTGAATTACTCCTGGATTACACTTGATAGAATGCAACTTAGTAGTCACAGGCATCAAATAAGCTGGCACCGACATTGAAATTTGAATGAAAAAGCTTATTAGAATTTGGGATGCTTCCAATGAGATTAAATATTGTTGCAATTACCATTGTATTATGATAATTTCTAAAGGGGATAGGTGCAACACGTACTATGAGGAGCATTGTTAATGTTCCTATTTGTATTAGGCTGTTTCATCAGTCACGAACTGTTTGGAAACAGTCTATGTTGTCACAAATTGGTGAAAAATGGTATGACAAGACGTTGAATCCTGATATTAAACTGTACAGAAATGATGATGATAAGAATATGTACATTTTATCCATGTTCCCATATCCTTCAGGGATGTTGCATCTTGGACATCTACGTGTTTATGTGATTAGTGATGTGATGAACCGTTTTTATAAATTAAATGGTTATAACGTTATACATCCAATGGGTTGGGATGCCTTTGGTTTACCTGCTGAGAATGCTGCCATTGAAAGAGGTATTAGTCCATCCGATTGGACCAGACAAAATATTGCCAAGATGAAAAGTCAAATGAATGTCATGCTAGCTAATTTTGATTGGGATAGGGAAGTTAATACAAGTGATCCAAGTTATTATAAGTTTACCCAATGGATTTTCTTACAACTATACAAGAATGACCTGGCTTATAGAAAGGAGGCAGAAATTAACTGGGATCCTGTTGATAATACAGTTTTAGCAAATGAGCAAGTTGATGCAGAAGGGCGTTCGTGGAGATCTGGTGCAATCGTAGAGAAAAGGCAATTAAAACAATGGTTTTTAGGGATAACAAAATTTGCTAAAGAATTAAATTCAGATTTAAGTGAATTAAGTCAATGGCCAACAAAAGTGAAAAGAATGCAAAAACATTGGATAGGTGAATCTACAGGGACAGATATCTATTTCAAAACTAATATTGAAAATTTCCAAAAGATCAAAGTGTTTACAACAAGAGCAGAAACAATTTATTCTGTTCAGTATGTTGCTTTGTCCGTTGGCCATGAATTAGCTAAACATTATGCTAAAAATGATGAAGCTCTAAGGAATTACTTAAACAATGCTAAGAATTTACCTTTGAATGATAAAAGTGGTTATTTAATTCCAAATTTAACAGTTCAAAACCCTATAACTAATGAATATCTACCTGTATATGTTGCATCCTATGTTTTAAGTGAGTACGGGCATGGTGCTGTAATGGGTTGTCCTATCCATGATAAGCGTGACTTTGATTTCTGGAAAGCAGCAGGCAAAACAGAATTAGCACCTAAAAGTTACGATCCATTACCTGAGGACCACATCAATTACAATAGTTCTGAAGATCCTAACATTGGTATTATGAACAATATAGCAGGTTCTTTGGCTGGTACTTCCACATCAGCTTGTAGAAACAGTGTTACAGATATATTGATCAAAGAAAAAAGTGGGGAACGTTTAACTACCGTTAAACTAAGAGATTGGTTGATTAGTAGACAAAGATACTGGGGTGCCCCCATTCCAATTATTCATTGTGATGACTGTGGTATCGTCCCTGTTCCTGAGAAGGACCTTCCAGTTTTATTACCAAACTTAGCAGCATTACAAACTAAAGGAAATCCACTATCTTCAATCGATTCCTTCGTTAATGTCGATTGTCCAAGTTGTGGAAAACCTTCGAAAAGAGAAACAGATACAATGGATACATTTATGGATAGTTCATGGTACTTTTTCAGATATCTTGATCCAAAAAATAATAAACTACTATTTGAAAAGGAAAAAGCCAATAAACATATGCCAGTCGACCTTTACATAGGTGGTGTAGAACATGCAATTTTACATCTTTTGTACTCAAGATTTATTTCCAAATTTCTGGGATCAATCGGTATGTGGGATGGTGCTAAAAATTTAAATGAACCATTTAAGAGGTTGATAACACAAGGTATGGTCCATGGTAAGACATTTCAAAATCCAAGAAACAAAAGATTTTTGAAACCTAATGAGCTAGAAGAAACAAATGATCCTGAGCGACCAATAGTAATAAAAGAAACTGGAGAAGTTCCGATGGTCACATATGAGAAAATGTCTAAATCTAAATATAATGGAGTAGACCCAACTGAATTTATAGGAAAACATGGCCCTGATGCAACAAGAGCGCATATATTGTTTCAAGCCCCAATTCAAAATATATTAAATTGGGATGACAAAAAGATTACTGGTACAGAAAGGTGGTTGACAAAAATGATAGGTTTAACTGCAACTGTATCTGCTATTGGAGAGTGTGATGTCGATTATAAGACACCTCCAGATATGAATCAATCTGAAGCTAGATTCCATAATGATTTTCAATTACTAATTAAGTCAATTGATCAATCATATAGGGAGAAATTATCTCTAAATACCGTGATTTCAGACTATATGAAATTGACTAATTTAATTGAAACTGCACACAAGGCAGGGAAGGTCCGTAAAGAAATGTTAATGCAAAATATTCAAAAATTAATTTCCTTGATCTATCCTGTGGTTCCATCTGTTTCCGAAGAATGCACAGAGTTATTATGTAAAACTCAAAGATGGAATTGGAATCAATATAGATGGCCTTCTCCTGAGAACCAAATTAAATCAAAATATAGAGACTACTTAGTTTTTGTCGACGGTAAAATGAAATTTAAACACGAGAACACTATAGATTTTTATGATAAAGGTCAACAAGGTGTGTTTAATGAATTATTGTCATTGCCTGAAGGCAGAAAGTACTTAATGAATAAGACACTACAAAGACTAATTTTAAAGACAGGTGTTATAAGTATTATTTTCCAAAACGAAAAGTAGAAAGAACAACGAAATATGATATCTTCTGGATGGCTTCCAATATAACGCTTCGAAAATGAAAGACATTATGCACATATGCAAATATCATTAACGCATCTTGATGAAATTTTAACCTGTAAATAACGATTGATTGATATATATATAATCCAAGATATGTAAATACTGATAAAATATAGATCATCCAATGATTATTGTTTTTGTTTTTATTAATACATATTACTATACAACTAAAGTCCCTCTGATATCATAATTGGATCTAGATCTGATATAAGGATCCAACTTTGAATAATTTTCAGATAGTTGTAAACCTATTTCTATCTTATCGTTCAACAATTTGGAAGATTGTTCTTTATCGTTTGATTGAATCCATTCTACAGTTACCTTAATAAATTTTTTAATTAATTCCTTTCTCTCCTTTTCCAATGCTTCACGAGCTTCAGTATCTTTTAAATATTCATCATGAGATCCATCTAATGGTTCAAAATGATCCAAATCAACTTCACTTTCACCACCTAAGTAACTTGGAATATGTTTCATTTCAATATATTTGTTTAAATCTTTAGTTTTACTAGTGAAAACAACCTTTGAAGCAACAACTGGATCTAACCATTTCTTAATGATGTTCCAAATAGGTGGGAAAATCCATGGAGCTTTGTGGATAAATAAATGACCCAATGATTCTGGATAATGAGCTTCGAAACATGAAATCAAAAATTTGACAGGTTGGTAATCCATGTTAGACATAGAGAAATCAGTTAAATCGAATAAGATAGTGGCTGAATCGACAGGGTCTTTCAAGAATAGTCTTGTTTGTTCAATGATCAGTAAACAATATTTCTCAACTTCTTCTTCGGTTTGGTCATCAGCATGATGAAGTTTTGGTCTTACTAAAACGATTGGTCTACCTTGTTTGTCATAACCATTGATGCTAGCCTTTTGTAATTCCAAATTTTTAATGTAACCAGCTTCTTTATTATCATATGCTGCTTTTTCACCATTACGAATAATAGCATCAACATCGTATTTATCTTTTCTCCAGTTTAATGTGTGTGAAATCATCTCTAAAGATTTATCAGTGTTCCATTTTCTAGCTCTTACGAATCTTAAAACCAAATTATCTGGCAGGTCGGTTCTCAACATATCCCAAAGAGTTTGTTGAGTTTTAATAGAATCCATTGACTTTAATGATTCATGAATC
This sequence comes from Vanderwaltozyma tropicalis, assembly GCA_030555675.1. Lineage (NCBI taxonomy): Eukaryota > Fungi > Ascomycota > Saccharomycetes > Saccharomycetales > Saccharomycetaceae > Vanderwaltozyma > Vanderwaltozyma tropicalis. The sequence goes on from JANIWO010000001.1 coordinate 415,685, forward strand.
ATACCTTTTTTGTAATTGCTTGCAGCATCAGCATTGTTATTAGAATTAGATGATCCAAATTTACCAAACATTGATTTCTTCTTCTTTGGAGCAGGAGTATCATCAGCACTGATTTCGAAAGCATGGGTGCCGTCAACTTCAATATTCCATAAATGGAATAAGTAGGTCCATATTTGCTTCAAGATTTTTTCTTGTGTTTGATCTAATGAGTTAACACGGCCAACAGTATTAGGATCTAGTGTCATTGTCATATCTTAGTTTACCTGTTCAGAATGAACAATTTTATTCAATGTACAAGAATGTAAGTAAGTGTTAATGAATTGACAATTAATAAAAAGTTATTATATATATAGTTTACTACATCAAACATGATGATAATTGTTTGCTATTGCACAAATAGCAAACCATCGCCAATTTACCAAAATTTAATTGCGATTTGGGACTCAACATGAAAATAAAGAAAAGAACGATTGTGAAAATTATAATAATAAAACTCCAGTGTAATGCTACTGGCATACAAATTCCAACAAATTGTAACTGGATTCAAAATATATCTTGCTAAAAGCTAAAAGAAAAGTGAGTGGAATTTTCACTATGAATCGATTTCTGATAAGGCAAAGTGCAAGAGGAAAAAACAGACACGAACTTTGAGGTATCAAAAAGCAATTAACACCGTTTGTTACAATAATAGATATTTGCCAAGTACAGTTTACGAATTGATATTGTTCATTCAATAGATGAGATGAACTGTTGGAAAATAATTTTTCATTGAAAATTTTGGGAAGAATGTCTGCGATGTCCCAAACAGGAAATAGAAAAGTGAAAAAGTCTTGCATATGGATGAAAAAGGAAAAACAAGAATTTTTAAACGGTATTGTATGTCCTAAATAGTTAATACAGTTGAGAATATGCAATTGTATCACTATTCTAACTGGTAATTAAAAGATTAACCATTCGGAATAGAAGGCGACAAGTTTCCACTCTATAACGTCTCTTCTGGGAAATTTTGCTGCTAATCCACTCCTCCAAAGTGGTGACTTTAGACATTTTAAGTGCCAGCGTACAATGATTTCTGTTCTAAGTTACAGTTTAGCTGCATATAAACAAATACCGACGTTATAAGTATTCCATACTGATTGAACTCAGAGGGTTTAGCACACGAACTTTGAGGCAGTGTGCAAAAGAGTCTTGAATCTTGTTACCTGCTGACATATATCTTGATAGAACTTCAAAGCTATTTTTTTTACTTACTTAGTGTTGTCAATTAATTGAGACAAGTTTCTAAATAACATACTCCTCTCAAAATATAATCAAGCATTAAATAATTATTGTTACTTAATATTAAAACGACAATAATGTTTAAATACAAGGTAATATTATATTATAATTGATCATTAATTAAAATAAAAATACTGGATAGTTGCTAAAATAGATAGTAATAGATAAATTAATAGTTATTAAATACAACAACATTTTATTCCAATATTAAAAATGTTATAAATTGTTGAAATGACTTTTCTTTGCTTTAAAGGTACGATTACTTACATAATAATAGCTTCCTTTGGAACGTTAGCAGAGATAGTCTTGTGAGGTAAGACCTTACCACCGTTGATGTAGATTTCATCCTTAACTTCAACGTCATCACCCATAACGGTGACACCTTCCAAACGACACCACTTACCAACGGTAGAGTTCCAACCAACAATGGTGGACTTAACCAAAGAGTGATCCTTGATGGTAGAGTTAGATAAGACGACAGATCTGGTGATTCTGACACCTTCACCGATAACGACACCTGGACCGATAACAACATCTGGACCGACTTTGGCGGAAGCAGCGATCTTGGCAGTTGGGTCAACCATGACGTTACCGACGATGTTAGAACCAGTAGCTAACTTAGCTGGGCTAGTCTTAGACAAAGAGTTCAAGTATAAGACGGTACCGGCTAAGAAATCCTTTGGTTGACCAACATCCATCCAGAAACCCTTCAAATCGAAAGAGTACAAAGATTTTTGTTCAACTAAGATTGGGAAAGTTTCTTGTTCAATAGAAGTTGGCTTCATTTCAATCAAGTCAATGACTTCTGGATTTAGAATATAAAGACCGGCATTAATTCTGTTACCAACAAATTCAACTGGCTTTTCAACGAATCTATCAATCAAGTTTGGAGTGGAGATATCGTGAACGATAACACCGTATTTAGATGGTTCATCGACCTTGGTAGCAACAATGGTACCCATACCACCGTGAGCGGCGTGGAATTCAGCTAATTCAGCGAATGGATATTCACAAATAACATCAGAGTTTAAAACAAAGAATGGAGAGTTATCCTTCTTTAAAATCTTTTCAGCTAACTTCAATGGACCGGCAGTACCTAATGGTTCAGTTTCGACGGAGAAAGTGATGTTAACACCGTATTCCTTTTCGTACTTTTGTAAAGTTTCAACCATAACTTCTGGTCTGTAGTTAACAGCTAAAACAATATCAGTGACACCAGCATTAGCCAAGGCTTCAATTTGATGTAAAATCATTGGTCTGTTACCGAATTCGACCAATGGCTTTGGAGCAGTCAATGTTAATGGTCTTAATCTGGTACCGTAACCACCTACTAAAATTAAACCTTTCATTTTAAAATGATGTATATATGTGTTATTGGATGTGTCAATTAATCAATTGATTCAAAGTCAGAGAGGTAGGAGTTAAAACTCCAAAAATAAAAAAAAGTATAATCAAGTCAAAATATATATAGTAATGTATTTTTAAAAAGATGTAATTACATGTTGTCTCAGTATTTATATATATTATTTTGATACTGAAAGATAGAGAAAAATCACCAAAAAAGAAACCAACACGCCAAAGATCGTGGTAATGATAAAAACTAGTTGCATACGTGTGCCATCTTCCAAGAAGTAGTAGTACTTTTCTTTTCCATTTTTTCATGCACAATTTTTCACTTTACTTTTTTGCATCAAATAACCTCTAGGCAACAGCAGAAATAAGTAGATGGGATGGTGGGGGGGGGGGGGTTAGGAAAAACCCAGCAAAGAGATAACAAGACAACAAGAACAGAGTGTTAACAATTTCAATATTGTCAAGAAGAAAGGAAAAACTACTTCGTAAGTGAAAAATTGGTATTAATTAAAGTATTAAAAACTGTCTCTGCATAGAAAATCAACAGACTTCCAGCCAGCCTAAAGAGAACCAGCCGACGACTGAACCCAGTATAGCGGGCAGAGGAAAAACAGTGCGACACGAAAAATTTAACTCTCTCTCTCGCTCTTTTTCCATCTTTCGCGGTCCACTTCGAACAGAAGACCCGCACAAGCTGACACGTCTTAATCTATAGTGAACCACGAAAGATACCTTACAAGGAAGCTACGGCTCTTGTGACACCCAACGTGCTCGCAGTGCATCCACACACCAGAGACAGGATATGTATCAAACTTCAGTAGAAAATAGTATAATATTTAGTATGGCAAAGATTACGGGTCCAAGTTGTCAGTGACAAAACGTGGTAGAAATCAATCCCATTTTGACCCAAATAAGAAACTATATTCTCTATACGTTGTGCTTTTCTAGTGTGTTTCAGAAAATTCACCATTCTCGATTGTTGATCACTCAGAACGGAAGAAGCGTTGCTTATGACTTACCCGGAGCATAGTCACATGCGTTCCAGTATTAACGGAGTTTTGTTAAATTGTGTCAAAATTGATTGTTTTTCCTATACAGTGAAGTGAACCTTTTTTATAGCCCTGACATGGAACTAATCAACCAATGACACACTAGTATTCATGCAAGAGACATCGTATAAACATATATACATATATGTATATGTATATGTATATGTATATGTATATGTATATGTATATGTATATGTATATGTATATGTATATGTATATGTATATGTATATGTATATGTATATGTATATGTATATGTATATGTATATGTATATGTATATGTATTTGCTACAATGCAACACATAGTATTGACTTGTTCTTATTGTTAGTTGTAGAGGTAACTAGCCATCAGATAGCAATCCGATTTTGTTTGCTTATCTTGAAAATTATCGGTACCATTTGTATGGTTAAATCCCTATACCGTTTAGCTATCCATTATACTTTTTTTCAAGGTGTATTGAAATTTATCACCGTTTAATAAACGAAAAATTGTATATATATATATATATATTTAAATAGTTGTTCTTTGCATTTGTAATTACTACTCATTGTTATTTTATAGTGTACGCTGTATCAGTATCTTAGTCTTAAATTAAAGATTAACAGTGATATCTGATTCATTATGTCACAAATATTTAGTAATTCCACTTTAGTGGAAGCTATAAGAGATGATTCATTCACTAATACTTTGAATAATGTAATTAAATTTAATCCAAATTTAAACATTATTGAAAATTATTGGGCTGCTTGGTACATATATATGGCAAATGATAAATTAGCTACAGGGTTGCTATTTTTTGTATTACATGAATTTATGTATTTTTTCAGATGTATACCATGGATGATTATTGATGCAATGCCATATTTCAGGAAATACAAGATTCAACCAACAAAAATTCCATCTTTTAAGGAACAATGGTTTTGCTTCAAATCTGTCATTTTATCACATTTCCTAGTGGAAGCTATCCCAATTTGGACATTCCATCCAATGTGTGAAAAATTAGGTATTACAACAAAAGTACCATTTCCTATTGTCAAGACAATGCTTTTGGAAATTTCATTGTTTTTTGTATTAGAAGACGTTTGGCATTATTGGGCACATAGATTGTTCCATTATGGAGTTTTTTATAAATATATTCATAAACAACATCATAGATATGCTGCACCATTTGGTTTAGCAGCTGAGTATGCTCATCCAGTTGAAACAATGACTTTGGGATTTGGCACAGTTGGTATGCCAATATTATACGTAATCTACACAGGTGAATTACATTTATTTACATTATGTTTATGGATTACATTAAGATTATTCCAAGCAGTAGATGCTCATTCTGGTTACCATTTCCCTTGGTCCTTAAGTCAATTCTTACCATTTTGGGCTGGTGCAGAACATCACGATTTACATCATCATTTTTTCATTGGTAATTATGCTTCTTCATTTAGATGGTGGGACTATATGTTAGATACTGAGGCTGGTCCTGATGCCAAACTTGCTAGGGAAGAAAAAATGAAATTAAAAGCTATCAAATCCATTAAAAAGAGAAATTAATTACAACTTTAAATACAATTAATCTTTTTGGCTTATTTTTAATAATAGCAATTCATTCATTTCACTAATTAGTTCATTCAGTTAAATGTGCTTTTCTTTATTACAATAATAATTTAATACAATATAGAACTTAAATAAAATTTCAAAATAAAGTTTATACATAATATAATATGCTTTGTATTAAACTTAGCGATAATAATGATAATTTAATTTATGATTGTATCAAATATTCTTGTCGCTTTTCAACAACGTTATATTTACTTAAATAGTTCGCCGTTTGCAATAACGATCAGAGAACTCATCCTTGTTAGCTCAGTTGGTAGAGCGTTCGGCTTTTAAACAACAGTTTAAACCAAGGATACCGAAATGTCAGGGGTTCGAGCCCCCTATGAGGAGTTCTTTATTTTTTTTTTAAATGTTGTTATGAGAATTAATATATATTACAGAAGATTTATAGACCTTTTAATGATAGAGATATTCATTTTTATTCAAGACTGGAATAGAGATTCATATAAATACGTATCTGTACATTGATGGAAATATTTTATATATCTATGTAAATTATTAAACTGAAGAAAGTATTCAATACTTCTTTATGAAGGTTAATTATTAATTCATATTTCCGTTTATTTTTGGTTGCATATAATAAAGAATTTCTGTTTTAAAGATTTTTTTTTAATTTACTACATTAATTCAGAAACACCAGCAACTAAGTTCTTAGAGAAACCACCTTCCTTGGCAGCCATTTCGTAATAACCGTAAATAGTGGTAGTAGCCATCAAAATTGATGTACCAGAGGTCAAAGTACCTAAGAAGTCAGAACCAACGGATAAAGCACCAATAGTAGCACCACCGAAAGCGGCAGCAGTTGGAATAATCTTCTTTAATTCTCTGTAAACGTTAGTTTCTCTCTTACCGTTAATAACTAAACCTTCTTCTTTGAATTGTTTAGCAACATCACGAGGAGAAGTACCAGAAATTTCAATCCAAGTCTTAGAGAAAATAGCACAAGAACCTAAAACGAAAGCAATGTAAACAGCAGTCTTGATTGGGTCTAATGGAATATCCTTTAAGGAGAAAGGTGGTTGAATGTAGTAAGATAAACCACTTAAGGCAACTTGTGGACCTTGAGTACCTGGTCTAACACCCCAAACACCTAACATACGAATAAATGGGTTAGTTGGGAATTTTTGGTACATCATTTGAGAGATCAAGAAAATGTTAGAAGATAAAGCAGATTGTAACATAATTGGAGTGTTAGAAGTGTAGAATAACTTAATTGGATAAGAACCCATGTGGCCTCTAACTTTAGTTGATCTGATTGGAATTTCGTAACGGAAACCTTGTAAGTATAAAACGAATAAGAAGACAAAGATAGTAGATAAAACTTGGAACATGTTTGGTAAGTTTTGTCTGTAAAAAGCTTCAACTAAAGCTCTCTTCTTATCTTTTCTAACAGCTAATAAATGGAAAAAGGCAACAACAGCACCTTCGAATTCAGTACCACGACCAGTGTCAACAGTAGTTGGGGCAAAAGCTTTCCAGAAAATTTGTTCAGCAATGTTAGTGGCAGTGAATAAAGAAATACCAGAACCTAAACCGTAACCCTTAGCTAATAATTCATCTAATAATAAAACGATAAAAGAGGCAAAGATCAATTGGAAAACCAAGATCAAAGAAATAGCAATACCTAAATCAGATGGACTACCGTAGTTACCGGTGGCAACGACAACGATAGCTTGACCAAAAGTTAAAATAATTGAACAAACTTTTTGAGCAATTTGGAATAATTCACGATCTTCCTTCTTTTGCATATCAACTTGTAACAATTGTGTACCTTGCAAAAATTGGAAAATCATAGAAGAAGTAATAATTGGAGTAACACCCAATTCCATTAAAGTACCACGGTTAGAAGCTAACATAGCACGTAACCAATATAATGGATCGGCAGTTTCACTAGAAACAATACCATATAATGGGATTTGACCCAAGACTAAAAAGATTAATAAGGAGACGCCAGTCCAAATCAACTTTTGGTTGTAAGGAACTTTTCTTTCTGGAGCAATAACATCAGGTAAAAAGGCTTCAAATGGTTTGAAAGCATCAAGTAGACGAGAAGACATGATTATTTCAAATGTGGTTGTATGGCAGAAAGAGTGGGGGCACTAAATGGATTGATAAACCAAAAAAGGAGACACACTAATAAATGAGAAACTTTGAGGATATCAAAAAAGTAGAAATTGAAATCAAATATAGATTTATCTATAATGTACAATGATCTCAATAGTAGATTGTCAATTAATTCGTAAAAGGCTGTGGAAGCTTCACAAGTAACCAATACCGATCTGAAAGAACCAACAATTGCAACCAAGAAATAACAATTGACCCAAGAAACATTAAAACCTTTGTTTCATAAATAAGTTATTTCATTGTTAATAAACTATTCCACTTTAATTTCGACCACGTCAAACTTTAAAAAAAATGTTTTCCAACATGGATTGCCTACTATTGCGCGAGCCGGGTAACGCGAGCATAGTCCAAAGAATTAAGGCTGGTAGTTTTAATAAATGGAATGGATGGATGATGGACCCTGTTGAATGAACCATTGAGTAGTGTTATGCAGTTATTAATTATTTATTAATTGACAAATTATGTAGATGATTGTTTATATTGGTGCCCTTCTTCTTCTCCAAGTGGTTACAGCTACCACAGTCAAGAGTAAAGAAATGACAATTTGTGAAATAGTTGTTTGGTAGACGTTCAGTAAACATGATGCCGATGGGAATTCTGCCGAACAATTGGAATCGTAGACTTTTGCATATAACATGTATCCAAATGTGGACCCCATGGCAGGTGCCAGCATGAATGTGCCGTATGCTGTGCCGAACAGTTCTTCTCCATATACTATTAATGCAGTTGTTGGGTAAATTGTAAATAATCCACCATGGACAAATCCAATTATTGATCCCATTAATATTATCAATTGTGGATCAGTTTCCCCCTTGGAACTATTTAGAAGATTTTTGATGAATATTTGTGATCCTAATGACATTGATAAGAATGATAATAAAATCCATTTGGTTGAAATTTTCTTCTTAATGGAAAAATCAGTAATAACCCCAATAAATAATCTTGTCAAAGTAGAAAATAATGAATACGAAGATAATAAATCACTGAAAAGATTAGATAATGGTAATTTGTAAGTTAATAGATCAGATATAGAAGTCATGTTAGCAACAAACATTTCTAATGGGCCTAAGGATAATCCCATAGATATGGCAAAAATATAAGTAATTGGATCCCTAAAGAATTGCTTTTGATTTAATTTCATTTTCAATTGAGACTGATTGGATTCAATTGTTGATAAAAGTGGTTGATTCTCTGCTTCTTCCTCTTCATGACTATCATGATGATGTAATAACGTAATTAAACCTGTAGAAAACCAACCTAATAAACCAACGATTAAATAAAGAATAGTTAGAACTTTGAAAACTTTACTCAAATCCAAATAGTTATGTTCTTTAAACCAAAAATAATCGAATCTTGTCAATTGGGATCCAAGTAATAATGAGATACCAAAGACTGTTGTTGGTAAACTAATTGATAATAGTTTACTAGTTGGATATAATTTTGCACAAGTTAGCAAGGCACTAAAATATGACGCACTTGTTGCAACACCAATAATTACAACACTTACTAAAGTTAAATGAAAACTATGTGAACTATTGGCTAATTCAGGATGACTGAAACTGTATGCTAAATATGAATAACAAGGAATGAAACCTAATATTGAAATAAAATTCAAAGTAATTGGACCATGTAAATCAGCTATTATTCCTAAAATTGGTGGAGTCAAATACATACCTAAAGTAGCCATACTAGCAATAGTATTAATCTGCCATGATGTGTAACCTAAATGTAACTGCCATGGTCGTATATATAACGATAACAATGCAACAAACCCTGATGTGACTGCTGCTAATAGTGAAAAAATGTATGCAAATTTAAACGATAATTTATTAGATAAAATTTGTGGTGATAACAACCTAAGATGATAGGAAAGATAATGTTCAACAGTAGAAAGTGCCATTTTGTATTATAGTCCTTAATTGGTAGCCTTGGTGTATATACATTTACACTTTCAACAATGATTAACCTCATTTTGACTAATGAATTTAACTTTAATATATCGCTACTTAATAGAAAAAGATACTAAGTATATGCAAAAACTTTTTAATAAATACAATAAATGCTAAATAAAACGTAATGTAATGTGATATGTACGATATCTGGATAGAATCAGTTTCTCAATGCTTTTGCTACTTCTCTTAGACAACCGTATTTTTTATTCTTATTCTTGTTACTTGAAACAGAATCCCAATTTGATGATTCTTTACCATTTGTAATCTTATCATTATTTTGATGTTGTAAATGATTTTGTGAAGTTACATTAACCCCAGATGAATATTGATTGAAAAGAGCACGCATGTGAGTTTTCACTTCATCTCTGTTATAAGGTTTCTTTGGTGTTGCTGAAGTTATTGGAGATTGTGAACTATTTTTCTTACCCACATGAACTGGTTTGATTTTGATCTGTTTGGAGGCAGATGATGCAACAAGGTTACTAGCAGGAGCTTGAGGTACCTTAGGAATACTTTTGGAGGCAGCTTGAGCCCAACCTGTCAATGCAGGTTTAGGAATACTTGGAGTATTGGTAGTTTTAACTTTAGTAGAACTCATGATAGTCTTGGATAATTCCCTTAAAATGAAAAAAAAAAAATTATATAATGTAAAAGAAAGCTGTAAATAGAATATCTATCGATTACTGAAAATATTCAGTTACAGATCAACCCTTAGCTACCGGAGATGGTATATTTGATTAAAATATGATCTAATTGCTATCAATTTTATTAACCATTGGTATTCAAATTGTAATGAGAGTGATGAAATATTTTTCAATCATAGCTTACGAGGCATCTTCAAAGAGATTTAAGCTGATTTAAAGGATATTAACTTGGTTGTATTAAGTAGAATTATGTAAGAGGTACATATGAGTAACAAAATAGAGACACTGAACAGTACAGTTTATAGATTTATTGTTCATATAAAATTGGAATGTATAGTTTGTTTGTTTTGTCAGGGATTAAATTGAAGAATTTCTGAGTGAATTAATAAACTTAGAAATGGTATATATGGAATCGGATTAAAAACGATGCAAAGAAAAACATGAATATGTTGAATTGTATGCACGTCCTTGCTTAAGCTTCAAATTCATCCAACTTCAATGGTCTGCTTTGTAGGAAGACTTCAGAGTAACCGACAGTTTCCTTTAATTCATGTACCATTTTATCATGAACCATTTCAGTAAAATTAGCAAGATCTTCCTTCTTTAAACTTTTGGTTTCAATTGGGTCCAATATTTTGACAACTACAGTACCTCTATTAAAGATATTGTATTTGGAATTTACAACGTTACTTGTATTGGAAACAACCACTGGTACAATTGGAATCTTTGCTTCCTGAGCTAAATAAAATGCACCTTTTTTAAATGGTAACATATCTAATTCATCTGTGTATGATCTAGTACCTTCAGGGAAAATCCAAAGAGCTCTTTGTTCTTCCACTAATCTTTCCATAGCTTTATTCAAAGTTTCAATGCTTTTAGCACTATCATTTCTACTGATAAATAACGTACCACTAACAAATAAATACCAACCTAGAATAGGAATATATTTCAATGAGTTTTTAGCTGTAATTGTACAATATGGAGGCAATATCTTACCTAATATAAAGATATCCAATGTACTTTGATGATTACAAACATATATGCATGGTCTATTGTTTAAATTATGTTTATCAATAATAGAAACATTAATTCCGAGTACAAGTTTAGTAACATAGTAATGGAATCTGGATGATAACCATTGAGATAAATATTTTTTACCAATTAATGTACATATTATTGAAATTATAATACCAGTAATTGAACAAATGGCCAATGCGATAATTGCGCCAGCTGTTTTTGTAATAAAACGAAGATTTGAAATTAAATCCATAATTAAACAAAAGGTACCAGTTCCACTTGGATTGATTCAAAATCAGAATACAATAACTACTACAGAACAGTTTTTTTAATAAACAGTTGCAATTAAAATCGATGCTCTGTTTTATATTTTTCAATCCGAGCTGTGCCAAGCTTAACAGAATTGTATATGTGGCTTAAAATTCAGTAGGCAGCAATGGCGAATGATGAAAGATTGGGCTATTTAGTAGTCGGAGTTTCATTGCTATGTGTTTCTAATGTGTTATTCTCATTGTGCTGTCTGGCATTGATCTTATAAATGAATTATAATCCAATAATTTAACAAATATTAAATAGAAATGATAAAAAGCCATAAAAAGAAACGAGAACCTGTCTACGTATTTATTTGATCAGTTTGATGAAACTTGCATTAAAAGTACCAATGCATATACATATGTCGAGAGGATGTGTAATGAATTGATTAAAGGGCAAGATTAAGGATCTGGGACTAGTTTTATGTCAGTCCCCTTGATACTAGACCCTGTGTTTTCATAAAATGGTCCCTTAGTTAGCAAAGGGAAGAAATAGCAATTTTAAGGTTTCTTGGAATATAATAAATTACAAAATCAGGAGAGTCAACATTTGTAAATACTATGATATTTTGTATGCAAAATATTATAAATTTTATTTTAAATTGGGTAAACCTAATATGTCATTGTGTTTCATCTAATTATATGACCAATTCTTTCAAGGCCACGTCTTTTCAATTTATCACGACATTTTCTGCTACTAAAGTTGCATTAGCTATATGCCAGAATAATGGTAAATATATGGTAACGATTCCCAAGCCATTAGCTTAACTATAATAACTATTGTATCATCAGTAAGGCTCATACATTGACGAATTTTAACTTCAAAACTGATCTTATCACTGCAAACGGTAGCTCATCGCTTGAAAAAAATTGAAAAATCCAAAATTTTCAATTTTTCAGTTGATTCCACTATAAAAAGAGTCTAATTTAATATACTAAATTGTTAAAATTTGGTCAATTAGAAACAAGTATAGCAGCAATGTCAGACGGTTCTGCTACCTCAGGTTCTCAATCCAGACGTGGCTCTTTTGCCCCAGTTGAATTTACCCCAGAAATTTCCAAACAATGTTTGAAGCAATTAGAATTTTATTTCTCTGAATTCAATTTCCCATATGATAAATTTTTACGTACAACAGCTGAAAAAAATGATGGTTGGGTCCCAATTGGTACCATTGCCACTTTCAACCGTATGAAGAAATACAGGCCAGTTGATAAAGTCGTCGAAGTACTACGTACATCTGAAATCTTGGAAGTCTCTGAAGATGGTGAAAATGTTAAAAGAATTGTTCCATTAGATTTAAATGGTGCTAGAAATGCAAGAATAGAACAAAGTAAACGTACTTTGGCTGTTATGAATTTCCCAAATGACAATGAAGATCAAGATATGAATGAACTTCAAGAAAAATTAGAAGAATTTTTTAACAAACTAGCACAAGTTAATCAAGTCCGTCTAAGAAGAGCACAACGTCATAAATTTAACGGTACCGTTTTAGTTGAATTTAAAACTCAAGAATGTTGCGACAAGTTCATTGAAACTTACTCTGGTGAAGATTCAGAAACTTTATCATATGAAGGTCGTAAATTAGATGTCTTGACAAAGAAACAATTTGATTTACAAAGAGAAGCCACCAAGTCAAAGAACTTTAGTGGTTCTGGTCAAAGATCAAGATCATTCACTGGTCATAGAAAAAACATGCCAAAATTAAACAAGCCAAAAAAGGATGATGAATCTGAGTCTGCTGTTATCGAAGAATAAATTTTTAATTCTTAATATTGGTCATAATTATTAGATTTATTTTACTTCAATATAGATATGTATTTAACGATATATATTATCCATTTCTGTGTAGATTATTAAATTCTATTTCATTTTACATTCAAATCTCAAGTCAATTATTACTTAACGATTAACTTTCCTGGCACGACTTTTAATTCTATCAACAGGATGATATTCTCCACCAGGTCTCCACGGAACGTCTTCAGGTTCAGCATAGTTTACTGCCAGTTGGGTGACAAAAGTTTGCATTGGTGTCAGAGTAATTTGTCTAATTGGTTTGTTTTTACCATCTGTAAAATATGACACCTTGCTAGTGGGATGTCTTCTGGTCCATTGGGTTGCTGTAACTTTTGTTGGAGGCTGGGTTTGTATTGGGGCAAAAAGTGTTAATCCACTCTGTTCTCCGTAAGGAACATCATGTAAAGGTCTTGCATTTAAATTTAATTCACGAGGTGGAGGTGTCAAATCCACATCAGTTAACTGTACAGGGAGAGTTCCAGTCATTCCAATCAATTGGAATCTATTAGTGTAATGAATAACATAACCATGTTTTGTCTCGATGTTAATTTGAATATAAAATAAGCCGTCTGTCCCAAGAGTCTTTTGAATTGGGAATGAGAATTGGTTTTCAGTCAATTCAACAGCAGGAACAAAAAGAGGTTCCCAGACAGGTTGAATTCTGTTATTTGGACCAGTACATATTGTAAATGTGTACCTAATAAATTCGTCAACTGGTGGTTCTTCTGATGTAAATGACCAAGATATTAGCACAAAGGCATCATTATAATTACTTTTTGAAATATTGATTATTGTATTAGGACTGGGTTCAATTATTGATATATCACAGAGTGTTGTAGATGCCAGAAACAATAAGTAGACTATTATAATAAACATGTTAATTTGATTGTTTGGTTAGTATCAGTTGTATATTTCATTTATTTACAATTTTATATAATTCTTATATATAATGATTTGTGACACTTTTCCTAATAAAAAAGTTCATAATCATTAAAGTTACCTATTGAACAAGTGCGTTAGTGTATAATATATAGTAAATAATATATTTCTAAATTCCAATATAAATTCCTTTTACTTCTATTGTTGATTATTCATACTTACAATATTCCCTTGTTCTTAACTTTTCAGTTTTTAATATTGAGACGTTTCATCATACTTAATCAATATCTTATTTACTACTACTTTTTGTTTCTTTATACAATAATACACATTGTGATGAATATAGTCTTCTACTCTGCTTCTATACTACATGTAGATATAATAATCTTTATATGATTACTTAGCCTACAAATTTATATTTTAAAGAATTTAAATTTTAATATTTTGTTAATAAAACTAAATTATTAGTGGATCAAACAGTGCTAAGTAACTAATTATTAAGATAATTGTTATACCAACTTCTATCGTAATACCAAATACATAGATTCACTTGTAATATTTATAATGAAGTAATTTAATTTTAAATTTATTTAATATATATCAACATAAAGTTATACATAAAGTATTTCCCTTTAAAATATAAAGTTGAATGAAACTAATGACAATTGTTAAGTTTAAGCCTTTCTTGAGGTAGCCTTAGTAGAGTTCTTCTTAGCACCGGAAGTCTTACCAGAAGATTTAACTGGAGTGGAAGTCTTAGTAGCCTTTACTGTTTTCTTGGCACCACCCTTTCTGTAAGATTGAATATAGAAAGAGATGAATAAGAACAAGTAAGAAGTTAAAATCAAATAACCGTAAGCAGCAGCATCTTGAGTACCGTAACAAGTACCCATATTTGGTAAAATGTTGTCAAAGTACTTGTTGGCGTAGAAAGTGTAAGTGGCAAAGTAAACGAAAACTAAATCGATCAAAAATTGAATGATTTGGAATCTAGTAACCCATTCCTTCCACCAAACTCTAATACCACGAGAACTTAAATAGTAATACCAGTACATGATAACATGGACACCTAAGTTTAATGTAATTGGAACCCATTCAACAGAAGTCTTACCAGTCAATTGAGTGTAACACAATAAAGCGGTAGCACCATGATGGTAAACGTGTAAGAACAACAAATTCTTTCTCTTTAAGATTAAGAAGACAGTGTCTAATAATTCCCAGAACTTAGTCAAATAGTTTAAGTAGTATAAAACAACTAATTTTGGAGCAAAGGCTTCCTTGGAACAAATAGCCCAAAAAATACCATGTGTGTAAACCATTGGAACTAATTGTTCAATCAATAAAATTAATAGGATGAAAGAGGCAGAAGTTAAAAATAAGTTGTGCAATTGGAAGAAGAAAGTTAATTTCATTGGAGAAGCGTTGGTAGCACGTAATAAAGCTTGACCACCAAAGATAATGAAATAGTAAACAATGATGATACCAATAGCTTGGTAACCATTAGCTAAGAAAGTTTCGTTGTAAACGAATTCGAATTCTTCAGCTGGATAACCACTGACCAATTCAAAAACCTTTGAAAAAATTGGCCATAATTCCAAACCAAAAGGATGTTGAATGGATGGAGTATGAACTTGAACAAATGGAACCATAGCTAAATATTTAGCTAATAATTCTGAAGTGGTACCGACTAATAATTGTTCAGTTAACTCTTCAGCTTGTTCAACAACTTCATTAGCGACTTGCTTAACAACTTGCTCAGCAGCTTGTTCAACGACGTTTTCCATTATGATATAAGTTGTTCGACGTTCTAGATCGGTATTGAAAACCACTTTAAACAACAAAAATAAACCAATAAAAGATCCCTTTGTTTAAAAACACAGACACCAAATAAATTTATTTATTTATTATATATCGATTGCTTAAGTTAAAACTTTTACCAAAACTAAATGAAAAAGTCAAAATTCTAAGAAATTCAGCTGAACAAAATCCAAAGATAAACTCAACAGTAAATGCCAAAGATTAAAATACCAAGTATATAGTAATCTACAAACTTACCTCTGGTTTCTTTTCCAATAAGTTCGCCAAAAGTTGCATCAATTATTTCTTAGTACTGTTTCTTTGAATTTTTTTTCACTACGAGTTTAACCTTCGAGAAGCCATTTTTGAAAAATTTTTCAAAAAATAAAATTTCAGTACCTGCAGAGAAGAAGAGCTTATTGAGAGATGATGCATGCATTTAATAGAACAATTGACTGTGGAATATGGCGATGTTGTGAGAATTCTTTGTAGGTTTATCACTTAGGAAGGTGGGTGAAGCAATATATTTTAGAAGAGCTGTTTTTCCTTAGTGGTGTAGCTGATTAATCATTACAGATGTATACTGCCATGTGATATTTTGGATCAAGATATTTATTTAAGTGAGATTTAAAGACATTTTGATTAATTAATTAATATGGGGGATTAATTTATTGTTTTTCTTTTTTTTTAATAAAACTTCGCTATATATGTACATATGTGCATGCAAATAATTGTATTTTTGAAATAGCGTCCCTCATGGTTTAGATATTGTGATTTCTTTAACCCCAGAAATCTAATGATGCAACTGTATCATAACCACGGGAATCTTCATAAACATACAATATTTCTTGAGAACTTGTTTGTAGTAATCTGATTTTTTCTCCAATGATGCAACGTACTAATTCACTAGTGTCAATATTTCTGATTTCAATGAAATTAGTATCAAATGCTAAAATGTATGGATAAAAGATGGCAAACTTTTGTGGTTCACCTTCCCAGTTAATTATATGAGAATCTTTCTTTCTCCAACCTTGATTGTTAACGAAAAATGCGAATTCTGTGTAACACAATAAGAATGAATTACCCACACGGTAAATTGCCAATGGCTTCAATGTATCTTTTAATGCGAAATCTAATGAAGTATCAGCTGAATCTAATAATGATTCATGTGCATTTCTAAAGATACTGACAATTTGGAAACCTTTCTTACAACCAATACATAGATTAGCTTTCAAAAATGATATGGAAACAGGTTCTGAATCAAAAGCTACTTCTGTAATCTTTTTCTTCATATTCTTTTTACTAGTACCACCATTTTCAGCTAATAATGGATGTTCATGCTCAAAATACTTGATAGAATGAGAATGAGCGGTAACAATTAATCTCTTACCATTACAATCACCTTCTTCAAAGAAGTTAACATGGTTAATCAATTCTTTACTATGTTTCTTGAAATATGTGGTTGCATTTCCGTCAACATCTAATAAAGCTATTGGACATGAGTACAATTTTTTATCAACTAGTAGTAAAATTGATTTAAATTCATCTAGAACACCAACTTGTGTAATATTGTTACGTTGAATTAGTTGTACTGGAGTGGAGAACAAAATTTGGGCTTTTTGACTCTCAGAGCCTGGTTGTCTTCTTATATTACTCATGTATAAACCAGAGTTGGTAGCAATTAATAATTTACGACCACCATCACATGAAACTACACTATTAATTTTATTGGAGTAATCAAAAAATTTATCACTGATTTTAGTAACATTTATAATACTGGTTTCACTAATAATACGCTCCTGTTCAATTTTTATTCTGTCTAATAAAGTTTGTAAACCGGCAAATTGAGCTGCATACAAAACCACTTGGTATTTTTGTTTAGCACCATAATAAACGAAAGTAATAGCGTTTCTTGGATTTGCAATATTACTATCAGGTTTAATAACAATACCTGAACAATCTGGCTTTGTACCGATGTATTTTCTAATATTAGGAGCTTCTTCACCAGGAATTGCAAATAATAACGGTAGTGGAATTGGTCTTTGGAATACCTTATGTTGATGCCATTTATTTACTGACTTTGACTTTAAGAATAAAAGTAAGTTGTCTAACAAATAAAATTGAATATCACCAATCATATCATCAGATTTACTAACTTCTTTTCTTGATAAAATACCTTCATGTTTAATTTTACGTTTTTCGTCATTTAAGCCTAAGTTAACATATTCATTTTTGAATAAAATCTTTTGTTTCAATAATTTTACATCATGCCTATCTTGTGCAGCACCACTTGCTTTATCAATTCTTTTCATAAAATCACGTAATGCATCCATAGCTTTATTTAAGTTTTCATAATCTCTAGCATCCTTCTCTGGATCAGACGATTTCATAATTTCTTTGACTAACAACATATAACGACCAGGTCTTGAAACACCTTGAGATAAGAAAGAATCAATACCATGTCTTAAAGATGAATTCATCATATCATCATCAAATCTAGCAAAATAAGGATTAATAGATCTTTGTGTTTCAATTAAATATTTAGCATATGGTCTAGAAGCAACATATGAAACAAAAGGTTCAAAAAATGGAATAAATCTTAAAATAATATCACCAATACCTCTAACCACAGGAGAACTTCGCTGTCTTTCACTAAGTGCTTCAAAAAATCTTCTGTTGACTGAATATATATCATTAATATGAGCAAACACATGCTTAATAAAATTTTTACGGATATCAGCTGGAATAATATTAGTTTCAGATAAAGATTTCATAAAAGTATCTCTTGAAACTTCTAAAGATTTGATAAAATTCTTTTCTGTAATAAAAACTTCATAAATTGCTTCTTGTCTCTTAATTTCTTTCTTTGGTAAATCTTTCCATACTTCTTCTGAAACTGAACTAATCCATGATTGTCTTTCTTCTTCATCATCATCTAAATTCATTGATATATTACGTTTTAAACCACCATTTGGCTTTAAATTTAATCTTGCTTGTTGTTCTAAACGACGTGGACATGAAATAGAATAACAAAGTTTATCACTAGTACATGTTGGAGAATAGCAATCTGCTAATAATGTAAAAACACCGTTAATATTATGTCTCATAGCAGGATGCGTTTGGTGATCATTTTTATTCAATTGAGCAGCTTGATCTGCGCTTAATGATGTTGAAGATGCTTGACGTTGTATAGAACTTATATTTGCAGAACTTGAATATAACATCAATTGATCATGTGAGTTCATTTCACCCAATCCATTGGTACCTGCACCAATAATTCTTGAATTATCTGTGAACTCATAAATTTCATTTGGAGAATCACGTAATCTATGCTCATATACAACATCATGAAATAATTTTTGAGCATCTAATGATCTACCTAATAATAATGCTAAATTACGATCAGAAGTTCTAATAATTGTACAAATTACAGAAACTGCGTTTTGACCTGTAAAAGCATCACGATATAATAAACCTTCCTTTTTATGTTCACCTAATTGAATTGTTGATTTAAATTTTGTTGCTACTCTGGAAAGTAATGCAGGATAAACCATAGGCTTCTTGGAACTAATATAATGTTTACCATTATGACTTGATGCACTACTAATATTACGATGTGATACAGTTGTATTTGAACCAGAAATATATCTTTTGGACATTAATGAAGTGGATGAATTTCTTGCCTTAATACCTAATCCAATACCATTTGAATTATTTGCTGCACTATTATTATTTGAATTATTTTGTGCATAACGATTATTATGATCAGAAAATGAATTTGAAGAAACTTCATTTTTTTGAGATGAACTTCTACCTTGGAATGATGATTTAAAATTTCTTAAAGTGTTTGAATTTATTGACATGGACCTACCAGCAGAATTATTTTCTTGCTTTGTTGGTGATTGTTGACCATGTTCTTGATGCATTTGTGACTCAGCTAAATCTTTAGAATTTGGTCTTGAAAAAAATCCAAAACCTTGTAATGGTGATTTTTTTGATTGTGGTTGTGAATTATTATGATTATTAAAACTTGATTGTTTTTTCAATCCATTCAATGCTAATTGTGGTAATGATGGTTTCCTTCTTGGCATGAACTCACTTCTTGATCTTCTTAAATTCAGTTCTTGATCAGGTGAACTAACATTATTACCTGCAGAAGCTGGTGGTTGTCTCACATTTGATTTTGATTGTTGTGTTATTCTTGGAGAAAATTGTGAAGAATCCATTTTCTTGGGACTATTACCAGGTGTTAAATCTGTACTTGACATACTTTTCGTATCTGAAACATTTCTAATATGAGCTTTCTTATGCAGTATATAACCCTTTTCATTACTATTAGCATTATGCATTTCTTCGGGTATTATATCATCCAACACATTGCTAGCAACAATACTCTGTAACCCATTGACATTTTCAATTCTATTAGGTAATTCCATTGGAATAGAATTCATTTGATTATCAATAAAAGTATCTGGACGTCTTTGTACTCCGAATAATTCGGAATACAACTGTAACCTATCCTTATTATTAGTATGTGCCATTGCCCCCCAAAAAAAACAATAATTTTACAATTGTACTAGTATCAATTGAGAGAGTAATTTAAATCAAATAAAATCTGATAAATTAATAACGAATCAATTTGTTTGCGACACAATTTTTCTAATAAACCAAACAAATATATCTTAACTCACACTAATCGTTATACTCCCAATTACAATTATATAGCCAATGCAATTAATTATTTAATACTTCTTATAATTATATATCTATAATTATTAAAATAATTACAATTTAAATAAACCTCATTGCAAGAACAACCATAGTTTTTCTTCAAAATATATTTCAATTTTATCCTTATTTAAGCTTTTTTGTAAAAATTCATTGAAAAATCATGGTCGTTATGTACGTATTAGCGTGCACGTGCAATGCACATGACAATCACATGACCATGTTAATCACATGATTAGCACGTGTAACTAAAACACACGTGACACCAACGTGACAGTCACGTGAAAGCTTTGTCATGTGATAATCACGTGACGGACCCCCTATTTTGAAATTTTGAAAAATTATAATTTTTTTTTTTTTTTTTGAAATTTAATTTCAATCAATATAATGGAATTACTGAAATTATGTTGAAATAATACTAGAATTTGAACAATTATTTGAAATTGTATGGTTAATTGTTGATCAATTTTCTATTGAACATATAGAAGTGTGTTTAAGTTAGCAACACATTGAATTGAATATGCCAGTATGTTATTTTACTATTGATTTTTGTTATATTTTTCATTCGTTTTTACTAACAGATTAGTGTTTTTTTATTTAATTACGTTTTACTCTATAGGCTTATCATTCTACTTTCCCTGTTGATCCTGCTCAAGACCGTATGGTTGGTAATTTTGCCATCATGTCTTTAAACACTAAGTTCAGAGGCCCTGCTTATCCTGCTAATTCTGATTACGATATAATTGATGAATGTTTAGATTTATTCCGTGCAAATTCGTTCTTTAAAAATTTTGAAATTAAATCTCCTGCTGATAGAGTGCTAATTTATGGTATCTTGTTCATTAATGATTGTTTGTCAAATTTGAAAATATCAATGAATTATAATGAAGCTTCAAAGGTTTTAACTAATGTCGCATTAGATAATGTTAAAGTTCCAGGTTCTTCTGGGTTTGCATTAAATACGGTTTATTCTGTACCTGTAGAGGATCGTAATCAAATGGAATTACTATCCACTTATATCCAGCAGTTCCGTCAAGAATTGGCTTCTAGAATGCTGGAAAGAGTTTACACAGATTCAAAAGATCATCCATCTAAATTTTGGTTAGCTTTCACTAGAAGAAGATTTATGAATAAAACATTATAATAAATATATGTATATATATATAAACAAATAATAAAATAAAATAAAATAAAATAATTTCATGTTAAGTTTCAAACATATACATTCTTTTAATTACTTTCATTGGCTTCAGATTGATTTTTAGATACTCTTTGAAATAATTTTAATGCTTTATTTTGTAATGCATCCGTTAACCGTTTGATATTATTTACATCTACTGTTAAATCTTTTTCATTGGATTTAACATGAGTGATTAAATCTCTTATTTCTTGTAATTCCTTGACGATTTCTAGATATAAGTCATCACGTTCCAAGAGGTTTTTATGTTGTTCAAATGCCTTTTCTGTGTCACTAATCATAATATCTGCTTTCGTGATCAATTCTAATCGTTGTCGTAGTTGATTATCCACTTCTCTATTAGCATTTGCCTCTTTAACAAGATTATTTATTTCTTCCTCTGTTAATCCAGAATTAGCAATAACAGTAATGGATTGTTCTTGTCCACTGCTTTTTTCGGATGCAGAAACATTTATAATACCATCAGCATCAATATCAAACGTTACAAATATTTGAGGTTTACCTTTAAGCATTGGTGGGATACCTCTTAAAGTAAAATCACCAATTAACTTATTATCACGTACTAAACCTCTTTCACCTTGGAATACTTTAATATCAACAGCAGTTTGTCCATCAACACCAGTACTAAATACTTCTGTTTTTTTAACAGGTACTGTAGTGTTACGAGGAATCAATGGAGAAAATGCACCACCATATGTTTCAATACCTAATGTTAATGGAGTAACATCCAATAATAAAACATTTTTAATTTCACCAGATAAAATACCTGCTTGAATTGCTGCACCTAATGCAACTGTTTCATCTGGGTTTACTGTAGTATTTGGGGTTTTTCCAAACATCGATTTCACGATAGATCTAATCTTTGGCATACGAGTCATACCACCAACTAAAATAACGTCATCGACATCCTCTGGTTCAATGTCAGCATCCTTTAATGCTTTCTTAACAGGATCAATGGTTTTCTTTATTAAGTGCATGGTCATTTCATCTAATTCAGATTCCTTTAATTTTAAATTTAAATGCTTATTAGAAAATATAAATGGTATTTCAATTGTAGTCTCTGTAACATGGGAAAGAGCAATTTTAGTCTGTTCGGCTGCTTCTTTGATACGTTGAAGTACTTGTCTATCTGCCATTAATGCCTCTTTACTTATATCTGGATTTGTGTTAATGAATGAATCAATAATGTAATTGACAATAACATTATCAAAATCTTCCCCACCTAAATGAGTATCACCATTAGTTGCTCGGACTTCAAAAACACCATCTTCAATATCTAAAATTGATATATCAAAAGTACCACCACCTAAATCATAGACTGCAATAATACCTGAATTTTTCTTATCATCAATACCAAAACTTAAAGCAGCTGCAGTAGGTTCATTAACGACTCTAAGAACATTTAATCCTGCAAGTTTCCCTGCATCTTTTGTCGCTTGTCTTTGTGAATCATTAAAATACGCAGGAACTGTTATTACAGCCTTATTAACTTCTTCTCCTAAATAATTATTTGCAGTATTTTTCAATGTCTCCAAGATTATTGAACTGATTTCACTTGGTGATTTAATATTTCCATCAGTAGTTGAAACATATGCTTGTCCATTTTGCTCAGATGGAAGAATCTTATAAGGCATATTACGTATATCTCTCTGTACTTCATCAGAAATAAATTGACGTCCGATAAGTCTTTTTGTAGCATAAAAAGTATTCTGAGGATTGATACTTGCTTGTCTCTTAGCTTGATCGCCTACTAGCCATTTGCCAGTTTTATCTAGCGTAACAATTGAAGGTGTTGTTTTTTGACCTTCATCATTTTCAATAATAATAGCAGATTTTTTATCATTAGAATCTTGAATATATGCTACTGCACTATTGGTAGTACCTAAATCGATGCCAATGACTTTGGAGCTAAATAATCTTGAATCAGTTACCCTTGAAATTTTCCAAGTACCATTTCTTACCCTATTACTAATTCTTAACATATTTAATTCAAATAAAAATTATCAAGCTTTTATAACATTATATTCAACCAATTAATCTGTCACTAAATGCACAATATACTTGATGTTTCTATGCCCTTTGCTTTCATATATTTCCATATTCAATCAAGTTTTTACTATATCAGTTCTTGAAATTTTGATATACCATTCGCGAGCAACGATGGATACTTCCGATTAGCCATAGATAAGTTTAGCATTTAGTAATGTTAATTCAAATACTTTGTTTGGTATATATATTACTTATTTACAGTGTTATTGAATATTTAGAAGTCGTTAAAGAGCGATAAAAACGTATCAGTATCGCTTTAATATGATGTTTAATCGTTGTTTGTATATCTCTTGTACCAATTTTGGTAATTCTTATTTGGTGTTAATTTTTTACTATTCCATTCGATATTTTGGAAATACAAGCCTACCTTCATCATTGATACATTTTCCATGAATACTTTTATTTTTTCATCTGTTGATTCTGGAATGAAACTTTCATCATGATTTATTCCTGAAGTTTGAATATTTCCTAATATATCAATGAACAATTTTGATTTCCTGCCGTCATTAGATACTATTGTAGCCAATGCGCATACTATACTGTGGCTTTCTTTATGGAAATAAAAATTACCTATGTCATCTTCATCTTGTAAATTTTTTATTGAGCCTAATTTCCAGTAGCTTTTCCCAAAATCATATTGAAACTCTGGCAATTTAGTATTATCATACGATAATAGATGAATACCATTAGTAAATAGTATGGCATTTAAGGAAGATAATTCTTTTTGAAAAGAACTGCCATCATTGAGCATTGAAGGAGAGTTTTGTTTGGAAAATTTTAATTCAATAATATTATGGCAAAATTCAACGATATCTGCATCCATAATATTTCTACTCTGTTTGAAACATGTTTCATAGATTATATTTCTCAATTCGTGATCTATTGAATTCCAAATTGATGTGGAATATTTTTCGAGTATTTCTTTAAGAATTTCCATTTTTACCTTTGAAATTGAAATTGGCATAAAAAATTCTTGGATATATTTATTTTTATCCTCTGCAGGAAAATAATTTCTATGGTTGGAGTCAATTGCTGCCTTCATTTGTAGTTTGTTAATAATTTTAATTCTTCCATCTGATTCACAAAATATATAGAATATATGTTTTTTATCACGATCACGAACTGTTAAAAACATATCTGTAATTACAGTATTGATACAATAATTCTTAAATATTGATTGTAATAGTGCAAATTTTACCACTGGCGTTCCTTTACATACTCCTGCGTACAATCTTAAGATATTAAAATCTTCAAGTTTGTAACCTTCATATAAGTACTTCTTAGAAAAGAGCGTTTTATTAATAATATTTAGTAATGTAATACATCTTGTAAATGTTGGTAACTCCAAAAAATTCTCATAACTATTATATTGATGTATAATTTGCCTATGAGTCAAGTTATGGAATATTTTCTTAGAGGTTAGTAATCGGTCAAAACTTGGATCAATTGCTGAAAATTTTAAAAGAAAACCATCTTCTAAATTTTGATCATTATTAGCACTAAAGTCATTAGTATCTTCTACAAATTCCAATACTAACTTTAGTCGCATTGAATGTAACAATCTTTCTGCCAATGATAGCATTTCAAAAGAGTATTTATTGTTATTTAAAATAGGGTTTATTGTTGAGATATCAAATAAACTTAAAATTAATTCATCAACTTCATAAGTTTCTAAAATCTTCAAAGATGATTCCAAAAAAAACTGAATAGGTTCAATATTTTTAACAATTCTTGTTAGTTCTTTTGCGATATCACTATTCATTTTTTTCCTTTTACAGTATATTTTGAACCAATTAGCCTTCTCATTATAATTATTTGTTTTTTGCTCATAGTGAAAAGGGTCGTTTTTTAAGTGTTCAATCCATTTCTTATAACAAATATCCCTCCATATTTGTAATGCACTCACAGAATCATTTATTCTACGATTGCAGAGTCGTAAATCCAAAAGATCATTGCAACTTGTATATTGTGATATATGTAACCAAATATCAACGGGAAACTTATCAATACACATTTTTATTGCTCTTACACAATTATAGCATCACTTTCAGTTAATTTTAATCACGCTGACCATCAATAGGTACATATATCGATCCAAATCAGAAGTATATTAGATAAATATCTAGCAAACTTCAATTCATTTCGATGAGCTTCGCATATTCAATTTTGAAAAATTATTAAATATTGAATCTGAATGAATCAGATATTAAAAAGTTTTATATCAAATATACAGTATGATCTCGAGTTGAAAAGAGCACAATACATTACTTTTTCAATCATTCAGTAATTTGTGGTTAATAGGAGCTGCTTTATTGTCTGCATTCAGCTCCAAAATATAATGTTTTCGAAGGCTTATCTTGGTACAGCTACTGGAAACAGTTCGAAATCATCAGTGGTTTATTATGATATTCGAATTGATACTCCTTACAAGGATTTATTACTTTTACAGGGGTCTCCATTAGAGACAGAACCATTTCCCTTAACTGGTAAGCTAGTTTTCTCCTTGAGTGATGATATTCTAGTTAAAAAGGTTTCACTAAAATTAACGGGGATATTTAAACTGGAGTTTGTTCAATTAGGAAGATATAAAGGTACGGGAAATTTGGCTAGTATTGTTAAAGAAAGAGATGTTATTTTTGAATGTAAATGGGATAATTTGCTGGTTTCCTCTCAAGGTGAAGTGGTTATTGGTGCCGATACTTGGTTTAACGAAAGATATAATAATACTAGATATCCATCTTCATCGACGTCGACCTCAAATTCGTCATCAAGTTTAAGTTCTACTATGGCTAGATCTCGTTCCAATACAGCAATGGGTTTTAATAAACTAATAAAGAAGGGTAATTTCTATAGTTCGGATGTTCTTGAAATACCTGTTAATGGTGCAACTGGTACTCCATACGAGCATATGTCTGAAGATTTGAAATCAATTAGTAGTTCAACTTCAATCTATTTCCAATTACAAAAAGGTAATTATGAGCTTCCATTTAAGGCTATGTTACCAAGTGAGATTTCAGAAACCATTGAAGGTTTACAAAGTGGTAGTATTTTATATTCATTTGAAGCACATATAGAAAAAAGGAAGAAAAATGCTGTCACTTCTATTATTCGAGATGATAGTGATAACATGAGTAGTACGAATTTGAATAACGTAAATTCTGGCTATTCTTTTAAATCTCATAAATATTTAAGAATCTTTAGAACTTTAAGCATGGACAATTTAGCTCTTCAAGATGAGATGAAGGTTGGTAATACTTGGCCGGAAAGATTACAGTACGAAGTTAGTATCCCAAGTAGAGCTATTCCAATAGGTGGTATCACTCCTATTACAGTAAAAATATTCCCATTTCAAAAAAATTATAAACTTGAAAAAATTGGTGCATCATTAATACAACTCTACTCAATGAAGGATTCGGATGGGCAAATTTACGACGACAGTGTGACAGTGTTAAAACAATCCATGACAGATTTTGATGGCTTTGTTAAAATTGATGAAAGAACAGGAACATTGATTGATAAAGTAGAGATTAAATCCATGATAAAAATGCCAGATGATTTAAAGAAAGTCACTCAAGATTGTCAGATAGTAGGTGAACTAATTAACGTACGACATAAATTGGCTATTCAAATAATAATGAAGAGATTAACTGGTAATGGTGAATCTAAGACGCTAGAAATCAAAGCTAATCTACCAGTATTATTGTTTATATCACCACAAGTGACTATCAAAGGTAGATATGTACTTGTGGACAAAAATACAGGGAAAATCCATTTTCGTTCAGGGAAATTTGTGGAATTATTCAAAAATGCAAATAACAATAATGCCATGACAGATGCTGTGGTGAACAACACAAACCCTATTTTCGTTGATAACATTCCACCACCAAATTACCAGGACCGTATGAAGGATCAGTTGTTGCAGTACAATAATAATACCATTCCAATTGAAATGTTAACAATTGCAGAAGCTCAAGACCAAACACAAAATGATGGTAATGACCAAGAGTCAACAACTAATGGTGTAATTGAAAACCGTGGAAGTCAAAGAGATATTAGAAATGACAGTGTCATTCCACCGTTAAATTCTGTTCCTACATATGAACAAACTATGGATGAAATTACAGTTGGAACTACGAACCCTGAAGGTACAACCATTACTACTACTAGTTTGAGACAAAGTGTTGCTTCTAATGTCAATGATACTACGACTACTACTACGACTACCACGACGACAACTACAACAACCACACATAACAGAAGAGAAGCCAATCCAATGATAAGTTCCAATTTACAGGCTACTCCGAATGAACTCTCTCCATTATATTCCAAATAATATCAAAATATTAGTAATTCAAAGGACAGCTTCTATCGAACTACTCGATTAATTACTCTCTAACTTCAATTAAATGTAAATACTATCATAGAATTTTAATATAATACTTCAAAACTGCAATGATCAATTTACTCACTTTCCTGGGGTGATTAGACTGTCAACTGTGTATCTCAATGAGATCCGGTGATTCTATCTGCTTAATTGATGACAGGCACATTTCTAATAGACCTAACGCCAATATTTGCTTACAGCCCTACTACTTTCTTGGCACCAAAATACAATTTTACTACAGTTTCACACAAATTCGAATTAATTCTGGAGTTTTGCCATTTTTTGCAAAATTCTTCTTTGTATCTTACACTGAATTCGAAGTAGGAACAATGCAGATTCTTGGCTTTCTGGAAATGCATCGGATAAAAGCTATCTTACGTGTATATTAATCTGTACAAGAGTTTTTCTGCAAAGTTTACTCTCTGTCATTTTTGCCTTGCACGACAGATTCTCTGCATTAGGAGAGTCGGGATCTCAGATCTGGGATATCAGATCTGGGACCTCGCTTGAAAATTGCTTTTTCCAATTACTGTTAAGGCCCGTGGGACAGAAGATCCCGAAGAAACATTGGTTTCAAAATGGAGAAAACCCAAAATGGAAAAACTCCTACAGAACATAGGAGTGAAAGACCTGCAGAACTTCTAAAAAAAGGCGAACATTTCAAAAGAGAAAAAAAAAGGTATTTTACAAATTGTTGAGAAAATACCGTAGTGTGCACTTTGATATCGATAAAAATCCAGATTCAAAAAATTTTTTTTGTTTTTAGTGTTCCACAACAGTTTGTTAGCAGTTGAAATATTCTTAAAATAATATTGCAAGTATTCACAAATTTCCCGGTAGAAAGAGTCTGTGCTAGCAAATCTCATAAATTGTTGGTAACCTCTATGAATTCATGCAGGAAAGGAAAGAACGATAAATGTTAATGATAAATCACACTTGAACAAGGCTTTAACGATGAGTGAAATATATCGCTGAGTGTGTCAAAATGTAATAGGTGCTCTCATTTTCATTATGATAAGTGAATAATGGTGATAGAAATTACGGTTGATACCAATACTTTATGTAAAATATCTCTCAGAGAGTTATTTGAAGAAAATTGGAAAACTTTTAGTTATAGTTCAAGCCTTTCAGTATTGTCATGTAATCTGAAGGGTTCTGCGATAGTTTTACTAAATACAATTTGTCAATGGTACATGTATTGATAAGCTTTTGTCCTTTTGTAACGAATTTCAAATTTTATTCTTATCCAAATCTTGGAAATTAGAGGAGAATTAGTTTACTTGTTGAATATGGGTCTTTGTCTTGTAAATTGTTGCTTAACTTAGTTTTATCCCTTCACTTACCCTTCATCCTTGTCCCGCCATTATTTGTTGGCATAAATCATCTTGCAAATATATATATTTAAGTATAAAAAAATTTGCTTAGTTAACTATTGCGAACAACACCACTATTTTTTATTTTTTGCTAAATTTTAGATCAGTGAAACGTTTAAGTGGAATACAATTGATTTGGATTAGGTATTTACATATAACGAAACCAGCATTATTATTCAATGAAGACGTCGAATAGTCGAAAACACATTTGCTCTTTTTGTAAAAGAGCATTCTCAAGATCAGAACATAAAGTAAGACATGAAAGATCACATACAGGTACAAAACCATATGAATGTAAAGTATGTTTTAGAGGATTTGTGAGAAGAGATTTATTACAAAGACATATACGGACAGTTCATAAGACTCTTATTCAATCCAATGATGGTGATGAGAAAGACAATGAAAAAATTGATACAGATCCTCAATTGGAAAAGAATTTAATATCTGAAGAAAAAGTTAATTCGATGATTAAAGTTAATTCTTCAGGTGTTAATGTTATTAAGATGAATTTTCAACAAAAACTCAATGTACAAAAGGTTATTAACTCCTCAGATAAAACTATAATTAAAAAGAAAACAACATTTATTGAATTACAGAGAGCAATTATTATCAAAAATAATAAATTACAAATACCTCTAGAACATATATCGAAGGCATATGATAAAGGGCTAAAGTACTTGAGAGAAATCCATCCTAACAATGAATACAAAAATTCTTCACCATCTATGGTCATTCTTTTCATTTGCATAGGATCACTTATATCAATGGATTCTCACTATAATAATATATGGGCTGTTTCCTGGGAAACATTATGCCATACAGAAAAAATCCAGACAAAAAGGAAAGAGATCTTTATATCATTATCATTACTTTTACAATTAAGTTTTGAAATAATTAATACATTGGGCATTCATGTTGATAAACAATGGAAGTTAGCTTATCATTTTTATTATCAAAAACTTAATGAAATGATGTCAAATAGTTATGAGTTTAATAATGATGAACTGTATCTAATATTTCAAGCATTTACCATAACCTTACGAAATTCTTCCATTGATAAGGATAGTAATTTCAATGAAACCACAAGTTCCATTTATAATAAATTCATCAACATAACATTTACTGAAAATAATATTACTCTGCAAAACTATTTGACAAAAATAATTAATTCTGAATACTTCCCACTTGATAAAAACTTGTTCACTGCATTAACTAACGTATTATATTTTGAACATAGACTAGGTCATCCACATTTTAGAAACAGATATGAGTTTCAAAGTGTCGTCCTTAGACTATTGAAAAGATGGATAAATCAAAATAGTGAACAAGGTGATGATAATGCAAATACCGTTTCTTGGAATTGTATTTGCGAAATGGACATAATTATTAAACAAAATGACAACCTTTGGTTACTTCTTGAAACATGCTGGTTAGAATTTTTGAATAATTACCAAAATAATTTTAAAACAGCTCCTTCTGATGAATGGTTATTAAAAAAAACAGGTTCAGTACAATCTATTTTTTCAATGATTGATATTCAAAAGTTAGATGACACATTTGAAATTCCGACTTTGATTGTTATGTCTTGTTTAACATCTTCAACTACTGGGAAGTTTGGCCAGAGATACATATCTTTGATCATGGACGTTATCACTTTCCAAGTAAGGTTATTGGAGACTGAATTAAAGAAAATATCAAAAGGACATCATATTGATTACTCTTTGAGAAATAGTAATCTAAAAATATTATATTCTTCATGGTATCAAATTTTACAAAACGTTAAAACCAGTAGTGATGATCAACACAGAAATGAGATGATTCAACTTGAATCTTTTATATCATTATATGTTACAGAAACCAAAGGATTTCACAATTTTACTTCATCTAATATGTTTACTGACTACCATTTTTTTCTACATTCTATTATGAAGTACACCAAAGCTAATATTCTAATGGATAAGTTGATTACTTCTAAGAAAAACGCAGAAGATAATAAATCTTCTTTAATCAAAATTTGGGAGGATCTTCAAAGAGTTATTAAAAATTATTGGAGCCCTCCACCTGAACAATCTGTAGTCACAGATTCTGCCCTGTTCATGGCTAGAGATGCATCAAGCTCATTATCGTTTATGAACATTCAAGAAATGGGAAGAACTCAATCAAACAGAATTATTCTTCCGCCACCTGTTATGATGAGAACAATGGATTCCCCAATTCAATATATGATGACACCTTCTACTTCTCAACAATCCCATGGTAAAAATAGTGTTCAATCAGCTACCTCACATAATATGTCATTATCATTATCAGCTGAGCAAAAAGGTTTCTCAAGTTTTATTCCACAACATTTTATTTCATCGGTTCCAATGACACCACTTTCAGTTCCAATGCAACATCAACTTAGTGAACAATATAACGGTAGACTTCCAAAACATAGCATTAGCAATCAACATCAACTTGCTAACAATAACAATAACAACCCCAGCCATAATACTAATATTCAACTCCCATCTACTAGTGATTTATTTGGTTACTCAATTAATTAATGACATTATATAGTAATAAACATCAATGTAATATTCTTACTACATTTACAATAATCTTTACAATAATCAGTCTATGAAACTAATCATTTCATTCTTCATCTACAAAGCAAATAACTGTTACGTAAAAATTCCGATTTATTAATATAAAATATTTAGATTACCTATTGAACTATTAAACTAATAGACGAAACCCAAGATCTTACCAGCGACGTGCTTTCTTCTAGCTTCTTCGTGGTCCATAATACCAGCAGAAGTAGTTAAGATAACGTAACCAAATTGTCTAGCTGGTAGTAAGTTTTCAGTCCATTTTTCCATGTCACCAATTTTAACATTGAATCTTGGAGAAATGACACCACATTTGTTTAATCTACCGTTCAATTGAACGACGATCTTACCAGATCTGTGGTCATCGATGTATTCGAATTCACCAATGTAACCTTTAAAGAATGACATTATTGAAATAATGTTAAAAAAATGTTAGTATCTTTGTTTGAAGAAAGAGTTAAATTAAAATGTTACAGATTACATGAATTTTTACAACATTTTCAGTTTTACTTGTTTACAGAAATTGTTTAAATAAATTTGTAAGATTGTGCAAATAATAGATCCTTGAAAAAAATATAAGGATTTATTTATAAAAAAGATGTTGAGGAAAAGTAAACGGTTTAGAATACAGATTCATTCAGACCGTGTAAGAAGCATTTCCACAATTTGCTTTCCCGGACACTTAAAAGACAGTATGGGACTGAAAGAATGTTAAAATTACATTCTTCAAGTATTAAAGTATACTATCCGATCAAACCATCCAGTTATCAGTCCGGGAACAATTGTTATTATATAGATATAGCAATCTATCATTTTTCACAATCAAACAAATATGTAAAATATTTGAAACATAACTTGTAAAACTAAGAAATAAAACCAAAAAGTTGCTTAATCAATTCACTGTATAATCATGTAACGACTTTTTCAACTGAAGAATAACTATTAAATTAGCTTTAATAATTTAATTGAACATACCATGTCTTTGAATAACTTGTAAGAACTTGATGATAACCTTGGAAGAAGGTCTAATCATAACTTGTCTCTTACCAGCCTTTTCGGCATTGTTGATAGCATTTAAAGCATCGGCTAAAACAGAAGTACGAGTCATTATTGATATACTGTAGAAGAAAAACACAACAGGTTAGTAGAGACTTAAAAATAAAAGAGGATACACGGGCACCATACCCTATGATTCTCTGATGAGTGAGTCAGGAAGAAAAATAATAACTGATTGCTTGGACAAGATTGATTACATTCATAAAATAATTGGTTAGTGAACAATAGGCAAAAAGTATCCCTCTATTCAAAGAAGGAGTTTCAAACCCAGAATAAAAGTTGCACAAGGGTATCAAAGTCATATACTTCGGTAAGAATATTCATGTTCAACCGAACAAATGAATACTTATCCAATAAACAACGTAACTAATTAAGATTATTTTTTTTTTTCAAATTTACTATAACGCCACAGTATAGTTACTTTGATTCTGACAACAATTCACATAGACCAATATTAGTAAAAACTAATAAGCATTTATAAAGTAATTCAACCAAACCAGCAACACGTCATTTCACCTTTCCTTGGCCAACTGCCATGCAAATACAGCCCCACTCATAGCAGTCCTTGAACTGATACTATTGTCCAACATACTATTTATTAAGTGGATCTAGATGATTGACTCTCTAACAAAAACCAAAATAAAAAACACCAAACAATACAAAATAAAAAGTGAAAGAAATATGTTTCCAACTGAAAAATTACTTCTCGATGGCTTTTATACAAGCTTTTTCAACGCATCGCTGAAAATTTTCACCAAAATTTCAAGCAAAGAGGGCATATTGAGAGGTTTAATAGTGGTGAAAAAGTGTCAAATGATGGTTATTTCAGTGGTAATTGTAGCAATTGTATAATAGATTGGTTTATTATAGGTCACTGGGGGGTAGATGCAACTCTGTATTCTTGATTTGTTCTAATTAAGATAACTTTCTATCGAATTTCCTGTCGTAAAACGTGTGCATCACTTGCAACGATGTGTGTTTTTCTTAGAATAGGTAATATCAAAATTAAATTGCCAAGATTACATTTAAAGCAGTAATTTAGTACTTATAACAATAAA
Source organism: Vanderwaltozyma tropicalis (assembly GCA_030555675.1). NCBI lineage: Eukaryota > Fungi > Ascomycota > Saccharomycetes > Saccharomycetales > Saccharomycetaceae > Vanderwaltozyma > Vanderwaltozyma tropicalis. The sequence goes on from JANIWO010000001.1 coordinate 449,934, forward strand.
ATTTATGTATAATTGTTGTGTATAAGGGAGAATATAGCAGTTTTTCTGTATCATTGATCTCTAGTAAACATGTCTTCCAATGAAAGAGCCTGTATGTTGTGTGGGATAGTGCAAACCACCAACGAATTCTCCAGAGAAGGTTGTCCAAATTGTCAAGGTATATTCGAAGAAGCAGGTGTATCGACTATGGAATGTACTTCACCATCCTTTGAAGGGTTGGTCGGTATGTGTAAACCTACAAAATCATGGGTAGCTAAATGGTTAAACGTTGATCAAAATATTCCAGGTATGTACGCCGTTAAAGTGGATGGTAGACTACCAATTGAAGTTGTTGATTTATTACCTCATTATAAACCAAGAGATGGTAGTCAAGTTGAATAAATTATTATCAGTCAATAGCATATATCATATATATAAAATATAAATAATTTAAAATTGTAATATAGTTCAAGACACTAACGACATTTTTTTTTTCTCATTTCACAATGTAATTGTGAAATTTCATGTTTCTTAATTATTTTAAATATGATTGTAGTTATTGCATAAACGCAATGTAAAGAGGTTCTTGATACAGTCATTGAGATTTAGATCAGTACAAATTAGAATAATCCATGTCGGTCAATGTGTTGGGGAGGGTTTTGAAACCAACTTTGAGTAGGAAAAGCCCAATATTGGTGAAACAAGCAAATTCACGTTTCTCCACAATCACAACAATTGCTGAAAATATTTCGAGTATTCATGATGCAAGTGTTCTTCCCTGGGTTACATTGATACCACTGGGGACTATTGCTTTAAGAACGGTGATCACATTGCCATTGAGTATCTTACAGAGGAAAAGGTTAGTGAAGCAAAATGATTTAAGAGGTATTGTAAGATCAATTACTCCAGTGGTAAAATTAAGATTAGCTCAAACTGGTAAAGTAACACCTGAACAGATAACACTGTTAGCTGCAAAGGAGACAAAAACAAGACAAAAGAAGTTGTTCAAGAAATATAATTCAGAATTATGGAAAAATGCAATGTTACCATTAGTTCAAATACCCTTATGGGTTACAATCTCATTAAGTATTCGTAAATTAACAGATGGGACAGTAGCATTAAGGGAATCAAATAATGTATATAATTTTATTGACCCTCTGATGGATTTAAGTTTACCATTTACACCATTACCCATGTTGATACCAATGGTATTAGGTGCATTCTCAATAACAAATGTAGAATATAATGGTACAATGTTCGCTAAAAGAGATACCAGCAAGAACAGCGGTAATACAAATATAAATCAAGCAATGAATAGTATTTTAAATGTATCAAGACTGAGTAGTGTATTCATGATGGGTGTTTCATCACAAACATCTTTACTATTATCATTATATTGGATAACATCTCAATTATATTCTTTATTCCAAAATTTAATACTAGATTGGTTATGGCCATTGCATAATAACCACAACTTGTAAATAATTAACTAACTCATTTCAATTTAAAGAAAATATATTATAATAAATAATCAATTATTTAAATTAGTTTATAAACAAATAGGGTTATTTTAATAATTGAATTTTAATTCATATGATAAATAATGTTGTAATATATTAATATATAATAAAAGACTCAAATCTAAAGAGTCTAGTTAGTCTTTTTGACGTTTTGTTCAGCCTTTCTCTTCATTCTTTCTTCTCTAGCAGCCTTAGCTTCTGGACCAGCTTCAGTGTCCAAACAGAAATCCCACCATCTGAAAGAAGAAGCATAGTTACCAATGAAGTAGTGATGGTGTAAATCGTGATGTTCGGCACCAGCCCAGAATGGTAAGAACTTGTTCAAAGACCATGGGAAATCGTAACCAGAGTGAGAGTCAACAGCTTGGAATAATCTACAGACAACCCAGACAGATAAAGTGAATAAATGTAAGTCACCAGTGTATAAAACGTATAAGATTGGCATACCAACAGTACCGAAACCTAAGGATAAAGTTTCAGCTGGATGAGCGTATTCAGCGGATAAACCGAATGGAGCAGCATATCTGTGATGTTGTTTGTGAATATATTTGTAGAAGATACCGTAATGGAATAATCTATGAGCCCAGTAATGCCACATATCTTCTAAGACAAAGAATAAGGCGATTTCACATACCATTCTCTTAATGGTTGGGAATGGAACTTGAACAGAAATACCTAACTTTTCACACATTGGGTGGAAAGTCCAAATTGGGATAGCTTCAACTAAGAAATGGGATAGAATAACAGATTTGAAACAGTACCATTGTTCCTTAGCAGATGGAATCTTGGTTGGTTGAATCTTGTATTTTCTGAAGTATGGCATAGCATCAATGATCATCCATGGTAGACATCTGAAGAAATAGGTAAATTCATGTAATAAAAAGAAGAATAAACCAGTGGCTAAGATATCATTGTTCATGTAAGTGTACCAAGCGGCCCAATATTGTTCAATGATATTTAATTGAGGTTGGGAAGCGATAACATTTTGAACAGTCTTAGAGAATGAAGCATCTCTTAAGACATCAGAAAGTGTTGAATTACTGAAAACAGCAGACATCGTTACTGGTTGATTTTTAAAACTACAATTTAAAAGCAAATAAGAGATGAATTTAATTTTAACAAATAACATCAAGAAACTGTATTCCAAATATCATTGGTATATATACTAATTTAATTTCAAACGATTGAGTATTTTTTAAATTTCCCATTAATCTTCTCACTTCACATTTTATCGATTTATTCTTTATTACTACTGAAACTCGTTTAATTCCCAATTTAATAAAAACGATAAAAGTAAACTTTTTACATTTCCGTAGTGGCATTTCTTAAGATCAAGATGAACAAGAAAGTATATCGCTTTAAAACTCAACCATGATTACATTAATTGTATACTCTAGTATAACATACATTCCAGTTTCTTAAACGAACACCTGACAGAACTTCACCAACTGTAAGTAAAGATAACACTTCCACTGACCTTCCCACTCACAGAATTGGCCTCAATTCACCACTGGAAGTATCATTAACACTGGCTACTACTTCTTGCGATCACTGCTGAAACTTTTAAGATATTTTTGTTATTTTATGCTTCAAATATTGGAAATGAAAAATTTTTCTTTGATTTTTTGCAGAAATTTGCTCAGAGATTCGCGCAGAAGGCTTTAGATCTCTTGTTTTGTGCGGTGGGTTTAATGCGTGTGATTCATGGGAGAAAGCACTGCAGCAGAGAAGAAAGTCGACCTGCAGGGTTGAGTTTTTAGGAATGAACTGTGCCCACATGAGAACAGCAAAATAAGTTTCATTGCTGTTGTGTCTCAGTGGTGTTCGTTTGACATTTTTTCCCATTGAACAAGACTTGAGCAATGGTTGAAGAGTAGAAATATATTTTGGGTTTTGTAAACGATGGAAAATATTGCAGTCTAGTTTAGTCCTTTGAAAAGGGTATAGGAATACTGGTAAAGAGTCAATTCGCACGTTGAGGGCACCTTTCAACTCGGCATGTATGCATTTAAAAAAAAAATTCCTGTTGAATGATCTTATCATTGATTTCAATTAAACGAAATTGATAATGTAATTGTTGGGCATGCCCGTTAAACTGGAATATGCGCAAGCATGCATCTATGGTAATGTCAAAAGAGCAATTAACTCATCCTCCACAGTGTCAAACTTTCTTCAACTTGATGTATGTTGTCATCCCCTATATCTAGTAATTTATTTTTAATATGTGGTGTAGTAAACCTGCCTCCCACGTGAAAGTCACGTGATGGTGGTACCTGGTTTTGTAGTCGGGTAACCTCGTTTTATTTTGCAGTTTAAATTTCAGGGCCTTCAAATATTTCAATATTTGATTTCGATGAAGTAGTTACTGTTCGATGAGTGATACAATATTTGAATTTGTAGGTTATAAGAGGCAAATTATTACATCTGCTTAAGGGGAGTTAGGTGCATTTGGTAATTGAGAAATGGTAGTCACTAAAAAATATTTTAGATTACTATCATATTTCATTTTTTTATTCCTAGCAATAGGTTTTTTGCATTATTTTAAAAGAATTGAAACTCATGGTATTGGTAATTTAGATCATAATAATGATGTTATCTTACATATTGGGCTGATCCAATGCTTTAATATCTTTTCCAGTGAATTTTGTCCAAGAATTTTAAAATCTACTGGTAATTCTCCATTTACTAAACGTCATATTATTAAAAAAGATATTTATGGTAAAGTTTCAAATTTACAAACATCAACTTACTTGTATTATGATTACACTTCTAAATCACAAGCTGATATTGGTTATATAACTAATATCGGTATGGATCCAATAGATGGTGATAATAGTAAATTTACTGATAATATATATGTTACAAGACATGAAAATGTTGTACCTCCAATAAAAGATTTGGATGTTTTATTTTATATACAAAAGGATCCAAGGAGCTTTTGGTCAACGTTAAGTGATGTATCACCAGTGTTTGGTGGACCAGATACTTATATCTCAATATTTACACCAATTCGTAACGTTCATAAAGTAGTCTCACCAGAATTTAAGATTTCGAATAACAATTTTAAAATTGTACAGTTAGCAGATTTGCATTTCTCTGTTGGTTCTGGTACTTGTAGAGATGAATTCCCAGTATCTGAAAACTGCCAAGCAGATGAAAAAACATTGAAGTTTATTGATCAAGTGCTAGATATAGAAAAACCAGATTTAATTGTATTCACTGGAGATCAAATCATGGGTGATGAATGTAAACTAGATTCTACAAGTGCATTACTGAAAGTGATCACTCCTATAATTAATCGTGAAATTCCATGGGCTATGGTTTGGGGGAATCATGATGATGAAGGTTCTCTGTCACGTTGGGAATTATCTAAATTAGCTGCAAGTTTGCCATTTTCATTGTTTAAAATGGATATAGAACATGATACTCCAGATAATACATTTGGCGTAGGAAATTATATACATAAGATCCATGGTAAAAATGGAGATCCCTTGGTTTCATTAATTTTCTTGGATTCTCATAAATATTCAACAATGGGTAAAATTTACCCAGGTTATGATTGGATTAAAGAATCACAATTGGAACATATTAAAAACATTTATGGTGAAAAAACAGCATTAAATTTAGCATTTTTCCATATTCCTTTACCTGAATATGTAAATTCACAATCAAAATCAAACCCAGATACCCAAAATAAAATAGTTGGTACTTTCAAAGAAGGTGTCACTGCTCCAAAATATAATTCAGGTGCTTTGAAAGTATTAAAAGAATTAAATGTTCAAGTTATGTCTGTTGGACATGACCACTGTAATGATTATTGTTTATTGGAAGACTCATTTGATAGAAAGGCATGGCTTTGTTATGGTGGTGGTGCTGGTGAAGGTGGTTATGCTGGATACGGCGGTACAGAACGCCGTATCAGAATTTTTGAAATCAATCTAAAAGATTCTACTGTTCATTCATGGAAAAGATTGAATGGGTCTCCTAATGAAAAATTTGACGAACAATTACTAGTGCAATATAATAATGCGTTATAATAATACTTACATAGATGTATCGGTACCTAATTTATATACTATATAGTCGGCTGAAGGTTTTAAACCCAAGACTTCCATATTTGGCAATGTAACAATATCATCAGGTTCTGCAATACCATCATCATCTGAATCTTCTTCAGCTTCAGCTTCGTTTAATGGTTCTTCTATTTCATCATAATCTAGTTTTCTTTTCTTAACCCATCTGTTTAATTGAACATTAAAATGATCAGTTCCTGAATTTATCATTCTCTCATTAATTTGGACACTTGGACCCCTAAACCATAAAATTTCACCTTTATTTTTTTTACTTTTAACAACATTGTCTTTGCCAAATCTTCTTGTTTGGTTTTCAATATCTGATCTCTGCAATACATCAATATTTTTGGTTAATGAAACAGGTAAAACATAAGCTCCAGGCGTATCGACAATAACTTGACCGACACTATTCTTTGCAGCTTTGTTAGTTAAATTAGTTACAATTGATGACAGATTATAATCAGTATTTCTTTTTGAATTCATTTGATATTTGTGTAAATTTTCAACTTGTCTTACCTTCGACTCCAATTCTTGAGTCTGTTGGCTTTGAGTATGTGTTTGCTTTGGAGGGGTTCCAGTACGAATTAAATCATTTTTATTACCATTGATTATCAAAGGAAATTGAGTATTTTGAGGTGTGGGTACGCTATTAATTATTTTATTTTGCTTTAAATTAGCTAATCTTATATTGGAATGAATATGTTTTGGTAAGTTACTCGAGTTTGTAGAACCAGTAGTAATTGTACCCATTTCAAAATCGATTTTACCATCCTCAGTAGGATCACCAGGTCTTATGATATAACGAGGGCAGTCATCAGATGTAGAATATTCACCTAGATCATCTTTAGCCAATTTAGGTCTCAAATAAACACCACCAATAAGAGGTGGACCATTGATTGCACCTTCAGTTGGTTGTGGAGGTGGATCTGTTGGTCTAGCATTTGGAGGCAATAAATGTTTGATTGGAGAAGGATATTTAAAGAACTTTCTACCATTTACAGGAATTGTTACTTCATCGTGGCCACGAATTTCTTCAGGTAAACAAGCTTTCCAAGTTCTGATTTTATTGAAAGCTTTGTCATTTTCATTATAACGAAATTCACATACGAATAATGGACCATCAATCTTAACAGATGGATCACCACGTTGATATCTTGTAAAATGTACAACAAAACATTTTCCAACAATTTCTTCCACTAAATGATCTCTGTATTGACCTGTTTTGACAACTTCATTCTTGTAAAACATTCTATCAACTCTATGAACAGTCTGTTCAGGTCTTATATACCAACAGGCATTTAACCATTTTTGGCCATCTGGAGTACTCCAAAGTTTGAAGATTTGACCAACAGTAGGTTTTGAAGAATCATTTGGATTATCTAACATTACCCAATCACCAATATAATAGATTTTACCTCTTACTGTAACTTCTTCTAATGGATATCTCAATTCACCTTCTGGCATATATTCTTCATCCGGTTTACTTAGCTCAAATTGTATTATTCTATTAAAATTCTTTTCCAACAACAAATATCTTTTAAAATTCTGTGGATTGTTTGAATTTGAAATTTTATAATTTGATAACATCAAATTCATTTCATCATGGAAAGTTTGAAAGTTTTTATATTTTCTAGTCTTTACCTTTTTCCTTATATCATCTAACGATATAGGATTTTTAATTTGTTGATAATATTCTGGTGAAGTATTTCTATCAGGTAATTTTTCAAAAGTTAAAGTTAGTGGCTCACCTGCAAAATCAACTTCTTTTCTTAACATTTTAAAAATATTTTTAATTCTTTGTACGTAAGGTAAGTCAATAACCGGTGGTCTACCACGTTTGACATGAGTTCTTTGCTTTTGTGAATGTTGGATCGGTGTATTTGATTGTCTTGAATATGCAGGCTGTGGAGTTGTTGATTGTGATGGTTGTACTGAAGAATATGAAGAATTGTCATCGATGGCCATAGTTCTTTGATACGTTACCGCACCTTGTGTACCAGTGCTACCAAGTGGTGAATCCCTCATTTGTTGCTGTACTATGGATGTAGTACCCATGTTATTTGAACTATTCTGTATAATATGTTGTGGAGTTACATTAATACTACTACTTGGAGTCGGTATAGGAGTTGGTGTACTTTGTGGTATATTTAAGCTTGAATTGTTCACTTGATTCAAAACCTGTTGTTGTGTGTCATTAGATGAAGCACCAATATTTGGATACACAATATTTGGATAAAATTGTTTCAATCTCTGTATAGAAGTATTCTTAATATAATTTTCTAAATCAATAGCGTAGTTATAAATAATCGAATCATTTGCATTGTATACTTTTGCATTCCATGGGATCTGGGCAGCATCATTAATAAATGATTGAGCACTTGCATATTGTGATAACCTTTTCTTCAACGTGCTGAACGAAACGGGAGTCTTGATCAAAATATAGTAATCTGGGTAATCTTTCTTGGATGGTAACGCACTGAAAATGGGAGACATAGGGACACCATCTCTATTTTTACAATTAAATAATTCGTCATATTCAATTTTCAACCTTTTGAACAAAAGTTCAGATTCATTTTCAGGCATTGCTTGCATAATTGTCTTCAATTTTCACCAATCAAAATATATCGCAATCTTCGGAATAGAATCTTATCAAATATCTTAACCTAATTAAACCAATGTTATAGTACCCACTTTCAAATATCAAGGGAATAAATCTCAATATCTAAACAGCTATTACTGCTCTTTGTTACAGCTTAATGTAATTATTTGCCAAAAACATCTTTTTTCAAAAAATGAAAAATTATTTTTTGAAAAACTGCACTGCTGGGTAACCCTCTAGTTAGGCAAAACGACACAAGTTGCAGTTGGTGACAGCAATTATTGGATGATAAAACCTATTTTATTGAACAAATATTGTATTGTGAAGGTAGCAATTATGAGTGACAATGGGTAGTGTTCGACTAAATTTGTGTGGTTGAAATTATTTGGTGGATACTCCTTGATTTTTGCCATTACCATTTGAAAAATTGTGTAAGGGATATGGTGATTGATTACCTTGGAAGAAGTGGTGGTGAGTTGAGGTTCACTGTCAGGCCATAAAGGGACTAGGTTTACCTTGCTGTGGGGAAACAGTTGTGTTTTGTTTGGGACACCAGTATATAAGTATACATCGAAGCTCAATCGTTTACTTTTTGACTTTTAAAAGTATACATTAATTTTCAATGGTAATAGAATAGTATTGCATATCTGTATATCATTTAGAAAATTAAAGATGGCACCAGCAACTAAGAAACAAAAAATAGGAACAAGTTCATTGGATCATTTAAAGGCAACTGGAACTACTATTGTTGCTGATACCGGTGACTTCGAATCTATTGACCAGTTCAAGCCTCAAGACTCTACTACTAACCCAACATTGATCTTGCAAGCTACAAAAGACCCAAAATATGCACCACTTGTTGATGCTGCAGTCAAGTATGCAAAGGAAAATACAACTGATATAGATGAACAGGTTGAACTAGCCTTTGATAGATTGCTAGTTGAGTTTGGTAAAGAAATTTTAAAAGTTGTCCCTGGAAGAGTATCGACTGAAGTGGATGCAAGATTATCGTTTGATAAAGAAGGAAGTATCAAGAAGGCTTTGAAAATAATTGAACTTTATGAAGAAGTAGGAATTTCAAAGGATCGTGTCCTTATTAAAGTTTCATCCACCTGGGAAGGTATTCAAGCTGCAAAGGAATTAGAGTCTAAGCATGGAATCCATGTCAATTGTACCCTATTGTTTTCGTTCCCACAAGCTGTTGCTGCTGCAGAGGCTGGGGTCACACTAGTGTCTCCATTTGTAGGAAGAATCATGGACTGGTATAAAAATAAAACTGGTAAAACATACACAGGAGATGATGATCCAGGTGTTCATTCTGTGAAAAAAATCTACAATTATTACAAGAAACATGGATATGATACAATTGTTATGGGGGCATCTTTTAGAAACACTGATGAACTAAAGGCTTTAGCAGGGATTGATTATTTGACTATTTCACCAAAGTTATTAGAGGAATTGAAAAATAGTACTGATGAAGTTCCAAAAGTATTAGATGTCAAATCAGCAAAAGAGCCAGGTGATGAAAAAGTGTCATTTATTAATGATGAACCAAAATTTAGATACGCATTAAATGAAGATGCTATGACTACTGAAAAATTATCAGAGGGTATTAGAAATTTTGCAAAAGATGCAGTAACTTTATTTGGTGATCTTAAAACGAAGATTAATGAGTAGTATTTGAATGTATTTCAAAAGATTTCGTTTACGTTCATCATAAATATTTAAAATTCTCAATGGTTTAAGTATTATATATTAGATAGCTTATATTATAATGGGTTTATGATCCACTACTCGTATTTTTTTCCTACTTCCAGATATTCTGTTAAAATTAATGTCCTTCTTTGTGCTGGGTTCAGTTTTACTCTCGAGTTTAGAACGTTTCTCTGTGGCAATATCCATTTGATTTCCATTTGGTTCTTGATTCTTGTTTATACTCTTCTTAACTTTCGATACTCTTTCAACATTTTTGTTTTTATTTTTAAGATCTCTAGGAGTATTTGTAAAATTTATATTTTCTCTATTACAATTATCAATAGGCTCGGTTTGATGTTCTTCAGTATGCTGTTGAATGTTATTTTCAAGTTTTGTAACATTTGCATGTCTTTTATTTGGTTGACTATTCCGTATTGAAACCGATTTAGGAACATGGGCTGTTTCAATAATTGGATCCATGTTATTCATAAGGTTACCTTTAGAAACTATTGGTGCTATACCAGTGTTTATTTTATTTCTCGAAACTACAGCAGTTCTTATGGTTGGTCTATTAGTCATTGATTGTGAATTTTTTAATGTATCAACAGAAGAATTAAGCAACCTTGGTTTTTTAAATGGTTTATTCATTTTCAATGCAAGGGAAGATCCACTCACTGATGTATCAGAAACCAGATTTCTTTGAGAGGATATCACTCTAGATACTTTTCTTTTTGGAACACTTTCATTTGCAGTATGATTTAATCTTGCCTGCGATGAATCACTCATTTTAGCTGTAATAGTTACCTCTTTAACATAATCTTCAATCAGCTCAAATATCACCACAATATACTGTCTAAAAATCTGATGTTCAGCATTTTTAAACCCTTCACTATCTAGAATCAATTCTACTTCCCTTTTGTTTGTTTTCATCACTGTACCAATTAAAATATTCCCTTCCACTGCAAATAGTTGAAATTTGTTGTTAACTTCAAAATACTTTAACTTCCCATCATGCCATACTTTGTTCTTTTTCCTTATCTGATCCGTATATTGACACTCGAATTCCATAACATGAGACAACATTGTGCACCAATAGTCACCTATCCTACCATATATTTTCCCTAAAGCTCCTTAAGAGAATCACCATTTTAACGTTATGATGGTTTCTTTTATTCCATCTCATCGCGACACCATTAATAATGAACGCGATTGTTATCAGATGCCAACAAAAGCTACATGTAATAAATACATAATGTATATGATAATTATTATTGGTATTAGTAGTAAAACAAGACTGTGTATAATCTATTTAAATATGCAAATATTTTGAGAAATTTTTATATAATGGCAGGCTAATTAATGTCCATTAGTAATTCCTACGCCGAATCCCACACCTATACATGCCAAAATGGTAATTACTTCAATCACACCTAATAGCAAGAAGGTTGTTCTTAACCATGAGATATCTATATCCCAATTGTAGCCTTTTAATATATGGATTCTATGATTTGATTTCAATACCATTCTTGATAATCTGTAATTTGATACTATATTTTTGTTGCTATTACCCATACCAATCATAAAGAACATTGGTGGTATCAAAATACAACAACAAATTACTGACAGTAGTCTCCAAATACTGTATGTATCAAAAAAACCATTATCATTGGAATCAAAAGAATAGATGGAATTAGAATCGATATGTTGAATCATTATTGATTTATCTGGATGATACATTTGGTCATCACCATACGTTGGATTATCAGTACGGAAAAGTTCACCTCTTGCTTCCACATCAAAATTGAACTTATTGTATGTACTACGACGATAATTCTCCAATGTATCTAATGTTACATCTAGTTGAGATTCTGTGAATTCATTATTGAAAGATAAAGTTGGCAAACTTGAAGGAACTCTCATTGCTGATTTGGTCGGTGAGTGTTCATCAGCAATAGGTGAAAGGATATTAGAAATTATTGGTAATTGATTTGAATCGTTCTCATTAACTTTAGTAATAAGTGGTATGGAACGATTAGTACTAAAATTTAACTTAGAGCTTTCTGGGGTTAAAATGTTTGTTAACAAAGAAGAACGAAACCCAGATTTGTTGGTGCTAGGAGGACTCTCATCAGTAGGCGAATTATTTGTATATGAATTTGGGGGGATAAATTTACTATTTTTCGTTATTTCTGGTGAAATGTAACTTACTCTAGAATTAGATCTATTCATTTCAGTTTTTAATAGTTTGAAAGCTTCTTGGATATCAGTTTCAATTTCTTCGTCAAGAAGATATGAAGAAGAAACAGATGACACAGAAAATCTGGAGTGAATAGATTTTGGCTTTTGTATAATATTTTGTTCGATATTGTTGGAATTGCCTTGATTAATTTCCATTTTTGCAGGTGACATATTATTTTGTTTTGGTGAGTAAAACGAAGAAGTTCTTCTTATTGGATGTTCTAAAGAGTTTGGACTTTCCAACAGGGATTCATAATCACTATTATGATTGCTTAAAAGCATAGATGTGGAAATTGTTCCTCTGCCACTAGATTGGTCATATTGATTTATAATATCAAGGGCATCGGAATCATCAACTGTTGAAAGTTGTGAAGTTTTTGGATTTTCAATAGTAATTTCACTAAATGCATTATTGGTAACGTAAACAGTTAGCCCTTGTGAGTTAAAAGTTGTTGATTGATTATTTTCTGTAGTATTATGTTGATTTTCAATAAAGTAGGATTGTTGTGAAGTTGGTGATGAGTCAATAATTGAATCATTTGAATCTGAAGTTGACGTAACATCAGAATATTCTGAAGAGGTAGTAATATTTTCTAGGTTTAAATTTAAATTCATTGTAATTTTGAATTATATTATTGTAAATGAATGGCTTTGATTTTAAAAAAAAAATTGTACTTGAAAAGAAAGAATTATAGTTGGATAAGTAATGTACTTTAAAAGAATGACTTGTGTTCAATAAATGGAGATTTTATAATAAAAAAAAAAATGGTTTGTGTAACGAAAGACTTTGGTCGAATATTCCTATTTTATAATAAAAAAAAAAATCAATTTAGATAATAAAGTTCACAGTAAATGCAGTTAGGTACCAGGTTCCTGGGGAAATAAATATACGTATACTAGGCTTATATAATTGAAAGGTATTGTAAGATTTTATTAAAGAAAATAGTGCGTCCTACATTATCAAGTATTTATATTCTAATATTGAAGAAGCATTTGAAATTCCATCGAAGCAAATTTTTGTTATGTAAACAAACATTTTTAAAAAGGTAAACATATGAAACTATGTCTCATTAAACAATGATTAATTAAAATTGCATTGAAACCATCAACATTACTGTCATTTCACTATTTAATTTTATATTTTTAATGCTGGTTAAAATTATTTCCATGCTGGTTCAAAACGACGCAGTAAGAAACGCGCGCACAACGGTCCAAAATCTAAAGAATTTGATATACATTTCCAAATTCTTGCAGGTAATGAACTTTAACTGAGGGCATGTAGAATACAATTCGATAAGGGAACAAGATGGAGGTTATTAATTTACTGGTGAACATGATATTATGTTTGAGTAGGTTCTAAAACCGCAAAAGAAATCAATTAGTTTCAACAAGTAATTTCAATTAGCTATCGAAACTGACAAATCAAAGACAATATGTCCCATATTCAAAAAAAGGTGCTAAACCAGTAACGCACTCAGATATATATATATATATATATATATATGAATTCATCAACTTGTAATACAATATATGATCTTGTGGAGAGACTTTCCCCAATATACATATTTTGATATTCACATGCAATGCACCTGCAGTACTTGGAATACAAAAAGGGAATATAGTAATGTATACACTACTGGGAAGAGTATTCTTGGCATATACCTCCCGCTCTTGATACTGACCAATAGCTTATTACCCTCTGGATCTAACTGGGCTTTTAACCAGTAAGATGGAGGCCCCCTGGCTTCTTCTAAGCAGCTCGCTTCCGAGGCGGATCGCGAAATCTTCCGAATTGGAAATCCGAAATCTGTAAGGTCAGGGAAACCTTACAGATTTCGGAGAAACCCCTGCAGGACCACTCGCAGAAACACCGTATCTCATTTCAAGGCTTTAGAATATTTAAATTTCTATTTCTGTAGGTACATAATTTTTCAGCAAATTTCTGTATTTGCTCTAATTTGATGGCTAAATGTGTCAGTTGTGTTTACCTCTATACAATGAAGGAGGGGCTAATTGAGGAGCATTGTAGGTTATTTTACATGTTAACATAAAGTTTTGCCTTCTTCTACTTGCTTATGTTTGGTAACGAATGAGTTACAGAGGAGAGGCTTTGATCATTTAATGGAAATGAATTCAGTTCATTCATATATATATGAGTGATATATGTAATCTCATAGTTTGTTGCTGCTTACTGAGTTGTTCCTTTCCTTGTGTAATAATAAAGTGCATAACACACATATATATATATATCTGCATTTACTTTATGTTTTATAGATCGAAATCGCTCACAAGCGATGAATCAGTGAATTTAGATTCCACTGAACAGTTGCCCCTCCCAGAAGGTTCCAAAAGAAGACATTCATGGATTCCTAATATACAAAATTTGAAAAAAAATCCACTACCTAAAGCAATATTAGTTGGTCGTGGTCGCCATGCAAGTGAAAAACCAGATACAATCTCAAGATATGATCTTCTGAAAGCTGCTCAGCAAGATGAGGGAAAAAATAATTAAAGAAATTCAAAAAATTGAATATAATTTTGTATTTCATGATACAAATTGAGAAGTTTTATAATGCTGGTCAGTATATACATTCCAATATATTCAAATTTGATGCATTTTAAGCATTTCCATATGCTATTTGCATTTAATACTAATTCAATTAAACTTTAAAAAATATTCTTTATATAATAATATAATATATTCAATAGCAATAATTTACTTTTAAAAAAATAACTTTAATTTAATGTATATAAAATTATCTTTATAGTTTTCATCTATAAAATAATCATTGCAATAATTGCAGATAAAGATAAGAGTAAAACTCCTGTCGAAGTGACTCTTTCTGAACTAGACCCACTATCCATTGATGGTGTTTTGACTGCTTTACTTTTATTTTCTAATTTTGGTGATTTTTTTTCTGCAGAAATTGAATTTTTAATTTCCTCTAATAATTCTTCTGAACATTTACCATTTTGAATAGATGTTTTTTGACTCTTAATATTAAAATAAACATTTTTATTTGTAATTGGACATTGATTTATTTTAAGACCTTTTTTATAGTATAATTTACTAATTTGTAAAGCTAATTTTTGATTAACTGAACAACTAGAATATTCTCCATAATTACCATTTTTACCATCAGCTGTAATATCAGAACAATCAACTTCACTACAAACGTAATCAAAATGTTCTTTATATTTTTCTGTATCACTAAATGGTAACACTAAACATGGTAAAACGTTTTCTAAACAAGAACACTTTTTAATTGTTGGAGTTGGTGGTATAACATCTGTTGCCTCCCAAGCACTTCCAGTAGATGATTCGGGACATGCTACAACACTTTGTAATTTTTTATAACCAATTGATTCCATGTAATCATTTTTATTAATACCTTTTGGTTTAGCCTTTGCAAATTCATTCTTTAAAAATGCAAAATCTTCTAATTCTCTAACACCACCATATTGATCAATCTTTACTACACCATATTCATTTTCTTCTTCAAAATACATGTAAACTAAGCCACCAGACCAAACGGAAGACATCTTAGTTCCAAACATTGCACCAACTTCAGTAAATGGTCTTGGTCTGACTAAATTACAACCAAACTCAGAAAAGAAGACAGGAATTGGATAATCTTGGAACTCCTTTGTACGTTCTCTAAACCCACTTGTCCCATATGATGAGTATCCACACCATTCATACATGTTTATACCATAAAAATCAGCTACAGTTTCACCACAAGAGAAATATCTTGCTAAATTATCTCTAGTTTCAGCATCATCATTTGAAGAGTAACCAACAGGAATATTTCTAAACCCTTTGACCTTAATATAATTCTTGACATCTCTGATGGCAGCTTTCACAAATGGAGATGCATCAGTGTTCGTTTTATCATTAGTAACTTCATTGCCAGCAAAGAAACCTAACAAATTTGGATATTTATGCATTGAATTAATAACATCAACATATCTTTTCCAAATGTTTACATCCCAAGTTGGACTATCTCTGGCAATTGATGTATCTGGTTCAGCTAAATCTAATAAAATGTAAATTCCAGCATCTTCAAATGCTTTCATACATGTATCATGAGATTTCGTAGGATCGATAGCATAAACTCTGATTGTGTTAATATTTAACTTTTCAAGATATGGAATATCTCTTAAACAAATATTTGGATCTGCTAAAGGATCTATATATTTAGTTTCAAAAGTATCAATGGCAGATTCTAGCATTTCAATTGATCTACTAGGTTGATAAGCAATACCTTTCATGAAAAATTGCTCTCCAGTACCTGAATCAAAAAACTTATTGCCAAAGATTTCAATAATAGGTAAACTAGACTTTTGCTCATTAGTATCATTATCAGATACTGCTGTTGCTAATGAGTAGAAATATGTAAGGACACTACAAACTAAACTGATCTTCATAATTAATTTGATATGGATTTATTTTATCAAGATTTAGAAATGTATATTTATTTATTCAGTTACAAGGAGACATACCTTTTCTTGAATAATAAAGATATCTTAACCTTATATTTATACCATTATAGGTTACAATATCCATATACTTTTGTGTTTAAACCATTAAA
Source organism: Vanderwaltozyma tropicalis (assembly GCA_030555675.1). Classification (NCBI taxonomy): domain Eukaryota; kingdom Fungi; phylum Ascomycota; class Saccharomycetes; order Saccharomycetales; family Saccharomycetaceae; genus Vanderwaltozyma; species Vanderwaltozyma tropicalis. Next base: position 466,630 of record JANIWO010000001.1, read on the forward strand.
GTATTAATTTGTGTCATTTATATATATCAAGTATTTTGATATATTCTTAATAAATCGCGTTGCGTAATGAACTTTCCAAACTAAATATTGTAATTACATTAAGGAAATAAGATAAAATTAAGAAAATATTGAAGAGTTTTTAATATTATGATACATTGATTTTTAAATAGATATTCAATATATAAGTGACTATATCTATTTGTGTATATATGATAAAAAAATGTAAATTTTTTCGTATTTTAATATGAATGTGAAATCAAATTGGTCTCTTGACCTTGATAAGTGTTCTTGTATAAATCTTTTTGCAAACGGTGTTTAATAAAACCCAGTCTATAAATATGACATAAAGATTATTCGATGATATATTGTACACGGTATAATTACCTAAGCCTTGGTAGCCCAAGTTTTCAAAGAAGGAGTATGGGTGTAATAGTGACCAGAGTATGTGGATAATGATACACCAGTATCATTGTTTGAAGTATTTCTAGGTTGAATCAAATTGTTCCAAGAACCAGTTAAATCATCACCAAATGTTTTAGAAACATAAGAAGCGCCAACTGCAGGACCAACGATACAAGCAGCAAAGACAGCTAATATTATAAAATATAGTGTCATGTATTTAGTCATCATACGTTTACGTAAACGTGATTGCTTTAATGAGAAAATTGGTGGACGAATTTGACGAGAAGGTCTTAACCAGAATAACATGATAGAATGAAGTTTGTCGATTTGTGGGATACATAAAATTGGTAATTGACAGAACATTAAAATGTGGCCTAAAATAAAATCGGCAGCAAATTCAGACATTTCCATAACTTTGGCAATGAATTCTCTTAAAGGTTGAGACCAAGATAAGGAACCATGAGCGCTAGTACCCCAAGTACCGTTCCAGAAGGCAGTGTTTGCAAAATTATGTTTGTGTTCTCTGGATAGAAGTAATAGAGTTACACATTGGAAAATTAATCTTTGACATTGGATACAAGTAGAAATACCAATTAACATTCTAGTAAAATGGAAACCTTCTAATACCCACATAACAATAAATGTACCTAAATGGACAACAACAGCAGAACCATGAGCAATAGCAGCTAAGACAGCACTGGTTCTCTTGCAACATAAACCAAATAGAGGTGTGGAACAACATGACATAGCCATACATAATAATACAATAACTGCATTAACAACAATTGGACCTACTGTACAGATGATCACACGTAAAGTGGAATTAGCTCTATCATCATCTGTTATTTTGACACCAGTTTGGGCATTGATAAAAGTAAATGCAATGAAACAACCGGCAGCATAAAGGGCACTAGGAATAATTTCAGCAGAAATTAAATTTGTTCTATGAGCTCTTGCAGCATCACCGGCAGCTTTTTCGGATTCATCACCAATTAGTTTACGTTTGAAACCTGTAACACGAGATCTTGACAATCTGATGTAACCAATCCAAGAATTCTTATGATACTTCATATTACCTCTTGATAACCATCTGATAAAGTCTCTATAATCTAAAAAGAAATCTTCCCATGAAAATTGATGAGGATTGAATATAAATGGAGCCCACATCAAAGAGCATAAAGAACCCCAAAACCAAAGTAATGGAGCTTGGAAATGAGCAACGGTACTAAACAATAACATAAGCATGGATCTGGCACCCATGTAAATAGCAGATCCTGCAAATCTTGAGTATAAGATTGAGAATGGAATACGAGCGGTAGCAAAACCACGACCAGTGGAAATATAACGAGCACCACCAACAGTCAAGTCACTCAACAAAGCAGCTGAGTAAATTTGACCAGCGAAAACTTCAAACATTGGAGACAAAGACAAAATATGACGACAGAATCTTAATGTTGCCTTCCATAAACCACGTTCAATCAATTCTTGAACAATCATAGGTACAATAGCAATCCAGAAAACAATGAAAATAGATAATGTATAACGTCTAACCCAGTCAATAACAGGAGAAAGATTGTAACAACCGATTGGATATAGAACATCGGTAGTTGGCTTATTTCTATCATACTCACAAATAATAGATTCATGAGCTAAAGAACATAAGTTGACTAAAGTTAGCATAAACATTTGTAAGGACAATTGGATAAAGAAATTATTTAAATGGAAACCAGGATGGGCATAGTAAAAAGATAAGAAACGATCAATAGGTAATTGAGTACCTAAATAATAGTATTCACGGGAAAGCATTTGTTCTCCCATACCAGCACCAATCTTAGTAGTGAAATTCAAAATTGTACCAAAACCCAAATCTCTACCTTTACCACATTGATAGTATTCACAATGCTTAATACGACCACCACGTAACATGGCGTTCATACCAGCATAAATATCTTCATTTAAATGTAAACCCTTCTGTGCTTTAGAAACACCACCTCTTGTAGTCATAAATGTAGCATTAATGAAATCAGGATGACCATAATGTAACTTACCACCAATTTGAGATAGAGTACGAGCAAATAACGTACCAAAAGTCTGTTCTTTACCAGCTGCAACATCACCTAAAACACCAGAGTTTTCAGAGAAAATATATTCTCTAGCACCGACAATGGCAACGGGATGGTTTGTAGTTTGATTTTCGTATTTAACACCAGGAACGTATGGATTTATTGGTTCAACATTTAATTCTTCGAATTCAGCCAAAACAGATCTAATTTTCAAACATTCTTCCAAATAATTATCTTGATTGGCATCAATCAATTGAATATATTCACCTCTGTAGAAAATCAAAGCATGATTTTGATTATCAGATTTACCATCACCTAAAATTGGATTACCAGATAATTGAACTCTAAATTTAGGACGTCTACGACCATTTTCCATAATTTCACAATGACCATCAATTAAAGCAGAGTAAATTCTTGGTTCTTCACCTTCACGTAATGGTGGTTCTTCATCTAAATAAGCAATTTGTAAATCAGGGTATGCTCTCAACAAAAATTCAGCATTTTCCATTTCATGTGGCTTGAATTTAGCCAATCTTTGCATAGAAACTAAAAACTTAAACTTTCTTCTAGACATTTTTTCCAATTCATTTTCTAAACCTTCAACGTTACCACCGAACATTTGAACAATTTCAGGATTTTCAACACGGTATAACAGTTTAATAGCTCTTGAATAGTTCATAAAACCAGATACAGTACGATATAAAGTTTGCGATCTTAAAGAAGCCCAAATACGAGTACGTAAAGTATATTCAGGAGCGGCAGATTTGAAACCAATACAATAGAAAGGTAAGTCATCAATTTGAGTCTTTGAATTTTCATCCTTTGAATTATCATTCATATTGTCAGAACCTTCAAAAGCTTCAGTTTCATCAGCTAAGAATTTAGTATCTTTAACAAAACAATCCCATTCTACTGGATGTAATTGTTTCAAGTATTCCAATAAAGTAACTCTTGAAAATTGATCATCTTCACGAATGATTTCTCTTAATGATAATAAAATTCTTTCAGAATAATGAGGAGTTAAAACAGTAAAAGTTGGCATATTTTCAACAGGTAATGGAGCAGGTAATGGCATAGCTAAAGATTGGGCAAAAAATGAAATACGACGTTCAGCTTCAGAATCATTTGGAAAGAAATCGCTGTAAATATCTTTATTATTAGTGTTTTCAACTTGAGAAGTAAAGAATGTTGGAGCTCTTAAAGCTCTCTTACCTTCAATTGTTGATGGAACTTGATGGTATAACAATTTTTGAACGTGATCAATTGCCAATAAATGCTCTCTGTACATAGAAATAATAATAGCATTCCAAATTTGTGAAATTAAAATCTTTGGTTTATATTTAACTTCCATTTCATTTGTGGCTAAAATCTTCATATAAATTCTCTTTGGTAATCTTGTAAAAATATTTCTCCATGGAGTTAAAACGGAAATACCCAAATAAAATGATTTACTAATAGAAAACATTGTGTTAATAATAATATACCACAAATAAGTATCTAAAAAGAATAAAATGAAATCAGTAGCAATAATTAAACCTAAAAGAATCTTTGGTTGTTGTTTACATAAAGCACTACCCCACCAAAGTTCACCACCACATCTCATTGTCATTGTTGATAAAATTCTAATTGGATCTCTTACAGATAAAATTAAGAAATAGTATGATTCAGCAAATTTAGCACCAAAGACAACAATCCAAATTAAATAAGATAAAACTTTATCCCAACCATATAATGGAGCAAAATTAGCTGTAAATGTTTGAGAAGCAACATATATTCTTGATCTTCTATTCATATATGAAGTGAATAACCCACCTAATGGCATTATTGAAAAAAATACCAAAGTAGCAACGGCAACGAAAAACATTACAATAGATACAATTTTACTATTTTTGGAATAAGTTGTATCATTATCATAAACGAAAACCCAAATAACTGGAGCTATATTAATAGCTAAAATTATTAATAAGAATATAAATCTTTTTGATAATCTTTGAGCACCTGCCCAATTTCTTGGTACGAATAACCACTCACATAAAGTAGCAGCAATTTGAATTAAACAAGCCAATGACCCACCTAACGCAGCAGAGGCCCATTTGTAAGAAGCCAATGGTTGATTATCAACTAATTGTTGATAATTATGAGTATATAAAGTTGGAGCATTATAAGCAGTATACATCCAATAAAATGAAGCATGCATAATCCAAATACGATTAAAATTTGTAACCATATGTAACCAAGTTCTAGTTTCTTTATAAGTTTTGAAAAAAACGTTATCCCATTGAATATCACCTAATCTATGATAACGTTGTTCAATTGGTAAATCAATTAATTTTGATTGATCATTTAAAACAATTTTTTTAATACCTTCAGGATACCAAAATAATTGATTAACATCATCATAACCAATAATTTCATTATGATCTTTTTCCCTTTTAACAAATCTACCATCAGCAATTTCATAAACTTGATTTCTTAAGAAACGATATAATGGATTAATAATTCTATTTAAATAATCACCTTCTTCTGGTAAATATTTTAAATTTGTTGAAATTGGAGAATTTAAATAATCCAAAGCACATTTATAAATAAAACATAAACATTCAGAAGTAAATCTAACTTGATTAGCTTCACCCCAACATAATAAATATAATGCTAATTGTTTTATCATTTCAATTGGTGATAATTTCATCATTTTATATTTCCATCTAAAATCAGAAGCTTCTAAAGAATTATCACTTTTCAATTGTTTTAAAATAATTTCCATATCTTGTAAAGATAAGGATTCATCATTTTTATTTGGTAAAAATGATTTATTTTTTTTATTAATATTTCTTTTATTTTTATTTAGTTTTAAATTTCTAAACCCAATTTCATCATCTAAATCTAATTGTGATGCAAAATACCATTTTTTATAATTTGAAGTATCACCACCAATATAATCAGCATGTAATGATCTTAAAGCTTGGAAAGTTGACATTCTTGATGATCTTGAATCTAAAAGAGTCATAAAATGATCAAACATATTTCTCATAGAATCTCTTTGGAAACCAAATTTATTTGTTAAATCAATAAAAATATCTTCAATTTGTTCAATTGGTACAGGACAATTATTATCATTTGTCCAAGCAGGATATGGATCTAAAATATTATTTTGTAAATATGTTCTATTATTATTATGTTGATTATTAATATTATTATATTGTTGATCAGTTGATTTCCCCATATTTTGATTATTATTATTATGTTGATTATTAATATTATTTTGACTATTATTATCAGTATAACTCATTTGAGAAGGTGTATAATTATTATAACTACCTTGATCTAAAACAATATCATTACCACTACTATTAATACTATTATTAGTAGATGTACTATTACTTAAATTATTATCAAATATTGGTTGCCCATATTGATCATAATTCATTGTATCTTGATATTCTCTATGATACGACATATTGACTAAATGTATATGAAATAATGAATTTAAAAAATTACTTTAACAACTAGTCAAAAATGGAAATATCTTAGAAATTATATAATACAATAATATTTTATTTGATTTGTTTTTTCACAGTATTCTTTCCAATTATAAAAAAAAAACCAAAAAAAATTAAATGTTTAATAATAGTTTTTATAAATTTATTATTAGAATTTAACATACATTATTAGAATTTAGATCAGATCAAAAAAAAAAAAAAAAAAAATCAGTCCCCATCACTAAAAAAAAAATGGTGTTGAAGTTTTCACAAAAAAATTTCACAAAATTACCACTATTAATTCAACCCAAATCATACTCAACGACGCGCAATATACAGTACTTTTTTGGCGTAGCTTTACATTTAACCACTTAGATTTTCCTCATCGCCTATTAAAATATTTCTAAAAAAAATGGTTTGAAACCTTTTTTGAAAAGCAGCCACAAACTATTGCGGCTTAGCCCCAATTTTTAATTCATTTTAGGAAATCCGCATTGTTTCCTTTTTTTATTACTAAAAAAGGAAATAAAAACTATTTTGTGTCATAAAAACAAAAAAAAAATAAAAAAAAATATAAAATTATTATTTACTGTCGCCATTTTATACACATAAAATTTTAATTTATTATATGGGTATTGGCGGCTAAATTACTGTTATTATAAAAATGTTGGGGTAAACACAAATAAATATTGGGGTAAAATATTGGCGTAAAAGTAAATCCTCTAATGGTCATTCATTCTTTCAATAAATTCAACAATTTCATCAATACATGCAATTGGGTTTTCGGTGTTAATCCAATGTCCTGCATTGGGGATATCCCTAATTTCAAATTTACTAAAATGATTACTTATATTTATAATAAATTCATCTGCAATATAATTTGAATTTGTACCTCTTAAGAATAAAATTGGTTTATTTGTTCTCTTGTCATTTGACCATCCTGAGATTTCTCCCTTAACGATACTTTCCTCAAGGATATCTAGTGGGATCTTGCAACTGTTATCCTTGTTTAATAAAGTCAATAGGAATTGTCTTACGGAATCGTTTGGTTCTATCAGTTTCAAATATTCTCTGCTTTGTTTCTCTTGAGTAATTAATCTCAATGCCTTGATATATTTGATAAACGTTGTACTTGGATTACTCACTACGGGGGCATTCTCCATACAAACACCCATAGCTGCATGAGACGATTCTAATAATGTATCCATAGCGACTTTACCGCCCATGGAATGACCCATAATAATAGAATTGTTTAATTTATGATCTTTGATAAATTGTAAAATATCAAGCCGCATGGTTTGGTAGTTATGTGGTGCCCTTCGAGGTGAATCTCCGTGGTTTCGTAGATCTACCAAGTATACATCTTGGTTCAATCTCTTGTTCAATTGGATACCAATGTATCTGTTGTTGTATTTGTTACCAAACAATCCATGTAATAAGATGATGGGTTGTTTCAGTGGTGGTTTAGTAACACTTTCAATTAGTTTATATGCTAGTTTAACACTCTGGGACATCTTCTCGTATCCGTTGTTCAATCTTATAAGATTCAGATCAACACAATTATATGAGTATATATATATATATATATATATATATATTTGTATAAGGGAAGTTAAAGTTTTTAATTAGATATTCGCTTCATCGCGCTTCACGTAAATAAAAGCATTATTGCATCTCTCTTTCTCATACCTTTTTGTTCATTATTAAATAAACTATTATATTTTAATTGAAGATTTGTTTCATCATGATGTATCGTTGTTGTGTTAATCATTGATAATGGACAGTAGTTATTGTGTTTTGCAAAATTTGGTGTCTTGTAATATCTTACTGATTCAATTGTGTACGTTGGTTTAATAACATTATCTATCCATTCTTTAACAATAGTTCTTCTTCTTTTTCTTTTATTGTTGATTCTTTTTCTCTTAGGTATTCCTTTTGTAGAAGTACTTGATACATGTTCGACATCATTGGATTCTAATTGACATTTTTCTGATAAACATGTTAATAATATTTTACAAATATCATATTTATTAAACATTAAATCTTGTTCATCTTCACTGTCATTGTTATTATTATTATTATTATTATTACTATTATTATTATTATTAAAAAAATATTTTAATTGTGTTTCATTTAACCATTTAATAAAATTCATTTTATTTGTTACATTTGTATTAGAAAACCAATTTAAAACTACTTGTTCAATCCCAATTAACATTTCACTAGAATATGATTCAATTGAACAATTAAAAATTATCTTAATATACTTAATTATTATATTAAATGAAATTTCATTAATTTCATCATCAAGTAAATTCATGAATTTAATAAACATTTTGCTAATTTCTAATCCCATTGTAACAAAAATTATTGTATATAATTCATTTGAATTATTTTTTTTAGTATATTTAATTGTTTCAAATAGTAATTTGGGGAAATAATTCAATAACTTCCATTCTCTTATAATTAAATTACAATCAATAATATTAATTTCAGAATATTTATTACCATTAATTATTTCAGTCATTTGTAAAATTGATCTTTCAATAATAGTCATTATTTTCATATTCATCATTTCATTATTTAAATAATTAATTAAAATTTTATTATTTTTATTATTATCTGCATTATTTAATTCAAATTTTTCTAAAGATTGAATTGTTTTAACAATATCAATAACAACAATCAATGCCATATCTTTATAAAGTAAATTACTTGGATTTGCAGATTCAATTTTAATCTTATTTAATTCTTTCATTAATTGTTTAAATCCCATTTTTTCATTTTTAATAGTAGTTATTTCATTTAATTTTATTACTTTTTGGGAAATTATTGAAAATTCCATAACACTATCACTACCTGTATCTAATACAAATTCATCATTATTTTGATATTTACTATATGCAATCTTCTTTAATAAAAATTTTTTGGAACAATATGGATAATTATTTATAATTTTTTTATTGTCATCTTTCTTTAGCGTATTTATTATTGTTAGGAAATTTTGAGATTCAGAATTATTAAAACTGTCACTCATGTCTAGCTTAATATGTATATATATAGATAGATATATATATAGATATAAATAGGTGAGTTTATTAATGGAATAAAACCTATAATTTTAGTGTTGAGTTTTTTATTGTTTACTGGTTTAATATATTCATTTGTTTTTTCAAAACGACACTAATTATTAAATTTTAATTTTTGTGAACTATTCATTACGTTAAATATCCAAAATATATAATAAACTTACCAAAATATATAATTTCACTAGGAGAAAAATAACAAGAGAGTAAATAGTCTTTAACAGATGATTCAAATGTTATTATGAGTAAAGAAAGAGTAAATACAAAAATATATAGTTAAATAATGATTATATTAAATTCTTTAATCGAACATACCGAAACCCATACCGTCGTCAGAATCTTCTTCTTCTTCTTCTTCAGCGGCAGCAGCTGGGGCAGCATCAGAAGAAGCAGCAGCAGCAGCTGGAGCAGCGGCAGCGTAGTTTTCTGGATGTTCAATTCTGTCAGCTAATTCTTCAATTTCTGGGAAGATGTACTTGGAAGCAATAGCAACGGCTAATAAGTCCTTGTAGTTGTTGATCAAAGTGTGACCGACAGATGGCAAGGTTGGGTAACCGACAGCCAAGGAGATAGAAGCAACAGTAGAGATAGCAGAAACGAAGTGAGAAACTAATTCAGCATCAGTGATATCCAAGATAGTAGCTGGGAAAATTTGACCGTTGTCGTAAACTTGAACGATAGTTAAACCGTAAGTGAATGGAGAAATTTCCAACAAGTTCAATAAGGCAGCTTCGGATTGACCGACCTTGGTACCGGCTTCAACGACCTTAACATCGGAAGCAATTTCAATGGTACCTCTGGCAATCTTGGTTGGGACACCTAAAGCTTGGAAGAAAGAGGTCTTACCTGGTTCCATACCAGTGTTCATGGCAGTAACCCAAATATCTTCTGGAGCAACGGCACCGGCTCTGGCTGGAGCAGCAACCTTGTTAGAGACAATAACTTCTTTAATGTCTTGTAAAGAAGAGTTGGTGAAAATGAAACCAACGTTACCTCTAACGAATGGAACAATCTTTTCCAAATCTGGCATTTCAGAGACTAAACCTCTGATAGCTCTTCTAACCATGGTGTTCTTACCCATTAAGACAACACCATCAGCTCTCAATTTCTTTCTGACTTCATGCATTTGTTGAGAAGAAACGTTATCAACACCAACGACGAATACAGACTTGTATTCTTCGAAGTATTCTTTCAACTTAGCGAAATATTCAATTTTCTTTTGACGAATGCCTCCCATTTCAAATTCGATTTATTTGTAGGATGTTTAAAGGTTAAACGATACTCTATTATGAAGAACAATTAAGATTTAAATATAATTATACATCAATATAAACAATTACAATAAGATTACTTTCTTTTATACAATTGAATAATGTATATTAATTGATAATAAACTATACAAATTTTCCACTCATCGATTAATTGCAAAAGTGAAAAATTTCATAAACCGCTTCCATTTTGTCAAAAATTGAGTTCATTTTTTGTAAAATTTTTGAGAAAAAAAATTAAAAATTGTTGTTTTCCAAGAGAAACAATGTAGAATGGGTGCGGTGCACGGATGAAACTGCTGTTTTTATTAGATTTCCAATTAGAATCTTTCAAAATTTTGAATTAAGTGGACCAAAAAAAAAAAAACAGTCACTTGGAAGTGTCAATGTGAAACAAAAGTTAAATAAATAGGTCAATGGCAAGACTATAATATAGTACATAGGGATTGATTAAGATGTATCAGTGAGCTGTAGTAAGGTTGAGCAGATATCAGACAACCTCAGCATACTGTGCTTTTTTTTTGATTAAGTCACAGCATACAAACTCAATGAGAAATACTTCGATTATTAAAATTTTTATCTTAATATCTAATTACTTCACATTTACTTTAGGCCTCGCTTTGAATCAATAGACTATCTAAAACAGTTTAAGGATCTTCGAAGAGGCCATTCCCCCCATGTAGTTGACTCGATTCAGATAACGATTTCATAGATATATATATAGAAATTAACAATTGATAATTCATATTCGGTTTCTACCCAATATAAATTTCCAATGTAATCATATAGTAAATACCAGTTGCTCATAAAATCATCATCAACACACAGGTGCCGTTCTAGTAGAAACATTCTTAAAAGACAAATAACTTGTATCATAAAATAAATTTAATGTGAACTGTAAGTGGTTTAAATACAAAGAAACTTTGCAAATTTCAATTTTATTTCATTCTTCACTATGGGCTCTTCACTCGGCACGAAACTTTTAATGCAGTTAGGGCATCTCATCTCATTAAATTTCATTTTATTTACAATAGTATATCTATATCTGTATATGTACCTGTATATATGTGCGTGTATGGGGGGTAATTGTGATTCTACTAATCCCATCCATCTTTCCATCTTTTCTCCCAGAAGTCACAGTTGAATTTTTCCTTTCTTAATTTAACATTAACAGAATTATGTGCTTCACACATCCATCTACCTAATTCTTCTCTAGAGTTAACTTTTGGTGAATTTTCTCTAATGTATTTTTCAAAATCTTTAGCACACCAATTGCAAGGGTACACATGAGAAAACAATGTTAAAAATTGTTTCATATCTTTTTTTTGAGTTTCATCTGGATTCTTTGGGTATTGTGCAGTCATACTATGTAGAAAATTCCATGTAGATTTCCCTAGTTCATTGACATCTGGTGGGTTCACCTTCTCATAACTTCTTGTTCCTGGAATCTTGGCTTCTTCTGACATTTTGATAATATTGCTGCTTGCACTGGCACTAATGGTTCCCTTGGTTAAACCTGTTTTCTTACCAGTGATAAATTTAAAATCTTCTAATGTGTTGCATGAACGACATCTGTTGTACAAAAAAAGATTAGCATCTGTTAGTATTGTTGAAAGTTAATATTAGTCTCTATGGGTTGCAAAATTGAAAAATGGAAAAGAGACGTTCAGAAACGTCAAGCACATTTTGTTTCCTATACGAGATGACATGTGCCTGATTTTTTCAAAATATCAATTGAACCATTCAAGATTCATACTCATGAAAGAGAACTCGTTGGAAATACATACGGTTTACCATCTTCATCATAAATGATCTTTCTGCCTGTTAGGCCCTTGGTTGGTACATTTTCAGCCATCGTCTTGATTACTCTCACTATATAGAGGATATCTCACTAATAAATGTAACACCTCAACACAATGTACAACTTGATATTTCAATTCAAAATATTATCAGGATTATAATAAACAACTAAAGGTACATTTTAGTAGATCAAATGATAAGATATTATTCTTAGTAATACTGAAAGTTGATTAATGTACTGATTCTAATTGCCCGCTTAATTAATTTGACAATGAAAAATTACTATAAAATGATGTTTAATGATGATTAGATATTGGTATTTACAGTTTACAAAAATATAAAATCTCTGGGTTTAATCTAATGCCATTGAAGACATCGATTGTCTTGCATCTAGTTTTATATTCTTAATGAAATCAGAAGTTTTCAATGGTCTCATTTTAATTGATTCCGTTTTTTCATTATTTAATTCATCTGAATTATTTACTAATTCACGTTTACGTTTAATGTATTCCTTTGCTGCATTTAATGCAGCTTCCCTACATAATTCCTTTAAATCAGAACCAGATAATCCACCAGAGCTATTAGCAATAAACTCCATATCAAAATCTTGTTCATCTAAATTGGTATCCTTTAGAAGTACTTCAAGAATCTTTAATCTTTGTTCTTTATTTGGTAACGTTACTAAAAATCTTTTTGGTAATCTTCTTAAAAATGCACTATCAATGTCAGTAATACGGTTAGTAGCACCAACGATTAAGATACGACCATTACTCAAAAGACCATCCCATAGCGTCATAAATTCAGCCTTTAATGTTGCTGTAACTTCATGATCGGTTGAGGCACGTTCTCTTAAAAATGAATCTATTTCATCAATGAAAATCATACATGGTTGAATCTTATTAGCTAACGAAAATATAGCATCAACGATTTTATTTGATTCACCATACCATTTATCCATAATGGATGACATTCTAATAGAAATAAAATTTGCTCCACTTTCTTTTGCTAAAGCTTTTGCTATCATAGTCTTACCACAGCCAGGTGGACCATATAATAAAACACCAGATGGTGCTTGCAAAAGTGAATTATTTTCATATAGTTCTGGTAGCATTAATGGATAAACAACACTTTCATGTAATTCTGATATAATAGAATCTAAACCACCAATATCACTAAAGGATGTATCAATATCATCAGATGTAATAACTGAACTCAATATAGTCTTTTCGTAACTGTTTAAATCAATATTTGCTAAACTAGGATTCTTCTCAATAAGTTTCTGCAATTGTTGTAATTGTTTCGTTCTAGATTCCTTTGATCTACCTGATAAGGGTCCCATTTCTGATTCATTTAATAATTGATTCAATAAGTAATATACAGAAAGACCTGTACCAACCAACAGAGAAATGTCTGCTAAAGTCTTTAAATCAAATCTCTTAGCCATCACGCCAATAACTCTTCTTCTTACCTCCACTAATAGTAGCTTTAAGTAACTTATATTCTTCTTAAAATTGTAACTTTTAATAGTCAGGTCTTTATTATTCCACTATTTAATCATTGTTAAAGGTACTTTAGTTCCCGATTACTGAAAAATTTCCAAGCGATGAGATGAAATATGATAATATTTAAAATTTTACTGTACAAAGAACTTGAAATTTTAACTGTAAATAGTGTGTTTACAGTTTCAATTTAGTATTCAATCGGTTTGCAAACGGTGATAGATCAAGTCTCCTCAATATTGTGATTATGTCGAGTGGTAAAGGTATCAAGATGCCTGGCGTCATGCTGGATGAGTTACGAGGCCAAGATTATGCTAACGATGAAAGATTCCAACGTGCTGGGAACAGATCTAAAAATAATAAGAAGAAGAGAAACCAGAAGGATCAGTTAAGTAGAAAGGATAGAAGAAAGCAGCAAAGGTTGGAAAAGAAACACAAAGGTAAGACTATTACAGTGGAACCAACTGTAAAGAAACCTAAGATTTCTAAACCTGTTGTAAATGATAACTCATCTCAAAAAGCAAATAAAAAAAAATCTAATGGGAAGGAAGAAAAATTACCATTCTCTTCTGATGATGAACTGTCATCTGGTGATTTTGACGACTTTGATGAAGGTGATTTAGATGCAGAAGAGTGGGAACAACTAAGAGAATTAGAGGAAGATGACGAAGATAGCAATGAAGATGCAGATGAAGAAGATCAATATATTCAGACAGAAGAATCCTCAGAAGAAGAAGAACAAATAACTGCTGAAGATACAATGAAAAAACTAGCTAATTTAAAGAAAATAAACAAATCTAATAAGAAACATGTTTCCTTTGGAGAAAATGAAATTAAAGAAATCTCAGAACAAGAAAGTCAATCTGAATCACAATCTGAATCTATCTCAGAGGATGAACTGATATCAGAATCTGAAGAGGAATCAGAGTCCGGAGAAGATGATAAAGAGATGAGTGTTGAAGAAACTATGGCTGCTTTAAAAGCTCTCAAGGGTAAAAAGAATTCCGCCAAAGAAGACCAAGTTGATGTGGATGACGATAGTGCGTCTGACTTTGGTTCTGACTTTGATGAAGATATGGAAGATGATTCTCACTTAGAGGAAGATAATAAAGAGATGAGTGTTGAAGAAACTATGGCTGCTTTAAAAGCTCTCAAGGATAAAAAGAATTCCGCCAAAGAAGACCAAGTTGATGTGGATGACGATAGTGCGTCTGACTTTGGTTCTGACTTTGATGAAGATATGGAAGATGATTCTCATTTAGAGGAAGATAATAAAGAGATGAGTGTTGAAGAAACTATGGCTGCATTAAAAGCGTTAAAAGAAAAGAAGACAGGTTCTGCTGAACCAGAGAAGAAACTTACAAAAAGATCTAAAAAGAAGGAAGAAGTCAAAGAGGAGGATATTGTTTATCCAATGACACCATCTGAACGTGCTGCTATCGAAAAAGATGAAATGGAAATGCAATACTACGCTAAGAAATTAAATTTAAAAGGTAAGACCAAGAAAATTCGTGCCAGTGATGATTTTGATGCAATTGGTGGTCTATTGGAAGGTTTAGATTATTTTGAAAATTATGGTGAAGGTGATGAAGAGTACGGTGACTTAGCTTTTGGAAGTAAAGAATCAAAAGCCTCTGAATCTGATATCAGTGATAGCGAAGGATCCGAATCTGAAGTTGAGTCAGAATCAGAATCAGGATCAGAACTTGATTATATTAAAACACCATTCTCTTCTGATGATGAACTTTCATCTGGCGATTTTGATGATTTTGATGAAGATGACCTAGATGAAGAGGAATGGGAACAACTAAGAGAATTGGAAGGTGGAAGTGATGAGGATGATGATGAAAGTGATAGAAAGAAATCAAAGAAGAAGCGTGTCAAAGAAAATCCATATATTGCTCCATCACAAGAGTCTGCTGGTGAATACATTCCTCCTTCATTAAGAAGGAGGCAATTAGATGAAAACAATGATCCAGAGATTGTTCGTGAAATAAGAAAGAATATTATGTCTTCTTTGAATAAGCTTTCTGAATCTAATATCACTGTAATTGTATCATCATTAAACGGATTATATGATCATTTCCCTCGTCAATATGTTACTGAAGTATTTACTAAACAAATCTTAGAAATTATAGGTCAAAAGAACAAATTACTTGACAGTTTCATTATGAACTACTCTGCAGTTGCATTTGCTTTATGGAAGTTGAGAGGTGTAGAAGTAGGTGCATATATTATTCAATCTACTGTTGAAGTATTTTTAAAACACTATGAAACTCAAATGGACTCCATTTTGGATAATGATAAAAAGAAGAACGATGAAGAAGATGATTATGCTGCTAGGGTATTTCCAAAAGAATCGGCCAATATTGTAACATTTTTAGCATACTGTTATAATTTCGGTTTCATAACTTGTAAACTGATTTATAATATTATTGAATTATTAGTTTCTAAACCAAATGAATTTACTACTGAACTGTTGTTAAGAATCATCGCTGTTTCTGGTCCTCTGATTCGTGGTGACGATCCTAGTGCATTAAAAGATATTTTATCTGCATTGCTAAACAACGTTAAATCCATCAAGAACCAAGGACCTCGTTTGAAGTTCTTGTTGGATACTATGTCAGATTTAAAAAACAATAGACTAAAACCATCAATGCTAGCTACTAGTAATCAACAGTTAAAAAAACTGTTAATTTCAACTTTAAAGGATACATCTAATAATGAACCCCTTCAAGTTTCACTTGATGATATTCGAAATGTCGATACTAAAGGTAAATGGTGGTTAGTTGGTGCATCATGGAGAGGTAACATGGAAAGTGCTTTTGAAGAAGCACATACTCAATCTACATCTTCTGATAAAAAGATTAGTAAAATGATTATTGAAGATTCTTTACTTGATGATATTCCTGATTGGACCGAAATTAGTAGACAACAAAGAATGAACACTGATGTTCGTCGTGCCATTTTTATTAGTATCATGTCTGCTCAAGACTACATGGAAGCTTTCAGCAAAATTGAAAAGTTGAACTTGAAAAACAAACAAGTTCTTGAAGTTCCAAAAGTTATTTTGCACTGTTTATTAACTGATTCTGTTTCAAACGGTTATAATCCATATTATTCATTAGTCACAACTAAAGTATGTGAACATCACAGGCAATTATTAAAATCTTTCCAATTTTTATTCTGGGATACAGTTAAAAAATTCGAAGAAGATAATATTGATTTAGATGACGATGAGGATAATCTTGATGAGGATAAAAGATTGAAAAGAATTTCAGGCCAAGGTAAGTTTTTTGGTTCACTAATTTCAGAAGGAATTTTACAACTGGATTCATTTAAACATGTTCCTATGATGGGTGGTCTAAATTCAGATGGTGTTTTATTCATCGAGCTTGTCCTTTATCAATTATTATTAGCAACCGCCAAAAAATGTGAAACTAAAAAGAAAGATAAATTAGGTAAAAAGCAAATTACTTATACAGATGAACATCTAATGAAATTGTTAGGAGACAGTATCAAGTTGGATAATAAACAAGTTATTCTAAAGGGTCTGAAGTGGTTCATTGATAAGAAATTAAAATATAAAAACTACTTGATTGGAAAACCAGGCTCTAAAGAATATGAAAGAGATTTAAGAAGAATGAAATGGATCGTTCCTGAAATTATTAACATTATTTCTCAAGAGCTGCAAGCTATACAATAGTGACTTTTTCTAAGCGCTATATTGATTTATTAGACTTATCTGTTTATATATTACATATCCTTTTTTGCATCCTCGATAGATTTTATAAATAAACGACCTTCAGATTTTTGTTTGAACTTAACAACATATGTTATTAACTTACCATCAGCATCGATAGTTGGTGTCTTGACTAGATTTTCATTTTCTGGTGTTAAAGGAGAAAATGAGAAAGTTTTAACTATGCTAGAATTTAATAGAATATGTCCCATACCATCAGATCTGCACAATAATCTTAATTTAGATTTATCATCAGCCATTTGCAATAGTTTCATTTCACCAACACCTTTGGAATCATAAGTTTTTGTTTCTGGGTTAAATATCATTAGTTTAGCTCTTTGAGTGAATAAAATAGTTTCATTTTCTTCACCATTTTGTGTTAACATTGGCTTAGATGACTCTTCTTCATTTTCTTCATTGGTTACTTCAGATGTTTCCTCTTTTAAAGCATTTGTACTTGAAGGAGAAGCCTTTTGCTCAAATGGTAAAGAAAACTTGAAACCACCAGAAGGTAGGGTTGGTTTATCAGAAGCAGATGATGTTGACAATGCAGATGATGTTGATGTGGATGGTTTTTCAAATGAAAAAGATGGTGCTGCAGAAGTTATGGAAGCACCAAAGGAAAATGCAGGTTTAGCATCAGATTTGCTAGTTTCGGTAGTAATACCAGTTGAAAAAGAAAATGATGGTTTTGTTTCAGCACCATCTTTATCTTCAGTTTTCTTTTCGCCAAATTTAAAAGAAAAATCTGGTTTACTTTCTGACTTTTCAGATTCATCAGTTTTTGGAACACCAAATGAGAATCCACCTGATGGTTTAGCTGAGTCTGAACCTGTAAAAGCTGGCTCAGTTTTACTCAAACCAAATGTAAATCCACCAGATGGTTTGATAGTTTCTTTGGTAGTAGGATCACTAGATGGAGTACTACCTAAACCAAAAGAAAACCCATTGGCAGGTTTGAAAGTATCTTTCTTTTCTTCAACCTTTTCTGTAGGAATACCGAAATTGAAACCACCAGAAGGTTTTGAAACATCATTTCCAGATTCCTTAGTTGTATCAACAGCAGCAGGTTTACCAAACGCAAAACTTGGAGCATTTGGTTTTTCAATAGTAGCAGCTGGCTTACCAAATGAAAAGGCTGGTTTATCACCAGTTTTTTCATTTGTGACAGCAGGCTTAGCACCAAATGAGAATGCAGGTTTTGGAGTTTCCTTAACAGCTGAAGAAGTAAAAGTGAATGGGTTTTCAACAGCAGCAGGTTTTGGTTCTTCCGTCAGAGTAGTAGTTGGCTTGGCGGTGAATGAAAATTTGGGCTTTGCCTCTTCTTCTTTCTTTTCTTCGGTAACAGTAGGTTCAGTTTTCTTTAATTTGAAGACATCACTTTGAACATTACCAGCGAAGGTAAATTGTGGACCTTTAATTTCAACTTCACTTTCACTATCATCACTATCTTTTTCTTCTTCAACTTTTTTAGCTAATTCAGCACCAAAAGCAAAAACAGAATTTTTAGTAGTTAATTTATTTTGTAAACTAAACGTTGGACCTTCAACTTTAATCTCTTTCTTATTTTCTTCTTCATCAGAAGATTCTTCGGAAGATTCATCGACTTCAATTGCAGCATTTTGAGTAATACCACCAAACATTGGTTTAGCAGCTGGAGCAATTGGTTTGAAAGCATTAGTAGATGGTACTGTAGTACTATCAGGAGTTACAATTTTTGTACCTTTAATGGATTTAATAAATTCACTGTATTTGGCAAACATGGAAGAAAGATCGGCCATTGGATCAAATTCTAAAACTTTAGCAATTTTCAAACTAAATTGATTATTTAAAGCCTTTAATTTTGCAGGAGTTTCATCAACATCATTATTTTCAGTATTTGATGGAGTCTTGGAAAAATTGAAAGCATTAGCCATCTTAGCTTCATCACCGTTGGATTGTCTAGAAGTAAATGCCATCTTACGTTTTGGCATAGCAATCTTTCTCTTACTCATAACGGTAGAAGAAGCAATACTGAAATCTCTTGGTTGTTCATCATCGGAACTACCACGACCTTCTTCTAGGGCTTCCCTAGTCATTTGAGCACCAGCACCTCTCTTGGACATAGTTTTCAATGAATATAATGCTTTGAGTATATCTAGCTCTCACAGAGTGCTCCGAATAACAACCAATTCCAGTACAATTAAAAGCATCAACTGTACTATTTATCAATATTTTATCAATAATTTATCAATAATTTAACTGAAATTCTATTGAAATTTTAGATATTTTCAAAAATCTCGTCAATAGTGAGCGTATTTATAGCAACAAATAAAAAGTAAAAGGTACTCCGATACGGGGAGTCGAACCCCGGTCTCCACGGTGAAAGCGTGATGTGATAGCCGTTACACTATATCGGATAGTAATTTAATAATTTTTAATTTTTACCTAACAACATATCAGTTAATACTGGTCAGATGATACAATATAAACTATTTTAATGGAATAGTTGCTATACCAGCTATTCATAAGCTTGAAAAGTTCTAAATACTTTTGGTAAAGATTCCTAAAATGGTTGACAATGTTGATAAGTTACCCAGTAATGTTTATGGGTTAACGCTCTCAAATAATGAACAAGAACATCGATAACCACCACTCAAGTGACTGTCAACATTGGTGCACCACATCATATTGTTTAATAAAAATGTTTTCTTATAAAAATTTCAAAAAAAAATTGCAAAATTTAAAATTTATCTCGCACCAAGCGACGCAATTTTTCACAAATTTCATCAACTTTGATGAAATTTCATAAAATCGATGAGATGAGATTGATAATTCATAGTGAATTTGTATGTAGTTGATGAGTTTAGTATGTGTGATAGTAAGTTCTTGCAAGATACCAATACTTGTATTGAGCATACTGCTGGTTTGTTAACTAACAGATTGAGTAGTATTGTATGTTATATCATTATTATTGAAAAAAATGATATTTGGTAATATATAAAGATAATCTCTTATAATTTACATTTTCTTTGATTCTTGTTTAAAAAACACCAAAACAGTCTAAGGGTATGTTATACAGTAGAATAATGTTGTTGTCGTGTGTGTGTGTGTGTTGAAAACACCCACGTCAATGTCATTGATAAGTTACAACGATATATTAGGAGTTTTAAATGATAGAAAGTATGCAAAATACAAGTAGAGAAGAATATATATGAGAGCAAAGGAGGAGAATTTAGTAGTGTTAATGCAAAGAAAATTGCAGATTGAATGAATTGATCACTATTTGAAATTTTACAAGTAATACTTTTTATGTGGTTAATATGTTTTAAAAATGTGATTGGTTTACATTATTCTATACATTTCGACCCGTATATTGGTGACAGATCCCGTAATATTATTTTTTTTAATAAGGAAGAAACTCATTACTAACTATATTGATAATTATTATTTATAATTATATTTTAATACAGAAAAGTACTAAACATGCCTCCAAAGCAACAATTGTCTAAGGCTGCCAAAGCTGCTGCCGCTATGGCCGGTGGTAAGAAGTCCAAGAAGAAGTGGTCAAAGAAGTCTCACAAGGATAAGGCTGCTCACGCCGTTATCTTAGACCAAGACAAATTAGACAGAATCATGAAGGAAGTCCCAACTTTCAGATACGTTTCCGTCTCTGTCTTAGTTGATAGATTAAAGATCGGTGGTTCTATGGCTAGAGTTGCTTTGAGAGATTTGGAAAAGCAAGGTGTCATTGTTCCAGTCTCCAAGCACTCCAAGCAAGCCATTTACACTAGAGCTGTTGCCTCTGAATAAATCAATTAATAAAGTTTACCTTTAGTTCTTTCCTTTGTTCAGTTCATAAATATGATCAAGTAATAGATTTATTTCAAGAATAAATTTATTACCTTCTTATTTAATATCTAAATAACTTTACGTGTATAATCATAATAAAATTTAAAAATCTATAACAATTGTTACAATTTATAGTATATATATATTCTATATAATTATTCACATAGTTCTTCATCGTTTCTTGCATTGGTTCAATTCATCAAAGTGAATTGTTCAATATGGCAAAAAAAGCTTAAATTTCAAAATGGGATAAGGTGAGATGAGTAGAGTATTTGAATTGAATTAGCAGTTAGAATAAAGTAATTAATATAAAACTAGTTGGTCACTCCAAGTATACTAACAAGATGGCTAAATCTCGATTTGAATATGTCAAAGAGTTTGAAACTCACCCTACGTTATTACCTGAGTCATATATAGTGGTTAGAATAGATGGTAAGAAATTTCATGAATTCTCAAAATATTATAACTTTGAAAAGCCTAATGATGAGAGGGCATTAAAATTAATGAATGCTGCTGCTAAAAATGTTGTTTTAAACTATCGTACTGATATGATTTTAGCTTATGGTGAAAGTGATGAATATTCTTTTATCTTGAAAAAGGATACAGCACTATATAGAAGAAGAAGTGATAAAATTGCAAGCTTATTCGTATCTTTATTTACAACTAATTATGTTGCATTATGGCCTAAATTCTTTCCTGGTGTAGAATTGGACATTAAACATTTACCTTTTTTTGATTCTAGATGTGTAGTTTATCCAAACTTAAAAATTGTTAAAGACTATTTAAGCTGGAGATTTGTTGATACACATATAAATAATTTGTATAATACTGTATTTTGGCAATTGATACAAGTATGTGGTATGACAGCTCAAGAATCAGAAAAAATATTGAGTGGGACATTAAGTAATGAAAAGCAAGAGATTCTATTTAAGGATTGTGGCATAAATTATAATGATGAGCCAGAATTATATAAAAAAGGTTCTTTGATTACTAGAAAAGGTGACATTTTGCATATTGATGTTATCAAAAAACTAGATAAATTATTCGAAGGGTTTTAAAAGAATGCATGTCAATTATATATACATATTTGTCAAATCATAATCATAATGTAAAATGAATTTTTAATTTTATTAAAATAATCAAATTATTGCTTATTCATAGCTAGTTTATGATTTACAAAACTTGACTAGTTAGTATCAGGAACTATGAACCAGACAGATAAAATATTTATTATTAAATCATTGATTAATATTTGTAAGTCATTATTAAATTATATGCAAAATGAATGATAAATAGCTATTCTATGTATAAATTAGATTCCATTAATCGTTAGTATTTGATATTTGGAGGAGTGGTGTCATTCTCATCTTCATCATAATATTTATCTTCTTCCATTAGAAGATCATGTGTAGCAGCAGTATGAGTTCTTGCATGAGAATGGATACTTAGTCGCATAGTACCATTTCTTGAAAGACTATCACGGAATAACCTGCCAGTACCACCTGAATTATTTGTATTATATGTCTTCGCTGTATTATACGTATTAAATTTATCTATATCGACATCTTCATCTTCAAAAACCCCAGTTTCATCAAATACTGGTGATGTTGCACCAATAGGTGCGTCTGTATCATATTTATTGTCTAGATCAGTTTTACCTATAACAGAATACCACCATTTAGATAGAGGATTTTGGTTATATGATGTCACTACTCTACCTTCAGAATCAATAAAGTCTTGTTTCTTTGATCTTATGCAAAAGATGTATATTAGAACACCAATAGCTATCAGTAACGGTAAACCAATACCTACCACACAGCCGATTATTATACTCTTATTATGTTTTGATAACCCACCTTTACTGTTGTGAGCAGTAGTTCCAACTGAATTTGCTGATGGATAGTATGTGATTGTTGTGTACAAGTTTGATAAAATTGTTTCACCATTGATAACACTAGTGACAGTAGCTAAACTTGAAGTAGGAGTAAAACTGGAAGTTGTTCCAGATGCTGAAGAGTATACACTTAAACTTAGCACCTCCATGGAAGATGACGAAGGGAATGATGAGGAGTGCACGAATGATGAGGATGATGATTCTGCTTCTGATGAAATTGTAGTTGTTTCGTATGTTGATGTATTTACATCAACATACGAAACTGATGACGATGACGATGATGATGATGATGATGGCGATGATGACGATAAGGACAACAACGATGAGATACTAGAAGAAAATGCATAGCTAGTAGATTGAGTTGTTGTCAATATTGATGATCTTTCATCTGATGATAATGTACTGTGTATATGAGTAGATAATATGGAATCATAAGCTGAAGACAGACTGGTAAAACTTCTTAAGTTGGATAATGTACTATTTACATGAGTATTTATTGTGAATGAATCGACAGAAGCAGCTCTTACTATAGAAATTATAAAGAAAATCAACAACGGATGTAATGCCATCATACTGACCTGCACCAATCTTGTCTGCCACCACTAATTAGAAGGATATCTGATTGCCAATAAGAGTGAAATGATATAATTAGTATACCAATGATTGCAGGAAATAAAATTAATCAATATTTGAAATTTTTATTCAATGGTTCACTTTTATTGAAATGATAATTGACAGGGTCCAAACCAAATGATATCGAAAAACAGAGTGGGAGTATTCAGATCAACAGCAGTGGTGTTGGAAAGAGATACTTTTTTTAGATACAAAGTGGGAAATAAAGGTATTGGATATTTTTCAAATCTGCATGAGGCATCTCTGGAATTTTTCAGATGCTTCTGCGCGGTTTCTCTGTATCTGGAAGCCAATGACGAATATTAAGTCAAAAAAAGTGTTGCTGTGGGCTAAAAGAGACCATATAGAAGGAAAGGTTAGGCTTTGTTTCAAAACTGTTTTGGTATGTGCAAGTAGCTTTTATTATAAGTTTGACGCATTGGTGTAGACAGCGGTGACATCTTCGATGGAGTCTAAAACATTCATGAACTTTAGTAATTTTTCTTTACTTTCAGCATCAGGTACTTCAATCAACATATCAGATTTTGGTATGTAACCAATTCCTAGATCTTTGATTTCGAATCCCTCTTTCTTAAGCTCCAATGCCACTGTATTGGTTGCAGTATGTTCAGTGGTTATCTCAAATGTATTAGGTTCTGAATTTTCATCCGTTAATGGTTCTAAATCTTCCACACCTGGAATCTCAAGAACTCTTTCCAAAATCTTATCTTCGTTATCGTATTTTGCTGGTGGTGCCATTACTACATAACCTTTCCTATCGAAAAAGAACAAAGTTGGAGACATTGAACCAGTTGCCTTTGTAAATGAACTACGAACTAAACCAACAGTTCTATTTTTATTATCAGTTAATGCCTCTACGATAAAGGCAACACCGCTTGGACCCATACCTTCATATAAACATGTTTCCATTTCGTTCTTACCACTTGATAATAAAGTACCAGACCCCTTCTTGATAGCATTCTCAACAACTTTTTTGGTAACGTTGTTTTTAGTGGCTGCATCAATGGCAGTAGCTAATCTTAAGTTTAAATCAGGATCAGTATTACCACCACCTAGTTTGACAGCTAATGCAATCAAGTTTGCATGTTTACTGAACAACTTATTTCTTTCAGCATCATTCTTAGCCTTACCATGTTTGATAGTGGACCATTTATTATGACCTGAATATAATGGATTATTCAAATTCGCATTTATCGCAATTGTGCTAGTAACACTAAATTTTCGAATACTTTCTTTACAGATAAGCTTCAAACTAGTTTTTATGTTTACTAATGACATATTATAAAGAGTGTTGTACTATTCAGATGGGTAATTGGATAGCCAATTGACCAATATCTATAACCATATTTCAACCTAACTTCACCCACCTTTAATATCTTTCAAATTTTAATTCGCGGGTTATTTCCAAAAAGAATCACCATTTTACCAATATAATCAAGTATGGTTTAAATTGTTTAATATGTTATTAGATCATGTTAAATGTTCTTATATCTATTTATATAGTTATATTTATGATTGGTTATTTCTTCTTGTTCTTCTTCTTCTTGTTCTTTTTCTTGTTTTTCTTATTTTGAGCAGTTGAAGTAGAAGTTTGAGAAACTCCAGTTTCGCTATCTATATCGTTTTCTTCTTCTTCATCGTCTTCATCTTTCCCAGTTTCTTCTTCTTCATCTTGTTCACCGTTTTCTTCTGTGTTATCTTCGTTTAAGTCTTTGCCAAGTACTGACTCAGTTACTGTTTGTTCAGGTTCTGATTCCTGTACCTGTACAGGTTCTTGTGTTATAGCTTCTTCTACAGCTGTGACAGGCTCCTCGACTTGTTCTTCAACAGGTTCGACTTGTTTTTCAGTTGCATCTTCAGTTAATTCTTCAACAGGTTCTTCAACAGGTTCTTCGACTGGTTCTTCGACTGGTTCTTCAACTGGTTCTTCAACTGGTTCTTCAACTGGTTCTTCAACTGGTTCTTCGACTGGTTCTTCAACTGGTTCTTCAACTGGTTCTTCAACTGGTTCTTCAACTGGTTCTTCAACTGGTTTTTCTACAATTTGAGTTTGCTCTTCTGTAGCTTGAACTGGTTCTTGGGGTACTTCTTTATCTTCAGTTGTATCAACGGTTCCATTCACCACAGGAAAAGAATAGTTTTGTAAAATACTTGGATCAGCATCTAAATAAAAGCCTCTAACACCAACAATTCTCATATCACTTTCACAAGCTCTTACCCATTCAGGTCTAACAATTGGAATATTACTATTTTTAGCTCTGATCAATTCTGGATCATCTTCATTATCGATATCATTACAAACAAAATGAGTTGTATCAATAGCAACTGTTTTTTGTAAAGGTCTTGCACCAATATGATTTAAACTTCTTGCAATTTGATCTTCAGTAATTCTTTGTAAAGGATCTAATTGACCCAAACAAACAGTAATACCTGACATATCAGTCATTTTATGTGTAGTCATTTTAATCTTTTCTGACCAATATTGACCAGAAGTAGTTGATAATTTTAATTGAAATTCATAATTTGTACCAACAGATAAACCTGAAATTTTTGTTTCTGTTACTTTTAAAGGACTTGGAATCACCATGGATCTAACACCTTGTCTGTATAAAACTAATGATTTCAATTTAGCTGAACCTAAAGACAATGGATCCCATGCCAATACACAACTAGTCTGTGTAGTATTTACAATTTTTAAAACAGGAGATTTTGGTTTATTAGTACCATATTTTTCCAAAATTTTAGCTTGAATTGAGGCAAATTGTTCCTTTTGTCTTTGTTCCTCTTCATGGTTTTGAGAAACTTGCAATTTGACAATTGAACCAGCTTTAACATTTTCTGGTAACAACATTGTTGGAAATTCAATAACATGATGATCTTGAGTAGTTAATAATGCTAAAGAAGCATCTAATTTACCAACGGTAAGCAAAACTTCAACGTCTGACATAGCAATTGCACACTTTTTCCTCACAACGTTGCACTCGGCACAACTTGCAGCTATCCCAAACTCAAGTGAACCCAAATAAAACCCAATCTCCTTTAAATTTATACTGAAAGATCTGGATTCTGCCACTATTCAAATCTGATTTAGCTGTTAAAATTTCAAAAAAAAAATATTTGGGCACTCCTTTACGCTGTCGTTGTAGGTGATGTTCATATAGTAGCACCAATAACCAACACCAATAATCATACCAACGGCAATGGCAATGGCAATGGCAATAGGACCACTTGGATGGTGGAACATGTAGGCTAGCAATAAACATTATATATATTTCAGTGAATTCAAGGACATATTTCATCAATATCCCACAATTCGTTATCTATCTTAGTATACAATAGCCTTTGGCCACCTTTACCGTCTTTCAACTGTAGATGGTCGACTCTATCTACACATAAAGCAATGGTAGCAAAATTCTCTAGACCTGCTTCTTCGTTAGACCCATCTACGCCTCTTTGCAGTTTATCCAATTGATTTGAGATTTCAGTAGTAATTGGTGATCCTGGCTTGGGTCTTTTATATTGAGATTTAGTAGCTCTGGATAATGAGTTCCATTGCCTGACCCTTTCTTGTTCCCAATTGTAGCCTTCTTTGTTTTCACTTAGCTCTAGTAACGTTTCAGAAGGTATACTGACACCATTTTGAGATATTATGAAAAGAGAACCACTAAATCTATATTGTTCCCATGTATCTTGAAAGAAAAAACAAGCTTCATAATTATTATTTTCTATCACTTCATCAATTTTAGCACTTCTATAATCTGTGTTAAAGCACAAAACGTTTGTATTCTTATCATTAAACAAAAAATCATTGTAAACTACTGTTCTACAATGTGGTTTACCCTTAGATATTGTAGATAATTGGAAAGGTATAAACCCTTTGGGCTCTCTGTTATTACTGCATGATTGTCTGAAATGAGGCACCCATGGTGCCATTAGTTCACCCATCGTTCGTTTGACTCTTGTATGCCCTTCTTCATTCAACATATATCAATTACTTTCTTTATAAATTGAACAGTTTAACGTTAAATATCAATACTTCCATTACACAAGTCACACGTGACTTCTGCCTACTCATTAAACAGTCAAAGGTTAAGAAGTTCATCAACTTTAAAGGTGTAAGTTGTTCATCCCCCATCATATAACATCATCAAAGCACTCTTTGCTCTGTTATCCCTGGTAAATTTCTTTGTCGAGCAGTCCCTCCTTCAATGTTAAGAACTACGGCTGGAATCGTGATGACAGCAGATCTGTCATTGATAAATCCTTTATATCAAGACAATATGCGGAACATATCATCATGTCTCACTGTATTTACCCATTTTCAGGCAGATAATTTGTTGGTTTTAGTAACAACTTGCTAATTTGACTCAACTTCCTGTAAAATTGTGAACATTGATTATAGAATTACCATAGATTTGATGAATAGCAGGCTTAACTATCCCCATATTAACGAACATTCTTCTCTACGTATATATACATACATTGATAAAGACTAATTAGTGTATTTAAGCTGTACTTGGCTCTTTCTCTTTATATATATGTTCATTAAAGTGGTATAAAAATGTTTAGAATTGATAGCGGCTATTTTAACTCCATTGGAAAACATAATACAGTGAGCCAATTCACCAAAGATGAAGTTTGAAACAGTATATCTAGAGACCCAGGGGCTCTTAAGTCAATGGGATAGCACCACTACACTCAATGGAGAAAGTGGTAAAACAGTAGTGTTGCCACCAATGTTACCCAACAATCTAAAGATTGATATTGTCATTTATATCAATGACGATATTCTTTTAGAGACAGATTCATTGTATCAACAGCTACACCAACGACTATTAAAAAGTACTGATTTGTTTTGGGGTGACCAGTTGTGCTATAGAGCAGTGGTAGATGGGCTATCCATCAATTGTTCTTGTAGTGTTTGGTCAGAAAATAAGATTGATCGATTGATCATTGAGGGAAACAAGTCATATTTAAATCAATTATATATGGTGGGAAAAATGTATGGTAATAATATAGCCATTGAACAAGTTATTAATCTTTGTAATGAATATTTTAGTTCATTACTTTTTTCACAATTGGAATGGCATTATCCATTAGTGTTTTCACCTTTGAAAAGACACTATTTATATAATAATTTAATTAACATTGGTACGTTATCATATGCCTTAACAAATTCTAATAGGTTAATTACTTCATTGATTCATATTGTAAATAATGATAATTCATTGACTACAATTAATAATATACTGAAATATGATAAAAAAATGAAACAATATTTAAAATTATTTATTTAATTTAACTATTTAATATTTCTTCAATGGTAACTTCACTATCTATATCTCTTGCCTCTTTCCAAAATTTACTTAAATGTCTAGTACCACTATCACATGCAATTATTACGATATTTGAATTCTTTGGTAATCTTTTAGATAATTTAATAGCAGCTACTGCATTGATTGCAGTACTACTACCAATGAACAACCCATCATTTACTGATAAATATTTAGCCATCTTAATGGCTTGTTCATCATTTACTCTAATAGATTCATCAATTATTGGTTCACCTTTTTGGAAATTACGAGTAATTCTATTCAAACCAATACCTTCAATAATTGTATCTACTTGATGTCTCCTTCTTGTACCTTCTTTCTCTACTTTATCGTACATTACACCAAAATTAATTCTATTATAGAAACCTGAACCTTGTGGATCAGCTAATACAACATGACATGGTAGTTGAGCTTCTTCTTTCAAATATTTAGATACACCAGAGATAGTACCACCTGTACCACAACCAGCAATAAATGCTTGGATGTTACCATCCATTTGCTTATATATTTCTGGACCAGTAGTTTCAAAATGTACTTTCCAATTTGCTTCATTTTCAAATTGATCAGCAAATACACCTCTTATTTTACCATTTTTATTCATATCATCACATGCTTTCTTTGCAGCATTAACATATTGATTTGGATCAACGATAGATGCTGGTTTAACTTTATTAACAGTAGCACCTAAACTTTCTAATAATGATAATTTTTCATTTGATGTATCATCAGGCAACGAAATATGAGCTTTATAACCTAATGCATTACAAATCATGGCAATGGAAATACCAGTAGAACCACTAGTACCTTCAAATACCCAGCCTGGTTCACCTCTAACAAGTAACCCTTCCTTTTCAGCAGTTTTGATAATATTTAATGCAACTCTATCCTTAGCACTGCCGGCAGGATTATCTAATTCTAATTTAGCATAGACATTACAACCGGTGTGTTTAGATAAGGATTTGATCAAAAGCATTGGTGTATTACCAATTAATTCATCCACACCATTCTTAGGAGATGGTGGAGCATCTTTAATATCATTCAATAATTTATAATTTTGATATGATTTATAAGTAGCAATACAAGCTACTACCAAAGAACTAACAGTCAAAAGACCACTCAATGGAACCCTATTACACTCATTCCCGGACATAGTAACAGTTAATGATCCCCTTTATAAACTATATACAGATACAAACTCACTTTCAACATAAAATTCAATACTCATCTCTTCACTTTTTTCATTTTTCAATTATTTTTAATATTAGAGCCTATTACACAGCTTATTACTGAAAAATATATACATAAATGACTTTGAATATAGTATTTTAATTTAACATCTGTGACAGTTCGATGTCTCTATGTTGGTTCTTTCTAAACGGTGGGTAGTAGCAAGTCAAGTAGCTCCATGTGGTGACTGCATTGAGATACCTTAGAGCAGCATCACTTTCCTGTTTAGCTAGACCTTGATAACCACCGACTCTTTCAAATGCAATTCTTTGCGTCTCTAAATCAACTACGAATTGACTCCAGTTTAGATATTGTTGTTGATCACATTCACTGAGTGATTTGTATTGTAAATATGTTAATGTAGGGAATCGTCTTATAAAATTGTATTCATAATTTGTCATGATTTTTTATTGTCTCCTGTTATTCTTCTCTTTTTTTTTTTGGTTGGGTTATTTACTAGATTTGTATAGTTATTAGCTAAAGTATATTAAGTTTATATATGATTATACTGTTATAAAATGTTTCTATGTTCTCTTATATATCATTGAGTGGTTTTATTGCTTTCCAAATGTCTTTTCTCTATATTGTTACTAGTTTAGTTGCTATTGTAAATAGCTATGTCACAAAATAGAGGTTAAAAGCAAAAATTATAAAAACAATATAGTACACATCCTTTCATTAGTTGGTTAATAAGAGTATATATTACATATTATGATAACATTTGCTATTGTAGTTGTTGTAGTTCCTTTTCATAACCACAACAATTTTATTTATATGAATTAATCTTTATTACCCATGACTTGTTTTACAGGTTCTGTTTGGTTTGAATATAACCCATGCTCTTCAATGTATCTAATAACAGAATTTGGTAATAGATACTGTACAGACATACCACGCCTTAAAAATAAACGTACTTTTGTAGACGATATATCGTTGTAAATTAATTGTTTAATGACTAAAACATTTCTTCTATGTTCATACATAATATCGTGAGATAATAAGAAAGAACGAACATCTGAACCTGTACGTTCTAAGATTAAACAACCATAATTTCCTAAAATATGATGTAAATCAGAATCATTCCAAACATTTGGCTCACCCATAGATTCAATTAAATCACCACCAGCTAATAACATAATTTTAACACCAACTTTTTCACCTGTAATTTTGGAAACACCACCTCTTTTAACATTAATTTCATGATTGAAATGATCTAATACTTTTGCAGTTCTTGTATAAATAGGTTGTAATGATTCCCATGCATCTACCATTAACCAAGATGATGTTCTTTCACAAGCTAATTCACACATACGTACTCTATGTGATGATGGAGCTAAACCAGCTTTTTGATAAGTATCACTTACAGGAGAATAATAACCACCAATAACTTCAAATCTTGTTTGTTCATTAATTGCATCTAAAGCCATTTCAAACATTCTTAAATGTAAATAAGTAATTGGTGAAAAAGACCCACAGGCAACAATAACTAATGGTAATTTATTTGGATTATTTAATTTTTTCGATAAACGATGTGTTGGAAATTCGTAATCTTCAATTTTTTGAGCTTGTCGAACAATACCATGAGGTACTTCTTCTAAATCAGCAATTTGATTTTTCAATACACCAATATTTAAAGTATTATTTTCATCTGTATTCATTTCAAATTCTGATGAAAGTTCATTACTAAATCTCTCTTGATTAAGTTTTATATTATCTTTATTGATATTTAAATGTTTCATGTTTTCCAAAATGTTATCTTCTTCTTCATCGTTATCATCTTCATCAGCTGAAGAAATATCATTAGATAATGGTTGGAAATCATCGATATTTAATGGAATTCTATTAGATTTCCATTCTTTCTTATTAAGAATAGCTTGATTAATCTTATTTGAATTAGAACTCATTAAACCTTTTTTATAAGTATGATGATGCTTAGAACTCTTGGATTGTTCAGATTTCATTTGGAAAGGAGCATCAATTGAAGCATTGTAGTCAGCTAACACATATGGAACAATAGGAGTAGATTTAGGTATAGTCGATTTAGGATCATTAGGTGGTTGAGGTTGCTCATTAGGAGACGGTGGCTTAAAATCAGGAGCTCTTGTTGGATCCATTATACTATATCTGTAGATTTGTCTTGTTAGTGATATTAATCAATATTTTTTTTTTCTTTTCTCACTTTTGCAAGTACGAATTATTAGCAGCAAAACAATGTATTTACAATCAAATTAAACAGGAAAACCAGTATTGACAAACCCAACTGGAATTAAACAGTATTCAACAACAAATTGTATTGCTCTCTTGCTATAAAATACCTCGGTTGCCAATAATTCACTGTACTTGCAAAGTGAAAGAAAAAAATAATTTAAGCTGCTTAATGCTGAAAAAATCTCATAGCTCCGATTTTTCTTCGCATTTCCAGTTTGTTCATTCCTTGTATCGATAGTTTGTGGTGATTTGATAGTTATAATATGGTTAAATCCTTTAAAATTTGTTCATTTTTAAAATAATTTAAAGGTTTATTGTTGATATTTGAATATATTAATGTAAATTATCACTTGCTTGTGTATTTATATATTTATATATGTATGTAAATGTAAATGTAAGGGATTATTACGATTGGTATAAGTCCGTGTCAATGAATCATGGTGTATTTGGTGATTTCAAGTGTAAATTATTTTGTATTCCTTGTGATTTGATCTGTCTTTTGACTATAAAATTGTAGAGCATTGATGTATTTCTTGTTGAACAGGAGTTCATCCATGTGAATACACTTCCTGCTACTGGGACTAGACTGATTGCTAAATCGACACCGATGTTAGCATACATCTTGGCTTTTAAATCACTAGATAATTGGAATTTTTTGTCTGATAAGATTATTAGTTTCCTATGTAAGTTGTATAATAAAATTGGGCCAATTATTGGAATTATAGCTAATATTGGAGCACATCCAATGAATTCTGTCCAACAGCAGTAACCCCAGATACTTTTATCATGAAACCATGCCTTATTTTGAATGGATTTCCAATCTTTGCATTCTTGTTTAGTGAAATTTAAATTATTTGGAAGTTTTTTTTTCACTTTAACATTTTTCCCAGTTTTAGGATCAATTATTTCTTGATAGAATGGATCCTTTGTTGGTTGGAAATGTTCACTTGCATAACCTTCTGCAGAATCAATTGCAAAACCTTGTGCTTGATCTTGTAGAGTTTCTTGTATAAATCCTGACATCGTCTGGTGCTTGCTTGGCCTTTCGATAAAGGTTCATTAAAATGTATTACTATGGAACGTGTCAATGAATTGTATTTAAACGCCAAACTTTAAACCACATGACCCAGTGTGTTGATTCTTAACAACTAAAGTTACAGTGATATTACTGTTTAAGAAGACAAATTGATCACAACTGAACCCCCCTCACAAGTTTGTAAGCTGTTTTCCACTGCTTGTTCTGTTTCTCTTTCAAGAGAAATGGCTAACTTAGGTATAATATGATAATTAGCTATATACTTGCATAAAAAATGCTAGTATTATGTAGTTGTATATACATATGGATATGTTTTATAAATATTATATTGTCTTCTTCTGTTCTTTATTGGTATTATTTTCTGCTGCTATTGTGCTAGTATCTGATTTAGAAGGCTCGATATAAGATGATTCATCTGTGAAGGTTGAATCTGTTGATGTGGGTACTGGCTTGGCTTTTAATTCCTTGCTTTTAAATGAATTTGTAGTTCTGTTTCGTAATACTTCATCATTGGATTCAGATTCTTGTTCCTTATCTTGATTAGCACCAAGTATCACGGGTTCTTCATTGATGGTAACACTTCTTGGCCTTTTAGTTTCTTTCACTTCTTCCTTGATAGGTTTAACCGATTTTTCATTAGAAGAGTTACTGGTATTACCTACTTCTGTTCTTATCAATTCAGCAGTTCTCACCCATCTTCTTCTTCTAGTATATTTAGAAAATGAATCTGATGTGGATGGTTTCTTCCATGTATTATCATAATAAATGAAACCATCATCAACACTTGGTGATGCAATGGTACGAGCCTTTGAACTGGACAATTGGATGGCACCATCGTTAGTCATATCTAATCTCCAAGTTTTGTCAACCCATTTCCACACCATATTGGAACTTTCTTCTGGTAATTTAAAATCATCTGGAGATGGTGCTTGATTTAAAAATTCATCTGTCCAAGAAGTTCTTTCATAACTTAACATACTTGAAGTCCAACCAATACCGATCCACCTTCTTTGGTTTTCATATAAAACATAAGTAAATCTAATTGACTTCTGAGAACCATTTGCAAAATTTGTACTGTTGTTAAATGATGTTCCCTCATTTTGATTTGAAGTGGATGATAATTTTTTAACTTGTTTATGCACTGCGGCTAGGATACCTTGATGTTTATTGATTCCACCCAAATCTAAACCTGTAATATAAAATACCATTAATCTAACAATTTTAAATTTCCAAAGTATTCTTCTAGTCACTTTTGACCATGGTGACTGATAAGTTAGAATATAAATACCACCAACTAATAGCAAAGTTCTTGGGGGTAAGATGAATAATGTGATAACAACATAAATTGGTGATAAGAAAATTGTTGTAAATAATAATCTTTTAATATCTTGTGCACTTAAAATAGTAATTGGTGATAATAACATATCAAATTTCTTAGTAACTTTATCTATAATGTGAACAATATCATCTAATGTTGGCTTAGAACTTAAGACTTCTTCAATATGTTGATCTAACAATGAATATCCCCATAATAATCCCACTATTACAATATGACCAAAATATTTAGTCAAATTATTATAATATAGTACACTTGTAGTGTATATCAAAACAACTAAAATACTACTCCAAATATTCTCATTAGTCCAGGTTAATAAACCTAATATATAATCAGCCAAAATCAAATATGGATATATTTTAACTAATGATTTTGAGATAGTAGTTGGTGTAGATGATAATAATGGTGACGATACGATAGTAGAATCATCATCGCTATCACCATTAGCACGAGTCCTCCTCTTCAATGCACTTCTAATAACATGATTAGTGTCTCCACCAATTCTAGCATTCGAATTATCAACAAATTTTGCCCTAGTTTCATTATTACCCTTGGGGTTGTTTTCACTCATTATTCAACCGTTTTAAACTCTATAAACAAAGTTTTTTCCAAAATAATTCAATAGCCAACTAAATTACAATGAAAATCAACTCTAAGATAAAGCTATTTAACTTTCCAATGGTTATCCTTACCAATAATCTACACTATTCCAATCTATTATCAACACTTTTAAAATTGGAACATTTTTCAAATTTTTCATTTTTGGGTCAAATTGAAAAATAATTCACAGCTTAATAATGACTTAAAGGCTATAAAAATCGATGAGATAACGATTGTAATATAGTGTTTGAGGCCAGTGTTGTTGGTGATATGTTTAAGAAGAGGTCAGTAAAAGGTTCTAGGTTGCAGGATGGGAAAAGAAGGAAATTAGAAGCTGCTAAATTGAGTAAGAACTCGGAGATTAATCAAATTGATGAGCCAATATCTGCTAAATTAAAGTTTAAACAAACGTTTGGTCAGAGTGGTAAAACTGATAGAGATGACGCTAGTGGAGTAGTGGTGGGTGGTGATGATGATAAGTATAAGTTATCTGTGAACGACGATGCCACAAAGGAAGATATATTGAATTCAGAAGCTACTGAGCAAGTTAAAGAATCAACTGGAAATAGTTTGAAGATTAATATGAGAAGTCATTCCTCTATGGCTACTGCTGCTCAGCAAATTAAACAGCCTGTAAATATTAGAACCACTTTTTTAACTGATTATCAGCCTGATGTTTGTAAAGATTTTAAACAAACTGGGTACTGTGGGTATGGTGATAGTTGTAAATTTTTACATTCAAGAGATGACTTTAGAGCTGGTTGGAAATTAAATGAAGATTGGAAAGTCAAGGACCAAGACAATGATGATGATGAAAAATTGAAAGGTATACCATTTAAATGTGTGATTTGTAAAAATGATTATAAATCACCTATAGTCACTTCATGTAGTCATTATTTTTGTAGTAAATGTTTCACAACCAGAATTAAAAAGACTTCAGATTGCTTTATATGTGGTAAAGATACGCAAGGTGTAGCTAAATCAGCTACTAATTTGAAAACTATATTGAAGAAAAATGAATCTGTTAAATAAATTATTGGAAATGCATTATATTCTTAAAAACTGCATGATTCCTTCCAGTTAATCATAAGATATCAGGGGTATGCGAAGTAGAAGTAACGATATACATCTATATACATATGATTGTGTGTGCTTTGGTCGTATACCAGTTATTATTCGTTCTTCCCGAAATAAACTTAATTATTTTGCATTGGTAAACATTGGTAAAATACCTTACAAAAGTTATTATTATAATTATTGTTACAATTTTCTACATATATATTTATAATTATATAATTAATAATTTAGTAGAACGATAATGAATATCATTATGTTTAGTTTTCAATGGCATGTTTATACTTAATTAAAAGCAATCTCTTTTAATTTCTCAAAATTAACTGGGATCTCGTCATCAAATCTTTTAAAATCAGGATTACTAAACAAACTAAAATTTTGTTTGATTATTGAATTTAACTTATTTGACAATTTTGTCTCATGTTTGGTATTATTTTGAAAATCTGTAGTTAAGAATTTCTTAGATAAATCTTTTATTAAATCTTGTTCCCAGAATCCTGATGATATTTGAATCATTGAAATTTGGAAATTTATGTTCTGTGAGGTAAAAAAATTAAAAGAATCAGTTAATTTCAATCCTGTAAAATTAAACTGTTCGCATAATATTCTATGGAGAATACATAGGTCGATAAATTCAAAAGAAGAAACTTGATAAAATCTTTCTTTCAAAAAATTGTTAATTAGTTTTAACAGAAAGGAGGCTAATGAGATAATAAATTCATCCAATTCAGTACTGTTTGATATTAAATGCCCTTTGATCAAGAAACCAAAAAACTTCAATGGTCTGTTTAACGTTCCTGACTGCAATAATGAAAAAAGTTTTTCCATATAATTGTTTATTTCTCCAGGTACTGAACAAGCTCGAATTAAACCTGTTTCTATAAATTCTCCTAGTAATATATCATTTTTAAATGATTTAACAGTATCTCTAAAAGTACTCTTTTCAGTTTCTGCGTCTGAAATGCCAAGTTCTCTTTTTAATATGATAAATTCTTGGGAATTCTTGACAGTATCTACATGGTTTGTATTCAAATAAGAAATTAGTTCCAGAACAACATCATCATTTAGTTGTTTTTGTTGAAACCCTATTTGAACCAGTACAATCAACTTCATTATCAAATCAGTATAAGACAATGAGTCAAGCGTCTTGGTCAATCTTTTAAGTAATTGTAGTAATTCACGTTCAGGATCAGTTTCGATATAAAGAAATTCAACCTTTGTTTCTCTGTTTAATAGCATACTCAAAAATGAACGATATAATTTATCCTTGCGTGATAAAATCAATTCCGTAGCTGTTGAAAACAGAGACCTTTTGATTAAATCAAAAGATTCCTTGTCGCTGATATCCAGCGCAATCTTATAAAAATATAATTTGTTATTAATTGAGTTATCCAAATTATTATAGATAAAAAATGACCACCAAGATAATACGCCTTTTTTAATTAAATAATCACCATATGAACAATAGTAATCAATCCAAAATCTATCTTCAACTACATTTGATTTGATTACCTGGAAAATGTTACTTTGAACCCATTCTTCCCCAAGTTTTCCTAAATTATTACTGAATACTTCTAATAATAATTTTATAGTTTTTGATGAGTTAGACTTCTGAACCATCAAGATAAAACATTTATAAAGATTTTTTAACATTCCCAAGTCGCTGGTATTCTTGTTCTTCAATATATTGCTGATCTTAGCCAAATATGTATACCATTGCTCTTCTAGGTCAGAACAATCATGTATAATATTTTGATATATTTCTGTTACAATCTTTGATTTAAATGATAGATTTTTGGAAGTATTTATTTCAAAAAAAAAAGCTACACCATCTAATAATGTAGAGCATATTTTTCTTATTTCTAGTTTATTGAAAGCTTTTATTTGAGGATCAGTGATAATAACTTTTAGTAATGCATATAACCGTTTTTCCAAGTTCATTGAAGAATGTTTAGCTAGCACCAATAATAAATTAATCCTGTTGATTAACACAGGTAAAGAATCTTTTACAGTAATTTGACTTATTGGTATAATTCTCTCAACCAATGTATCAGATAATTCAGTCGAATGAAGTAAGCTCAAATATTTATTGAATAAAGTCTTTTGCTGTTTACTTCCATCTAAAGCTGTAAATACTTGGTTATTTCTTGATAAGATGATCTCTTCAGGAAAGTCTTCAAATCTTTTTCTTTTGAATATATTGTTAAAATAAAGAATAATTTCGTCAGTGATTTTCCATTCTAGTTCATTTGAACAGTATTTTAAAAATTTGAACGAATCATCAAGAGAAGAAAAGGTAGATTCTAGTTGAAGAATAGACCAAGATTGAATTTTAGTTGGAAATATATTCACAATTACGAAAGAGATTTGAGGCTTAAATTCCTGGTTTCTCAATCGTTGCCATAAAGTATCACTAACATTTAAATGTTTAACAATTAAATATAAAATATTGTAAGCATCAAAAATATAGTCTAATGCATTATTGGAAACCGCATCGTATAAAACAGAGAGAAGCTTAAAAAATGAAACAATATGATCAATTATTTTTGATTCGATTTCTAACTTCCAAGAGCTTGAAACATTTGTATACTTGGATATTTCCAAAAACATTAATTGACATATTGCAATTTGATAAAAATGAATTGGTTTTGCTTTATCCTTTATGGAATAAACTTTGGATCTGAAAGACTTGTGAAAACCTTCTATCAGTTCATATAAGCTTGGTTGGTTAAGGTACAATAAGAATTCAGTCAATGACTTACAAGTTTGAACTAAATCTAAATCAGTAACCCCATGATCCAGAATCTGAGAAAATATATTAGATAATATAGTGGGGACTTCGTTTGAATTTAGTTTAGATAATATGAATTTTTTATCAGATATGGATATTTTTACCATATCTGGTTGATTTGTAATTTTGTTGAAAAATAAAGCATCAATAATAGTCAAAGTTCCTAAGCCAGATGCATTTATAATATTTACATCATTATCTTTTTCATCAAGCGACGCAGATTGGATTGACTTACTTTTTAAAGTTGCATATATGTTACTTGGTGCTTCCAAAACTGTGTTGAATGTGTTTACCTTTCTCCCTAGTTCAGAGTTAGGATCTGGAAATAGCCCCGAATATTTGGTAGCATACTTCTTTTTCTCGGTTTTATTGGCGGTTTTATCAGTATCTAACTGTTCTACTTGTTTTACGTCAACGTTCTTTAGTGGAACATTTGTATTTGCACTAGCTATTTTGGAAGTAAAACGTATATCATCGATATCTTCAAAACAATCAATTTTATTTAATTGTAAACCTACTGTACTCTGAATTTTACTGTTAGGTTTGTTGCCAGTAGAACGGATTTTCCTACGAGATGTAAATATTGTTACATTATATCTTTTTTGATATTTCCGTCTCTTTGTAACTGTATTAGTATGGATTGACTTTTGTTTGCTAACAGATAATTTTATTGATTTATTTTTTCTACCATAAGGATTTGGTTGTCTTGATAACATTGAATCAATGGAGCCTCTATTAAATTCCTGAGCACTGCCAGTGGTCAGAGAGAAATTTGAATTATTTTTATTATATGAGTGAAATTCAGATGTATCAGAGATTTCAGTAATATCATCATTATCAGACGAAAGCTCAATTGGAGTTGCAATATTGTTCTCATCATGTTCAAATATCATAGTTGGTATTTCACTCTCATGTTCATCTGAAGAAACTTCGTCAAAAGAATAATTATCTTTATATTTATTTTTATAATAGGAATTCAATTCTTTTAATTCATTTTTATTAGTTTGATCAATATTTGAATTCTGAAACATACGATCATTTATTTCTTGAAATTCTACTTCATCATCAGGTACAATCATATCATCTATTAAACTTTGGTCATCGTTTCCAGTCAATGATATATTCTTCTTTTTCTTTGCCACACCTTTTTGATTTATATGTACAACATGCTTCTTTTTAACTTTATTAGTTGTACCTTGTTTCAAT
The DNA here is from genome assembly GCA_030555675.1 of Vanderwaltozyma tropicalis. Taxonomy (NCBI): domain Eukaryota; kingdom Fungi; phylum Ascomycota; class Saccharomycetes; order Saccharomycetales; family Saccharomycetaceae; genus Vanderwaltozyma; species Vanderwaltozyma tropicalis. The sequence goes on from JANIWO010000001.1 coordinate 507,138, forward strand.
GATTTTTCCCAAGCAATTCTTGGTAGAATACCTCTATAACCTTTTTTAATATCGATTAATCTACCTCTAAACTTAATTTGATCTTCTTCTTCGTCCTCTTCTTCTTCGTCCTCTTCTTCTTTGTCATCATCATCTTCTTCATTTGAAGAAGAAAACGCATCGTTATTAGTAATAATATTTTGGTTATTATTATTTGCAGAATATCCTCCTATTTCAATTAATTGTTGCTGTTGAGATTGTGATTCCAAATTATCACTTGTTTGGGAGTTACTATAAGCAGAGTGTCCACTCTGACTACTATCCTCCCATATATGACTTTGTTGTTCAATTTGTCTTTCTTGTGAATCAGGTTCTACCGGTCTACTTGGCAAATTTACCTGATCTGAAACAGAATCAAATGCAGAAACGTCGTACCCTTGTAACATCTGTCGATGTTTTAATCTATCCAAACTATAGGGCATTTTTTGAATAGCTTTCCTCTTCCTTAAAGATCTTCTGTGATGGTACGATTGTAAATCAAGAGCACTCTCCTCCATCATTAAAGGTACGTCATCAAATTCATTGCTATTACCACTACGCAATTGAATTACAGGACCATCTCCATCTAATTGTGATAAGCCATCATCATTATCAGAACTTGATGAATCACTAGATTCATATGGCTTATATATCACGAATAAATCATTATCTTCTATCTCAGAATCAGGTATAACAAGTGGTGTATCATCATCTATATCCATACGAGACTAGCAACTTGAACACACCCTCACCTCGATGCTATACAACTCAATATAATACTATCAATCAATGTTTTATAACAGTGTGTCTTCTCACTTTGATTGTTTTTAATATTTTTGAATTTTCATATTTTGTGAAAAAAAAATGTCAAAAATTGATGGAAGGCACTAAAAAGAAGGTGTCAGTGTTGAATAAAGCTACATTTATGGATGTTATCAATATACTAAAGGTCTCACCTGGCTTCCATTTTATAGAATATTATTTTGCAATTTGTTCAAAAAAAAAATGGAGTCTCAAAGTTATTTTGATGCTGAGTTACAGCCAATGTCACAGTACTCAGAAAATAATGATGTTTCAAATTTTATTGAATTAGAAGAAATGACTGCTAAAGTTTTAACTACAATTAAAGAATTATTAGAAATTTTAAATTACTGGGTTTGTTCTAGGAATACTGAACTGAGTATATTAGCCCTTTTCAATGATTTTAATGAGGCAATTGTTCAGCTTTTAACAAAATTTGAGAATAATGGAATTCCAATGATAGAAGTTGAAGTAGTAGCAAACAAATTGAATCAAATATTTACTACAACTATATTGAATAACACTGAAAAAATGGCTAAAAAAATGTTTTCAATACAATATTTACCTGATATTAGAAAACTCATATTTGAATTATTACAGTTATTAAAATTAAAACAGTCCCTGTGGAAATATAGAAGAACGCAAAAACCGTTTATAGCATCTGTTGGTAGTAATATCAGCATATTAAAAGATGCTAAACCAATATATAGTTTGTTAACTCAAGAAAACAATAATAGTGAAACATATATCAAAATAGATTATCTTTCTAGACTTAAACAATTTGACACATTTGAGAGAAAAGCTTTGAGAAGAGTAACAGAATTTAATACTAACAAGTTAAAAATAAATTCTAATAAAGTGGATGATTGTATTACTGAATTGGATCAAATGAATATATTCTTAAGATACAAGACCTCAACAAAGAAGATTTATGTTAATAGACCAAAAAAACTTGATGAAATACAATTTCATTTTGTTAAAGCCTTTATAGAAATCCAAAATTTTACAAATTTTCCAGAAATTTATATAAATGATACACAATATTCGATATCTTATAAATTAGAGAAACAATATGTTTCAAATTTAAAAGATGGATGCTTATTAACTTTAAAACTTTTAACTTCGAATCCAAATGAAAATATAGATGATGATAATGTATTGAATTCAACATCAATTATTAAATCAAATATTGATAATAACAATATATCAACAAAGTTTCAAATATATCGTAATGATTTGATTATAGCTGAATTAAAGAAAGAATTGAATTTAATTAACTTACAATATAAAAATGATAGAGAACAATTTAATTTTACTTTAAAGAAAGCAATTGAAAAAATTGGATTAATAAAATCAAATCCAATTAAAGATAGAACAATTGAAAAATCACAATTACAATCTCAATTAAGTAGTTCATCAAACGATTTATTAATTGATATTGATTCTATTCAAAATACCATTGAATGTCTAAGAAAGGATACATTAAAAAATATTGTCACGATATCTGAAGCTGATATTGAAGATATCAATAAAGAAACTCAACAAATTGTTTCTAAGGTCAAAGATTTGAATAGTATATTATCAAATCAAAAACTTAGTTGGAAATCTCTTTGGGAAACTGAACTGGACCAAATATGTGAAGAACAAAGATATTTGAAGATGCAAGAACATCTAGTGGTTGACTTGAACAAAGATATTCAAACCTCGATAGAAACTTTCCAATTGATCAAACTCTGCTATGCAGAACGAGAACGATTTCAAGCTCCATATATCACAAGTGTGTCGCACATAGCAGATGTTAGGGACCAAATGTTAAAGGAAATCAACAGAATAATACCAGACCATAAGAAAAGAAGTAAAGCAGTGTCTCTACTAGAGCAAGTATCCAAAAAACAGAAGAGTTTACAGTACCAAAATGAATTTGAGAAAGAATTGGATACAGCTGTCAATGGTTCTTCCCAGGATAACAGATTAGAAAGTATTCACGCCATTGAAATGCAAAGAAATGCAAAAACAAGGGAAATATTGAAAGGAATGTATATAAAGTAATTTTTTAATGTTTAGTTTAACTTTTAAATAAAAGAGAAAGTGTCACAAGTTGACAACAAAATAATAAAATGAAAAGAAAAAATATGCCAAAACCGCAATTTCAATGCTCCCCACTAAACACACTATTAACAATATTGAATATTGTTTCAAAAGATTTATTCCAATGAGAATGATACTAGTCATCATTAGGCATGGGATATTTTCTTTGAATAACTTCTTCAATTCTTACTCAATTCTCACAATTCTTTCAACCATATAAACATCCCATAGAATCGTACAGCGTTCATTAATCTAATAAAAGGATAATTTCCATTAATTATCCTTTTATCGAGCTTAAAGACCATCCAATGACTTAAATCTTGATCAATTTTGGAAAATTTCAGCTTAAAGCTATGTTCGGACTGCTAATTTAAGCTGATGATAACAATTGAAAAAAAAATTATAATTGGCATTATTAGTAACAGTTTAAGTTATGTTTCAATTATAGATATCTATTTAGATATTGTACAATTAAGACCCTTAAAGTGATCCAACTGTTGGTAATTGAGCATGTCAAACACTCAAGGAGGAAACGGTGCTGTGAATGGTAACGGTGTTACCAAAAAGATTAGAAGTAAAGTAAGTAAAGCATGTGAAAGTTGTAGAAGAAGAAAGATTAAATGTAGTGGTAATAATCCATGTACTAGTTGTCTAGCTTACGAATGTGATTGTATTTTCACTAATAACAGTCCTAATAATAATTCTACTTTTGGTACATCGAGTAATAATAGTTCTGCTACAAATCTATCAGCTCATAATATTGGTAATAATAATTATTCAGGGAGCAATATTAATGTACCTACGAATACAAAGAATAAAATTAGTAAGAAAACTAATAGTGAATATGATTTAGATAAGAAATTGTTTTTCGATATAATGGTGGGATCTGATAAGAGTAAGCAGAAGTATATTCTTAGTGGTGTCACATTGGATGTATTACCAAATATAAAAATTACTGATGGTGAAAATGGTTATTATAAAGATGATTCATCAATACAAAGGAAACTGATAGAGTTGCAGAACTCGATTAAGACTTTAAAAAAACTAAATGATTCAACTGGTGGTGAAAATGCAAATATTAAACAAGCTATTGAACATATTAATAATGAAATTAAAGATACTGTTGAAAATTGGCAACCAACTATAGATCATGAAAGATTTAGTAAAATATCTGAAAATAAATTAATCGATAAAGAATCAGATTCTTTAGAGTCACATCTGTTAAAGAATAAATATATAGATCATGTCTATTTAACCAAATATTCTGCCTGGTCTGAAAAAAATAGTAAAGATTTAACTTCAAATATGTTGGCAAATCAACCTTTAGTTGATGAGTTCTTCGGTTTATATTCACCTGCATTGGCAATTTCATTTAGAGGTATCGGTTATATGTTTCAAAAGGCAATAGGTTCCACAGTATTAAAACCAAATAATTTACCAAGTGCTAAAATAGATAAGATTCAAATGAAGGAAACTGTTTATATTGTACTGAGATTTTTTGATCTTTGTATCGATCATATGACTCAAAGTTGTATTTCTATTGGTAATCCATTAGAAAGTTACTTACAAAGGAAAAACTTTTTATTTGGAAGTTCAACTCAAGCTACTCCAAACCCAGTACCTACTTCAATTTCTAGTCCTGCATCAACAAATAATAGAGAATTATTATCATTGGTAATAAAGAGATTACCGCAACCATTTTTACAAAACCTAACTAATGGTATTACTACAGAACGAATATTGGCAAATAAAGATGATAATTTCTATATGTTTGAATTAATTCTAAAAATTCTTCAAATTCATACTGATAATTATGAAAAATTAATGTTCAAAACAACTAAGAAAAAGAATAATGATTCAAGTGATTATGGAGAATCATCAAAAGAAGATTTAGAAAATTTTGTTAACTTTTGTGAAGAAGAAGAGCTATTATTAGCTTTATGCTATAATTACTATAACTCAACAATATATCATGTCAATGATAATAGGTCATTAGAATATTTGGAAGCATTAATAGCACTATTGGAAAAGCAAATTTGGTTTGACGAATTTTATGCTATTGAAAAGGTATTAGAAGTGGCAGTAAATTATGCCATGAGAATGGGTCTTTCAAGATGGGAATATTATGTTGGAATAAACGAACTAGAAGCAGAGCGTAGGAGAACTGTATGGTGGAAACTGTACCGTATTGAAAAGAATTACTGTATTGAAAAAGGTATTCAATCCATGATCGCTGATTCTAAATGTAATACTTTATTGCCAAAAGAGTTTAGGGATGTTGGATGTATTGATATTAAATCATTTATGTCAAAATTAGATCCAGAATTTGCAGAAAAGTCTTTGGAAAAAATTGACAATATGCCAATTAGTTCGCTAATAAAATATGGTAGTCTTGCTACCGTCATTATATCCTCAAATTTTTACGAAGAAATTTTGTTTAATGAAAAATTTACTTGTATTATGAATTTTTCTAAACATCCATTTTTAAAGATTCAATTATCAAACGAGGTCTTCGAATATTTAAATGCTACTTTACAAAAACTAGAAACAATTAAAATCCAAGTAAAAAGATTATTAGATATTGCATTCGACAATGATCAAAATAACCAATGTTCTTCCCAAAATCAAAAAGCTGATGTTATATCCTTTACCTTTATGTTTTTATACACATTCTGCACCTTGTTAAATTCTACTAGTAATTTGCAAGCAAGATTTTACAATACACCAATACCAAAGGATTTTATTGTTAAACTTGAAGGTTACCATAATTTCATCATTAAAATTTGGTCTCGTATGAATCAGCTAGTTTCTTCTATTGATAATGATTACACAGTAGCCCGTAATATTAAATATTTCGGTATTACAAGTTTGTTAATGCTTTCAAAGATTTTTAAAAGTATCACTATTTTAGAGTTAGATCATATTGTTTCAATTTTGAGAATTATTAAAAGATTTCAAAATCATAGAATTTTTTCAGAAAATGAAAACAACAAGATTGTCATAAATAGTAAAACTTTTAGGGACTTAAGTCGTTCCGCTTCTTTTATTTCAGTTATCACACATCTTATGTTAATATCATATATGACTGAAGAAAAGATTGATAAAGAAACCGTTATACAGAGAATTAATGAAATAGAACCAAATGTTTTGATTATTGTTGAAGCTTTATTTAATCCAAAATCTTTCATTTTTGAATATATCATGAAACCTATTAAAGAAACAGGTTTCCATTTGAATATCCGTAGAATGTTTTTGAACTCAGAAGAATATATGCAAGAAACCAGAAAAAAGCAACAAAATGTTAATAGAAATGTTGATAATAACTTATTTCCAAATAGAAATCAACAAGAAAATAAAGCTTCTGAATTTTCATCAGACTTAAATAATTCATCCCAACAACGAATCATCAAAGGAGAACCTTCAGAATATTACTTAAGAAGAGATGCTAATCCTCCTGATAATTTTAAAAATGGAGTCCCTCCATTTTTCAACCCAGCACAAGATATTCAATATCAGAATACCTTGGGATTATCTAATTTAGATCAAATTTTAAAATCGGAATCAATTTTATCTGCTAAAACTCCTGAACCTAATCAAAATTCACCATGTCTACCTCAAAATCAACAATTTCCCCTACTGGCTGATAATAATCTAATGAGTAGTTATAACTTAGGTACCCTGGATGAATTCATTAATAATGGTGATTTGAACGATCTTTACAATACCCTATGGAAAGATTTATATGCTGATGAATTTATTTAATTTAAAGAAAGTTTAAATATTAATTTTTTTAGAAATGTATTTATTATCAATTAATTTATATTTTATATTACAATATGATTATTTTTAGATAAAAGGAATTTAACTATATCTGTTTATTCCATGTTTAATTTACTCATAATTCTTCTACCATGTGGAGTGTTTCTAATTGGCCCAACTAATAATGGAGTAACAATGTCTGATAATCTTTTATAAATATTATCATTATTTTCATGAGACACATCTAATGCAGTTTGTAAAACATAGTTACCAAAACTATCATTTAATAAGATATTAATATCTTTTTCACCGCCATTGTTTAATAATTCCAAAATCATAGTTTCAGATAAAACTGGTGTTCTTAAAGTTTTTTCAACAACGTTAGAACCAAATTTATGTAATGATAATTCTTTAATCTTTGGTTTTAATAAGTTCACAATTTTATGAGAATAATTGAATGATTTTTCTTCAGCTTCTTTAGTGATAACATATTGAACAACATAATTACCAAATGGATCTAAAGTTAATTGATCCATGTTACTTAATAATGTTTCACATAAAGCTTGACGTTGTTCTTTAGTACCACGATCTAAACAACGTTGTAAAACACAACAGCCATGTCTATGAGTAGCAATATCAACACAATGTTCACAAGCAGCATCAAAAATAAATTGGAAATATTCTGGTTTTAATTTTTGTAAACATTTTTGAACAACATGGTTACCATTCAAATCTTTACTTAATTCAACAATGGATGGTTTCAAAGCATCAACAACTAACTGAGCTTCTTCATCAGTATCAACACATTCAACTAATTTTTGTAAAGCTCTTGTACCGTGTGGATTTAAAGCAATTTCAATAAAGAATGGAGCAGCAATTCTTGCGATAGTTAATCTTTGTTCAAGGGTAACTCTTTCTAATAATTTTTGAATCAAGTAATTACCAAAGGAATCAGTCATTAATTCAACAGCATGTTCTTTAGTTTCTTCAAAAACAAAATTAGCAGCTTCTTCTCCTAAAGTATCTAATTGTTTTTGTAAGAATCTACAACCATGTTGATCTTTACATAATGAATAAATGTTACCAATGAATTGATCTAAAGTAGCATCACTATAAATCAATGAATCTTCCATCTTACGTTGATTATAATTGTTAAAACCATTCTTACCATTTTTATTTTTACCATTATAGTTTCTATTACCATTATTATATTTGTTATTACGATTCATCATATGATGTGGTGGAGGAACACCATGTGGAACCATATGACCAAATGGATGATTACCATACATCCAAGGTGGTGGAGTTCCACCATTTTGTTGATTCATTAATTTTTCAGTTTCATCATTTGAATCTTTTAAATCAACATTACCTGCTAATTGTGGATTTTGAGATAATGGCATTTGACCATGATGCATTGGAATTGGAGAATGTGGATGTAAAATTGGTGAAAATGATTGAAATGGAGAATTAAAACCATAAGCACCTGGGAAAGATGAATGAGGACCAGACATAATAGGATTTGGTTGAATTAATGGACCTCCATATGGGTAAGCAGCAGCTGGGAAAGTATTATTACTAGTATTAATATTATTAGTTTGATTTTTTTCATCTTTACCTTCTAATTGTTCACCAACAATTGGAGTAGAATTATTATTATTAAATTCAGATTCTAAAGAAATTGATTGAGTTCTTGCTTGACTACCTGTTGTATTACCAGTTGATAAATTTTCATTACCAATATTAATCAAATCATTTTGAGAAATAGTATGGAAAGTTTGTCTTCTAAATGATGAAACATTTTTTTCATCATTTTCATTATTACTACCATCTTGCCATAATGGATCAATAGTTGAACCAGGGTAAACATGAGGTGGCATTGGCATCATTTGAGAATATGGTACAAAATTCATACCCATCATTTGATGATGTGGTTGAAACATATGTAATCCATTTGGTGGTAATGGGGGTTGATTAAATTTATTTGTTGTGGAAACATCATTATTAGTTGTTTGAACAGGAACATTATTGCTATTAGTGGAAGTAGTTAAATCATCATCATCATCCAAATGTAATTCATTTAAAGCAGAATTAATAACTTGAGGATCAACTGGTGGTAAAGAACCAGTTTTATCTTTTGATTCAATTGACATTTTAATACTTGTTTTCTAATTAATAAAAAATAATAAAATAATATAATAATAATAATAAAATAATATAATAATAATAAAAAATAAAAATATTTGTTCTTATTAAAAATTCAATAAGAACTCTTTCTAATGTACAGTAAAATAATTTAATATGGTACAGTTGTTAATTAATAATATACAAAGTATTGTACAGTGGAAATTAAAAAGTTTGTTTGCCTTGTTAATTAGAAGTACAATTAATAACTTTCTTAAAAAAAAAACTGTTATTATTAAATATATTTAATTAATTCAATTGGTATATTTAATTAAACTTAGTGATGATTGAATAAATTTCGTTGCTCAGTTTTTCCAACAATTGATGGAAATTTCAAAAAAAAAAATTTCCAAAAACAAAAAAGAAAATTCAATTACACACTGTGTCCGGGTATCAGCATTGGTCAATAAAATTAAAATAACTATATAATTACAATAGATTTAAACCATCATTGCTAACAGTTTTAAACCCAACTGTTCACAATTGACCATTGTGATATATGTTATATGCAATAATTAATAATGTTTTTTGCTTGAAAGAAATCCTGTCCTCTTGAAGATTAAATTGGTATTTCTCTCTTTCTCTATTTATATGTCTCCAATTTTAAAATTAATCAAAGATTTGCCACCCAACAGTTTATCAATTGTTGAATTGTTGAATTAAAAGTGGAGTAAAATTGGGGTAAAATTGGGGTAAAATTGGGGTAATATAATTGTTGAATTAATTTAATTATTGTGGACGTGTATAGTGATGGGTGGAGAGAAGAAATTAGCCGCCGAAGTTAAAGTATACCGATTGGTATTTATATGCAATTAAAAGTAATATATATATATATATATAAGAAGGTTAACCAAACCCACACCATTCGATTGTGAATTGTTTGACATCTTCAATCGGGTTACCATCGTCGATGTTATCATTATCAATGCATCCCGATATTACATGTGTCTTTTTAACTACTGTTCCTAATCTGGTGTTACTAATAATCTCCAAGAGATCAAGTTTGTCTCTATGGTAGTCTACAGGTTCGTGGATAATTAATTGTGAATGGTAACGTAATGGATCACCAGGGTATCCGACATATTTACAACCAAATCTAGATCCTGGTAATATTGTTACATTTTGTGATCTTAATTTCATATACATTGGATAACTAAATTTAACATCTTTACCCACTTTTGATAACCATTGTTTGACCAAATTGTCATCACAAATAGGTTCTTCAACAATAACGTTAGGTGTCGGTACAAAATTATTTTCAATTATTGGATTATATTCTTTATTTGATTGAAATTTTTCTTTTTCATTACCATTAATTCTAACATATAAATTAACATAATTATTTTTAACAAGAAAATATGCTTCATCTAAAGTTAATCTTAAAGGTACATACAAAAAATTATTTTGTTGAGTATTTACTGGTAATGTACCACTCAATATACCATATATACCATATTTTTCCCTTATTGTAACAATAGCATCTAATGAAAATACTAATGGACAACTATAAGTACCATTTGGGTACTTAATAACTTCAATTTGTACCATTTTTATTTGGTTGATTGCTTGGGAAATAAGAATCTAGCACTTACTCACACACGATTACTAATTGTACAAATAACAATTATATTATAGTATTATACTTTATTTGTTAATATCTATTAATGGATCAATTGGTAATAATAGATTTCAACTATTATATGATGATCATGTTGATTGTTAGTGCTAATGCATAACTAATTTTCCATTCACTATGAAGTTAAAAATATTAAAAGCAAAAGAAATTGAAAATTACAGCTTAAATGCCGGTCATGTGATGCTCTCTACCCCTTTCAAAGTCACATGCAGGTACTTAAAAGCCATTTCAGTAATTAGTTAGTTAATTTAAAATGGTCTTACAGGTTTAATTAATAGTTAGGAACATTTCCGATAGAAAATATAGTACCATAATAAATTTTTATCGACCGACTTAATTAATACTAACTATTACAAGTGAAAACTTAGTACAATATTTAATTAACCGCAGGGGTTGAAAACGGACATTTTTCCATACTAAGGGTGATGGTATAGCCTTCTTTTTAAATTTTTTTCAAAATTAAGAATCCGTAGAGTTCACATACCCAATGAACATACCGAATGAACTTAATTAGTACTGAAAAATTAAAATATGCTGTGCAAGAAAGCTTAGAGCATTTAAGTTTAAAATAATAATCTGAAGATAATTTCTATACAATGATGTATATTGAATTTTTTTTTTACTTTATTTTAAACTTGAAGGCTTATTAACTTTCTTTTTAAGAACTGAAAGACTTTAATTTCAAATTGAAACATTTATAAGCAGCAATCGATTTCAGGTGACGGTTCAATACTATTAACTTGTCACTAAAAGTCATTAACTTACTTCCTTTTTTTGGCTTCTTTGCTAATTAATTATCAATAAACTATCATTATTTATAACGAGGACTCTAATTGTGAAGGGTATATTAATTGTGGAAAAAAATTATTTATTCCAAGTTCACTTGTTCATTAAAATATTAATCGATTTCATTAAATTATAAGTGAATACAAAAAACTTAATCAAATATGGGTGATCTAATTCCTACGATACAGGAACTTTCCACTTTGCATGATCCAAAATCAATAAGATCATTTATTAAAGTATTTAAATCTACTACAGATGATGAAAATTTATTCAAATACTTAAATACAAATAGAGTTAATGGTTTAAAATCTGATGATATAGAAAAAAGCATAGAAAAATATGGAGAAAATAAATTACCTGAACATATTCCAAAAACATTTATGAATTTAATATATGAGGCTTTGAATGATAAAACTATGTTGTTATTAAGTGCTGCTGCTGTCATATCATTTTTATTAGGTTTATACGAATTATTTTTCCAACCTATTCAGTTTGATCCAGAAGGGAATGAAATTAAAAAAGTTAATTGGATCGAAGGTGTTGCAATTATGATTGCCGTCGTGGTAGTTGTTTTTGTAAGTGCAGCAAATGATTATCAAAAAGAAATACAATTTTTAAAATTAACTGATAAAAAAGAAAAGGACAAAAAATGTGTAGTCTTAAGAGATGAATCAACGGCTATATTAACTCCAATAAGTGAGCTTGTGGTCGGGGATTTAATTAAACTACAAACTGGTGACATTGTTCCAGCTGATTGTATTTTATTTAAAGGTGAATGTGAAGCTGATGAATCAACCATTACTGGTGAATCTGACACCATCAAAAAATTACCAATTTTAAATTCCTTAAAATATATTTCAAATCACACTGATGAAAATTTAGATATAACAAATGATAAAAATTTACCAGACTGTATGCTAATATCAGGTTCTAAAGTTTTCTCTGGTTTTGGTAAAGCTATCATTATAGCAGTTGGTAGAAATTCAGTCCATGGTAGAATGATGACTTCTTTGATAGAAGCAAGTAATAAAACAGAGGATTCAGATGATAACTTAGATAACAATGGTGATCTAGACAGTGATATGACACCTTTACAAGAAAGATTGTGCTTTTTGACAGATAAAATATCTGTATATGGTTGTGCGGCAGCTACATTTTTATTTATTGTATTATTTTTCAAATTCCTGTACAATATACTTTCTCCAAATGGTCATTTCAAAGATTTAACACCAACAGAAAAGGGTAATAAATTTTTAAACATTTTCATTACAGCCATAACAGTTATTGTTGTAGCAGTACCAGAAGGTTTACCATTAGCTGTAACCTTAGCATTAGCATTTGCCACCACAAGAATGGCAAAAGATGGTAATTTGGTAAGAGTACTTAAAGCATGTGAAACAATGGGTTCTGCTACGGCGATATGTTCGGATAAAACAGGAACATTGACCAAAAATGTTATGACTGTGGTCAAAGCTATTATTGGTGGGAAATCAATAGAATATATAAAAAGTCTTTCACAAGAAACCAAAGAAATTATATTGGCTAACACAGTACTAAATTCAACTGCATTTGAAAATAAGGATTACAAAGAAGTAAACCAAACAGAAAATCCATTCAAAAATATCAATGAGCAACCAGTTACCAAAAATCTTGAACTATTTGTCGGTTCCAAAACAGAAACTGCTTTGTTGACTCTTGCTCAGCAACATTTAGATTTAAAGAGAATCGGACCATTACAAAATGTTAGAAATAATCCGTCATCAAAATTTGTTGACATAGAAAAAGCTGTTCAAGTCATTCCCTTCGAAAGTAGTCGTAAATGGTCTGGTATTGTTGTGAAACTAAAAGAAAGTAACAAATATAGATTTTATATTAAAGGTGCAGCTGAAATTGTTGTAAAGAAATGTTCTCATGAAAGAACTGCTGATGGTGTGGTTGAATTTATTGAAAGTGGTAGAGCTACCGATATTTCTGAAATAATTAAAGGTTTTGCAACTGGTGCATTAAGAGCTATTTCATTAGCTCATAAGGATTTTGATAACTGCCCAAGCTGGCCTCCAGCAAATCTAATAAATAAAGCTTATTCACCGTCTGAATCAGAGGCAGATCCTGAACTTTTATTTGGAAAAGTTTTTGAAAACTCAAATAATTCAAATAATGATGGACTGACTTTAGATGGTATATTTGGTATCATGGATCCATTAAGGGAAGGTGTTGATAACTCTGTCGTGGAATGTCAAAAGTCTGGTGTTGTTGTGAGAATGGTAACTGGTGATAACTTGATAACCGCCAAAGCTATTGCTAAAAATTGTAATATTCTCTCTGGAGAAGCAATTGAGAATTTAAATTCAATAATGGAAGGACCAGATTTTCGTAAATTGAATAAATCTGCTCGTGTTAAGATTTTACCAAAGTTAAGAGTTTTGGCAAGATCATCACCTGAAGATAAAAGATTACTTGTTGAAACACTAAAATCCATGGGTGATGTTGTTGCTGTTACTGGGGATGGTACTAATGATGCTCCAGCATTAAAATTAGCTGATGTCGGCTTTTCTATGGGTATATCAGGTACAGAAGTTGCTCGTGAAGCATCTGATATCATCCTGATGACCGATAACTTTTCATCAATAGTTGATGCAATTAAATGGGGTAGATGTGTTTCTATTTCAATTAAAAAATTTATTCAATTCCAACTTACTGTTAATATAACTGCAGTTATTTTAACATTTATTTCGGCATCAGTTTCAGAAGACGAAACATCTGTATTAACAGCAGTTCAACTTTTATGGGTCAATCTAATTATGGACACTCTGGGAGCATTAGCGCTTGCTACCGATAAACCAGACCCAAATATTATGAAGAAGAAGCCTATGGGACGCTCTGAGCCACTTATTTCTTTCTCGACTTGGAAAATGATTATCTCACAGTCAACGCTACAATTAATTATTACTTTTATCTTACATTTTAAGGGTGCTAATATATTTTTTAGAGATATTGAAGAATTAACTGGTAAAGATTACCAACAATTAAATGCATTAACATTTAACACATTCGTTTGGTTACAATTTTTTACTCTAATTGTATCTAGAAAATTGGATGAAGCAGACGGAATTTCAACCTGGAAAGGTAGATTCACTTTATCGAATTTAAATTTTTTCCAAGATTTATTTAGAAATGGTTACTTTATTATTATCATGACAATTATTGGAGTATCCCAAATTTTAATTATGACATTTGGTGGTGTTGCATTTTCAATTGAAAGACAAACTACTTGGATGTGGATTGTTGCTATTGGATGTGGTACTCTATCATTGCCACTTGGTCTCCTTGTTAGATTATGCCCAGACGAAGTATTCAAAAGAATCTTTTCTGAGAAGTTTGTTCGCAATTTCAAATATGTTGCTGGTCTTGAATTTATTAGTAGCATTAATGAAGACACCAAATCAGATGAAGAAGAACCACTATTAGAAAGGGACGGAACTCCCGTAATCATTAGATATAAACGTTAATAGACAATATAAAGAAAGAATATTATCATATCAAAGTTTTCTAAATAATGTTTAACTGTTATTGTTTAATATATTATGTTTTAAATATTCAACTAAAATTAAGTATATATACTATATAATATTCACATTTAAAATAGCATTTATATTTAGATGAATTATTAGCTTTAAATGTATTTAATTGAACTGTTATTATTATGCTTGAATTAAAATTCACTTTCAATATCTTTTGTACTTAGATAAGCTTCCATTTTCGTTTTGATACCTTCAGCAAAATCTGAATAAACTGGGTAAAACTTATCTAAGCCTTTGAAAATTGGTTTCAATTCAATGAAGTAGTCAATTTTTTTCAGTAATTCTTTGTTTCTTTCATTTCCCTTTTCAGTTTTAGATGATTCCTTTAACGATTCATCAATCGTCTCCTCTAATGTTTTTAATGATATTTTAAAATCTGATATTGTTACATTACCATCGATTTTTGACGAATATTTAGTAGATTCATTAGATCTTCCTGATATATTTAACATATTTTTTAACTCTTCAAAGCAGTGCACTACTCTAGTTAATCTTTCTTTAATTGTAACTAATTTTTCTAGTTGTTCTACTACACCATCACTACCTTGATATTTTTCATCTAAAGTTTGTAACTGGTCATCAATTTTTGTCATATCTGTTTCTAAAGCTCTCACAGCACTACCCAATGTGTCTAAATAATATTCTAATTTAGATGCACCTAACCCATTTTTATTAGTGGCGGTAACATCTTCATTAGAAGATGGATTAGAAGCTGTCCACGTACCAGGTATATTTTCAGATAATTTCTCTAAATTCTGTATAGAGATTTTTAGTTCATTAGTTAAATTCTTGGTATAATAATCTAATCTCGATACTAAAGATGAGGATACCGCTTGGACTTGTGTTATATCATGAGCTGCAGTGTTTGAAAGTAAAATGTCAACGTAAGCCTGTGGAACAAAATCTTTATCAAAAAACATCTCTAATATTTGATCATCCTTTGTCAGTGGATCAGAAGAATATGCACTAGTACCTTCGACCATTATATATATAATTTATCCTCAATGATACCTATAATAGGTTATTCAACATGTTAAACTAATAATTATAAGTAACATAAATGTGAATACATAGCACTTATTTTATTATATTCAATATTACATTTTTCAACTTTTTTCAAAAATAAACTGAGCCTAAGTTTGAATCGAGAAACTTGGTTAGAGTTCTACGTTTCTAACTCATTGAAAAGATATAATGGCTGCATTCAAATATATACTAAAGAATACTAACAATTGGATAGTATTAAATACATGTCTGATATACTTTATATTTTATACAAAAATCACTTGCTTATACTAATATTGGTTTTTTTAGCTGCAACAAAATTAGATGACTTTTAAAATGTATTGACATTTGAAAAAAATTCAATAAAGAAACTAAGCTATTTATTTATCAATATCAATGTATCGTCAATAACATTTAGATATAGTTTCTTACGCTGGGATGAGATATTTACAGTTCTGAGTTTATATGTGAATATCTGAATATAGATTATTATCTATTGAGTGATGGTTGGTGCTGCTACTACACAGATCAAGAGGAAAAGAATAATCAAATCATGCAAATATTGTTATTCGCATAAGTTAAAGTGTGATAAGAATTCACCATGTTCTTCGTGCATTAAAATAAAGAATACTACTCAATGTATCTATGGATTCGTCAATGAAATATCTAATAATAATTTTCAATATGGTAAGGTATTGAAAAAAAATCATTTAAATAATCATGAAGATACTTCAAAATTGCATAAACTTACAACTAATACATTAGTATTTAAATCAAAATATTATAGTCCCTTTTTCTCAAGCTCAATCAATGAAAAGATTCTAACATCTAATTTTAATACTGATAATAGTATCTCAAATAATTTCATTAGAAATGAAATTAATAATTTTAATAAATTTCCAAAATATTCAATTGATATTGATGATATTATTCAACTATTACCATCATCAATAGATATAGCAAGGGGACAAGTTGAAGTATATTTCGAAAGTATTCATCCAATTATTCCGATTCTGGATAAATCTATTATATTAGATTTGATGACTGATATTTATGAAAGTATAAAAAAAAATCAAGAAATAAATGCTCTGCATCTTATTCTTTTGATGTCTATTTTTTTCTGTATATCATTTGCAGATGTTGCGTCAGGTGTAATTCCTGATTTATTACTTTGCAATAAATATTTTGAATCCTACAAATATTTACTAGATACAACAGAATTTCCATTTAAACCATATTTAGAAAGTCTTCAAGCATTTGTATTGGTTAATTTTGTATTAGATCCAAATATGGTAAATGCAGTGAGTTATTCCTCTATGTTAGTTAGAATCGGTCAACAAATTGGGCTACATACTCTTACAAATGACAAAAGCCAAGATAATTATTACCTAAAATTACTTTGGAACTTTATTTTATACATTGAAGGCTCCTCATCCGTAGTTTATGGATTACCGTTTTCAACATCATATTCTTTACTAAAATCAGTATCATTGAAAGATAGTTCAATAAAATCTTCAGAATTAAAATATCCAATAGAATTCACATATGGAAGAATTAAAGTTAATCAAATTTTCAAAGATATCATGGAGTTAATTTCAATTAAGTCATCATCAAGAAGTGAAGTTCTTAAAATTAAAGACAGTATTAGCAAGCTATATGATGCTGTTAATTTTTTTAATCTTAATATAAGGTCAAACGATACTATTCATCCTGAATATTTTACAAGTACATTATGTATTTTTGTTTACAGATTACATCTGAGATATTTTGCCCTTTCTTCACTACAATTTCAAGATGATAAATTATTAAACAAATCAAGTTATGAAAATTCAACGGCTAATATTCTTGATATTCCAAAAATTCTTGAAACAAAGGAGAATTTTAGACAAGAAATAATTCCAATATCGTTATTACTTTTACTTCACACGTTCAAAAGGTTGGTACAAGAAGATATAGCGAAGTTTTCATGGTATACTCGTGGTTCTACTGTCACGCAATATCTGTTTATAGTCATAAAAAATGTTTATCAGTTTCCATCCAAAGCTTATGATATGAATCAGTTTCCTTTATTAACAAGAAAAACTATTGATCAAGATTTAAAAGTAATTATAGAAACAAATCCAATGGTTTATAAGTTAGTATTAGCAGAAGAATTGATTAAATTGATTGAAATAAAATTAGCATCGCTATGGAATGATGAAGATTTATACAAGCTTTTACTGGTAAAATCAATCAAAGAAAAAGTCTGGTCATTAAATAAAAAAATTATTGAAGATAATCAAAGAGAAATAGATAGATTAAAGAAATTTAGTATTTTTGCAGCTGGTAATGCACAAATACAAAATAATAAGAATCTAAATTTCTCTGCTTTTGTAAAGCAGTGGAATGCAGAAAACACGTTACCAGATATGGAAAAGGTATTGACAAACTGGTTAACAGAATTTCAAGATAGTTCAACAAATATATAAGTGGATAATATTAATGAATATTAATTATAAATAATAAATAATTGTTTGTACGTATATATAAAAGGAAAATTTTTTTAGTCCTAGTAGATTACCTAATTTGATTGAATGCATCAAAAATCAAAGATTCTTGTTGATTTTGAGGTTTAGGTTTATCAAACAATTTCCAATATCTCAAAGTCTCATCACCGGCACCAGACACTACCGTGGTACCGTCAGCAGATAATGTTAAATGCAATACTCTGAAACTATGGCCCTTCAAAATAGAAACTGGCTCCATATTAGGATAGTTCCATAGAGTAAGATTATACTTGGAATAACCATGAGATGTTACGATTTCGTCAGTATTCTTGGACCATATCATATTACAAACTTGAGAACCTGTATCAACATCGTTTAATTTTGATAAAGTATTTACATTCCATATTTTAAGTCTTCTATCTGCAGTACCACCACCAGTCGCCAATATACCTTTCTTATGTGGAGACCATGCAATAGCTTTCACAGCAGCAGTATGTTCAGTGAGACTGATGGTTGGTGTAGCCGATGTACCATCATAAACACATACAACATTATCATTCCCACCAGATGCAAGTTTATTATCGCTTACATTCCATTTTAAACCACATACTTCTTGAGTATGTGTAGTAATTTGTTCAAAATATGGATCAGCCATTCTCACATCTCTGTGTAAAATCTTTCTATCTCTACTTCCCGAACTTAAAATATGACCATTCCAAGATAGACATGCTACCCTATCTGAATGTCCTGTTAAAGTTCTAATGCATTTCTTTTTAATTACATCATAGATTTCTACAACACCATTTCCTTGACCAACTGCCAAATGGGAACCAGTCCCTACCCAGTTTAAACTTGTGTACTCATTTTCAGTATCACATAAATGTATAACATCACCAGTATTATTATCAGTTAAAAAGATAGATTTACCTAATGCAACTGCTAAAACATCAACTGAAGACCAATCTATCAAATCATAATAAAAATCATCAGCTAAAGACGGTGCATCCAATACTCTATATGGAACTTTTGATATTTGTCTAAATTTTTTTCCTGGGGATAACAACAGTTGTTTTGTATCAGCACGAACAGGAGAAAGAGTATCATAAAACTGTGATTGAAATATAGATGCAGTTGATGGTCTAGTTGATGTACGTTCTCTATAAGTTAATAAACTAGCACCTCTAACAGAATTACTAGAAGGACGATGTTGATCATCTAATTGAGAATTAAATAATCTTCTAGGTGTAACGGGAGCAGAAGTTGGATGTGAATTCATATGTCTATTATTACTAGGTGGAGTACTAGGTTCTTGATTAATATTATCATCGTCTACATCAGTATCAATTTCATCATAGTCATTAAAATTATCATTACTTGGATGTAGCCGTACTATTGGTCTTGTATTTTTTATACGATCTATACTACTTTCTGTACCAGTTGTATCTCTTGATAATTTTTCACCAAATAATTCATTCTTCAGTACAGCATCAAATGTTTCATGTGCTTGTCTTTCCTTTTGTAATTCAACTTGGTCTTCAGTATTTGAAGAAATATTTGTTGGTAAATTTACCGCACTACTTATGGAAACCATTGTATTCAAATCAATATCCGTTCTGTTTGGAATAAATCTATCATTATATATAATTGATCCTGAATTTCTTGTTCTTCTAAATGGTGAAGTATGTTGTGATGATGATGAAGAGGAAGATGAATTGAAAAGTGGTCTTTTCACCACTCTATTTCCACTAGAATCATTATTCTTCATAGGAGAAGACATGGGAGTATTATTTAAAAATGAATTGCCTGACATAATCCGCAATTTCCTTTTTAAGTTTTTGATATAATATTACAATTTTCGTTACTGGTTTCAATTTTCTTAATTTAATTTCACACCAGTCAACTCAAATAAAAAGAGAACAAATTAAAATTGAATAAAATAAAGTCAATTATTTAAACAATTAATATTTTATAATTCAATAGGTTGCTAGTCTCTTAAAATGGATTCAATGATAACTAAACTATTATTACAATATATATATATATATATATATATGATAACTTTTATTATATCAACTTTTCAAATTCGCAAAGCGATCTTTCAATATGTGAGGGTAATTGACCCATAATTTAATGTTAAAATGCTTATAACCATACAATTATACTTGTATATATCTATATCTATGGAAATATATTAACTAAATGGTTCAATAAGATGCGAGATGCAATGCGGAATATTATGATATGATATGTTCTTTTTTCCCTTTGATGGGAAATTCACAGTGGTGGGAAAACTTTGATTCTTGATTGTGATGCTAAACTTCTTTCATAATCTGGAGGAATAGTGAATCTTGGCATTAGTAAATTATTCCCCCTGACATCGTATTGTTCTCTGCTGTTTAAATCAATATCGACTTCTTCTGCTTGGTTCAATTCTTGTTGTTGTTCATATTCATCAACTTGATCAAATTCATCTTCCTTTTCTTGATAGTCAACATTATCTTCAACTTCTTCAAAATCTGGAGCTAGAGAACTCCATTTAGGAGGTACGACAATTGACCAAATATAAACATCACCAGATTCTAACCCATTACTTGCTATGCACATAGTGTAAAAATTCCAATCAATATCCATTAATTCTTCCTCTGAACCTTCCAATACTCTAACTAATGTACCTGAATTTGTTTCCCAAATGTATAATTCATGAGCAGATGAACCATGTGTAGATGCAACAAGATATTCAGCAGAATTGTTACTGAAAAAAATAGAATTCCATTGCAATTTATTAATAACATCTTGATATTTATGCATTAATTCTAATTTAATTGAGTTGTTATTTTCAGATTCTAAATATTCAAAAGAATATTGTCTAATAACTCTGTCTGAAGAATTAATTGCTAATTTTTCACCACTTTCTGATATAGTTAAATGTTTGATATTTGAATTAGCAATTTTTAATAAATGTATTAATTTAATATTGTCAATTGAATTAATTTTATAAATCATTATCCAACCTTTTGATGTACCTGTTATAATAATATCTTTATGTTTTGGATGTACAGTTAAAGTTAAAGTATAACCTTTAAATATAGATGTATCATCATCTATAACTTCATCATTATCTTCATTTCCAATTATTTGTTGGTAATTTGGTATATCTGATTTAAAATCAATTAAAAAAAAATTAGATTCTTCAAAAACTGTTGCTACACATAAAAAATTATCAAAATCAACCCATTCACATTTCCATACTGGAGCAGTAAAAGATACCTCTTTAAAAGGTATACTAGGATCTTTCAAATCCCATAATTTAACAGTCCAATCTCTTGATGAAGTTAATAAATACCTTCCACAAGGTGACCAAGATATCGATTGAATTGACCTGGTGTGAGAACCCATCACACTCCCCAAGATACAAATCGGCTTATAAGTATCCATATCATAAATGATAGCACCACCATTAGATGACCCAACAGCTAAATAATCACCATAGGGACTAAATTGAACACATTCTGTATGTAATGGATTCTCTAACGTATGAGTTAATTTCTCAGGGTATTCCTTTAAAACAGAAAACGGATCTTGTAACAACAAATTCATCACACCCAGCAACAAGTTATTTCCAATGCAATGGGATTTTTCAATTGACCATCACACTTAAATATAAATATCAAACCTTTACTATAATCAATTGTTACTATATAAATTTATCATATTATGATTTTTTTTTAAAAAAATTTAAAAATTTAGAAATTTGAAAAAAAAAAAAAATAAAAATAAAAATTGGCAAAAACACGAAATCAATGAACGATTTAATACTTAATTAACTACTTTTCAATAGTTATTTATTTATAATTAGTATCAAGATCAATTAGTTAGAGGTACAACAGTAAAAAGAATCAATATGTTGTTTGCTTCTATCTTTCAATTTGCATTATTATGTGTAATTTTACCAACTCAAGTCTTTGGGTTTTATTACTATGGTGTTTCTGGTGAAAAAAAATGTTTTAACAAAGAATTATCTAAAGGTACTTTGTTAAAGGGTAGATATAATATTCAAACTTATGATGAAGAATTGAAGTCTTATAGAGATGCTAATGCTCAAAATATCGGTATTGTTATCGATGTTGAAGAAGTATTCGATGATAATCATAGAGTTGTTCATCAAAAGGGTTCTCCAAATGGTGATTTCACTTTTATTGCCTTAGATTCTGGTGAACATAGAGTTTGTTTAGAACCAAGTGACAATGCTTGGTTAGGTAACACTAAGACTAAAGTTTCTATTGAATTTGAAGTTGGTTCAGAATCTCAATTAGATTCCAAACAAAAACGTACTGTTGAATCTTTACATGAAAAAATCAATATTTTAAATTCAAAAGTTGCTGAAATTAAAAGAGAACAAGCTTTAGTTAGAGATCGTGAATATAAATTCAGAGATATTTCAGAATCTGCTAATTCAAGAGCTATGTGGTGGACTATTTTACAAATGATTGCCCTAGGTGGTATTTGTGTTTGGCAAATGAAACATTTACGTTCTTTCTTCGTTAAACAAAAAGTTTTGTAATTTAAATTATGACAATAATAAAACTTATATATAAAACTGGAATAAGTATCATATAATATAATAAAAAAAACTATATCTCATTTAAATTAAAAACTCAAACGACAATTTCTAAATATCGAAATATATATATATATATAAATTATTTTGAAATGATACTGAAAAAAGTAATGTTAAAGGTACAAAATATCTTATTTATATAGTACTTTAAAATACAAACATAGATTCAAATCCTTTCACTTTATCTTCATTGATGGAGGATGGATCTAAGTTAGATGCAATTGGTTTACCAAAATCAAATGTATATTTTTCTTCCTTTGATTGAGTAAAATTGTCGACAGATTTAGGAAGAAAAATTGGTTCTGAGCTAGTAGGTGATTTCTCTGGTTTCTTTTCCTCAGATTGCTTATTAATAGAGAATAATGTTTGAGTTGGCTCTTTGTCTTTCTCCTCAATAATATTTTCTTTATTTTGAGTTTTAGAATTTCCAAATATATTAACTGGTATATTATTACTTGAAGTGTCTTCTATTTTCTTTTCTTGCTCAATTGGTTCACTTGTTTTACCAAAGGGAAATGGTTTAATAGCAATGTTGGTCTTAGTTTCACCTTCAACTTTTGATTCCTCTGGAATTTTTGGCTTGATACTAAATGGAACTGGTGGTAATGGTTCTTTTGTTATTTCAGATTTTTTTTCAGGTGATATTTCAGCTGTTACAACACTTGAACGTAAAGATGATGATCTAGTAGGTTTATATTTATCAAAGCCAGCTGCTTGTGGAGCAGGATCTGTTGATTTTAAAGAATTATAAGAAGCCTTCTTATTTGATCTTTTTTCTTCAATAGCCGATACTGGTTCATTTTCTTTCTTTTCTAATTCAGCATTTGGAATTATGATATTTCCAATATTAGAAGTTATTTTTTCATTTTGATGTAACTGTTCTACTTCAGATGAATATGGATTAGCTAATTTTGATGGTTCTCTTTGAGTAGTTGGCTGGTTGTCAAGTAATGATAACAAAGCAGATGCTGTGTTTGTCATTTTCTTTTGAGTTTTACTAACAGAAGAATTTCTGATAGTATTAACTTCAGATCTTGTCTTTGGAGTACCATTATTTGAAGTAATAGCACTATATTTATAAACAGCTGTTTTGTAAGGAGATGGCATGCTGGAATAATCAAATACTCTTCTTCTTGATGAAGTACTTCTGAAACTAGAATTAGCAGTATTGTTGGAAATCATTGAGTCATCATACTTTGGAATAAATGTTGGTGCTTTGAAAGACGCATTTCTATTAAGGTTATTGGAAGTCTTCAAAATTCTTGAGGATTCAAAATCTTCTAATCCTTTTAAGTTAATTGAAGTATTTATAGAATCAGGTTCTCTGTGTGAAAATGATCTTTCAAGAACGGAATTATTAGTTTTCTTTAACAAAGATAAAACACCTTCCTTCTCCATTTCTGTCAAAGGTTGATCACCTTTATCAGTAAAAAATTTTGCTAATTTTGCATTAGAAACATTTGCTTCATAACTAATATCACCCTCTTCAGTTTCAATTACACTTATATTATCTTGAAATTTCTTTAATTCATCAGAGCCAGTGTTAGTACTTCTACTCTTAATTTTCTCTAGTTTGATTTTTGGAATAGAATTATCTGGATTAAAAAATCCACCTGGTAAACTTACAGATGAAGTACGTTGTGTAGGAATTTTTCCACTTCTGGAATTGCTATGGTCACTATGTTCGTTACTGCTGCTTCCATTAGTACTAGTATCTAAAACTTTACTTACAATACTTTTAACTTTTGACAAAAATGAATATTTTGGTTTAGATACAGGATACTTGACTGATTGTTGGTTAGTACGAAATAGTTTACCTTGGTGTCTATTACTCATCGGGAAAAAATTTTGTTTATTAATTCTCTATTAGTATTCAAAAGAAAACTTTCTTGACCGCTATTTAATTGCTACAATACCTAGTATACATTAATCAGTTAACAATAGTTGACTTTAAATAAAATTTTCTTCATTCATTCATCAATTATTTTAATTTTAATACAACGCTTCAAAAAAATATATTTAAAAATATACAAAAAAGTAATGGGGGCGAGCTGGGAATTGAACCCAGGGCCTCTCGCATATTTGAATACGCTCAGAAGAACGTCTTCCCAAAGCGAGAATCATACCACTAGACCACACGCCCATATTAAACTTAAGGGCTTTCTCTGGCAATGATAACTTCATTTCCATGTGTGAAATATAAAAATTATAATCACAAACACATAATCATTATTCATGAATTGCTTAAAAAAATTTATATTAATAAAAACTTTATATTCTTGAGATGAAGATTCTAACGATTTCTAACGATTTCTAACGACTTTCAATCTGTTGAGAATCCAAAATAACATTAGCTACTTGTTCTTGATCTAATGCTGTAATACTGCTATTAGATTGTATAGACATATTGATAGTAAAAATGAACGATTCTTTATATATGAATTGCACATAAAGATAAATAGGAAAGTGTCTGCTGCCACCTGTGTATATAAATGCTCTTTACTATAATTGTATAATATCGCCATGAATATAATCATAATTAAGGTATTTATATAATATCAAAAAACGTCTCTTTAGTTTTTCAAATAATTATAATTCCACTTGGAACATTATGATCTGACATCGATTATGAATAACTATAAATTAACCAAAACAATTCACTATTCATTGTGTATAAATCCAACCATATCCATAAACGTAAACCATTTTGCAGGTTCGGATGGCTAGTATATCGTTAAAAATATAAATAATTAATATTTTAATTTTCGTAAAACATTTAAGAAAAAATATAAAAACTTGTAATATTTTCACGTGATAACAATTTACTTAAAAATGAGAGCTTTTATAGAATTACTGGAATGATATTTTATTATGGATTATGGTTTCTGTTCTAAATACTATTATATAACTTTCTATATAACAAAACAGCGGAACATTATTTAATTTTAATCTTGGTTTTCAAAGCTCCATTTACTACATGTGAAGTTAGCATAACATCTGAACTCATTACTTAAGCCTTCATGTTCAGGTAAAAATGTAGTAATTTTCATATCTGGGTAAACGTTGGCAATAATTTCAGACATTCTTTCACCAGTGCAGGACATTAAACGGTGCTTTTCAACACCATTTTTGGTTTTGACCCCTGTATTAGGTGCTAGTAATGCTTTGGCAGTGATTGAGACT
Organism: Vanderwaltozyma tropicalis; assembly: GCA_030555675.1. Taxonomy (NCBI): domain Eukaryota; kingdom Fungi; phylum Ascomycota; class Saccharomycetes; order Saccharomycetales; family Saccharomycetaceae; genus Vanderwaltozyma; species Vanderwaltozyma tropicalis. The sequence goes on from JANIWO010000001.1 coordinate 533,283, forward strand.
ATATTTAAAAAAAATAGTTAGTAATCCATAAACTTAATAAATTATTGATTCTTAAAATATTTTTAACATACATTTAGTTTGACAGTCTTCATTTAAAAATGGTGGATCAATTAAAATTCTATCAATTTTTCCTTTAATTGATTCATCGAATTCCAGTGGTTTGTTGTAATCATAGAAGAAGAATTTGTCTGCACCTGCCATTAATTCGAATCTTTTATCGAATTCAAATAAATAAATATGTTTTGTTGGAATAGTACTTGGATCTCTCTTTTGGATGGCAGCATAAACAGAAGGTGCACTCAAAACAGCAATAACTGTATCTTCATCTGCACCTTCTAATAATGCATCAGCAAATATATCCGCAGTACTATCACTATACCAAAATTGAGATAATTGCCAGTCTTCCTTAAACAAATTCATACCTTCTTCTCTTTTCTTCTTATCAGCTTCTTCATTAGCTTCTGTGTATAATCTTTGGAAATCCTCTAAACGTTCTTGTTCTTCTTGTCTAAATGAAGCTAAGGCAGCTAAAGCATTAGCAGATAATGTTCTATATTTAATAAAAAAAAAAGTTAGTATTAAGGGAATTTATGATATACTTCAGAATTCATACAGGAATAACATACAATTCACCTTCTGAGTCTGAGTCGGACATTGTTTCTTGTATATTTGATACATCTATATGACACTTTTAAAATAATCACTAATAAGTTTGAAAAATCTTAGCTCATCTCTTAAAAAATTTTTTTTTTTTCATGTGAGGAAAGCTACCTAGTTTACTCGGAGAAGTGTATATTCTTACCATAAACCTCTTAATATATGACATTTATATGGTAGTGATCTATTTCCTTTTAATTAAAGATACTTGTTAGAAGTCACAAATAAACTAATTTTTATTGATTACATAAATTTACTATGAAATAATAGTGTTTTTAGCATATTTAAGCATTATACTTTTTTATTATTTTTTGACACTTTCAATATAATAAAGAAATTTTAATATTTAGTTGGAAAATAAGTATGAAAAGAAATAAAATATTAATTTTATTATTTACTTTTATCTATTATTGTATACATAGTTTTAAATTAGTTCTCTATTTTATCTTTATAGTTACAGGTTAAACAATAGAATTTATTGTTTTTTTGTCCTAGATTTTCTAAACAATTTTTATGAAACCCATGCTGACATTTGAATACTACTAATGAATTTGCATCATCTTCAATATTTTGATGTTTTCTATTTTGTTCCCAAATAAGATATATTATTTTACTGATATCATTGCCCCATATTCTTTTTCCACATACTTTACAATCTTTACTTTTAATTAACCATCCTTCATCAAGTTTATTTTTATAAGAAAGCATAGTTTCCAGTGAAGTTCCCTCCATTATCTTTAAAATGTATTTTGAAATTTGTCTTTCTATGTTATAAGTTCCAAACACATTTTTCAAAAGATCCTTTATTACATCTGACTTAAGCATAACTATGTCTTGATCCTCCAATGTCTTTAGCAATATTTGGCAAAATTCTTCCATTTTCTCATCATTGCTAGAAGTGCCATACATTGCTAATTGGATAAATAGTTCTTGCAATACTAAATTACACGATTTCTTATTTTCAGAATCATTTGGTATGGTACTATAAACTGTAATCAAATGGACAATTAGAGTCGACCAACACTTAATTCTGTTATCATCAAATGAAGTCAAAGCTGCATTTGTTGCTATTTCCATATACGATTTTAAATCCTCATAATCATTATTTTCTAAAGAAAACCATTCATCAATACAATGTATAATATCCTCAATTACATCTGTATACATATGTAGTCTTTGATGCAATATAGCGACAGCTTCATAATTTTTTTTGCTTCTTAAGTTCGTAATCATATCATTAACATCAACATTAATCAAATTAATCCCACTCAACCATTTAATTAGTTTACCTTGCTCTTTATATTTGCAACTTAGAAAGACAAATTTTTTTCTTAATTCAGTATTTGTTTGATTATAATGATTATCTGGAGCAAACAACTCTTCTAAGTAATTTTGTTGTAATATTTCGTCTTCAATATGTTTGATGTTCAAGTGGAGAGTATAATCATAATGGTCAAAAAGTTCTACTGAATCTTTAATTCCCAAATTTTTTATAATGCTAACAAAATGATTTTCTATTATCGGGAAAACTCTTGCTTCTTTCATAGGATTACTTTTAAGCTCAAGCAAAGCTTTTTTGAGTGTCGTCAGTAAATTTATTCCATACTCTTCTTCTGAGTTGTTTGAAGATAAAATTAATTCTAAAAGATTAATATATTGTTTTGATTTATTGTACACTCTGAATAATACTCTGTTAAACTTCTTTTCTTTCAATTCTTGAATAAATTTAGCAGGATTAGATGGGGAATAAACAGTCAATATATTCTCTAAAGCAGTTTGATGTTCAATTTGAAGATCTTTTTCATTGGCAGAAAATAGGATAGTAATAATATTCTCAATAATTCGATTAGAAAGTTGAATGAATTGGGGATATTTTGGAACATTATTGGAAATAAATATAGCCAGTAAGGTTACTATTCTGGGATCATCAGAAACATTCATGATATCAATTAACATATCAATTATATACTGCCTGTTGATCCACATAGTATGATTAAAATGATCTAGTTTTTGTATGTCTTCATTTAAAAGGTAATCATCTTCTAACATTTTATCAATTATGGAAAGGAGTTTAGGAGCATTCAAATCTAATAGTAACGTGAAATATGGATAAATAGGTTCATTTTCTAAACTGTTTGAAGTAATAAGTTTTTGAGAAGATCCATAAGGCCATTCAACTGTAATCCCGTTGAACAATAAATAATTAATACTCAATTTTGCTCTTTCTTGTAACTGAAGTATAATTGGAGTATTTTGTGGATACTGCTTACCATTCACGACAGCTAGCAAAAAATCAAAAATCTTATCCATGTCTTGATTATTAGAAACTTTAAAAATAGGCGATTCTGTACTATTGCCTGTTAAGTTGACAATGAACGAAACTAAAGGTATCACATAATCTGAAAATATATCACTCCAAATATAAATCAAAGCATCAATAAGTTCATATTCTTTACATAGTCGAACAGCTAAGTCAACATCCAAAGTTTGTGGATCTAATGTTATTATTAAATTTTCCATTAACTGAGAGTTTTTTTCTTTTGAATAATAGCTTAACATAGCCTTGAATACTGTAGCAGGAAGTCTTCTAATCAACCCTTCTGATATAATGTTAAAAAGAACTTCAAAATAAATCCCAATATTAGATTCATCAAAAAACTCAATAGATGAATTTAGTAGAGAGTTTGTGAAAGAGTTTTTTGAGTCTTCAGAAAATGTTACAGGTATTCTTAAAACTAATGACATCAATTGATACATTTTGTCATAATTATCCCTACTCTCCCTTAGTATAAATCTTACTGCCGCCAATGAAAGATTAAAAAAGGGAACATTTAGTTGGGTTTCTCTACCTATCATTGAAGGCTTTAACTGGAGAAGCTCTGATATTGGTAAATAGTCATCAAGAAAATATTTAATAAACTCTAATGCACCAATATAATCACCACGTTGAACTCGATTTAATATAATATCAGACCATGCCATGAACTTTCCTACTTTCATTGAATAATTCGTTAAAAGATAAAACTTATTCTCATGAATAGTAAAATATCTATTTGGTGGTATCATCAGATCATCACTTAGAAGATCTAGTTTTATTACTAGTTTAAAAGAATTACTTGCATCTACTACTAGTAGTTGATGTGATATAGTCAAAAGACTTAGAAGATTGTCATTTATCCATTGTAACGATAAAATTAGCTCTCGAAAGGTGGTTGAAATCCTTCTTTTAATTACTTTGGAGCTTCTAGTATCCACTGATATATTATCTATTAATTCTATGACAGTAACTGTAGTGCCAACAGAATATGAAATTTTGGAAGCATTTTTGCTCCATGCAATATTGTTATTTACAAATGAATTTGGTGTAATATCTCTATTAATTTTCTCAATAAATATGGTTGTTAGATGAGGTATTGTTGAAATTATCGCGAAATCAGCTGTAGTTAAGACAGCTACCATATGAAAAGAACTCTTTCTTTCAACATATGGAGCTGTTTTAGAGCACAAAAGCTTTTCATTAGTTGCAACTTTTAAAACTTCTTTGGTACTATAATTTAATAGCCAAAGGTGATTTCTATATGCATTATGATAACTTAAAACCCCTGAAGAATCGCTTATAATCAATGCTGTATGCCTTTTACCAACAAATCCAATACCGTTAATTTCAAAATTATTATGATCTGTAATGTGTAAAATTGCTTTTAAAGGTTGAATTATTGAATTATCTTCATCATCACTTCTGTAATTATTAGTATTTAAATTTAAATCCCAAAGAAATACATCATTTGTCTTATAAGATGCTGCTAAATGTGTACCATCTGCACATGTAACAATTGCCATTACTGGTGCTTTTACATAACTTGGAGATAAATCATAGGAAAGCTTTGGTATTAATATTGCTTGTAAGAATTGTTTCGAATTAAATATTAATAATGCACCTTTCACTGTACCAAAAATATAATATGCCTTTGTTACCATTATGCAAGTTGGACCACCATAAGCCCCTAAAGTTCTATAGATATTATTTAATGTCGACCAAGTCATAATATTCATAATATTAGCCGGATCTTCAAAATAATCCTTGTCTATTTGACTAGTTTTAAAAATAGTTTCATTTTTATCTATCTGGGAAGTACCTTCAGTATCATCTTGCTTCATATTACCATCATCAGCACTCATTGGACTCTCTAAAGAAAAACTATTTGTAACTGTGCTAACATTTTCCATAGTATTTGATATTGATAGTTTTCAATTCAATATCATACACTGAATTTAAGCCTCTGGTTAAATATATTTAATTTTAAGTCCCCTTTCTTAAAATAACAAAATTTTTCAAATTATTATTATTATATGCGATGACTTGAAAACCTTAAAGCTTAAATAGAGATGTCACTATTTTAAATTAAACTAATTATTATGTAAAGATTTAAATATTATATTACACTGTATGTCTATCTACAAGTGATTATTAATTGTATTGTTATATATTATGCAAATTGAATAATGGAATTATTGAGAAAAAAAAACTTGGATCATTGGTTAGATTTTTCATAAATTTAGCAACAAGTTAATTCATCAATTTCTGGTAAGTCATTAAATTCATTAGTGATCCATTGGAATACTTCATATTTGGAGTTTAACAATTTATTATCTTGCATGCAGTAACCGTTACCACTTTCAGGTTTTAAAGAACCTGTTTTATTCATTGGATTTATAAAAATTAATCTTTTGATCCTAGAATGTATCAATGCCATTGAACACATGGAACATGGTTCATGAGTTGTGTATACATCATAATTCAAACACAGATAACCAATTGGAGCATCCTTATTTGATTCTCTTTTAATTTTTTCTAATTGTGATATTTTTTGAATACCAACCATTATACTATGTTCTAATAAATTACCATTTTGACGATTATCTATTGAAATAACAATATCATTTGGATCTATTGGGTTAACAAATACCGTCACAATAGGAAGTTGATTATTTAAATTATTTTTATTTTCCTTATTTGAATTTAATTTTGATAATTCAACAGATTTTTTAGTAATTTTTGTTAACATTTCTTTAATCTTACTCATATTAAACTCATAATCATTTAATATTTGATCATTTGGATTACCACACCAAGTTAATGGCCAATAATTATTTGACCAATTTAACATAATTTCCTTTGTTGGTGGTGCATTCATTGGTATTTCATGAGTATCAATTAAATTTTGATAATTAAATTTATTATTACCGTTACCATTATAATCATTAATTAATTGAACCAGCTCATCAATGTTATCAAATAATTTTTTGGAACAAAGAATTATCTTTAATTTATTATTATCTTTAATTTTTTGAATTCTTTTAATATGTAAAAAGGATACAGGATCAATTTTTTGTAATTGATTTCTAATAAATTCAATGACATATTTAGATTCTTTAGGTTCAATATCAATAGTCCAGACATTAGTTAAATTTGGTTCATTAACATTTTTATTATTTTTCACTTGTAAAAGTGATTCTTCCACTATACAATTGACAAAATCAATTTTCAAAGGATTAAACTGTTTCTTAACCATTTTCTTCACCGTATTATCTTTTGAATATCCTCCTTAATGAGAATCAGCACCACAATACACTTATAATCCATTGCAATACACAACAATCAAGATGAGATGAGATGAGATGAGATGAGCTATAATGATAAATTTTCTAAATATTTATTTCAATGCTGCAGTCACGTGATACACGCTATAAGAGGTTTATTACGATAATTATACAATTTATCATTAATAACCTTCTTTAATAAGATACTATTCCCATCAAAGTTCAAACAATATCAATCAAAATAGTTCATTTTATATGAATTATCACTATTAATGGTACTTAAACGATACAATATTGAGCTTTATCGCCTGAAAAATTAATGAAATTGTTCAATTGCAATGAAAAAAAAACAAGAATCAGTAACTAACTTTTAGTTATTTAAACTTGTAATTTGGTATTATAATTTGTATTGAATTTGGTTACTTCTTTTGCTTTCTGTGGAATAAAGGATAATAAAACGATGGACAAGATGGCTAAGAAGAGATATAATGCCAAGAAGGCAGTTGAAAAGGTTGATGCTAAATCTTCTCCTATTAATTTTTTACCTCAAGGTAAATATTTAAAACCTGAAGAAATTGAATATGAGTTTGGAGGTGTTGCTGGTGTCATTGGTATGATGGTAGGTTTCCCTGCTTTAATGTATTACATGTGGATTTGTGCTGAATTTAATAATGGTGCTATTGCTTTACCATTAGAAAATGAAAGTTGGTTACAATTTGTTCAAAGATTATATTCTATTATTTTGGAACATGCTATTCCAACTAGTTACAGTTGGACTATCTTCTTATCTTTCTGGGCTGCTCAAGTATTTTTCTATTATACTTTACCAGGTGTTTGGACAAAGGGCCAACCATTAACTCATTTGAAAAATAAACAATTACCATACTATTGTAATGCTATGTGGACTTTATATACATCTACTGTTATTGTAGTTGCTCTACATTTCACTGGTATTTTCAAATTGTATACAATTATTGATTTATTTGGTGAAATTATGACTTGTGCTATCGTTTCTGGTTTCGTTTACTCAATTGTTTTATATTTGTGGACTTTATATGTCAGTGGTGATTACCATCGTATGACTGGTAACCATTTATATGATTTCTTTATGGGTGCTCCATTGAATCCACGTATTGGTATCTTAGATTTAAAAATGTTTTTTGAAGTTAGATTACCATGGTTTACTTTATATTTCATTACTTTAAGTGCTTGTTTTAAACAATATGAAACTTATGGTTACGTTTCTGCTCCATTAGGTGTCGTCATGTTAGCCCATTGGTTATATGCTAATGCTTGTGCTAAAGGTGAAGAATTAATTGTTCCAACTTGGGATATGGCTTATGAAAAATTCGGTTTCATGTTAATTTTCTGGAACATTGCTGGTGTTCCATACACTTATTGTCATTGTACTTTATACTTACATTACCATGACCCATCTGAATATAATTGGTCAACTGCTTACAACATTTCATTATATGTTACTTTATTAATTGCTTATTATTTCTTTGATACTGCTAATGCTCAAAAGAATTCCTTTAGAAAGCAAATGGCTGGTGATAAAACTATTAGAAAAACTTTCCCATTCTTACCACGTCAAATTTTAGACAATCCAAAATATATGGTTACCAAGAATGGCTCTTTGTTGTTGATTGACGGTTGGTACAGATGGGCTAGAAAGATTCATTACACTGCTGATTGGACCCAATCTTTAGTTTGGGCTTTAACCTGTGGTTTCAATTCTCCATTCCCATGGTTTTTCCCAGTTTTCTTCTTTATCGTTTTAGGTCACAGAGCTTTAAGAGACAATACTAAATGTAAGAGAAAGTATGGTGATGATTGGGACACTTATTGTAAGCATTGTCCTTACATTTTCTTACCATACATCTTTTAAAAATAATGTATGAATGAATTTGAGAAAAACACAAATTTTTTTTATTTAAATAACGACTTTTCTTCAAGAAAAAAAAAAAATTTATGTTGATATATAGAATTATAAACTTTGTTTAGATAGAATTATATAGTTTAAAATATATTCAACTATACAATTGATTATAATTCATTATATCTTTACTATGTAATTAGCAATATTCTTAAAATATTTTCTCAAAAATTAGCGATATCGCATTTTTTTGAAAATTGAAAACTAATTGAATAATAAATAGCAGTTATTATTCAATTAAAGTGAATGGATAAAATAAAAATATAGTAATTGAAGTAGACTATATAGTAGAGTAATCGATTCATACGATGGAGTCTGTACAGAAGAAGAATTACTATGATGTTATAGCTGGTTTATCAGCATTTGAAAAATCTAATGATGTTACGCTAACGAATGAAGAATTGAAGGAATTAACTGAAATAAATAATGATAAAGAGAATGATAAAAATGAGAAACCAGAGGAGAAAAAAGTCAGAATGACAGTGCATGGCTATTTAGGAGGTCGTGTTGATTTGTCTGAGGCTTCAAATGCTACATATGATCTTTCACATGCATTATTAGGTGGATATGTACCAAAAAGACAATTAGAATCATTATCAAGTATTGATTTTGCACATTATTTCCATAAATCATTAGAATGTGAGAATGCATTAGAAGTATATGATTTACTAGTGGGTAATGAGTATAGACATGTCCAACAGCAACAACATAGAAATGAAATTGATAATAAAGATAAAATAGTTAGAAAAATTATTGTATGTAAAAAATGTCAATCAAAATTTGTGGGACCTAATAGAATGAAATTGTTATATAAACACAATTGTAATAGTAAATAATTTAATATAATCTTTAAAAGTATAATTTTTTTTAATATATATATATACATATAAGTATATTAATATTTTTAATCTTGTTCAGCAATGGCGATTAATCTTTCTTCAATTTCATCAGTGGTCAATACGAAGAATTTATCCTTAATGGCAACACCAACTTCCAAATCTTTTTTAGTAAATTCTGTACCTAATGAATCAATTAAATGAGTAATTGCAAATTCAACAACTTTTTCCCAATTATTTTCATCTAAATTATTTTTATTATTAGTATTTTTTTGTTTCTTGAAATAATTTTCTAATGAAGTTGAAATTTCTTGTTGTTTTGGACCTGTAGCAGTTGCCTTATACCCAACATAATAACCAGATGGATCAGATTTATAAATTGAAGGTCCATTTTCTTCATCAACTGAAATGAAAGTTAATATTACACCTAATGGTCTCATATATGCTCTTTGAGTATAAATCTGTGCTAAGTTTGCCATTCTCTTTGCTAGAACATCAGCTGGCATATCATACCCATATTTATAACGATATTCAGCAGCTTCCATCTTACATCTAGTAGCTGCATTTCTAGCATCAGGAATTGGACCATTTGCCACCATACCAATAGTTTTAGAAATAGGGAAAATATAAGAAACTGTTTCTGGGTCTAATAACTTATCTGGAACCTTTTTTTGGTTTATTATAACGGTACAATTGTTACCTTTAACAGCTATAGAATTAATATTTGTTTGATTACAAGCTTTAAATGCATATTCAACTTGGTATAATCTACCTTCTGGAGAAAAAATGGTAATATGTCTGTCATACCCACCGGCAGAAGCAGCAGCAGCACCCCCTGACATTATAAACTAGTGATTTGTGACTCCTTGAATAACAATTTAAACAATTAAACAATTAAACAATCAATTAAATTATATCAAGTTCTTCATATATCTCAAATATCAATTTCAAATTATTTTAAGGTGGCAAAATACATATTTAATTCTTATTTTGCTAGTCGTATACTGTGAGTATGTATATAATTGAATAAATTTATTAATACAAAGCACTCAAAACACACCAACTAACCACCACTTATCCCACTACAGTATACCCTATCGACTTCCCCCCTTTTAAACTCTTTTTTCCCTTACTTCTCTAATTATTTCACCTCTCTTGGAGGGCAAGATCCACATTTAAAGGAGTGTCAGAAAATTATTTAATGACCAAACTCTTATTCACTTTACTAGCAGCAACAGATTACTCTAAGAAAACAGTAAAGACACATATACATACATTATTATGACCACGGATTTGTTCAATCTACGTAAGCAACTTGGGTTTTACAAAAGATACCATAACAATAGAATGAATGTCATTATTCATTCAATATTTGTACCAACGATTTTTGTTACTAGTTGTATGTTATTGAACCGTGTACAAGTTGGCAATGGATGGAATTTGGGCCATATTTTAGGGATTGCATATGCAGTTTATTACATTGCATTGAATTTCACTGTTGGTATCTGTGCAAGTTTATTAATTTATTTAATGAATTACGGTTTAAAAGAATGGCAAACTGATTTCAAAACAGAAATTGGTGTTTGGTGTTTAAGTTGGGCATTTCAGTTTATTGGACACGGTGTGTTTGAAGGTAAGAAACCTGCTCTATTGGATAATTTAGTACAAAGTTTGGTATTAGCACCATATTTCATTTTTTTTGAATTCTTATTCTTAATAGGATTATGCAAAGACTTAGATGTTCAATTGAAACAAGATCTAAAGACATCAAAATCAAACTAACTTATTTATATTATTTATTTTATACAATTTTAATCAATAGCTATCCATAAAAAGTACTTATAACAAATAATTTTAATACTGTCATGGAAATGAAGTTAGAATTTTTCATAGCAATCCGGATTTTCTCTCGAATTTCAAGTTAATATGGTTTCGTGGTCTAGTCGGTTATGGCATCTGCTTAACACGCAGAACGTCCCCAGTTCGATCCTGGGCGAAATCAAAGTTGCTTACTTTTTTTGTATTTATTATACAATACAATATACATTTAATTATGAATGATATTACATTATTTATTTATTGTATATTTATTTATTGTATATTTATTTATTTATTTCTTATTTATTTAGAATACTAAAACAGTCTTTATCGCATCAGTAGTAGTAGAACCACAGTTACTTACATATTTAACAGATTTATAATATTCAAAAACACCAACGACACTTTCACCATTAATCACACCGTTAGTGGTACCGACTGAGTAAGCAGTAGTCTCCACATAATTAACTGGCAATGTTTCACAAGACACACTGGTGTCAGCAATACATTTAGATGCAAAAATTGTAAAGACAGTAAATAATTGATTGAATTTCATTCTGTTGTTGGGAAAGTTGTATGGTTTGGGTTGTTGTAATTGAAGAAGCTCAATACCAGGAACAATAATGACCATTATACAAATACAATCCACTTTATTTATATACAATTTAATTATTAAATGCATCTTATAATGTCCATTCTTTATGATTTACGGTTTATTTGAGTGGGAAATATGAGGTTCTACGGCGGTTTCTAGGGTTTCAAGGTGTTCCATGTAAATATCCGAATAAGGAAATTTACATGGTTTGAAACATTTTTACAATTATACAATATTCATTGTATAATTTGTCAATACAATGGGTCAATTGTAGCAAATGTATGCCAATTGTATTTATAATCATCATATTTATTACTATTAGGTTACCCAATTAGTAGTAAATTGCAAAAAATTGTTTCAATCATTCATTTGGGTTCGTCAAACTTTAATGATAATTTTGCATAAGGAATGAGGGGAATATTAATTACCAACTATGTTAACAATTTATTCAATTAGAGGATTATTTGAAATGGATAACGAATCTTTTAAATCATATATGTATCTGTGTCTTGTATTCCACGTGATAGGGTTAGCCACACGTTTTAGGTAAAAATTCCGAATATCAATCGATGAGATGAAATATTTCAATATTTCATCTATTGTAATAACCTTTTAACAAGATATATTTGCAGTTAGTTTAATAAACAAGGTACATTGTGAGTGATCCATTAGCTCAGTAGGTGAAACTATAATATATTCCAAATTTTCTTGAGTAATAATAGACTAAAAAAAAAAAATGAATAGCAGTAGTTCTGATGATGAAAGTGGTAAGGGGTGTTTAGAATCTGGCATTTCATTTACTGATTTATTTGAAATATTAGATCCTATATCAATTAATTTCTCTAGAAATAAGTATTTGGCTTCTAAATTAAAGTCTGAGAAGATAGATTTAAAAGATTTAAAGGAAAAATCAAAGAAAAGGTTTAAAGAAATTGATATAATCTTACAAAGAGTTTTCTTTAAAGAAACTACAACTTTAGAAAAATCTTTTTACCCATTTACATTATTTAATATTTATTTAATTGGGTTAATTATGGGGAAATTCCCTGAATGGTTTCATGTCTATTATACATGTTTATTAACATTATTAATGCCAATACGATTTTACACATATTATAAAACAAATAATCATTATTATTTAGCAGATTTATGTTATTTTGTTAATTTTATGTGTTTAATTTATATTTGGATTTTACCAAAATCTGTTAGCCTTTATCAATCATGTTTTGCATTTTCATTTGGATCTTTAAGTTTTGCAATTATTACTTGGAGAAATTCAATTGTTATTCATTCAATTGATAAAATTACTTCATGTTTTATTCATATCATGCCTCCTTGTACATTTTACATTATACAACATAATTTATCAAGAGAATTTCAAAATGAAAGATTTCCTGCTGTAATATATTCTTTGAAACATAATTCTGAATATTGGGATTTTAAATATAATATTATATGGGCATCATTTTATTATTTAATATGGCAAACTTTATACCATTATTTTATTACATTAAGAAAATCTTCTAAAATTAAATCTGGTCAAAGGATGACTAGTTTCGTTTATTTAGTTAATCATAATTTTAAAAATTATTGGATTACAAAACTTCCTGAACCTTTCCCAATGATTGCCTATACATTTTGTCAATATTGTTATCAATTAACTACAATGTCATTATGTAGTATTTGGTTCAATAATAAAATGGCAGCTGGTATTTTTTTAACATTTATATTCTTATTTGCTGCACATAATGGTGCCACATATTATATTGATTATTATGGTAAACAGTTTGAAAAGGAATTGAAAAATATACGATCTGAAGTGGAATCATTACAAGAACAAAATGAAAAATTATCTAAAATGATTAAAAATACAAATACCTCAGATTAACTAATTTAATAATTATTGTTATCTTTTAATTACAAATTAAGAAATTTTTGTCCATTTATGTTCATATATACATATATATTATTTACAAGTTAAACATTTTATTACAATTTTAATTCTTTAATTTGTTCATCTATCATTTGTAAAGAAGATTTTCTATTAACAATATCTAACAGTATTTCAATACTCTTATGATCTTCTATCTCCTTTAGCTTCTCATGTAAGTTTCGTATCATATTGTACTTCCAATTTATGTATTTTTTAGAACTCATTACAATATGTAAAGCATCTTCATATCTATTTTGAGTTATAAAATAGTTCACCATTAATGTAGCAAATTCAGTATCTGAATCCAATCTTGACTTGGTTGGAAGTCTTTGGAATGAGACGGTTTTTCTAAACTTACCTCTCTCTTCCCAGGTATATGTTGCTAAATCATCATCTTTGAACTTTGTTGAAGCTTTCATCATCAATTCATAAGTTGCTGAATTGGCTAATAATTTATGTTTCATAGAAACGATGTAATTAATGAATTGATCATAGACATCGTGATTATCTTTTGTAACTATTTCGTTTTCAATACCATTTGGCTCAACTGGAGTACCATTCGTAACCATTTTATTAATACTTTTATAGAAAATTTTATTGAAATGTTCATCTAAATCATGCTGTTGAAAAGTAAATTCTTTTAATCTAAGTAAAAATTCTTTTTCATCACTAATTTTTATTGGAATAGTCAAATAAGTATTCAAAAGAATTGGATTAAGAATTTCATGATTAATCAATTTTTCTTTCCAAAGAGCTATTTGATGCATTATATTAATCTTGAACTCTTCAATTGATTTTGAAGATGACACAAGTTCAATAATTTTAGCTTTTGTTAATATATCAGTTGGAGGTTTTCTCATATCAATCGAACCTCCAAATTCTAAATTAAAATGCCATAGCGCACGAGATTCTGCTAAAATCTCCCATGGTTTATTAATATCTGAAACAGGAAGTAAAGGCAAAGTAGTCCTTATATCATCATCAAAGATTGATCTTCCACTATAATCAACACTATTAATAATATTACGTCTTAATATTATACCTTTATCATAACCTAAAAGTAGTGGTAGTTTTTCAGGATTATATTTGGAATAAGCTAATAATAGATAATTCAGAAGTTCAGGGCTTAAAATGCTTTTCCAGATTAGCTTTTCATCTCTTGGACCAGTCCAATTATTCATAACTTTTCTATATGTATCTGTAATGTACTTAAAGTACAATGCTCTGGATAAACCAATATCCCCATCATATGCGGCTAAAGCCATCATAGATTGTATAGTTATTTTTGAGAAATCTGATCCAGAATATTCTTCAATTTCATGAATAAACTTCCAACCCAATAACCTTAATGATTCTGATTTACCTTCACTGGTAATTGAATCACGACTTGCTGTAGCCAATGTCTTAGCCATGATATTTAATGTTTCTGTCGTGGGAGTCAATCTCCCCTCAATCATTTCATTATATAAATCCAATGCTTTAGCATAATCTTTTTCTTTGTTACAGAAATGTAGCATGGTATTATAAACGGTGACATCTGGAGAATGCGATTTTGCTAAAAACTTCATAGTATCAAATACATCCCAAGCTTGTTTAGATATTCCTGACTTGGTATAAAATTGTAAAACAGTAGTATAATTTTCTTTATTTGGAGTTATCCCCCAATTTTTAAACTTAGTTAAAAAATAATTCATATTATCAAAATTATTTGAACGACTTGAATATGTTAAACATCTGTTTAAAATAAATTGAGTCATGGCAACAGATGAACCTTCAATTACAGCTTTTTCATAACGTTTGATAAGTTGTTTCATTTTCATAATTGCTTTATCTTTACCATTTGATTGATTTTTAAGATGTGGTAATGAAGCTAAATTACTAAATAGACATTCAAACATTACAATATCGAATTTAGTAATATCATTTCCTACACTTGACATTAACATTTCATCCAATTTTTCAATACTATTTAATGACATTTTTTTACTTTTATTAAGAAGACCTGATATTAAAGCTTTTCGACTAATACCATTCAATTGTTGATCAGTTTCATATAATTTAGAAACAATAAGGTCCCAATTCTGATTCGATTTATCCACTAACGATTTAATAATCAAGTCATCGTCGTTTATCCTCTTTCTTAAAGTACTTGGTAATAATTTATCAGCTTGATTTTTAGTACTAGCTAAAATAAATGATGATAGATCAATTGTTTGATTTTTCTGATCACTTGGAAGTTGTTTGACAGCATTATTGGAACCAGAATCTATTAAATTTTCAAAAATTGTATCCACATCTGAATCTATTTGCTTATCATTTAATTTAAAATTGTTAAAATCTAAACTTTTCTTTAATTTAATTGATTTGTCAATTTTTTCAGCTTTATTCATTTGTTCCTTTAAATTATTGGTAAATGCTTGCAACTGTTTCACTTTAAACTCCAACTCTTTGGAACTAAGCCCATCTAGCCCATTCAATGTTAAATCATCTAAAGAGACACTCTTAATATGTCGACGTCTTCTTAAATTATCTCCAGTATTTTTCAGTCTACTACCTTGAGGAATCACTATTCCTCTTGTAGAGATCAGTGGACTAAGTCCTAACCCAGAAAATCTAGCACTCAGCAGAGACTTCCTACAATGTAGCATATAAATAATACCTAATTGACACTTATAGACCACTATAGACCACTAATATCCTCACCAGTTTAATCATTATTATACACTATTTTCATATACACTATTGTAATTTTTCAATATTAGCCATATCGGTGTATAACAGCATTTGAAAAATCTGAAAATTTTTTTTCCAGCGATGAGCTATAGTTAAATAGACTTTAAAATGTGGTATTAAAGTGTATATAAAGGTTCATACCTGCAATCGCAAGTGTCCAAAATGAGTGGTACTAAGGAATCTGTTATGAATTTGGAAGTTGAAGAGTCCAAAATTAGAGGTGCTGCCGTCAGTGGTAGATCATGGAAGAATCAAAAAGATGCCTTTAGAGCCAAAAGTAAAACTATCAAGAATCCAAAGCTAACATCATGGGAATTGAAGAAACAACAAAGATTAGAAGATAAACAATTCAAAGAAAAGTTAAAGGCTTTGAAAGATGAAAAGGAAGATGCTCGTAAGATTAGAATACAGACTATTAAGGAAAGGAGAGAAAAGAGAGAAGAAAAGGAAAGATATGAAAGATTAGCTACCAAGATGCATGCTAAGAAGGTTGAAAGAATGAGAAGAAGAGAAAAGAGAAACAAAGCTTTGAAGGAACGTTAATCCAACCATTTCATTACTTCAACAAGTCTCCTGTAAAATTTTACAAAGAATTCCATTTTATAATTTTATTCTCGTGAGAGGATAGACGCTAACCATATAGAATAATGTATAATATAATTAATTTACAACAATAAATATCGACTCATTAGATCAAAAAAATATAATACTGGTTATATGTGTATCAATATCCTATAGAGATAGAATACATTGTTATGTATTTTAAACATTCTAAAAAAATGCGATTTCTGTGGATCGAACACAGGACCTCCAGATAACTTAAGTTGACCGAAGTTTTAATTCTTCAGTCTGGCGCTCTCCCAACTGAGCTAAAACCGCTATTTATTTGTGAAATTGAAAGAGAAACCTGAATTACTAGTAATTTAGATAGGAATTTTTTACTTTTGTAGATGTTTTCCCAATATACTGCTATAAAACACATCTAAATGTCAGAATATTGAGATTTAATACACAATATTCATACGGCAATAAAGCTATATCTTTACCACAGAAAAGGACGCTGCTCTAGATGGTGTTCTTAGTGGTCTAAGCATATCAGCTGAATCAAACAGATGATGTTATTTAGAAATGAACACGTATGCATCTAGTTGTTTAAACACCCAATAAATTAGTGATATAAATATGGTACTTCTTACAGAGTAAGGTTTATCATTTTTTATGCATTATTTATTTTATGTATTTTATATAAAATAATCGATCGAGTATCACACTTAAAAATGTCCGTAAACTTAAATGAAACTGAAAACAGTATCAATGCTTTAAATGAAGCATTTGTGGATAAACTAACCTTGGATTCTCCACAAGTATAGTTCATTACTGTCATCTTATATTAAAATATTCAGAGATCACACTATTGAAAAAAAGAACAAATTAACCACCGGGCGGTTAGTGTAGTGGTTATCATCCCACCCTTCCAAGGTGGGGACATGGGTTCGATTCCCGTACCGCTCATTTTTTTCACACAGTATCTTTTTAATTAATTACAAATATATCACAGATATCTACTCTATTAAATCATCTTGGAATTCATCAATACGTGAATTGTCATATAGTTCGTTACTAGAAGAGTCTTCCATTTCTTCTTCTGATTCTTTTTCATCATTAATCATGTAAGCCATTAATTTACGACCACCAAAAAATCTGTTATGCATAGTTTTACAGAATTTATGAGCATCAGTTTCTTTCTCAAAAATTATTTCTGCTCTCCCCATATCTGAAATTAATTTAAAATCTTTAATTGGACCAATTTCTTCACATCCATCTAATAAATCTTCTGATATTTCATCTAATTCTTCATCATCTGGTGTATTATATATATCAAAAATATTGGCCAAGACAGCTGTCTTTTCTAAATTTTCAATCTCTTTAGCTTCTGCTACCCAATCATTATCAGTATCTTTATCTGATTCAACTGGTATTAATTCTGTCTCTGAAGATATTTTAACTTTTTTCTTCGCTGGTTGTTCTATATCATCTTCATTATTTACTTGTGTAACTTCATTCTTCTTCTCAAATTTCGCTACTTCAACTTTAATTACAGTACCATTCAAATTAGTTTCATTCATCATCTCTACTGCCATTGGTAAACTTTCTCTCTTCATATATACAATCAACGCATTTCCTTCAAATTTACCTGATTTATCATAATAAAGTTTACATAACAGTTCTCCATCTTTATTCTTTTTAATTACACCATATTTACTGAATTCTTTAATCAACGTTTCCACTAAAGTAGATGATTCTATTAGATTGGATATAAACACTGCAGTAGATTGATTCAAACCTTTTTCTGCATTATTATTCTTCTTTGCAAGTATTTCATCTTTTCTTGCTTGTAGCTGTTTTTTCTTCAATTCTTTTAATTCTTCTTTCAATTCAAGCTCTTCTTGTTCCATTGTTTAATTGGTACTCATGAGCTGGTTGAATAGTGATACTGTACAATTCAATTGGTTTTAATTCCTTCTATTTTGGTGATTTTATATAAGATTGAAGCTTTATAAAATAGCGATGCCTTATTGAAAAAGTGAATACACATTTGATAAATTGATATGATTTAATCATTGATAATACCAATCTTTTGAAAATATAGTAGCAATAGTCATTTGCAATTGATTTTAATTTTAATTTCATTTATTTGTTACATATATGTTTCCTAAATTTACGTATATATGTAATACTTAATTATATAATTTGTGTATTGAAAAATTCATGTTGTATTTAATAATAGAATGTTCCTCTATGATCACTTGAAAAGTTTTAAATCAAACTGTTAACTAAGTCAGCACATAAGGTAGCATCTTCAGATTTACCTTGTACTTTTAAAGCAATACCCTTTGAACTTTTAACCATTCTTACGACCAATGCAACTCTGATACCGGTTAAGGCACTCTTACCAAATAGTTTAACCATATGAGAGTTAGAATCATTTGGAGCAAATTGTGTGTTTTCCAATGGTAAACAACTGGTGTTGACGATTAACTTATCAATAACTTCTTGTAACGATATGTTTTCGTGAATGTTATAAACAGCAACTTCTTCATTTGGTAATTCATCGAAAGCAGCAGTGAAGTCACCAACGAAAGAACTCTTAATGTAGTCACCAGCGCTTAAAGCAATGGAATCAATTTCATATTCATCTTGGAAACCTTCATCACCTTCAAATGGTTCATTGGTTTCTGGGTTTAATTCTCTAGTAGTGAAAGTCAAATTGTTTAAGAAAGTTTCCATGGCAATATCTTCTGTCTTTTTGAAAGCAACGTAACAAGCATCTTCAGTAGATGGTAATAATCTTTCAACTGGAATAGTGAATAATTCTTCTAATACAACAGCATCAACATCTTCTGGAGAACAAGTAACAGCAACGTTATCTAGGACAACATCATTTAAAGTATTTGTAATATTGAATTGGAAAACAACATTTTCTTTGAATAAGTGCTTGACACCACGAACAACAAATTCAGCTTCTGATTCAGTCAATGAAACAACGTTAGAACTGTTGATTAATGGACCGAAACTTTTGAATTGATCAATGGCAAGTAATTCATCAGCATATTTAGTATCCAATAAATCTTGTTGGTGTTGATCAGCACTTGGACCAGTGTATGTACCCTTATCAGCTCTTTCATCACTGACAGTATTAGCTTCAATATTAGAAGCATCAGATCTAGATTCCAAGTTAGCATTGTGGATTAGATCTTGCTTTCTCTTCAATTCCATAGCCTTAGCTTCATCTTCAGTAAATTTACGAATGGTAGTAACATCAAATGGAGTCTTGAAAGAATCTTCATTGGAAGCCATGTAGGAAGATAATTTTGATTCCAAAGATTGGAAATCGTAAGTGTATTTACTTTGAATCAATTCTTCACCAATTTGGTCGGATGATTTTTCTGTAGATTCAATAAATTGTAAAGCAATAGTAGCTCTATCTCTAACTTCATCATCAGTATCAGTAGAAATTCTCTTCAATAAACTTACAATGGATGATCTTAAAGTTGGATCATTTTTGGACAATGCGAATTTAGATAAAGAAACAACAGCAGCAGATCTAATGATAGAGTTTTCTAATACAACTCTGTTGTAGATGTGTCTGACATATAATGATGGGTTAGAAGTTAATGGACCTTCTTTACCTAATAGATGCAAAATTCTAACTAAAATTTCGTTAAATTCACAATCTTCAATAAAATCACATAAGTTTTCTAAAGCTAATTCTTTAGATTGTGGAACAAAGGAAACAAGATCAATTAAAGCTTCAACGATATTGTTCTTGAATTTGAAACCACCATCACCATTCTTTAAAACGTCAATTAAGAAATTCAAAATAGATTTCCATTCTTGTGGGAAATTTAATGATAAAGTTCTAACTGTATCGATAATAATAATCTTAAAATCATCTGAAACATCATGGATAAACTTAGTGATAGTAGAAATCAAAGAAGAAATATTCTTAGCAGTACCAGTCTTTAATAAGATAGTGATAGCATAAGTTGAAACATTTCTATTAGAATCATTAATTAAAGATTCTAAATCTGGGTTACAAATAACAATTTTTTCTGGAGAAACCATAGAAATTCTGTTTAAGATTCTTAAAGCAGCAAATTTAGTAGTAACTCTTGGAACAGATAATAATGATTGTAAAGTTTGAATAGCAAAAGAGAATAATTCTGGAGAAACTAAACGAGGATTAGAAGCAGCAAAAGTAGTGATCAATTTACTTGTTTCCAATTGAACTGATTCAAATTTATTAGACAACCAGTTGTATAATAATTGTTGAAATTGAGTAAATAATTGTGGATCTCTTTGAACTAAATCAGCAACCAATTTAACTAATTGAACTTTAGCTAATTGATTCTTTAAATTATTTGTTTCAGAAAATTGTTGAACCAATTTTAATAAAGCCATCTTATCACTCTTCTTCAATTGATATAATAAACCTAAGGCATGATATTGAGTAATAAAAGTAGAATTTGGATAATATTCACCAACAATATCTTGTTGTGGGAAAGGCTTTAAATCAACGACAGCTTCTTGAGTTTCATTAGCGAATCTTTTAACAGTAGCTTCAGAAACTGGTAACAAATGATAAGAAGCAGCTAAGGCGGCTGAAGAAATTGTTGGATTTTTATTAACAACAGCACTTTTCAATAATCTTTCTGCTGAAAAAGCAGTAGTTTCATCCAAGACAACAGTTAAAGATCTAATGGCATTTGGTTTAACCAAATCGGACCCGTTTTGCACATCCTTCATAATGGAAGAAGTAGCCATTAAAACATCTTCTGAGATCCCACTCAATTCTTTAATAGCTAAATAAACTGCTTGTCTTAAAGAATCATTTTGATGTTGAAATAATTTAGAAACTGAAAAAAATAAAGCAGTAGCTTCAGTCTCTGGAAAAGTCTCACCTTGAGCCAACAACCTCAACAAACGGGAAATCAATAAACGACATCTCTTGGCATTAACAGGAGATTCATTAAATTCATTCATACAATCTTGATAAATTGTCATCTTATCAGGCAAATCGCCTGAATCAGAGCTTTCAAACTTCTTATAAGTATGAGTAGACATCTCTGGACACTCAATTCCTAATCTGTAGACCCTTTGGAACTCTTTGTTACCAATAATATCCAACAATTGTTCAATCAAACTGTTCTTTAATAGTTGAATTGATTTAAATTTTGGAAAACTTATTCCTTCAAAAACCTTCGACGTGGTAAGATCGTTCGGCACGAGGGCGTAGATTTATAGAGATTATTACAACTTCTACAACTATATTGGTATTAAACATGAATTATATAAGTATGTATCAGTGCTTTGAGAGTGCTTGATCGAGGCTCTTGTTCGATGTGCTTGTTCCTATGCCTCTGTAAGGGTTCCATCTTTGGTAGAGTGGGGGAAAACAACGAAATGGAAGTTTTAGTGGAAACTGTACCCACCCAGATGGGAGAACCAATTGCGTGAAGAGGGGCTAGGAAGTACATTAAATGAGGTGAATATGCTATGCTACTGTGAAATTGGATATGTTACTTTTACTGTTGTTGTGGAATTGGTTGTTGTGGAATTGGTTGTTGTGGAATTGGTTGTTGTTGTTGTTGTTGTTGTTGTTGTTGTTGTTGTTGTTGTTGTTGTTGTTGTTGTTGTTGTTGTTGTTGTTGTTGTTGTTGTGCTGGTAATTGCTGGTCTTCATTCAAGGTTAACAACAATTGAGCTAAACATCTTTTGGATCCCACATCGTCCTTTAGAACTTCTGTAAATGTACTATCTCTTAGTTTTTCTGGTAACACTATTTTCAACAATCTTCTTGCCTCCAAATTATCACTTAATCTTAAATAACATCTAATGATATGTTTCAACAATCTTCCTGGTGGAGTTTGAGAAGTCAATTGATCAACCATATTTTTAAGAACATTTGTAACAGCATAGAATCTTTCTAAAGTGGCACAAATGTATTGTAATCCAATATCATCTAATAAAATTTTTTGTAAAATGAAAATTGCTACAGTTTTAGATAATTCTGATGAAGTTTCCATAATTCTTAAACACAATGGGATGATATCTGTTCTTAATAAGAAACTGATCACTTCTTGAGAATCATTCTTAACCAATGCACCAATGACACCTAATGAAGTTAATCTTAAATATTCAAAAGTTCTTTGTCTTGAAGTTGTATTTAAGAATGGGAATAGAAACAATGGTATATGAGCTTGTAAAAACAAATGTTTAGTCTCTGGATGTGATGCAACACATTGTAATAAAACCAATGCATTACAAACCCTATTAGATAATTGATTAGATAACAAATTAGGTTGTAACATTGGATACACTGAAATAATTTCATTCAACAAAGACGTCATCACACCAAAGGATGTCCAAATGACAACAGCTAAATCATCAAACTGTTCCCTTTTCCTACCCAATTCCAACATCGCTTGCTCCTTTTGAGGACCATAAGTCAATTGACAAATCCAATGGTAAACATTCGGATCATCTAAGGCATGAGTCTCACCACCACCACCGTTGTTATTAGCACCACTCGCAGGTTCAATTGACTCGCCAACAACTTCACCATCACCTTTCCCATTGGCATCCACATTGACATTATTTGTAGTTCTTGTATTTAAATTAACACCATTGTTTATACTCGTTGGCACACCTCCGGCACCCGCTGCACCTCTGGAAACAGCACCAGAACTAGACATAAACACACCACTCTGCATACCGCTCTGCATGTTCCTTGTATACCCTTGTCATACCCTTCCAAATAAACAAAACAACATCCACTTAACACACTATCTTATTCATCCTTTAAGCTTTAAATTGAAGCAAATTTTGAATTTTTCCAACAATAATGCCCACATCACAGCGTACGACTGCGTGGGGAGTGATACTACATAGTAATTAGTTGATTAATTGGAACAAATAGTGGTTTTAAACGTATTGTAAGTACTTGGAATACACTTGAAAGAGGTCAATTGAGTTGCAGTGCTGTTTCTCATGAAGATTCCGTTTCCCCTGGCTTTCCAACGGTGGTTTTGGGGCCAGAATTGCTGTCGTAGTGGGTCCCGTCATTGTGAGAATTTCTTGTAATTTGTATATTATAGTATATATATATGGATGATCTATTTAACTTGTGCTAGGGATTCGTTCTCGAAACTTGTCTTTATGGCACTGATGATGGCACTGTGGACGATCTTGTTGTTGCAACCTTTGGAGATACTGTATTCGATATCACTTAATTTAATCAACATCTCTTGTCTAGTGACTTCATTTACTAATTCGTAGTCTTCTAGTAAGAGGACGATTTCCTCTATGATATCTATTGATGCTAATCCTTTCAATTGTGTCATTTTTTGCATGGTGTAATAAGCTGTGCTGAAATCATCTTCTAATATACTTTTCAAGATTTTGGTCACATCTTCCGGTTTACACATCCCACAACATTCGTATATCAAATCTTTACCGATGGATTCTTTATCATCAATAGCTGATTTACTCGCTTGCAAGACGTTCAACACTCTTCTCATATCACCTTTAGAAATCTTCAATAATGCCTTTTTAGCTTCTTCATCCACAGTAAGACCTTCTTTCAAAATGACGTTGTTCATACGACGTTCAATGGCGTCGTTGCCAATAGGTTGGAACCTGAATCTAGTACATCTACTCAATAAAGCAGGTGTTAATTTATAAGCATAATTGGCCAAGATACAAAATCTTGTATTCTTGGTATATTTCTCAATAATTCTTCTTAGGGCATTTTGTGCAGCATTAGTCATTGCATCTGCCTCATCTAATATGATTAATTTGAAACCTTTGCTGAAAATTTGTCTTGTGGAGGCAAATTCTTTAATTTGATTTCTAACAACATCAATACCTCTATCGTCGGAGGCATTCAATTCTAAGACCATATTGGAATAGTTAGGTCCATAGATCTCCTTGGCAAGGGCAACAATAGTAGACGTCTTACCAGTACCTGGAGGCCCATAGAACAATAGATGTGGTAATTTACTCTCTTCAACAAATTTGCGTACTGTATTAATGATCTCAGTTTGACCATAAACTTCGTCCAAAGACGACGGTCTATACTTCTCAACCCATGGAAGGTTGTCCACACTCTTGACACTGCTCATAATAACCACTTAGCACTTTGATAGTTGCTCCAATGGCTTACAATATACCAGTTATTAACCATCAAACACGTAAATAATTGCTATTTTAACGTGTTTTACACTGAAACTTTTTCAAATTTAAGCTCTGCCCTCTTTGAAAAAAAATTAATAGTGGTAGGATATAAGTTGTGATGACTATACCACTTAAGCTGAGGTTAAGTGGTTGTGTTAATTGATTAGTGAAGCTATAGAGTGTGCCATTGGGTATTATGCTGTGGCTGGTATATCTATTGTTAATATGGGTTCCCATAGGTACCTGTAAGGTTGATTTCAAAGCGATTGGAAATCTGCATCAAGATAGTATAGAAGATGCTGTTGATTCAATTCTTAATCCTGATACGTTAGATGAATGGACTCCTGCTATTAGTAATTTGACAGCTGGTAATGTCGATTACTATTCGTTTACTATACTATCGGATGAAGATTCCGATGGTAACTACACAACTGAGTTTAACGTCAGTTATGAATTATTGGTTTTTTTATCTGGTAATATTTGTAATATGCCTAATAATACTGATCAAGGTGTCCTAAGGATGTACTATTCTTTCAATCAAACTGAGTTGGATGATTTAACAGTGGATAGTATTCAACATGCAGATTTTGAAGAAGGTTATCTCTCCTCTTTAGCAATTGGTCCCGTTTTAGATAATGGGGCAGTAAATGAAACTTATTCAACATTATATTTAGCATTACAAATTGTGGATCCATCCACTGGTTATTTGTTAGCTAGGACTGATGAGAATGCTGAGGATTATTGGAGTTACAGAGTTAGTGCTTCACAGAACGATTTGGTTTTTCAATGGGATATGAGAACTTGGTTACAAGTTTTAGATGTAGATTATAATTCTGCATTATTATCCATCGGTTCATCTGCTGTTGCATCTTCCACTAAGCAAAATTTTACTTCTGATAACCAAATTGCATTATATGATGTTTATCTTTATACAAAGGAGGAAGCTGATAAATTGGAAAATGGATTTAATCAATCAGTATCTGCCATCAAATTTGGTAATTATGTTGTTTCATCTGAAGATTTCCCTATATTATCAGTAAGTGACTTATCACTAGAGAAAAATGATCTTGCAGCTCAAAAAATTGTATTAGGTAATTTTTATGGTGCTTCAACAGGTCAATTTTACATTACTGGGTTAAATAGCTCCACATCTTATTCTGCATTTTTAACTAAAAAAATTGGTTACAGTGGTACTGTCTCTGATGTTGGTGGTGTTTTATTCAGTAAAATTGATTTTAAGACAAATTCTGATAATAGTTGTTCATTAGTTTTTGGTTTAGGATTTTGTAGTAGTGTTGCATATTCTGTACCAACTGCTTCAGAATTTCCAGATAATAAAACTGCAATTGCAAATGTTTATGATAACATTGCAGAATCATTATTTGGAAATTTTAGTAAAGCTTTACAAATTATTCCTTGTGATACAGAACTAGATGCAAGATACTCACCATTGAGGACTTGTTCAGATTGTTCAGAATCTTATCAAAATTGGTTATGTGGTGTTTCTATCCCAAGATGTAGTACTAGTACTTCAGATTATTATATTACGAGAAATAAAAAAGATAATAGAAATATTTATATCAATAATGATATACAACCGATAAGTGACTATAACGAAGTTCTACCATGCATTGATATGTGCCACACTATTGTCAGAGATTGTCCAAGTGTTTTTGGGTTTGCATGTCCATCAGAGGATGATGAATATCTTTTGTTTAATAGTTATAACTATTACAGAACAAATACGGACTTTATGTCTTGTAATTTTATTGGGAACTTTTCTGATGTTACTACAGTTGACTAAAGAGAAATAGATAGAGAAAATATGAATGTATATTATTAATTAATTAGGGTATAGGATAAAATATGAAATTGCATAAGCAATATAAATTATTAGTTATTATTTATTATATAGTTGGTTTTGGAATTTGGAAATCCAGGGATAAGAATCCCGATTTCCTAGGTGATATTATCTTTATCGAATTTTCTTTGAATAACGGTGATTCATTAACGTCATTAATATATTGATCCATTTTTGAAATTGGATTTGAACAAACATATTTTGAAATCCAACACCATGCAGTAAGTGTAATAATCTCTAGAAATAAACCAAGCAAATTGTACGTGGATGTTACATTGTTTGATTCCCTAGATATTTTGTTCAAATCATTTAAAATATTTTCAAATTGTTCTTGTGTTAAATACTTTGATAATGGACTCACAGAAGTGTATCCAAAATATTGATGTGTATCATCATAAATCCCATGAGGTACAAAAGACAGATGTTCCTCTTGTATATCTAAAGCTGCTGGTTCAGAACCTGGCAATACGTTACTGAACAAAGGGTAATCCAATGATTCTTCAAATCTTCTTGGAATTCGTACAATTCTTGTATTTAAATATTCTTGTGAATCTTTGGGCACATGTATGTTGGGGAAATGTGTAATGCAAATAGATTTATCATCAATATGGCTTTCAAACTCTACAATGGGTCCGATATCTGAGTAATAAGATTCTGTAAATTCATGATAATTGAAGAAAACAGGTTTCTTAATCTCATCGGGTCTCGAACCACCACTAGAAGTTGTATTCCCATTCTGAAAATTGGGACCTGTCATACTAACCTTTATTGAATCCTAATTAAAGCCTCTAATGCTCACTAACTAACTTATCAATACTAAAAAACCAGAATACTTCAACTTCATTATTGCTATCAACATATTATTTTTTTTAAAAATGCTTATTAAAAACTGATATTGAAAAAATAGTTCACTCTTAACCAACACTTATAATTGGTCTGGAAATATTGTGATACTGGGGATAATAACCATAACCATTACCAATTGCAATCAAATACGTTATGTCCACTACACAATTTGAGTTTGTTAACAAATTTTTGACTTTAGCTACATTATCAGAGCCAATTCTTGCCAATGATTATAAGAAACCATTACAAGAAGTGACTAGTTTAGGTGTTGCCTTACCTGCTCTAAAATATAAATACGATCCAAAGAGAGTCAATAAGACATTGGATGCTGGTGAAGGGTCTTCTTCTGGATCTATCAAGTTGAGTTTGAAGAATGTCAGACCACCTAAGTTTTCTGTTGAACATGAATTTTCTGTTAATGACACAATTCATCAAGTTAAATTATTATTAGTTCAGGAAGGTAAGGTCCAACAAGTTGAACAATTAAAATTATTATTGAAAGGTAAAGTTTTACATGATAAAGTATTGTTATCTGATCTAAATACTAATGAAGCTAGTTTGACTGTAATGGTTTCTAAACCTACTGTTGAAGAATCTCAACCAGAATTAGTAACAGAACCTGTTGAAGAAGTTACCTCTGAAATCCAAATCCCATGGAGTGAAATAGAAACTCTATTAAAATCTAAGTTTGGTAATGATGAACAAGCTGCTCAAGCATTGATGAAGTTGAAGAATGGTTGGGATTTAGCCCAATAATATATTAAATTATTATATATATATATCTATATAAACATCAAATTTAATTAATTAATACTCTTACTTTTGCTATCTATAAATATCATAATGCGTAGAATAATGCACAAAGAAAAGTTGTTATATAAACTCTTCCTTATCTCTTCTCTTTCTCATCTGCTTAACCCTTTCTTTAATACTATTATTCCAATTTACACCAGTAAAACCTTTTTTAAAACCATATACTTCTGATGATAATGCATCGTTTATATCCTCATTAGAAATACTAGCATGCTCTTGGGTAATATTAGTTTGAGGACTAAATGATTTAGTACCTTGGTTACGTTCTGTAAGATTACGAATATCTCCTTTATCTTTTTTCAAAGCATCATTGAAAAGTTTTTGTTTATTTCTTTGTGCTGCAACATATTTTCTACATTTATCGATCTCTTGTTGATCCAATCGATTTAGATTCAATCTCTTCTTAAATATAACTTTTTCAAAAATATCATTTGGATCAATTAACTTCTTAGGAAATAATTGAATTACTTGGAATACTTCCATGTCCCGATCATCTTGACTAGGTACATTATATTTCGATGATCTATTATTATTTGTCAAAGAGTAAGTTCTATGTTGTGGTTTGCCTTTAAGTAATTCCTGCTCACTTAATTTAAATATGGCTAATGATGCTTTGAATAAGAAATGGGATCCTTCATAAAACATACAATCCCATATTCTTAATGTAGTTTCGATAGGTAATGTTCCAATGAAACAACTCATAAACCAACTTGCAGTACATAAAGTCATAGGAGGTAATTTGGATAAAAAATCATTTTTCATTGTATGCGAGTTACTAGAGTTTTGTTGATTTGGAGGTAAATTTCTTGAATTATCATTTTTGGTTTCTCGTTGTGATGGATCAATAACAGACCAAACTTCTGGTAAATATTCTTTTATACAAAGCATTAAAACACCTTGGTCAATATTAACACCTTCCAATGTAACATTATGAACTCCTGGAAGAAATTTCGAAGTAATTATCACCAATAACCAGAAAGCCTTTTCTTCTTCAATGAAAAGTAATAATAAACCTGCTAGAAAATTCATTGATTGACAATATCCTATCTTTGGATTATAAAGAGAAAATGCTACTAATACTCGACGTAATGATTTAATCATCGGAGGTTCATTATTTTGAAATTCCTCCTTCTGGAAATGAATATTTTCAGGGAAAGTTCTATTCAGATCTCTTTCGATAACATCTAGATCTGTTATTTTTTCCCTTTGAACTAGATCTTCAAGATCACCCATCTTTGTTAGCAAATTTGTATAAACATTTTTATTTTTATTCAATATTTCTTGCCCTCTTGCGAAATACCACCATGCATTACCTCTCCATTCAGCTGGTAAACCTTTTCTAACATAACGTTTTAGTTTCTCACTTTTAGGTGGAAACCTAAAGGGAATATCATTATTAACAGGTAACCCACTTTTTTCTAATAAAAGAATCCATTTATGCTTACGTCTGATACAATATTGTGAATATTCACTCCACCAATTATCATAAACTTCTTGAGAAATAAAATTATTTTGTCTCTTAAAACCATATCTATCAAAATTTCTTACATCTACACGTTTGGTTAGATTCTCCAAAGGTTCATTGATAACTTTATCTATAGTCTGTATAGGACGAACTTCAAGATCATCATCATCACTATCATCATCATTCTCTTTATCGTTAGTTTTAGTAGATTCCACTTCATCTCTATACAAATCAATAACGCTCATACCATGATCATCTGTCTCATAAGCTGGATTCAACTTGCTACCATTGCTACTAGACCCATTACGCGAATGGCCTTGCATCTTGCCACTATGACTATAACGATTAGGTTTTGTTAAAACTGGTTCACTGGCATTATGATTTCTGTACGATGAATCTTTAAAATTAGGAACAGAAGGTGATCTGGCAGTAAAACGACTGATGAATCCAGGATCTCTAAACCCAGTGGTCTCACCAGCTGGGGCCATGGTCCCCATCGAAAATCTTGACGATTCATTACTCATTCTTCAAATAATTTCGAATCAATTTTTTTCCTGGGTGGTTCTCAAATCAAATTACTTAGTTAATGAGCGTCTCTAATAGTACTAACACCCAAGAAAACCAAAAAAAAGTACTTGCAGACACTGGAAACTGCTAGTTTGTCCACTATAGATCTGCTTACAACCACTGAATAATAACTTTAATAGTGTGCCTGATTTATTTAAAGTGATTTCAAATTTGACTTTTTAAAGAAATATTGCGATATCAAAATTTTTCAAAATTTGAATAAAATAAGTACTGTAGTTGATGTGGATTATTTGACAAAAGTGGTTGTATTTGATCTAAAAGAGTACCGAGAGTGGATATTATTGCTGGTACAATTATTAATTCCAAAAGTTGTTTGATTCCACCCTTTCCAAGGAGGTAGAGCTCGTTTGATTTGGTTGATAAATCATAAAATACACTTTCAAACATGCAAAATATGGATTCATGGGTTATGACTCCATCGTTTACTAAGAATAATTATACTAGTTGCTATGATATGAATATAGGTAGTGGTATATTGATAGGGCTTCAGATTCCTGGGCTTATAAACTTTGGTGAAGATATTTTATTTAGAAGTTATTGTGATGGAGAATTACCTGCTTATATGACTTTTAAAAATTCAAAAAATCCTATTGCCTATATTGATCCTGTCATGGACGATTGGGAGAGATTTATCAAAACTGCTGGACTATCTGGTGGATCTTTCCAATTTGGTATTTATCCTGTGGTAATATCGTTTACTGCGAATTTCATTATTACAATTTTTCTATCAGTTTTAGTATTTATTTCCACTAATGATAGAAATAATAAATACTTTGGCTGGCTAATTAAATTAGCTGCCTTATTAGCTACTTTAAACATTACAATTTTTGTTTCTAATGTATTGGATTATTTCAATGATGAACATAATAAATATGGTGTTATTACAGTACGACATGTTATGGATATATTATCAACTGATATATTGTTTTTATCACTGGATTATGCATCGATTTTGTTATTACAGTTGTGCCAATTAATTAATCTTACAAGATTGTTTAGTAGAATCGATGAAAAAAGATTAGTCTTTTTATTAGGAGTACTAATTATTTCAGTTTCAAATATTTTATGGGGTGTTACAGCGTTTAGTACAAAATATAATCATGTTGATCTTTCATTAATTATTTTAGGACCCTTTGTTTATCTATTCAGAGTTGCATTAGGAGCATTATACGCAACTATTATTATTACTTATATATTTAAGAAATGGAGAACTTGTTTTAAAAACCTCCAGTTAGCAATTATTTCAATCATGGCTGGGCTGATTGTTCTTTTACAAATTGTCCTTTTCTTTTGTGATATTTCCAATGTTTGGGTTAGTAATTTAGGAGAACTGTTTAATGCTACTTGTTACTTAGGATCTACAATCATTGTTTGGGAATGGCTAAACAGATTAGATAATGTTGAGCGTAAGATCCAATCTCAAAGTATACTAGGTAGACCAATGTATGAGGATGAACAATCAAATTATAAATTTGCTAAATATGCTTTAAGACTTCAAGATGCATTAATACCTTCTGAAAACGGCTCAACTTCCAATAATGGTAGCTGCAGTTATGATGATCTTGATTCTACTGAAAGTCTGTTACAACTAGTGACTACAGAAGATAAAGATTCCGCAATTACTTCAAAAACCCAGAAAAATAGCCTTAATCCTAGTCAATTTGAAACAAATACACATCACGATGATTATAATAGCAATGAAATGCAAAGTATTAACAAAGTTCAATTCAATGAACAAAGATCCATTAAAGATTATTGTGGTGATAAAATGAGTAATTCCATTGACAGAGTTATCCGTTTCACTGATTATGTTATTTTGAAAAGTTTTGGAGCATCGACACTAACATCTTCTAAAATTAGTAATTCCTCAAAAAGAAAGAAAGC
The DNA here is from genome assembly GCA_030555675.1 of Vanderwaltozyma tropicalis. Classification (NCBI taxonomy): domain Eukaryota; kingdom Fungi; phylum Ascomycota; class Saccharomycetes; order Saccharomycetales; family Saccharomycetaceae; genus Vanderwaltozyma; species Vanderwaltozyma tropicalis. Next base: position 565,588 of record JANIWO010000001.1, read on the forward strand.
ACTTGTTAAGAAAAGAATTGGACTTGATGCTATTAATGATGTTTATGTTTACAAAGCTAAAGAAATTGTTTTTGATTCTGATGAGAGTGATCATGGCGATGAAACTACTAATTATTACCAAGAACCATAGTAAACACACATAAACACACAATTACTTGTAAAACTAACAAGAATAAAATAATAAAAAAGTTATTTTCATATACAATGTTTAGGAATATATATTCATTAAATCTATAATATTTAAAAGATTCTTCAATTAATTATTCTCAAAATAAGTAATCCTCTTCAGCAAATGCTTCTTTAAAAGGTTTGCATATTAAAGTTATTGGGTATCTCATGTATCTAATACTACTTCTAGTAACATTATATTCTGAGTTAAGATTAAACACATAGTCTAAATTGATATTTTTTCCATAAAGCGTATTCTTCCTCTTAGTGCTGTTTAACCAATTCATTCTACCAAAATTTGGAATGGGGCTAGGGTTCAGTAGACAATCTGTTTCTGGATCTCTATAGTGACGTGAAGGTAATAATGTGACTAACTCGTTAGTAATCGTTTTAACTTTCAAATTAAATCTAGATAAAACAGATTTTTTAACAGATTCATTTTCACAATTAGCTAGAATTGTAGTTAAAACAGGAACCGAATGATCTGTAAGTTTCTTTCTTAAGATTCTTCTAAATGAATTTTTGGTCGATATTCCTGTGGACATATAGAGAAAAAAAGGAAGAGTATTACCAGAATTATGAGAGATAATATTCAATTTTGTGTGTTTATATAACTCTTTTGCTAGAAATTTATTAAGTTTATTAATAGAAATATCATAGATTCTTCTATCTGACCTAACAAATTTGAAGCGATCAGGAAAAGTTTTCATTTCAGTCTGATAACGTTTTCTAGCTGTAATCATTTCCTCTCTTGATACACCAATTATTGATCCACCTCTCACTTGTCTATCAAAATGTTTTTTATTTTCTGCTTCATAAAAGTTTACCATCTCAAGAGTATCATTAACTTTATCGTTATGTACTTTAATTTTTATCATTCCATTCGATTTATTAGACTTCCCTTTTATATCAGTTCTTTTCTCTACTTTTACAATTTTGAAAGGTCTTAATTTTGACACAATGTTTTTGGGAACATCTTTAAAGGATTCGTCATTGTAAATCATCCCACTTATGGAAGCATCCCAAGGTATGATGGGTTTCCTTTGCTTATCTGCTAAATTACCAAATTTATCTGAATTTTGAATGTCCTTTTGCAGGTCATCCAATATATCTTGAATCTTAATATCTCTTTCATCTGTAAGTTCTTCATCTCTCAACTTCAAAGCAGCAAATGAAGAAAAAAAATTATCCAAAAGGTTAGACTTCTGAGTTCTGTTAATAGAAGAATTCCCTAAAAACAGAGGTCTATACCCTGCAAATAACCCCTCAGTTTGAACATCATGTGCAGGTATATTATCAGTTGGGGGTACTCTTGGAATTATCAAACTTCTTTTAGCATTACTAGAATGTAAATAATTACTATAATCAAACCTATTCAAATGATTATAATTAGATTGACCCGATACATGTTTGGTTCGATCTGTCTTGCTGTTTTTTTTCTTAGCTGTTCCCTCATTCTCAACTTGTGCATTAGTACCATTCTTACTAGAGTAACATCTATTGAAAAAACTATGATGTGTAACAATAGAAGGTATACGTACCTTATATCTGTATATTTGGTTGCTAGAACGAGTAATCATCTCACTTTAAAATACCCTATTAGTTCGTTCAGATTTAGTCCAAATGATTAAAGATTTCGTGAATTGGAAGAGTCAAAAACACCTATCCAAAGAAACTTTCAAAACAACTAGAATTAATAAAATTACCTCAATAATCAGCCAAGACACTTTCTAGTTTCTCTCAGTGTACCAACTAACAGTACCAGATCAAAACAGTTTAAATATCAAATACAGTCATTTTTGACATTTTTCACTATAAGTTTAATCGGATGTTGTGAAATTTGATGCCAATAACCTTCCTGAGCACTATAAAACAATGAAATATATGATTATGGATGATTACATACAGAGTTATTTGTAGCTAAATGTTATATTGTAAGTTGTGCTATATAATTATTGTTGATTGCAATTGAATATGTTTTCAAACTGTGAATTTACTGTGAAAATTTGAATTAATTGACCTAATTTTTCCATTCTAATAATGAAGTTAAATCTGATGGTTGACAAGCCATGCTGAAGAAGCTATGGTGTAGCAATTCTTCAGTGGAGGCTCTGTATCTGACATCAACACATAGACATACACTTAGGAATCTTTTGATTTCTAAAGATAATGATTCAGGATGCTTTAATTTTGGAGTACCATTAGTAGCAATTAAATATAATGCCTTTAGTGGATCTTCGTTTAAATAAGGAGGTTCACTTTCCAGCATTTCAATAGTCATAATACCTAATGACCAGACATCGACCTTCTCGTCATATTCTCTTTGTTTAACAACCTCTGGAGCCATCCAGTAAGGAGTACCGACCATAGTTGCTCTTTTACTTCTTTGATCTGTTAATTTTGCACAGAAACCAAAATCAGTAATTTTAACACGAGCTCTGGTATCTAATAAGACGTTATCAGATTTAATATCTCTATGAATAATGTGTTTGTCATGCAAAAACTTCAAACCTTGACAAGTTTCACGAACGATATATGCAATTTGGCCTTCAGTTAATGGAGAATTTGTTCCACCATTTGAAGGACTGTTTTCGATAATATCAGTTAAAGAACCACCTTCCATGAATTCCATAACAACCCATAAATCATCTTCAGTCCTCAAGTATGCTTCTAGATAGTTAACAATATTTTTATGACGAGAATCCTTCATGACTAGAATTTCATTGACAATCAATTCTTTACGAGGTTGCTTGGATAACATCATTTGTTTAATGGCAACTTTATCACCAATTTGGGGAGCTTCTTCGTAAACATTACTTTTACTTTCGACAGTTTCAGTTGGAAGATACAGCCTTTCAGCAAGATAAACAGAACCACTGGCACCTTGACCAGCTTTTTCAATCATTTTAAAGAATGGAGTTGGATCTTCATTATATGTAACTTGTTTCAATTTAGCCATAATTTCTGCATTGGACATTGTTGGCTTAGATGATTTCTTTTGTTTAGTAACACCAACATCATTTTTAGCCGCAGTGTCTGGCTTCTTTGGTGCTTGTCTCATTGGTTGAGGCACAGATTGAGGTGTTGGTGAATCTGAAGTTGGTTTCATATGTTGTTTCATTGCAGATGCTGCAGCTGCTGTTGCTGAATTAGAGCGTGCAACAGAAGGCATGTTTTGAAAAGCACCCATATTCTTCCCTGGTTGAGGAGCTTGACGTTGTGGATGTAATCTTGGAGGAGCATTTTGAGATTGTAGTACATGTGGTCCTCTTTGATCAACTCTTTGCTGTTGAGGGACACCTGGTCCTTTAGCATATGGATTGTTGGTGTTATGTTGAGGTCTATAAGCATTTATTGGCGATATTGGTTTTTGTTGTTGTTGTTGTTGTAATTGCTGTTGTTGTAATTGCTGTTGTTGTAGTTGCTGTTGCTGTGGCATGTTCTGTTGACCACCCTGTTGAGGATAACGAGGAATCATACGTTGATACATACCATTGGTTGGTGATTGACCTTGTGCTCTTTGTTGCTGCTGCTGTTGCTGCTGCTGTTGCATAACATTTTGATAGTTGTGGGTAAGAGTCTTTTGTTGCTGTTGCTGTTGTTGTTGCTGTACTACCTTTGTATTTATTGGTGTAATTGAAGGCTTACTTTTAACAGTAACTTGAGGTTTCATACTTGGTGGAGTTGGAGCCTGTCTTTGGGGAAGTAAACTATGATTTCCTAAAGAGTTTTTACTATTATTACTATTACTGCGTACAGCTGCATAATTTGAAGTTGTTGAATTATTAACAACAGCAGAATTTGAACTATTCAAAGAAGTTGTACTACCATGAGTAGTTTGAGTAATAGATTTCAATGTATTTGTTGTATCGTTATTTGTAATATTACCTGGGGTGTTATTGTTATTTGTTGAACCACCGATATCATTATATTCTTGATAAAATTGTAAAACTTGAATAACAGCAGCTGAATCGTTATTCCAATCTTCACCTGTAATTCTTGAATGTTTTAATAATTTTTCCCAATTAGTAGGCATACCTACAAAACTACCAGTCTCTGGATCGAAACCAACATGAACTTTATGAGTAAAATTAGTTGGAGATGAAACACCACTTAATAATGGACACTTAGTAAATAATGAATCTAACCATGAATACAATTCATGTTCGGATTTTGTTGCAATGTATATAGATTTTTTAGAATTAGCATCACCTGTAGAATTTAAACCTGAAATATTTGAACCACTTGATGAAGGGAAAGATTTACGATCATTGGAACGTACTAACTCCAAACAATTACTCTTCAATTGTGTTCTACTAACGCTAACAATATTAGTCAATGCAACTCTTAAAACCGGTTCATCATTAATTTTTTCACTCTTGTATAAAGCTAAATATGAATCATTAATAACCATATATCTTTTTTGCCAAATGAATGATAATATACCATCATCTTTATATGAAACCCAACCGGTTTTCTTTGTCATATTCATTGTCGGTTGATTTATTGACCTTTGATTATTATTACGTTGCATCTCAAAATTATTGGAAAAATTAGTTATTGGTTGCGTTTGATTGTAACCTGAACTCATACCATGACTTGGTATACTATTTATAGGAGGCCTTGGTGCAGGCCCAATGTTTTGGAAATCGTTATCAGATATACGGTTTGCTGCAGCTGATAAAGACATTTTCTCTCTCTGTATGATAATGTAATGAATGTATTATATTCTAGCAAATATGCAATGTATCAAATAAGGGGAATACAAATACACGCTATGATTTTTCTCTCCAGATGGCAAACAGATATCAAATGAATTGGAACTAAACTTTATATTGCTTATTAAACCAATTTTTTTTCTTTCTTTTTTAACTTGTAAAACTGATGAATTCAACCTTCCAAAGTCCCTGGGAAACTTGGATACGTGCAATATACCTATGTATCTCACAGATCACACAATATATACCCTTGATGTCAAAGCTAATAGCCAACTAGACCCTCTTGAACAACCACTAGTAACATCTATTTCACTAATATTTTTCACCCAGATCAAGCTTTTTGCTACAAATTTTGAATATTTGCTAGGGTAGTCCCAATTAGGAAATGAAAAATCTGATAAATTACCTAAATAGGAAATATAATACTTTCGAGGGCCACAAAAAGCCGGGTAACGCAGCAGGAAATGAGTTCGATAATATCTATTTATGTTATTTATAAGTGTATATACTGTTAAACATTTATAATCTGTGAATGAATTAGTGTTGCAATGGGTTATAGTCATCTTCCTCGTCGTATCCCTGTGTTTTCTTGCTTTCCTTTTTGTGTTTTTTGTTTCTTTTCTGTCTTTTCACTGGTGGTGCCTCCACATGGTAGGAATCATTATCACTGGCTCTATCACCAGCTTCTTCAATGTAATCGTCATGTTCTTCTTCTTCTTCATCATGGATAATTCTGCTACGTTTCTTGTGGTAGTTTTCATTCTCCACGATGGCTTTGTTGGTGATAAGACCTCTTTCATCTTTAAAATCTCTTTCTTTACCACGATATTTGATTACATTACCCAATATACTATTACCTAGTCTTTCTTTAAATGGAGCTTTGTCCAATTCAAAACATCTATTTGTAAGTAAATCGAATGCACCAGCAAATGCCTTCTTGATATCTCTCAAATTGAATGAACCTCTACTAATATTATTAGTGGCATCACCAGGATCTTGGATAGCCAATGCAAATGGAGAACGCATAGGATGTAATTCTCTCCATTGAGATTTAGGTAAATATGTAGCAAGACCATCTTTCACACTTAGGGCAACATGATCATAACCAAAGTTTTTACCATATAATTCGAAAAAATCAATTAATAATACACCTAAATTATCAATAGAATCAATTTCTTTAGCTAAAATACGTGGATGTAATTTTAAAAATGAATATACCAAACAAATAATTGAAAATCCACCAAGACCACCAGTATGTACATTATTCAATCTTCTTGCATTTAAAAATTGTTTAACAATTAATACAAGTTCTCTTAAACCAGGTGTACTATCTAACCAACCTCTTATCAGTTTGGCAGCTTCCAACCCATTTATTCTTTCAAATGAAACATCGATGTGGATTTTAGAATCAGGTTCAATAAATTTAATAATTGGAACTCGAGCTTTAGCAATAACTTCAATTTCTGTTGCTAAATTCTGTTGCTTTAAATGATTTGCTAATGCATATAAACTATTTTTATTTTGTTTATCATTTGCCTTACTGTTAATGACACAATCGATATCTGACCCAGGTAGGTATAAATCAGTAGCATAAGAACCAAATACATGCAAATCAGAATCTGGCCAAAGTTGTTGCACTGCAGCACGAATTTTACTAATAGTTTCATTACGCATTTTAATTTCTTCTCTATTAGGAGAAATATAAGCAACAAAATCTTGGATTTCCATAGTTAACCAATCTGCAATTTCCTTTTGCTTCGAGTGGTCATGATTAATAACCCAGGGGAAATCTGTATTTAATATTTTTGTATTATCATCATCATCATCATTTTCATCATCAACCTTTTTTTCATCTTCTGAACTAGATGAGAATGCAATAAAATCATTATTCTTGGTAATATCATTATTCAACTTGGGTACAGCATCACTACTACTTTCATCTGTGACCACTATTTGTTCATTTGGATTATCTTTATGACCATCATAGTCATCATAGTCATCATTAATTTCACTGACATCGTCAGAAATCGTAATAATTTCTACTTTTTCCTCCACAGACATTTCAAATTACTGTAATTATATTCCAAGCTCTGTGACTTGCTTCAATGACCTTTGCAACTACTAAGAAACACATTTAAACTCTCGTAATTGAAAGATTTATACCAACTATTAGAAATATTGAAGAAATATTGAAGAAATATATATAGGCGATGGCCCGTCAATGGTGATGAAACTTTTTCACTGCCAAAGTAATACCAATTATTATAACAAATATAATACGATATTGAGCTGATCTATTATATATTATGATATATAGAGCGATTAAGAATACATATGATATGTTATTGAGTAAATAAAATTACTTTTCTAGCGATATCATCATTTAATTATTAAAATGATTTACATAAATTAGGAATATTGACGCATTTGAATTTATTATTATTTCAGTATGTCTGGAATATTTGAACTGTGGAATATCCAACCAATTGGTCTTTTTTGATTTTTGACTCTATCTATTATTCTGTAGTCTTCTAATAATTCAACGATATATTCTAAAGTGTAACCACGATGTAAACCTGTTTCAATAGCTTTGTATAGAACTTTTCTTCTTGAAAACCTTTTATTAACTGCAGGATCACGTCTCCATCCTGTTTGGTAAATAGATTCTAATTCTCTTATTGATGGTTGACCATTTATACCTTCAGTGTACTCCTTCCATAAATCTAAAACAGAATGAGGAGATTTTAAAAATTGGAAATCACCAACGTAAACATTCTTCTTCTTCTTGCGATTAATCTTACCATTTTGATCAGCACTACTGGTTTCATCTTGACTGTCTCTTTTATTTAAATTACCGATTGTATATGGCATTAAACCTCCATTGATCGCCAGTGGGTTTGAAGGAGCACCAGATTTTGATGAACGTGTTGAAGTAGAAGCAGTAATTGCAGGGATTAAAGCAGATCCAGTTAATGAAGATATATTTTGTACTGGATTTGAAGAAAAGTTAGTTTGATGCTGATCATTGTTAAAATGAGCTGATATGAATGAATCCTTTCTATGAGTAAGTGATGGAGTAGTTACAGTTGGAGAGGTGGATGAATGTAATATTGAATTAACATTTAATCTTGTATCATTATCTAAACTATTAGAATGAGTATGGTTTGTCTGTATTCTTGGTAATTTATCTAATGGATCATCTAAATTATTACCATTACTATTATTATTATTATTATTATTATTATGATTGTTATGATTACTATTATTATTATTATTGTTGTTGTTGTTGTTGTTATTACTTGTGACTCTTGGACCTGAGTTTATTGTATTTGAAATGGATACTGATGTTGCAGAGATTCCATGTAAAGTTGAAGATAGTTTTTCTCTTGTAATTTCAGAATGTCTAAATTGATCATTTAATAATGTTGAAATAATTGCATTTAAATCAATAATTTGTTGTTGTTGTGTGGCAATAACCATATCATATTTTTTAAAATGTTGATCCAATGTACCACTTAAAGTTAATAACATTCTTTCAAACATTGAAATTTGTCTTTCCAGATCACTAACTCTATTTTGAATATGTCTATCACTTTCCATCTCGAATATTTGGTGAGACTTAGATTTGTGATGAGTATTGGTATAATTTTACAACAAACAATGTTTACCTTTTAAAATAAGTTGATTTTACCTAATTTTTTCAAGATTTAATTACAATTACAATTAAGTATATCTACATCCATATGTATATATATATATATATATATACCCAATCTAAAGAAATATTAAGTAAACAGTTTAAACATATAGAACAAATAACAATGATGAATACCTCTATAAACACTATCTGATTTCCCTTTCTTTATTTTCATTGAAATTTCAATGTTATTTTTCCCACTTACAGAATTTCAAGAGACAAGATGAGAAAAATTATTGTACAGACAACTGGATTACGTGTCATACAAGTTAACCATAAAATGCACGATTTTATTTTTCAATTCTTAATTCCAATTAATATTTCAATTAGCCAGTATGTATATTACACACAGTTAAAAGTTGATTCAATAATGAAAATGTTAGCTTTCTTCAACTGTATTGTTGTGGAAAAAAAAACCCTAAGTGAAAAAATATACGCTAATTTTAAACACCACATCCCGGCCGCGCCCTAACACTTTTACAACTCATTAGGTCTCAATTTCCTATAATAAAACAATTAGCCAACCCTGTAACCCCAAGGAAAAGCCCTGGACCCCAAACCCAAAACCACGCCCAGCCACACACCAACCTCGGTAGCGGTACGGAATGCCACCTTATCCGAGCCGAGGAATTAAACCCGACGCCTCTGCGACTGTTTCTAGCACAAATCCAATTCCAGACACGGAAACAGCGAGGGGCCAAAAGAAAAGTGCGGACGTATATCAAATTCGCGATCTTTTCATTTGGAATTTGTTAGTTCATTACAGTAAAGAATTAATTGAGATTGATTATTTAACAATAATTATTATACAAGTAATGTACATTAGTTTAAGTGTGTTACTGTTAGTGATATGGAAAAGACACGGTACACTTTAGACTTATCAAGAGGGATGCGAAGGAGGGCAGAAATTATGATACCGCATTCTATTAGATGAGGTTCAAAATGTGAAATTTTAAGCGTATACTAAGGTCTTGGGAGAATTGGAAGCAGGGGGGAAGGTCTTACTTAGTTATATTAGCCAAGTGTCAACTGTCACTATGTTGTTCTTTAGAATTCACTAGTGATTTTGTGGTTTTCTATCGTATTTATTTTACTTCTTAGTGTACGTGTGTTTCTCAGTGGCCGTGGGAATAGAAGGTTGAAATGTATCACTTCATCCAAAGGAAACACTTTTGAAATGCTTTTTTAACAAGCTGTTTTCTAAAGAATTTTCTTATTACGGTTCTTCTTCTTTTATAACCGTTTACATTTAAATACCTGGTGTGACTGTTTGTGTATGTATGGGTGTTGCGTTAAGGTTTACACACGCGCGCATGTCTGGGTTTCCAGGTTTTGTGTTTGTGCGTCCTTTTTTGGGATATTACTTTGCTTCCAATAAAGTTTTTCAACATTTTAGTTGGTTTTGCTACCGACGCACAGACGCAACTTTCCAGTTTGGCTGAAACTTTTGGACTCTCACGTACACCGCAGCAATAACTCATCTCGAACACGTTTGGAAAAAGTTTCAGCTCAATGAGTTCAGTTCAGTTCGATATTGGCAAACTACTCTCATGTTTGATGAATAACATTATTGTAATCTGTAATGTCTATCATTAGTATGAGGAATTGCTATTATTGAGGTGAAAGGTGGTATTTAAAAGTTGATTGATGATTATATATATATTACATTTCTTATTTCTTGTCATATATAAAGATACCACGTTTCCAAGATGGGTATTGATCACTACACTAAACAACACAAGAGATCAGGTCACAGAACCGCTCCAAAATCTGACAATGTCTATTTGAGATTGTTAGTCAAATTATACTCTTTCTTAGCTCGTCGTACTGATGCTCCATTCAACAAGGTTGTCTTGAGATCTTTGTTCTTATCTAAGATTAACAGACCACCAGTTTCTGTCTCTAGAATTGCTAGAGGTTTGAAGCAAGAAGGTTCCGAATCCAAGACCATTGTTGTCGTTGGTACCGTTACCGATGATGCCAGAATCTACGACATGCCAAAGGCTACTGTCGCTGCTGTTAGATTCACTGCTGGTGCCAGAGCTAGAATTGTTAAGGCTGGTGGTGAATGTATCACTTTAGATCAATTGGCTGTTAGAGCTCCAAAGGGTCAAAACACTTTGATCTTAAGAGGTCCAAGAAACTCCAGAGAAGCTGTTAGACACTTCGGTATGGGTCCACACAAGAACAAGGCTCCAAGAATCATGTCTAAGGGTAGAAAGTTCGAAAGAGCTAGAGGTAAGCGTAGATCTAAGGGTTTCAAGGTCTAATCTAAATAAACTGATTAGATTTTGTATTTCCTTTCCTAACTTACTCCTTACTGTCAACTGTGTTCGCCTATGTATCTAATTTATATTATCTTATATAGTCAATAACATACCATCGTATCGATTAATCAAATTTATTATTATTTAATAACTATGTGACATCCACTCTTTCTTATATGACTGTCAACCCGTACATATCGTAACACCGCCCGTACATTTACAAATTCTTATAATTTTTTTTTTTGCGTCTTTGATTGTTTTCTCCATCCGCACAAACAACCACTTTCACCCTCCCGCCCAGCGTAGAGATATGCTCACCAACAGAACTAAACGCTTTGTTCCCTCTGGATGAAATTGTTCCCAGCTCAAACAAACACACAATACAGTGCAAGCTAGGCTCAGCTCCTTCTAGCACCTCCCACGCAACTTTTTACTTTCTAAACAGATCTTCCGTCTGGAAATTTTTCATACAATTCTCATCATTGCCAAAATTTCATCACCACCAATTGTTAGCAATATTGCAATTATTGTAGTAGTAATACTATTGAATTAGTTAGAATTATAGGTTCATCCTATGAACAATATCATATTTGTTAAAATACACATAGTGACATTAAGTTATATATTTAAAATGATATTTTTATTGTGGCTATTATAGACCTTTTGTTACAACTTACAAGAGATCAATAAACCAAAAATGCCAGGTGTTTCCGTTAGGTACGTACTATTATAATTAATGAATATGGGATTACAAATGAATGAATATTGCCAGATAAAGAGTATAAACATGGAGTGTTACCAGAGATAATAGATGTTATATGTGTCAATGAGTGAACTGATCGAGGGAAAGTAGACGTGGAAGATTCAGAACATTTTTTTAGAGGATTGAATACTGAAATAATGATATTTGAAAGATTAGTGGTAATGACAATAACCAGCAAAATTTATTATAGGTAAGATTTGTTTTCTGTATGATGAGGAGAAAGATGTGATTAATTGGAATATAGTGTGGTTTAATATACATTAATGAATATGCAACACATACAAAGAATGAGTCCTTTACAGTTAACTTTTGCTCTATCGATATGATATCCATTTGAATAATCCTACCAATTTACTATTATTAATATTTTTACTAACAATTCTATTTTAATTTTATTTTAATACAGAGACGTTGCTGCTCAAGATTTCATCAACGCTTACGCTACTTTCTTGCAAAGACAAGGTAAGTTAGAAGTTCCAGGTTACGTTGACATTGTCAAGACCTCCGCTGGTAACGAAATGCCACCACAAGATGCTGAAGGTTGGTTCTACAAGCGTGCTGCTTCTGTCGCCAGACACATCTACATGAGAAAGCAAGTTGGTGTTGGTAAATTGAACAAGTTATACGGTAACGCTAAGTCTAGAGGTGTTAGACCATCTAAGCACGTTGATGCTTCTGGTTCTGTTAACAGAAGAGTCTTACAAGCTTTGGAAAAGATCGGTGTTGTCGAAATCTCTCCAAAGGGTGGTAGAAGAATCTCTGAAAACGGTCAAAGAGATTTGGATCGTATTGCTGCTCAAACTTTGGAAGAAGAAGATTAAACAGTTTATCTTTAAATCAATTTTAAAAAATAATTTTTAGAATAATTTTGTATACATTTTATAATCTACTCCCATTAACCATTTAATTTAAAGAAATTTTAAATCCAATGATAAGAGTTGGGTTCATTCATTAATTTTGAATTATATTTTATCAATAATAATAAAGTTTCAATTCTATTCGTTATAAAATTAATATTACAAATTGTGCTATTGTTATTATGTATATATTTATATATATGTATTTAATTTTAATGATAATAATTTATTTTAATCGCTTATAGTAGCTATAATTTATGCAACTAACGATTGTATGGATGGTAACCACCTTGCTTACGTCTGTTACCGCCACCGCCACGGCCACCACGGAATCCACCACGATGGTTTGATCTACGACCATTGTTACCACCACGGTATTGGTAGTCACGACTGTCACGATCATAATCACGATCATAATCCCGGCTGTCTCGACTATCACGACTATCACGGTCATAATCATTAGATGGAGATGATGGACCTCTTGGACCCTTTGGTAAATTAATTGAAGAATCAGAGTTTTCACCATCTCTTTGAGCAGAAGTCTCACCACCAATAGTTTGAACATTACCATTAGAACCTTCTTGTGGAGTACCAGTGTTGGAATTGGCAGGAGTAGCAGCAGCACCGTTTGGAGACATACCTGGCATCATCATTGACATTTGTTGTTGGAACATTTGAGAGTAATCAATACCAGTTTGTTGTTGCATTTGTTGATAATATTGTTGCATTTGTTGATAATAATCAGTCATTGCTTGTTGATTATACATTGGATTGAATCCACCCATCATTGGATTTTGGAACATCATTGGATTCATACCTTGTTGTTGAGTTTGTTGTTGAGATTGTTGAGGTTTTTGGTTACTTCTTGGTTCAGCTCTCTTAATTTCAATTTGTTTACCTTTAAATTCAATAAACTTACTTTGACAAACTCTATCAACAGCATCAGGAGTATCATAAGTAACAAAACCAAAACCTCTTGATCTACCAGTATCTTTATCCAACATTAATTGAGCATCAATAATTGTACCATATTGAGCAAAAAAATCTTCAAATTCTTTTGGTCTAACATCAGCACCGATACCACCAACAAAAATTTTACCAGTTTTATCTTGTTCTTCTCTTGGGATAGCTCTCTTTGGATCAATAACTTTACCATCTAAAATATGTTGAGTCTTAACAACTTCATCAACACTTGATGGTTGTTCAAAAGTTAAAAACCCAAAACCTCTTGATCTACCAGTATTATTATCTTTCATAATTTTTAATTCAACAACTGAACCATATTTATTGAAGTAATCACGTAAAGTTTCTTCGGTAGTTTCCCAGTTTAAACCACCAATAAACATTTTACAACTATCTTTTGATAAATCAGCTTTAACAGGTCTAGATGGTTCCATTTGTTGAGTTGGTTGTTGAAATTGAGACATTGTTTGACGTAATTGTTCCCAAGGTAAACCACCAGCTACAGGAGCTCCTACATTTGGAGTAACGGAATTATCAACATTACTTGGAGTACTTGATGATTCAGTTACATCATTTGTTGTATTATTAACATTGGTATTTACATCTGTAGAATTATTATTACTTGAATTACTATTTGGTGCAGCTAAATTATTCAAATTTGAAGATAAAGCTTGTAAAGCAGCTAATTGATCCAATGAAGATGTAGTTGTAGTTTCCTTTGTAGTTTCCACTTTTTTTTCAGAATCTGTTGTGGTAACAGGTTTAGTTTCTTCTTTAGTAACGTTACTAGTTGGTTCATCACCACCGTAGATATCGTTAAAATCTTCGTCTTCTGAATTCATTTTTGTTTGTATAATGTTAGGTATAAAATATACTAGTTTAACTAGAATTTAAAGAATTTATAATTAATCTATTAATTAAAATTTATTAATAATTTAAAATGCTTAATTAAAGCGTTTTTTGTAGTTGGACTAATCTTGTTTGTGAAATATTCTTGCTAATTCAAATAATAACTAATTTAATAATATTGTATAAAATTTAATTTTACAAAAAATACTATTCTTTTTAATTTTATTTAATTTGCACTGAACTAAATCTGAAATATACTTATAAAAATACCAAATAAAGTATTTATCTTATATAACTATAATCCTAAACCGTTAATTAACAATAAATTTACTCTATTATCTAATTACTCCCTTCTACACCATACGAACAACTGGAAATTAACCAACAATTATAAATCTTTTTCTCAAATTTCATTGCCCTTTTATACTTTTCAAAATGAATTTTCAACTGGAAAAAAATTGATAAATTACCCAATACGGTAAATGTTACCTGTTTGGGCAATCCAATTATGTATCCCTTTCCCAATCGAGCAAACAACTACCGTTTTAGGAAATGTATGGCTCAATTGGGTAATGGCATGTCACTGGGCACGGCTTTCCGGACAGTTTGACTAGCGTTTAACGCTGCTTAACGCGGTAAACCGCAATTTGGAACCATGGTTGCTTCTGCCGTGGCCGGACAACATTTTGAAAAATTTTGTTTTTGGCTCATCTCATCTCATCTCATCTCAAATTGAGAAGCAATATTAGATGTTTAATGGAATGGTATAGTTCAATTGGAACCATATATTGTTATATTAGTAGTTTAATATTTAGCTTGATTGTTTATTTGCTGATTCCCCCTATTTTTAGTGGTTTTTCAAGTAGATACACACGATTCATACAGGTTTAACGATGGTTAAAAAATATTTGATTTATATGGTTCAAGCCCATTTAAATTTTAGAAGAGTAGAATTGGAATCTCTGGCAGATTTATACAATATCAATATTAATTTTGATAATTATAGTGAAGATAGTCCATTTTTCATCTTGGAATTAGAAAATGATGAACAAGCTAAAAATTTAATTAAAAGATCAATTTTAACAAAGGCAATTTATGAATATTGGGGGGAAGGTAATACATTAATTGAATTACATGAAAGTATTAAATCACAAAATTTTTTTGAAGATTATAAACAATTATATATAAATGATACTTTTAAATTTGAATTTGAATCATATAGAGGTTATGGTAATGGTAAATTTGATAGAATTAAACAAATTGAATCATTCCAATATTTAGATTTCCAAGGACCAATTAGAATGAAAAATGCAAAGCAAATATATACAGTAATTGAACAATATGAACCGATTTCAGATAATATTCCAGGTACAGATCCAATAAAATTTTATTTTGGTAGATTAGTTCAAGAGAGTAATCGTCATGCTGTTGATAAATACGATTTAAAGAAAAGACCATATAAAGGTACAACTAGTTTTGAAGCAGAGTTATCTTTAGTTAGTGCTAACATCGCTCAAGTGAGGCCAGGTACTGTCATGTATGATCCATTTGCTGGTACAGGTTCATTCCTTGTAGCAGGTGGTCATTTTGGTGCATTAGTTATTGGTTCAGATATTGATGGTAGAATGATTAGAGGTAAAGGTGCTCAAGCAAGTATCAATATGAATTTTAAAAAATATGGTGAATGTGAAAGATTCCTGGATGTTATTACAATGGATTTTACACATAATGCATTAAGATCAAATATGCAAATTGATACAATTCTTTGTGATCCACCATATGGTATTAGAGAAAGTATTAAAGTATTAGGTGCCAAGAATCCAGAAAAATTCATTGGTAAAGAAAATGTTGAGATTGATGGTAAAAAAGCTTTCTTATTACGTGATTATGTACCAACTAAAAAACCATATTCTTTAGATGCATTATTAGATGATTTATTACAATTTTCAGCTGATAGAATTCCAATTGGCAGTAGATTAGCATTTTGGATGCCAACTGCAAATGATGAAAATATCGAAACTATCGTACCTACACATTCAAATTTAGAATTAAAATATAATTGTGTTCAAGATTTTAACAAATGGTCAAGAAGATTATTAGTATATATTAACAGAGGCCCTGAATTTAATGGTCCTTCAAATTCTGGTTTACAAAGATCTTCTGCTAATTTTAGAGAACGTTATTTTAGGCATTTTAATTAATTTTTCTGTTAAATATTTATTGCAAGTATTGGATATATAAAAATTAATTGTTATAAATGTAAATAATTTTATATATTATTGATAGATTAATTGAATGTTTTATTCAAATTTATGCACAGCAAGATGGGTAAGGACTATACTTACCATCATTATAATTATTGTTAGTAAGAGGTTTAGAAATGTCAATGATTTTATTCATTTTTGGGAAAACTTTATCTATTTCATCATTAGTAGTGTCCTTTTTGGAATTATTTTCTTGTTTATCCTTTTTATTATTACGATTCCTTAGTTCAGAATCTGATTCATTATTATTATCTTCTAATTCAGAGTCCGATTCTGAAACCATATCTTCATATTCTTCAATATTCGATGTTTTTATTTTATTGTCTTCAGTTTCATTTTGATTTTCATCATCTTCTTCATTTTCTTTTTTGGATTCACCTGAATCATGGTCTTTGTTTTCTAATTCATCTTGAATTTCTGGTTTTTCAGATATTTCTTCTTTATCTTCATAACAACCATGTTCCACTAAATCTTTGATAATTAAATTAAAAGTTCTTTCTACTACATTTGGCCATTTACAAGTTACTTCAAAATTACCATAAATTTTAATTTCATATTTAAATTCAATTTCACTTATAGCTTCAAGTACGTGTTCATGATTAACTTGTCTTTTTTTATAAATATCAATTTTATTACCAATTAAATAAAATCTGGCCTTCTCTAAATCGCTTGGACTCATATTTTCTATAGTTTCCTTTAACCAATGATCACAACAACTACGGAAACTTTCTATATCGCAAATATCATAAGTTAAAAATATACCATTTGAACCTTTATACAATGATGGAATCATTGCATTTTTATATCGTTCTTGACCTGCTGTATCCCAAGTTATACACTTGAAAAATCTATTATCTATGTTTACAGTTGTTGTCTTGATATCAATACCAATTGTGGAAGATGTATTTATAACTAATTCATCTTCACTTTCATCATTATCTTCATTAATACTTTTATCATTTTCTAATGATAAATTTTCTTCTTCAGTGGTTGGTGATTTTTTATTGAATAACTCTTCGTAATCATTTAAACTATACCTTTTCTTCATTGAATTCATAGAAGGTTTCTTTTTAAGTTTATTCTTATTTGGAATTATTCGTCTTTGATTTGCAATTGTATTACTATTTGAAACTGATGAAAACGAAGCTTCTTTCATCAACTTTAATTGTCTCTTGGTGGGTAACTCATTGTAGAACGCTAGAATCATTGCAGTCTTACCCACACCAGCATCACCAATCAATATAAGTTTGATATTAGCAGTGGAAATAGCATTAATAGAATCCATTGAGACGTGACCAATCTCTGATGAGGAAATTCTATAGAATGAAGAATGTCCAGAAGTAACTCTTCGAGATCCAAACGATGCATCAATCCCCAGCCCAGTAGCACTAGAAGACGATATGTCACCATATTTACCAGATAATGGAGTCGTTGGTGTAGAAAACGAATCCTGATCACCATCAACAGATGGATAGATGGGTAGTACCGGCGATAACGTGGCAGAAGGTAGATTCAACGAGTACCTCTTCCGTTTAGACATGGCTCAGTATGTGGCTGTAGTATGTATATAAAAGGCAATGTATTCACCAGTTGTAACCTCTGTATATGTCACAAATATATCACAAATCTACACCTTTTAGATCAATATTTTTTCATTTTAAAGCTCTTCGATTCTGATACTTTTTCACTTTTAGCAAGCTTAAAGCCTTTGAAAAAAAGTTGAGGCGAAACGTGTCAAAGGCTGTGAAAGTGTCAGTAATAAGAATTGTTGTTTAATAATCAGTTGAGAGTGAGTGTAATTTGTATAATGGGATATTGTGGTATGAAGGGGAGTTTAATATGTAGGTTTATATTATTATTGAGATTTTGTTTGAAATTTTTTGCAAGGAATTTGATAACATTTAGGTGATTGCACTGGGTTTAACAAGGGAAATTACCTTAAATGTGCTAAACATTAAAAAAAGATATATATATATATGTATTTGTTATAAAAGTTATTTTCTATAGACTAGTAGTGCTACGTTTTCTAAAGACACTGAAGGATCCACGTACCTGATTAGTTTGACATCGAATATACTATTATCCAGATTTTGTTTCAACCATTCTAATCTACCTTGATCGATGATGTTTCTTGCCATAAGACCAATTTTGGTTCTTTCTTCACCAGACAATTTAGAAAAATGGGTCACTTCTTCTTTCTCAGTAGGTCTTGTACCGGATGTAGCCCAAGAGGCAATTTTGGATAAGGCAAAGAAAAATTCTTCAAAAGACATATCAATCTTAGAATCCTTGATAATAGATTTAATATAATCTGGATTGATATAACTATTGGCATCACAAACGTGTCTACAACACATGGCAATACAGGACCCTTGAAAGAAATCTTTATGGTTTTCAGTTTTACCCACTAAGGAATTTAATGTTAAATCTGTAGCTACACCACATAAATGTTTGGAAATAGCAATGTATTTACTATCATTATCAGTATGTAAAGCAGGTAATAAATTTAAATCTTTAATATCGATTCTAAATCTATCGACATTTGGAATTTTTGCCAGTTTATCAATTTCCACAGTATCTTTTTGCAATTTATTATCGAATTTCATTCTATTTGTTGCTCTATCAATGAAAATGAAATGTGATGAAATATCTGGTAAAGTTTTTTCCATGGAAGATGTAGCTATTACTACTTGATTAATATAACGAGATAATTCTGCTCTACCACAACCAAATTCAACAAAATTATTAACTTTCTTCGTATCAATAATTTTCAAATCAATCATATTTTGAATCAATGATGATTGTTGAATAGCATGATATTTTTGGCCAATATTATCATCTGAATCTAATTGTGGGAATCTTTTATCTTCCATAATATGATTTTGTTTGATACTTAATGGGACTTCCACGTTTGTAAAAGTCCTGATAATTGGTATAGCTTGAAGAATTAATTCATCTCTTTTAGATTTATCCACGGAAATATTTGTATTATTATTTAAATTACAATTTTTTTTATAATATTTTGCATCATCATTAGAATGAATCAATTTCAATTTATTACATTTCTTCAAATGCTTAGCCAACTCATACTCCCAAACAGTATGATTAGGATCCAAAGTACATGGAACTCTTTTTTTTTTACCATTATCATTATTTAACATTGAACGATGCTCATAACAATATGGAATATCTTTATCATTATCCGCTCTAGTCATCCCACATCTCCTCTTCTTCTTCTCCAGTATAAACTCACACTGCAATCTCTGTTTCTTGACACTAGGCTCCATCTTTGCCACACTACTTCAACAACCTTAACCATCTCATATCATATCATATCATATCATATCAATGCATCTCATCTCATCTCTTTATGCAACTTGAAATATAATATTTCAATGAACAGTTTCAATAGAACAGTTTCAACTCATACCCTAAACACAGGGTAACAAACACACAAACCCTATAACACGCATGTAACACGGAAACAAAAATTCCAATTAGCCGAGAGACACCCCGCGTTGTTTCCCTATTTGGGAACCCATTTTACCCTCCCCCCCTCCCCCAAATAAAAAAAAAACCCGATGGTGACAATCGGGGAATATGAATCTCCGGGGAATAACAAAAATATAATTCCCGAATTATCTGTTAGTATTCTCCGGATTGAAGGGAAGGGTAGGTCATCGCCCGGACAATTTATGGAAATGAATGACTGGTTGCCTATATTCCATTAATCCAGTTATTTTTTACCCCAATTTTTTTATTTTTTAATTCCCGGAGTAATAAACTTTTTTCTTTAAAATTGGATTTTGGGGGAAGGCTGATTTGATTAAAATTAAAGTAAATGTATAAAAAGGCATCAATTTTGCTGATTTGAATTGGGGTTGGGGTTCTGGTTGATTCAATTTGTTATAATATAAGAGAGTATAGTATAGTATAGTATATTATATACATACACAATCACACATACATACAAATAAGATGCCATCTGTGACGGTTCATGTTGGTTCGGATGAATTAGATGAGCAGAAAACGAAAATTTCTGTTATTGGTGCTGCTGGTGGTATTGGTCAATCATTATCATTATTATTAAAATGTAATTTATCAAAATATAAAAATATTAAATTATCATTATTTGATGTTAATATTCCTATGTTAACTGGTGTAATGGCAGATTTATCACATATTAGTACAAATGTTGAATTATCAATGGAATCAACATTAATTGATACTTTAAAAGATAGTCAATTAGTAGTAATTCCTGCAGGAGTACCAAGAAAACCAGGTATGACAAGAGATGATTTATTTAATATTAATGCAGGAATTATTAAAAATATTGCATTAGAATTAAATAAGAATAATACATCACCATTTGTATTATTAATTAGTAATCCAGTAAATTCATTATTACCTGTATTACAAACAATTTTAAATGATTCATTTTCAGGCAAGTGTTTTGGTGTTACAGAATTAGATTTAGTAAGAGCAAGTACATTTGTTAGTAATTTATTAAAAAATAATGAGATAAATTTACCATTTGTACCAGTTATTGGTGGTCATTCAGGTGAAACTATATTACCTGTTTTATCAAATACTTCGTTTAATGGGTATGAATTTTCTGTTTATAATTTATTAGATGATGATATTAAATTACAAAAATTAATTCATAGAATTCAATATGGTGGTGATGAAATTGTAAAGGCAAAAGATGGATTAGGTTCAGCAACTTTATCAATGGCATATTCTGCATTTATCGTTGTAGAAAAATTTGTTTCAATTTTAACAAATTTAAATGATGATTCCACTTGTAATGGTATTTTCTATACAACTTTAACTAAAAAGGATTCATCAATTTTAGTCCCAGGTGCAGAAACAGTTTTAAAATTCACAGATAATACAAATTATTTCTCAATCCCATGTACTGTAAATAAAAATGGATTACAAAAAATTGATTCAACAATTTTATCACAATTAAATAATTTTGAATTAACAAAATTATTACCAACTTGTATTAATGAATTAAAATCAAATATAGAAAAGGGTATTAATTTTGCAAATAACAGTGCCTCATCATAAATTACGGTAATAACAGGACTTTTCACCTTTAAAAATAATATCCCTTTCTATATTTAAATATGCAAGAAATTAAATTTTATATATTCTTTTCAATGTTAATAACAACAACAACTATAGTAATAATAATATTCAAATATTTATCTATAATCACAACAATGTATTCAGATAATATTAGTGATAATAATGAACTTCCTGATGATTTTAAATATTCTGTTAAAGTAATATCGTGTGAACCTGAAATTCAATCAAATTTCCAAAGGAAAGTGTATTCCTTATTGTCAGTTCAATTATTAATAACTTTCCTATTTTCTGTATTAGTATTAAGATCATCAACTTTACAAATATTTGTCACTACTCATACAGGTTATTGGATTTTATCTATGATCATCTCATTGATATCATGTATTTGGTTATCAGTCGTCCCAAATGCAAGTGAAATTGAACATCCTGAACCATTTGAAACAAATTCTGTTCCATGGTATTATTTACCATCCAAAAAATTACAACTTGCATTACTTTTAATCTTTACATTAGCTGAATCATATTCTATTTCATTAGTTACATTATCATATGATTCGGATACTGTACTTTCTGCATTATTAATTACATTGGTTATTGTTATCGGTGTAACAATTTCTTCATTATCTCCATTATTTCAAACATCTATGCAAACAATTACTTCAATTTATTATTGGTTAAATTGGGCTCTTTGGTTAATGATCGGTATTGGATTATCATCATTCATCTTTGGGTTTGGTACAAGTAATTTCATATTTGGTTGGTTAGGTGCTGTTGTCTTTACAATTTACTTATTCATCGATACTCAACTAATATTTAGAAAATGTTACATCGATGATGAAATTAAATGTTGCATGATGTTATACTTGGACATAATCAATTTATTCTTGGCAATTTTAAGAATCTTGTCAAACTCAAGAGATGATTAGTTATTTACTTCTTATATACTAAATAAAAACATATCGATGAAACTTAAATCCATTTATCTTTAAAATACATACAATAATATATATATCTCTATTATATTAAGGTTTAATTTTGATTTTTTCTAATTTTATTTGGTAATGAAGTTAGTCGAGTATTAAATTATCTCATATGCATCTAATTACGATTAGATGTAACCAATTCTGTTAGCAATATCTAATGCATCATAATCAGCAGTTAATCTAACGTAAGCCTTCTTAGTACCATTTGGTCTGATTAAAGTGTTGACGGATCTAACATCGACTTCATATAATTCCTTAACAGCCTTCTTGATTTGGTATTTGTTAGCCTTTAAAGAAACTTGGAAAACTAAAGTGTTACCATCTTCAACTAATTTCATAGCAGTTTCAGAGTTAATTGGCTTTTCAACAACTTTGTAAGAATCTAATCTGTTGTAATGTGGGACAGCCTTGGTAGCATATTTTGGAGATCTAGCTAACTTCAAAGTCTTTGGTAATCTGAAAGAAGCAGAAGTTCTAACCTTCATGGTCTTCTTACCATTAGTACCTTTAACAACAGCTTTCTTAGCAGCAGCAGATTTAGCAGATGGAGCCATTTTTAATTATATTGTTTGATCACCTTCCTAAACGTTAAAAACTAAACAAATTATTTTTAAACATTTAAATTTTGACATTTTTAAATATACTACAATTTCATATCAATCATTCAATTGATTCAATAGTAAGTTCACTACTATCATTCATTCATTCTTTCATTCATTCATTACACATGGCATTGAATTCAATACTATAGTAGTTACCATTACAATAATCATCAACTACTTGGAAAGTTCAATATTTTGGAAAAGTTTCACTTCCAGAAGGCGATGAGTCTAGCCGGTGGGGAGATGCAAGCCTGGGGCGCAATGGGAGGTTCCCTCTAAACTCTTCTACTCTCTGCCTAACATGGAGCAGCTAGTGAGGACCAAATGATAAGTGTCTGCCTAGTGCTGGACCGAACCCTGCCTAACTTGCCAAAAGTTGCGTGGATACCACTGTGCGTCGGTGTGGTGAGTACAGCTGTGCGCCCGTTCTTTGAATTTTTTTTATTTTTTGAAAATGTGTTTTTAAGCAAGAAATCCGAACACCGCGCGGTGTAAAGTGCGTAGTAAACAACATCCCGACACCTCGTTATAAAGTTTATTTGGACAGTCACTGGAACTGGTTGGTCATAATTGGCGTTCGAATCCTGTAAGTATCGTTATTTAAAGCTTAATTTATTTATTTACAAGTATATACTTTGACATAATCGTTCCAGATCATGTTGGAATGTATACAAAATATTTATGTTCATTTGATACAACTGCCATACGTTTTGCAATTGATATGAGCCTCCCCTGGGGAGGCTCATCTTGACATAGTATGGCAAATTTGTATCTTTTTAGTGAGAATTAATAGGAATGTGTTTTAAAAATCAGTTCATAAGGAATCTATAATCTCCTGACTCTTGGGGCTCTGACACCACCAAACTTCAATGGAGTGTTGTCACTAATCCTTGCTACGTATTTCCTTATATTTGCACCTTCTTTACCATTTAAGGCAGCAATGAAAGCTGCTCTACCTTTACCAAAATCTTTCATTACAATATCAATATTTTTATCCAAAAGACGTTTTTCTTGAATCATTTGAAACAATTTAGCAGATGTTTGGAAAGTTGCTTCATATTCACCTCTTGCTGCTTTACGGAATCCTAAACAACCTGTAGAGATACTAAATTTTACCTTTTGTGGTAATTTCAAATAGTAAAGGTACGCTTCATTATACGATACTTTATCACCCTTGATCTTCATATAATTTAAATCTTCAATTACTGCAGAATAAGTGAAATGTGTATTATTTTTACCAAATAAACAATTTAAAACGTATTTAACTGTTTTTTCATTCGGTTTCATTACATTTTTACCATCGAATTTACTAGAGTCGGGGCTAACAACATTGGTAACCTCTCTTTCAGCATTACTACCGGAGGAAATGTCACTAAATGAAACTTTATCAACAGTATTATTTTGAAAAGATTTAGAAACACTGAAAAATCTATGATTAACCAATTCTACACCAATTTGTGCTCTGGAAACGGGATTAAAACGCCCAACGCCAGCAAAACTTCTTAGCATCACGTAAAACCACTACTAAGTACACTTTCAACCTTGCTTAACCTCTTTAAACTGCTTTAAAGTTAACCAATTGTCACTGAAAAGTTTCAAACATTTAAATTCCTTATCATTTTCCACACTATAACATACATCACTATTAACGAGGTGCATTTTTGTTCAAAAATTGTCAATCCATCAAATTGTAAGATTTGTTGCTGAAGATTTGATTAAGATTGATATTAAAAGTGAATTAAAGCAGTTAATTGTGTTTGATTACAGAGTTTCTAAGAGGTCAAACAGTCTGGAAGTCGCTGGAAATTCGTGTTGCTTTGTTACCCTTGGAGAAGGAAGGTTTTTTAATTCTTAAAATAGCCAATTTGAGTTTCATTTGATTAGTTTCCAAATTTAGGAGGAAAGAATTATTATATTGATTTATTTGAATCTATTGAATTATTCCAGTAATGTCTAGTGGCCCAAGTAGTATGAACTACAAGTGTGAAGAGTTCATCGCTGATGATGTTACTTCCAACAGATCAAACAGTACTAAACGTATGTTAGTTAAAGAACATAGGAAAATTGGTCATGGGGCTTTTGGTACAGTTGTTCAAGCTTATTTAACACCTGATAAAGAACAATGGTATGGCCCATTTGCTATCAAGAAAGTTCCTGCTCAAACTGAATATAAATCAAGAGAATTACAGATTTTAAAAATAACGGATCATCCAAATATTGTTCAATTAGAATATTATTTTACTCATGTTTCACCAATTGATCAAAAAGTTTATCAACATTTAGCAATGGAATGTTTACCAGGTACTTTGCAGATCGAAATATCTCGTTACTCACAAAATAAATTACAATTACCAATTAAACATGTGAAATTATATAGTTATCAAATTGCTCGTGGTATGTTATATTTACATGCATTAGGTGTTTGCCATCGTGATATTAAACCATCAAATATTTTAGTTGATCCATCAACTGGTATTTTAAAAATATGCGATTTTGGTTCTGCTAAAAAATTAGAACAAAATCAACCATCAATTAGTTACATTTGTTCAAGATTTTACAGAGCTCCTGAATTAATTATTGGTTCAACTCAATACACTACTCAAATTGATATTTGGGGGTTAGGTTGTGTAATAGGTGAAATGTTAATTGGTAAGGCAGTTTTCCAAGGTCAACAGCCATTATTACAATTGAGAGAAATTGCAAAATTATTAGGTCCACCAGATAAAAGATTTATCTTTTTTTCAAATCCTGCCTATGATGGTCCATTATTTTCTAAACCATTATTCTCAGGTTCACCACAATCACGTTTTGAAAAACATTTTGGTCATGCTGGTTCAGAAGGTATTGATTTATTAATGAAAGTTTTAGTTTATGAACCACAAGGAAGATTATCACCAAGACGAATTATGGCTCATCAATTTTTTGATGATTTAAGAAAGGAAGAATATTTTTTCCCAAGAGGTGAATCTCAACCAATCCGTTTACCACAATTATTTAACTTCAGTGAATTTGAATTACAAGTATTAGGTGAATTTGTTACAAAAATTTCACCAAAGGAGGACTCGGATAATTAATTGTACATTAATAAATAATGAAATGTGTTAATAAAATAAAATTTATAAATAAATGAAATAAAACAATAAAAAAAATGCATAATACTTTTTAAAATATAATCAATAAATAGAATTATTATAAATATTTTTTACTATACATCTGTATCATAACATAAATATGAATAAATGAATTAATCTTATCCTTATATATTATATTAATTTTTTTTATTTTTTATTAAATTAAACTGTTTATAAATTTTATATGATATATTTAATAATAATAAGAATTTAGTATTGAATGCATAGAGATTAAGTTTAAAAATTGTCAAAAATTCTAGTTAGTCTGATTGAATTAATCATAACGACTATATTTACTTGGTAAACTTTGAATCGAACGATTGGAGGATGGATTATACTTGTTTGATCCACGACCGCCATTGAATTGTTTATTGGTATTTTTATTACTTCTTGGGAACAAACTAGTAATAATAGATCTGGCACCACTTTCTGCTGCTTCGTTCAATGTAGTGGGTGCATCAATTCTTTTAATCCAGAATGATGCTAAGAACCAACCGGATATCCCTAAAAATATTAATACCCCTAAGATACCATACCACCAAGCAATATTACCATCTTGACCTGGTACTGTTACATTCATACCAAACAAACCAGTGATAACATTAAGAGGAACTAACATAGTACCAATCATTGTAACTCTACCTAACATTTCTGTAACTTTATTGTTAGAGTTAAAGGATTCAACTTGTAATTGAGCAAGGTAGTTGGAGTGAGACCTAGAAAAAATCTTTTCATAAGCTAATAAATTTTGAAACATAGTAAGCAAATGATCTTGGATATCACCTAAATACATTGCAATATCAGCCCTTGGTTGTGCAACTTGATCACTTTCATTTCTACTTCCGTTATAACTTCCCATGTTAATAGAACTAGCTTGTAGATTAGCAATGTTGATTTGGGATGTTAATGCTGGTCCAATACCGGACACCTCATCTTGACATCTTTTAGCAAACATTTTAATAACATCTGCTTTACCACTCAATAGTCTCATTAAAGTCATAGTTTTACGTCTACTTTCACCGATTTTTTGTAACATTCTAGAAAAATCCATATCACGAGCCATAAATACAGAATCTTCAATAACATCAGCTTCATATTCAATAGATTGGATTACTGGAGCAAAACTATCAGTAATGTCATCAATTAGCGCATAACATAACCAATCTGAATTGACATTAACATAATCACGCAATTGTCTGACACGTCTTCTGACATTAGCACAATGTGAGATTGGACTAAAATGGAATGTTAAAATACCTGTTCTTAGAACCACAATGTATACATTAATTGGTTCCAAATGATCTTCTGATTCTTTATCATTTTCAAAAGTATGGAAACAAACAAAATAATATGATTTGAACATTTCCACTTTTTCACGAGTTTCTTGCATTCTAATATCTTCAGCAGTTAAAGGATGGATACCAAAACTCTTGGCAATACATCTCATTTCATCATCTGTAGGACAAACACAATCTAACCACCAAGTTGGTTCACCACCTTTGAACAATTCAAAAAAAGATTGACCTGGTTTAACCAAAGATGCAATATCTTGAGCATGAACAGTTTCATCAGACTCAGAGCAGAAAAAAGCAAATCTATTTGGACATAAGAACTCATCATTTAGAGGTCCATACGATCCAGTATTTTGCATATTGTCATAATCATTTTGACTCTTCATTGAACTGTTATCCATTGAAGGAGATCCATCCTTTTCAACTTTATTATGACCAAAGGAAATTCCTTGAGGTTCAGAGATAAACTTATTTGGAGAAATGGAAGAAGTTAATTTTTCATCCTTTGGAGTGTATTTTAAAGCTGATGAAGATGAGATAGTAGTAGATGTTGAACTTGTCACAGCAACATCTTTGAAAATAGACTGCTGATTCATTTGTGGGTTACACATACTATTGATGTATTGTTGCTTTTGTTCATTCACTTGAACGGCAAATTCCTCCAATTCATCAAAATCAATACCATTAACACGAGTGTGTAATTGAGCAGGCATTGGGAAACAGACATCTTCTTCTGTTTCTTGTGATTCCCTTGAAGCTTGTGAATCTTCAGAATCGAAAGAAGCTCTAGTACCTTTGTTTCTCAATTGTTGCGCATTTGGACCATGAGCATCACTTTCAGAATGTTGACTAATAACTTTTGAAATCAAATTACCAACATTTGAATGTGTAGTAGAGGAAGAGTTAGCTCTCACTTTACCACTTGGGAACGTACCTTCGTTGTTCAATGAATGAGTGGTCGATAATCTACGTTGTTTGGAAGATAGTTGTTCACCAATAGAATTATTAGCAAACAATGGTTCTTGATGAGGAATCGAATGAGTCAATCTAGATGGCCTCGCATTGGAAGTCTGCGTGGTGGAGATCATAGAAGGGTGTCCCATCCCAACATCATCATCAGAATCATCATCAAAACTTATCATTTTTTTTTGAGATTGAGGTTTCTGATCAGGAAACTTTGGACGATTGAAAACAGAATCAATCGTATCTAAAGGGGCATGTCCATCCTTCTTGCTACCATGACTCTTACTACCCTTTGATTCATCCACCCATCTTGCACTCTCTGACAATTTAAGTTCAGGAATATCATTGATTTGATGACGAATAGGTAAAGAATCAATATGGGTTCTATGGTCATACAACTCGTTATGGTCTTCAGTTTTCATGGAAACCATGGATGCAGCCAAAGAAGCAGTTGGGGACAACCCTGGAGAACTGGAATTGGATTCGTTGGAAGATGACATTCAAAAGTTTCTAAAAATAAAATTTGCAAAATAATATGCGGGAAGGTCCTTAACAATACTATTGCTACCGGCTGCTTCAATTCAAAAATGTACTGGGATAACGTAGTAATTTAGAAGCTCAACATGAGTTGTTCAACGACCATTCCTAGCGACTTGCCTTGCTATTTCCCACCTGGAAACCATCCAAACAATGCCATCTATTATTCTAATCTTCTAATATCGTTTGCTTTTAAATAATTTTTCAAAAATCGATGTCGATGCCGTCACGTGGGCCACGCAATGGAGGCTCATCTCGACCTTCTTGACCATCCAATGGGCCAACAGGAACACATCCAGGGTCTCCATAAGGTACTCCAGTGTGGACAGTGCAGTGTGTCACCAATTGCGTGAAATAACAGATGAAATTCGACCTTCCTGGTAGCTTTCCCATTGGTCTTTGACACACAGCTCATCGAGATATCTCGATGAGCTGTGGATTCCCCAGTAGTTGCTAGATGGTTCACTTATATCACCGTGTAGAACCTCCTATTGCAATCCATCACACTGCAGTTCCTAGCTTCTTGCAATTAGGTTCTATAATTGGTTCGAAAATTCATAGTTTCTTGATCTAAACGTCATTTCAAGAGGACGATACCTCTTGAAATGAACCAACTCTTGAGTCATAGCAATCGCTGAACTTCAACAGTATAACTATTCCTCACTGCTCAATATGCTCAAATACTTGGGTCCATTACTATAACTGAGTTGGACAACTCATTGAACTTGGTCAAACATCTCAGCTATTTTTGAAAAATCGATGAAAAGCTATATTTGAAGAATTATTACCACTTTAAATAGAAATTCTTGTGAGATAAAAGCAATAAACAACAATGATAGTCATGGGAATAAGTGTTCCAACAAGGTTGTATCGTCCATTAGTTGCTATACCAGGTGTTAGAATCTCTCAGAGAGTATTCTTACCAGTATTGAGCAAGATCACTGCTAATACATCGGTAATCAACAATTTTAGCACTTCTTCCAAATGGATGAATAGAGATGATTCCAATGACAAGAAGATACCCTTGGGGTCTTTCAAAGTGGAGAAACCAATGCTTATGTTAGCATTTACTTGCAAGAAATGTGATACTAGGTCTTCTCATACTATTTCGAAGCAAGCTTACACTGGTGGTACAGTTATGGTTACTTGTCCAGGTTGCCAAAATAGACACTTGATTGCTGACCATTTAAAGATCTTCAACGATGACCGTATCACCATCGAAGACATTATGAGTGCTCAAGGTGAGAAAGTAGCTCAATCAACAGAAGATTTAGTCTTTGAAGATATTCCAGATAAGTTGAAAGATCTTATTGGGCATTATGCAAAGAATGCACCAACAAAGTTAAAGGAAAAACTGGATAATGAAACTGTACACTCCTTACCAGGTTCTAAAGATACTTGAATTACATATAATCAAAGTTTATAGTCAATAAAATCATGCATATAGTTTCAACACTTCCACATTAATTGGCAGTTTTTCAGTATTATATTTGAAAAATCGTTGATTAAAGGTTAAGATGACTCTTTGAATCATCGAATTTGCTATGTTGCAAGGATAAAAAGGGTATCTACATTGCTCTCTTTATCATCTAGATGAAAAGGTTACAACTGTTTGGTGGGAACAAGTATACTATTGTAGGAGCTACTACTGATGAGTCAACTGCTGCACAATTTAAAATTAATTCCAATGAACAATTGGAACAAGATGAATCGCATAGGACTTCGTTGCATCTGCTGTCGTTGCCACCAAAGATACTCATGATGATTCTACAACAATTGGATCATTCTACTCTGCTTTCCCTCTGTGAAGTGAATTCTAAATTCTATAACGTTGTGAGCAACAATTTCTTATACAGAGATGTGGTTTTAGAAGATAAATTGGCTCTACTTAAGTTCAATGCAGTGATACATTCTGAATTCCATACTTCCAATGCAATTGGTAACCGTACTAAGAGTGTCATATCTCAAAATGTTAGATTTTTAGTAAGGTCAATACAATTTGTAAACCCTCAATGCCAAGATTCATTGTTAAAGTATAGTCATTTCCATAAAAGAGGGAATGGCTCAGTGATAGGTGGCTCATATAAGTACGATGCAAATAATCATAATGGATCTACTCCTTATAAGAGGTCATCGTCCAAGCAAAGAAGAAATGAGGATGGTTTAATGGCTCCCTTAAGTAAAATAATATCAAATACTTCACAAGATGATTCAGATAGAAGACAATCAAGACAAACTTCAAAAAAATTAGATAAATGGGAAAGTAATTATTTGGAATATACTTACATTGAACTGATGTTAGATATTATCGACTATCTTCCCAATCTGAGACATCTTATTTTAAGTGAAGTGGAGCCTAATTTTAAGATCCCATTATGGTATTCAGTGTTTAATGATGGATCAAGAGATTTCTTTAAAAAAATTATTTCCGGTACAGAGTCATTAAATATGAATGATTTAAGAACGTTTGAGTTGTCTACAGATTTTGTAGCACAATATGATAGAAAATTTTACAACTTATCAAGATTAAACGTTTTAGAAATACGAGGAACTATAGATAAAAGACAAAACCATCAAGTTCATTTGAAGCCAAATTTATTAAGTTGCTTTGGTGTAATTGATGAATTAATTTTAGAAAATGTTATTATAGATAGGGATTCATTGGATACACCTTTTGAATTCATTCCTTTGCATTTAAAAATCGGTGAAGATGGAATATATGACCTTCATGCAACTATGAGATCGTTAACGCTAAAGAATTGTTATATTGTACCTGGTAATGGTATACTTCGACTATTCCATGATTATTTTAAATATGTGAAGAGTTTAGAATTACTTAGTATTTTGAGTAAATACGATATTTTACTGAGTAACTGTTTTCCATTATTAAGAAACTTGACTATTGATTGCAATAGTGATGTCTTTACAAAGGAAGAATTAGTAAATGAAGATTATTACCATAAACAAGAAGATATCACTCAAATAGATGACTCAAATGATTCTGAAACTTTATTTGACAAACCTGTAGATAATAGTTTACAAGGACCTCCACCTACATCAGCCGTTGTACTGTCACTTAATTTGGGTTATATTCAAAAAAGAGCGACTCATATACCGCAACAAACTTCAATCAAAATTAAACCTGCTTTGTTAACTAATCAGCAGGATGAATTCTTCAAACGTTCAAATATTCCAGGATTTCATTACTTTTATCATTATTATAAAGATCTTTGGGATAGACTACCACTGAAGAATGTACATATAGACGTCATTAATATTCCTTTCACTAATGTTTTCCCATTAGCACCAGATATCTTTTGGGAAAATATAATATTTAATTCAAATGATGACGAACAAACATTGATTGCATCTAGAAATCAAAATCATGGACTTGGTGACACTGAAGCTGAAACTACCCCATATCCTTGGGATGATCAAACAAAAGAATGTTTACACAAATACTTAGAGAGTATTCAAGGACGAATGAACTATAGAGACATCCCATCCAATGATATATTAGAACAATTTGACACTGAAATTATTAATAATTTTAACAATTTCAAGTTCTACAAAGATATTCCAAATATTAATTTATGGTGTTTTTTAAAATCACTATCCAGGTTCAAATCTGTACGTATAAAGATGTTAAGGAAATGGTTATTTTGTACACCAAGAACAAGATACGATTGGGAGTTATTACTTAAACCTGTTCTTAATGTTAATGTACCAATTGAAGTTCGTGATAATGATGGGTTCCTTTTATATTCGTATGGTGAAGATCTAAGAAAATTTAGAAAGTATTAAAAGACCGATAACATTAAATACATTACATGCATTACATACATAAATCTATACATAGAAAGAAAATATAAGACATTAAATATGATTTCCTGAGTGAGAATACTCTAAAGAGTGGATGTTGAAATTTATTAATTCCTTTTTATTTTAAAACATTAAATGTACAATGTTATACTAATAATATATTACATATTTGAAGATTCTTATAAAGCAAAGAAGTTGTTGTCATCAAAAGTTGGGTAAATGAAACCTTGTTCAGTTAAAGTGTTGCAACATTCCCTTACAACAGTTTCATCAATGTTCAAAGATTGAGACATTAATTGAATTGGAATAGCAAAATTATTAGCATCTTTACCAGCACATTGTTGTTGACAGAAGGTTAAAATTTTTTGTAATGGATTACCGGAACTACCGGAGTCAGCATCATTTACAAATAAAGATTGACCATTTTGTTCACTACCTTGTCCATTACTTGTTGAATCATTTTGAATTTTACCATTAGCAATAGCATGACATTTAATAACTTCCAAATGATGAGCAATAACTTCATTGAAAGATGAGATATTCTTAATGACAGCGTATTGGATGTTCTTCTTACCACCAAATTCCTTTAGGGCACCGTATACTCTAACGTAAGTACCAACTTCATATTGTTTTGCCACTTGTGAATCTTTATTTGGGTTTTCCTCTTGACTAATATTAACATCGGCAGCATCATCCCCCCACTTCCTTACTTCGATTTGGCCAGTACCATCTTCGATAGTCAAGAAGATGTTTGAAGTATGATCAGTAATGTTTCTCACTACACCAACAAATGAAATAGAGTGTAGTTCTTGATTATGACTAACGAAAGGACCATCTTGAACCAATTGTTTGGAGTCTAAAATCATCTTCACTGTGACTGGAGTCAAAGTAGTACGAGAGCCAGTGGCACCATCGGAGGAACCACCTCTAGAATCAGTGGAATCAAAACCACCACCACCGGTGGAATATTCATTGTATGGTTGATAAGCTATTCATATCAGGGAAACTCTGTTAGTATTAAAAATTCATCAGTTTCTAAACAAATCACAAAAAATAAACTCGAAATACATACTAGCCATAGTAAATCAATCAGTTAGGCTTGTGTAATTGCTTGTTAGATGCTAAGATAATGATTAAATCAACAGTTTTATAAATAATTACTAACTAATTTATCAAATTTACAGTATATTTCTATTCCAAATAGATCTTTACGCGTTAATTTTGAAAATTAACGCGTGAAAGTGAGTTTTCGCCCTCGTTATAAGTGATGCAAAATGTAAATATTCAAATAAAACAACGAATAATGGTAGTTGCAATGGAATAATCTTATTTTATCATTAAAAATTGATTTGTGTTACCCACATCTAATTACTTGAGAGTTTGTCGTTGTCTGTTAGGTTTAAAATTGGCCTTATCTATGCATATTTGGACCTTTTGTCACTTTTTCACTCACTTGGCACGACCACTGACTATGAAAATTTGAGCTCATCGCAATTTATTTCAAGATATTTCAGTACTTGTAGAGGTTTCAAAGGTGGGTATTGATGTAAGATTCTTTGTCAATTGGGTCTATAAACCGACTACACACCACTAGCGGTAGCCATATATTTGCTATGGAAACTTTGCTGCATGCGCATATCCTTCTAGCTTCAGATTCCAGCGTTTTGGGAGATGAAGCATTGTTACAACAATTGAATGCAGATGAATTAGAAATTGGTAAGAAGATTTTGGAAGGTGAATCCTTTGAAGTAGTCGAATCTATGTTGAACAGTGTTAGTGCTGTTGTGGAACTTCCAAGCGATCTTGCTGATGAACAAGTTTTATTGCAACTGCTAAGAGAGTTCATTAATAAGCATCTGATTAATAATACTCATCAATCATTATTATTAGCTATTGCTCTTTTACAAACTTTTATTCAAAATAACTACACTGGTCCAATGGCTTCCCTAGATTTGAACAAATTGTTACTGAAATCAAATATGGATGATCAAAAATTACATTTATTATTAGTCAATTCATTATCTGTATTAGGCCAACCTGCATATGAATTAATGGCTTCTCCATTATTATTAGTCTTTACATTATTGATACTAGAACAATTGACTAACCAACCTACTTTATTTGACAATGGAACTGACACTGAAGAACCTTCTTTAGTTACAATTCAATCCGCTGAAACTTCAAGTTTGTTAGCATTGGCTCATTGGTGGAGAGCAAGAGCTATTTTAGCACAATTATCTTTGTTGCCTGAAACTACAGGGTCTCATCCAGCCATTGTTGCATCTATCTTTAGTTCCATCGAATTGGCTCATGCTGTCGTTAAAGGTTTACCAGAGGGTATCACTGAAGATTTTAAGAAGAGTATTTACACAATTTATTATCTGGAAAATGTTAAATGTTCATTAGCTATCAAAACTGAACAATTATGTTTACAGTCATTGATTAAAGTTAAAAAGTTAACTGATTTTAATTTTGTTTTAACTGGTGCTCGTGCTAAAAGAACTAAGTTTCAAGAAAAGGGCCATGCAGGTTTATTGATCTTGGCACAATCAAATTCTTTTATTCCTAATACTCAAGAAGAAGTCGTTGATAAAAATTTACCAGAAAATTTTGATTTGAATTCTGATTTATTGTTAGAAAAACCACATTTCGATTCTATTGGTTCTGAACCATTGGATGAACAAATTGTCAAGAAACAAAAAGTCGATCAAGAAGTAGGTTTTGATGATGAAAAATTGTTGCCTTTAGCCATTCGCCAAGAAAATATCCCAATGGAATTACAAGCATTAGATCCAAATGATCAACCAACATTATCAAATTACGATAATATACAATTATTGTTACGTTTGTATACTATAAGACAAACAACACCATTCGGCGATGCACTAGTAGAACAAGAATTAACTTCAATTGCTTCTAGAGTTTTATATCAAAGTGGTGCTAAGAATTGGTCTATCTTTTCTCGTTGTTTATGGGAAAGATCTGTCATCGAAACTACAAAGGCAAAAACTATTGAAAGAGGTTTATTACAAATGCAGTCTTTAGTAGAAGAATTAGGATTACAAATTACTACCAGGTTAGTACCACAATCCACTGATTCTGAGGCTTCATCTCCAGTTCCAAGATTAAAGTATATCCATCAATTACCATACTTCCCACGTTGGAACTTAGATGCTACTTTAGCTGAAAAGTATATGTCTTGTGGTATCTTACGTTCAGCAGTTGAAATCTATGAAAGATTAGGTATGTCTTGTGAAGCTGCCTTATGTTATGCTGCTGTTGGTGATGAAAGACAAGCTAAGGAAATTATTGAAAAGAGAATCGAAAAGAATCCAAAGGATGCTAGAGCTTATTCTATTTTAGGTGATATCACACAAGATCCAGAATTATGGATGAAGAGTTGGGAAATAGGTAAATACGTTAATGCTAAAAACTCATTGGCCAGATATCATTACAACCCACCTGTTAGTTCCGGTTTGACTAGAGATTATAATGCTACTTTAAAGCATTTGAACGATTCTTTGAGAAGATATACTTTAAATTTCGAAACTTGGTATTTCTATGGTTGTATTGGTTTAGAATGTAACAGAATGGATTTAGCTGCAGAAGCCTTCTCTCGTTGTGTTTCTTTGGATGAAAACAATTCTATGGCTTGGTCAAACTTAAGTGCTGCATACATTGAACTAGGTAAATTGAAAGAAGCTTACAGTTGCTTGAAACGTGCTATTGCATCTGATTCTCAAAAGAACTGGAGAATTTGGGAAAACTTCATGATTGTTTCTGTCAAATTAAATGAATGGGATGATGTATTGTTAGCTACCAAACAATTAGTTACCATCAACAGAGATAAAACTGGTGAAAAGTCAATCGATTTACCAGTAGTTGAAAAATTAGTAGAATTATTAGTTGCTACTGACTTCCCAAAAAATGACGAACAAAGAACTACACATTTCCAAAGATCTTGTACAGAATTTATCTGTAATACTTTACCAACAGTTATTACCACAAGTGACAGATGTTGGAGATTAGTAGCTAAAGTTGAACTATGGCGTAAAAGACCATGGGCTGCTTTAGATTGTCATGAAAAGGCTTATAGAGCTGTATACCATAATCCAGATATTGAAATTGACGAAAAGGTATGGGATAATACTGTAAGTGCTTGTGAAGACTTAGTTGCTGCATATGAATCATTAGGTGAAATGGAAGGTAAGTATGGTGCTGACAGTTTAGTCTGTAAAGATTGGAAATATAAATGTAGAGCTACTATCAAAGCTTTGATGAGTAAAGGTAAAGACAGATGGGATGGTTCTGATGGTTGGGAAAGATTATTAGAATTGAGAAGTCAATTATAGATAATGTATATATGTATTATAGTAACGATATGTATAATATTTTATAACAGATCATCTCTTTTGAATAGCATTTCTTTCAACACATATATTTCCTGTATAAGTTCTCTCTGGAAATTTTGTTGGGCAATTTGGTATTTCTTGAATTCTAAATAAAATTGTTGGATACTTACCACTGGATCTATATCATCATTTTGATTATTATTAGCTCTGGTTGAATCCACAACCGAGCTTTCATTATGATGCTTCTCTATTATATTAGGTGTTGATGAGACATATGAGTCATGTTGAAGTTTGCGATGAGGATTCCCTAAGACGATTGAATCTAATGGTTCTACGGAATGGTCGTCAGCCTCACTGATTTCCAGTTCGGTACTAGTATCACATACATTATCACCATTTATTAAACTGATATATTCCACATTTCCTGCATTTGAGTCACTGTTATTCCTTTGAATGCTGTCATAGGCATTGCTATAAACATTTTCTTTAGACTCACCAATTTCAGAAATGGTATCAGTAGCTACGTTACTTTTAAATTTAACCATCTGCTCTTTCTCTTTATGTTCTCTATATTTAACAGATTCCTTATTTATCTTACCTAGTAATTTCTTCATGTCAGTTGACATCAATTCGTTATTTATCGAATACTGATACAACAATTTTTGGAATTTTGATCTAAGTGATCTCAATTGCTTGTAGTTACATCTAGTTAATTTATTGAACTCATTGAGAACCATCCCCCAGGTCTGTAACCTATGAGAATACGACTTTAAATGCGGTTGATATTTATCAATCAACTTCAATAGAATTATGCTTTGTTTACCATCAGAAGCCATTTCAAAACCAGGAAAGTTGAGTAAATCAAACAAAACCTACCTGTACACTGAATCTAATTGTTAGAATGTATGTATATAGGTATAGCACTTTAATTAAACACCATCTAAATGTGTTCCTTGATATCTTATAGTGGATTTTTTCACCTTTAAGGCCCTTTGGCAAGTGAAATTTGATATTGAAACTTTAAATCTGACTTCTTATATAAGAAACTGGTGGAATAACCGGTTTATTGGTACTAATACTAGCCTTGGAAGCCATTAAGGAAGCTGGTATGTTTACTAAGAAGATTATCTTTGCTAACGGTCCATTATTTCGAGTTATCTCCAAGAATCAGAGAACATTATTCAATCAACGTATAGTCGGTTCCCTAGCGTATTATTCCACTGAAACAGTTACAGATAAATACCAGGATAAACTACTAAAAGAAGCACACAAACAAGGGTTTGACACTATTGAAGATTTAAAGCAGCATTTGAAAGAAGATCTTGAAGTGAAGAGGAAAGAGTTTTCCAAGATCGATCCGTTGAAAGAATTAGAAGAATACGAACAAAGAGTTAAAATGTCATCCAACAATACAACTACAACTTCAAAGGGTCCTATTGATCCATCAATGCCACAGGCTCCTTTCAAAACTTTAGATTCTTATTTAAATGTTGAAAAGATTAAAGAGTTATCCAAACAAGAAATTGAATTTTTATGGAGAGCTAAATGGGCTCAAAAGGAAATGGTGTTGCATGCTGTTGTGCCTACTGAGATTTTTGCTAAGATGATGATTAATGCTAGAGCCAACCCGATTTTTGTATTGCCATTACCAAGAGTAAGTGCTCAAAATGAAGAACAAGGTATTGAACTACATTACATTCAATGGCAATTTGTTGGGCCAATGACTATTCACTGTATCATGACCTCTCTTGCTGAGTTCAAATTACACAATGAGTTTGCTAAACCTCATACCACTTTCCAATTCCATAGTGAGTTGGTCAGAGATAAAAAAATCGTTTTAATGAATGGCCAAATTGAATCAGATTGTAATATATCAGTACAAGATGCTCAATTATTGCTACTTAATGTTCAAAGATTTTATGGTGCCATGGGTGAAGAAACTCCAGCATCTAAACAAAGAGTACAACTATTGAGAAATTTTACTAAAGGTTCCTCTGATTTCAATGTAGACACTTTGATCAGTTTAGCTCAATCAATGGAAAATTAATTCATTTCTGTATATAATCAATTATATAAATATGCATAAACTGTTAATAGTAAATAATATATGTGTATTTTCCAAATTAGGCATTATATATTCCAACTAAGTACATTTCCAATCCTAATATAAAAACTTTAAAGATATGTTTTTTTTTTTTATTTATTGATGCAAAGATGATAGAACTTATCTCCCACATCTAGCCAGTTGCCATGGCTGGTTATCCAGAGGACAAGCGTCTCTTGTCTTGATCCACTTGTTGATACAATGTAAATGGAAGGCATGGTTACAAGTCCCCCATGCAGCTACACATTCATTATCAGTCTCTGTCATGGCCATTGGTTGGCATTCAATACAAGGTTCCATAATATGGTTTCTACAAATAGCACAATTGTCCACAGCAATATCCCAGGACCAGAAGGCAACTGCCGTCCACTTCTTAATCTCAAATCTCTTGGTTGTAGCACCGTCAGTCCCTACAGCACTGGATTCCACATCAATATCCATCTTATCACTCATCTTTAATTATTACAAATACCAAACAATATCGAGAAATTTACCAATTTTAAACCTGGGGAAAAGCTCTTTTTCACTATACCCACTTTCTAACTAAAATAAACAAATAATCTCACACAGAGTTGCTAGATTATCCACCGTATAAAACCTCTAATCACACTTGAAACCATCCTGTTAAACCTCATTCCAATACTAAAGTATCCATTTTATCAAATATTTACAACTTAAAACGCAATATCACTTCGCACGCCATAGTTAAGGCGATGAATCTTGATAATTTCTAGATATTTCAGTGATATTAAGCCAATTTGATGAATTTATAGTGATCTTAAAGATGTTTAAGAAGGTTCAATAGGTCAATCTGGTAGGATCCACCATAGGTAAGAGGTGTTCTGAAGATGTCTGCTGACGATACTAACGATATCAGTTCTTTGTATCCTCCACCACCACCATATTTCAAGTTTTTCAGTGAGGAAAATGTTAATAAATTGGATAAATACTTGGAAACAAGAGAGGTTTTGCCGTTTGACGGTGATGAGCAACCTGCTAGTTGTGCGCTAGATTTTTTGGTACCCCCACCAATGCCTCCTTCCAAGCAGTACAGGGCCTTTGGGAGCTTGTGGCAGGTGAAAGATCAGCTTCCTGATTTGGAATCGATGGGGTTGACTCAATTGTATAAGAAACAACAGGATGGTTTCGCAGCTACTACTACTGACTACCAGTATAAGATACAGGAATTGCGTAAACTGTTGAAGTCATTGCTGCTGAACTACTTGGAACTGGTGGGTGTGCTAAGTATAAACCCTGAACAATTTGAACAAAAAGTAGAAAATATAAAGACTATTTTAGTCAACATTCATCATCTTCTTAATGCTTATAGACCACATCAGTCAAGGGAATCATTAATTATGCTTTTGGAAGGTCAATTGGAGCATAAACGAAATGAAATAGCTCATATTGAAGACGTTTGTAAACAAGTAAAGGAAAAATTAGAACAAATTCAAAATCTAACTGTTTAGTTACGTAAATTTATTTTATATATGGATATAGGAAATAAAATATAATGATGGTACGTATATGATATTGATTGTTATTTATAATTACATACCTAACCCGGGTAGACCAGATTTATTATTTGCATTAACATTTGCCAGATTTTGAAATGGCATATTGTTATTATTGTTATTATCATTTGCTGCAGCTAAGATTGATGAATTAGCTGTTGTATCACCAGGTGGTGGAGCTGCACCAAATTCTGATTTCTCTCTTACGGCATTGATACAATTGTTGATACCAAAATACCAACCATTAATTTTCTTATTATTATAAGTTGGATCATCGTAAGCATTAGGATCCACTGGTCTTGCTCTTGTCCAGAATCTAATGGTTCTATCCTTTGCAGCACTGGCAAGAATATGACCTACTGGATTATAAGATAATGATGTAATACATTTATCATGAGCATATGGTATTACATGAGTTGGTTTTTCTAGATCTTGTAAAATGTCAAAATGTTTTAAAGCACCGTCATAAGATGCTACTGTAAACATGGTTTCATTTGTTGGATGCCATGATAGTGTCATATAATCTACTTCATCTCTTACCACCATCAATTCTTTCATGTTATGTCTTAAATCAAACACTCTACATGACTTATCCTTGGATATAGCTGCTAATAGATTACCCTTTGTAGGTTGAAATTTTGTCTTTAAAACAGTATGCTTAAAATTTAATAATGTAGAAATACATTGCCCAGATCTAGGATCCCACAGTTTTACCAAGTTATCCTTTGATGCTGATACGATCAAACCCATCTCTGGATGCCAATCACAACTTTTAACATCCCAATGATGTCCTGAAAGTACTCTTTCTTGTTGACCATTACTAAAATTCCAAATTTTTAAAATATTATCATCTGAACAAGTAACAAACTTAGAATCTGTCTTACTAAATGCAATATCACGTATACATTCAGTGTGTGCTCTGTCTAATTCCTTGACCATATTAAAGTTTGGTTGCCAAATTTTAATAGTACCATCTGCATCACCACTAATCATCCAATCACCAGCATGTGAATATTCCATTGCACTAACTGATGTATCATGGGCCTGCATGATACTTTCAAAATTGAATGAGGAACCATTCCATAGGGAAAACTCACCACTATAAGTAGCTACCACCAATCTTCTACCTTCTGGAGTCCATTTAATGGCAGGAATAACATGTTTAACTTTATTAGAACTCAAATGTGTAAACTTACTAGGCACATTGATGATTCTAGAACCATATTTGTAAGCATCTGGAGGCATGATATCCGATACGTAACTAGTCTCTGGTAAAACAGTCGGTAGTGGTAACCCATGTTTCTTATAAAAATAATACTTGTTGAAAGGTGAACTTACATCCACTGTTCTTCTTTGAGAAACATATTTTTTTGGACCGTTTGAATCCTGTCCATAATTATTATCCATACTGACAACAGTTCAAGCTTAATTGATACCTCTCAATGCCTACTGATCTACTGGCTACAACCAAATACAGTTCTAGTGAAATTATTCTTTAATCAATACCAAAATTTCATTATATGCCTGAAATTTTTAAAGGCGTATTTAAAATTTTGCCATAGTTAAGCTGAAATTTATCTTAATGAAGAGACTAATGGTAATAAATGTGATTGAAATGTATGTAAGAGTGCTATTAATGTAATCTATGACTCCATGGGGTTGCTTATGTATGTATTTAGTTTATAAATGGTCCTCTTGGTCTTTGATGAAACGTGGATAGAGGTCCCAAATGATGATGAAAGTTAGCACCATGAGCCAACAGAGTAATGGTAGTAATCTTATTCCTAGAACATGTGTTAGAAGACCCACAAGGTATGGAAGTAATGCACCACCACACCCACCTACAGCTACTGCAGCTCCCATACCGGCTATGTGTAATCTTTTAGGTAATACTTGAAGGGCAACGACACTTGCATTTGGGAAAAGAGGTCCAATGAATACACCTCCCAAAAATATGGTTAATCCAAGGATAATTGAGTAAGCTAGACTGGATGAATCTTTCAAACCTATTAGAACAAATAATGTGTAGAAACTGAATGTTATTAAACCGTATGTGTAACTTGCACGGTATTCATTGACAAATAATCTATTGGTGACAAACCCTAAAGTTAATCTTCCAACAGTTAAACCTGTCCAAAATGTAGCTGTAACATATGACATTCTCATTCTATTATCTGATTTTGTAGATAGCAAATATGTAAATAACCATGAACCTGTACTAATCTCTGCACCTAAGTATAAAAATAAAAATAAAGCATATAGTAAAATTGCAGGATTTTGAAGCAGTTGAAAGAATGATTCAACTTCATTTTGATCTTTCACCACATCTGCATCCATTGATTGAGATTCATCATCAGCAATGGAGCATATATAATCGTATTTAGCAGCTGTTTCGTGTTTAAAAGTAAATACTATCATAATTAACCCAACTGAAGCTAGGAATGTTGGAATTAAGAAAAATGACTGCCAACTACCTCTCTCTACGAACTTTGTGACCAATGGTGGTGTGACCATTGCAGCTGCCCCATACAGTCCATGCAAAATACCCATCCATTCATTTTTATGGACTAATAAACTACCAACTAGAACATTACAAGTAGAATCTAATAAGCCAATACTTATGCCTAATGGCAAATAACAACTGATGTAAACAAAAATACTAGATGGTTTCAATGAAAGTATACCAAAGAAGATTATACATGCAGTAGCAGCTCCTACCATAACACCTCTCATACCTGCCATTCGATGGAACTTATCGTTTAATATTGATGCAATTGTGTAACCTGCCATTTGAACCAAAAAAATATTGGAAATTATCACTGTAGAAACGTTATAATGAGAAACCAAAGTTGGAATAAGTGACCCAGTTACTTGATCATTCAACCCAAATACCGTGAACATCATTAAACAAGTAAATATTTGCCATTTGACAAGACTTATCTGCTGGTAATCTAAAGGATAAACTCTCACCACAGATCCATGCCAATGAATGTCTTTGACTATCATGGAATCGAACTGGTCATCATCCATATTCTCATTGGTATCATCGAATAGGAAATCATCTGAACGAGCATCATCGTTGTCAATACTGTCGAATTGTGAACTTCTTGTTGAATCCATGGTATCCATCTCTAAAGACCTTGTCAGCACTGACTGGTCTTTTTTACTAATACTATCGTCTAAATCCATTTTAACCGTCTTTAATTGATCCACAAATTGTGAAAACTGATTCTTTGTACAGGATTGATACTATTATACTTGTAATACATCTATATATTGATATTTTTATGCATAATCATCATCTCAAGAGTCAAGAAAGCTGATAGTGAGGCTTGGCGATATGAAAAATCATCATTAAAAGTGTCACTAATTGATTAAAATTGAATTCAAGAGGTGTATATAATCGGTAACATCTATATACAATATACATTATTATAGAGTACATCTTAAGGGCTCTATTAAGATACTTTTAGATATTATTTATACTGACTAAAAGTATGTAATATATATAGTTAAAACTTTTGCGACACATCAACAAGTTGACTCAAAAGTTAAACATTGATTACTGTAATGGACAATCTAACTAATAAGTTTGCATCCACAATGCTGGCTATACACTTACTTGAGTTTGTTTGTGGATTTTTCCAAGTATATAAGTGTAAACACATGGATTCTAACACATATCTATATTTGATAATTGTTATTGGTATATAGAAATCAATAATATATATATATATATAGCTATTGCAACAAACAATTGAAACAGCTATAAAACATGGAATCATCTAGTGGCTATTCAGTGTCAGAGAAGACTATTGATTTAGAGAATGAACAAAACTCATTAACAGCACAAAGTAGTACTCAAAAACAGTTAGATTCACCAAATGAAATCTATAAGATATTGGCAAACAACAGTATGAATACTTTAATAACTCCTATGCTGATATGTTTAGTTGTATCAGCTGGTGGGTTCTTGTTTGGGTGGGATATTGGTACTAT
Source organism: Vanderwaltozyma tropicalis (assembly GCA_030555675.1). Lineage (NCBI taxonomy): Eukaryota > Fungi > Ascomycota > Saccharomycetes > Saccharomycetales > Saccharomycetaceae > Vanderwaltozyma > Vanderwaltozyma tropicalis. The sequence continues at coordinate 610,527 of JANIWO010000001.1, forward strand.
TGGTAGTGTCGTTAATTTGAAAAGTTTCCAGGATACTTTTAATTTAAAATATTCTGACGAAAAGAATAACAATAACAATTTGATTATTGGATTTATGATCTCTTCAGTAAATATAGGTTGTATTCTCGGTGGGTTACTGTTTCCAAAAGTCAGTGACAACGTAGGAAGAATTACAGCGATACAAATGAGCACAATTTGTTATGTATCTGGAATGGGTGCCATTGCAGCTGGCCATTATGGCATATTACCTTTCTTCCTTGGAAGAACATTAACTGGTATTGCTCTTGGTAGTTATGCTGTTTTGATCCCAATGTATATTTCTGAAAATGCACCATTAATAATTAGAGGTGCCATGGTTTGTATGTATCAGTTAATGATCACTTTAGGTATAGTAATGGGTAATATTTTCAGTTATTTCCATAAGGACTCTTTACAAAAAGATTCAAATACTCATATTAATAGTTGGACCACTCCATTTTTAATTAGTTTCTTATTTGTAACTGTTTGGGGAGTGTACCTATCTTTTGTAGTAGAATCTGTTCCATATTTAGTTACATCCGGTAACATAACAGCAGCTCGTAAAGCATTTGCTAGAATGAATGGGCTTTCTTTATTAGATGGAATCGTCGCTGACCATATAGATTCATTATCCAAACAGTGTGAATTTTCAAATATGAATAAAGAACCATTTAGTGAAAATAAAATTAAATATGAGTTCATCAATGGTTCACCAAAACTGGGTCTTAGATTGGTCATTGGCATCATGGTTATGATCTTCCAACAGTTATCTGGTATCAATTACTTCTTCTATTATGGAACAATTATTTTTAAAAGTGCAGGTTTAAATGACCCATATTTAACATCAATTATTTTGGGTACAGTCAATTTTGTATCCACATTTGGTGGTATTTACATGGTAGAAGCATTAGGTAGAAAGACATGCCTGCTAATAGGCTCAATGGGGATGGCCATTTGTATGACAATTTATGCTAGTATTGGATCATTTATAGCCACTAATTTAACTAGTGGTATAATATTAATCATTGTCACATGCGTATACATTGCCCTATTTGCCACTACATTGGGTCCTGTAACGTTTGTCATTGTATCTGAACTTTTCCCTTTAAGAACAAGAGCCACTTCAATGGCAATTTGTACATCTTTCAATTGGATGATTGGGTTCTTAGTATCTTTAGTGACACCAATGATTATCTCCCAAATCGGGTTCCTGCTGGGCTATTTTTTCGCAGGGTCACTACTACTATCCACCTGCTTTTGCTGGTGGTACGTCCCAGAGACTAAAGGTAAAACTGAAACAGAAATTGACAAACTCTACATGTAACTGTCATCATCTCATCTCATCTCATCTCATCTCACGGACATCAAACCCCCCATATCTCCCTCTGTGTAACACCATCTTTAAATATAATTTCATATCTAATAACTAAACTGACCCTTCTCTACACAATCCCATCACTAGCTAACCATAAAACAACTTGCAACATCTTCAAACAACCCTCCCAATAGCACTCATCTTACCTGCAATTGCTTTAAAATCGGTATTATTTCAATACTTTAAAGCTTAAGGCAGGCCCAAACGCGGCCCGGGTAACCCTGAAAATTTTTCTAAGCGTCGCCATTTGCATTGGAAGAGTTTGAAGTCAATGGAAGAGGAAACCACACCAAAAGAAGTGTTAAAATAGGTTGAATTGAAAAGGTTAATTGGTATTTGAAGTAAATTCCTTGAAGTGTTTATTTGCAATTGATATCCACGTAAGAAAACTAGATTTGAATAGAGATGTCTGTTGAAGAAGTAGCACAAAAATTAGAAGCTGTTAAAGTTGGCGATGCTCCAAAGACTGTTTTATCAGATGGTGAAAACTTTGAAGTTAAACATCCATTAAACACTAAATGGACTTTATGGTACACCAAGCCAGCTGTCGACAAGTCTGAGTCTTGGTCCGATTTGTTACGTCCAGTTACAACTTTTGACACTGTTGAAGAATTTTGGGCTGTTCAACAAAATATTCCAGTTCCACATGAATTACCATTAAAATCTGATTACCATATCTTCCGTGACCAAATCAGACCAGAATGGGAAGATGAAGCCAATTCCAAGGGTGGTAAGTGGTCTTTCCAATTGAGAGGTGGCCACAGTGAAGTCGATGAATTATGGTTAAGAGCTTTATTAGCTGTTATTGGTGAAACTATTGATGAAGAAGATTCTCAAATCAATGGTGTTGTCTTAAGTATTAGAAGAGGTACTTACAAATTCGCTCTATGGACTAAATCTGAAGATGTCCAACCATTAACTAATATTGGTGCTAGATTTAAGCAAGTTTTAAAATTATCTGAAGAAGACAAGATTGAATTTTTCCCACACTCTACTTCAAACTCAAAGCATGCTCAACCAACTATTACTTTATAAGGAAAGAATATATACTAAGTTTTTTATTTCTTTCACTTTGACCTTTTAATACTCGTGGAGATAATATATTCAGACCACTAGTAACTTGTAAGTTATTAATAATCCTTTTTGTTATTTAATTTTGCATCAATTTATTTTAAAATATACACTCAAGGACCCATTCAATGCTCAATTTATTATGATTTTATATATATCTAACTAAATATACTTATACATCTATGAATTCGTTCATTGAAATAATATTAAGAAACCATCTAATCTATTATCAAATAAACTTTGGAAATAAAATCCAGGTATAATTAATATATATAATAATATTAATATGGAACCTTTAAAATAATTTGAATCACCTACTGCAAATAAATATGTAAACATAAATATACTTGTCAGTAAACTTATAATATCCCAAATTGGGAAAACCATTGGGAATAATTGTTTCTTAATATCCATAGTATTGGTATCTATCCAGTGTAAACGAATCAATGAATACAATATAAGTGCTGGAATTTGTAATAAACATACTTGTAAGGCATATGCACTACCAATCTCCATTGATAATGCAATATTACCATGTAATGAAAATAGTATTGCATTAACAAATTCTGTCGTATTTGGAATCAAGGCTATAACTATTAATCCTAATAATTTTGGATCTATTGATGAAAAATGTCTAAGAACTATATCTAGACATGATATCAATATATCTGCAATTATTGCATAGCAACTCGTGGCTCCAATTAATATTATTATCGATTTTTTTTTAGTCCAATTAGAAGATTTAATGTCATCAGTAGCACTTGTCAAACAGAATGGATTCTCTTCAATATCTGGATTTTTTGGTGCCAACAAAATCTCTGATGCTGTATTGCCAGAAGGTTTTATAAAAGACAATTCCCAAATTATTGATGCATGTGTCCTTAGAGTAAACCATAATCCTGTAGCATACGCTAGAAACAAGATGGTAGCACTTAGTAAAGCTGTAGGTTGAACAACTGATCTATAAAATGTATTGTACTCCAAAGGTGCTAATACTATATGACAATTTCTCATATCAAATGATGAATTATCACAAATAATTCTATGCCCTCCATTTAATAAATATGCAGTTGTTGGAATGCATAATACAATACTTGAGAAAACCAATAATGCAGATGTAACACCTGCACTTGCTGAATTATATTTTTGTAGTTTCTTCTTAATAGCACCACAGCACATGGATACTCCTGGAAGAAGGAGTACAGCACCTAAAATAGAACCTACGATGGCACCTTCAACTAAATAACCCTCTTCATAGCTTAGTGCTACACAATATAAAAATACTTCTACTACTGAAGAAAAGAATGCATTGATGACAGCTCCTAATCCCATCGAAGTTTGTGTGGCTATTGATGCAACAGAGTGTCCTATATAGAAAGATAATGGGATTATTGAAATTAGACACAATATGAATAGTGATATAGAATTTGTCAACCAAATATCATAGTGTAAATATAGTCTTAGAACATAATAGTTAAACAGTGTAAATATGACCACCAATAATAAATTAGTGACAATGACATTAATTCCATCCACCGTGTATTTATAATAATATAATGCAGTAGACTTTAAAGTACACAGGATCAATTCTGGAGTCTCTTCAATAGGTCGCATCTCATAATCCATAGTAAATTCTTTAAGACTCATGAACTTCAACTTCTCTTTATGTTCTTTCAAGTTGCTGGCCAATTGCCAAAGTGTATTGCTCATTGGAATACTAAAAACAAAAATCCACATAATGGAGGAGCAAATATACAATAAAGGAAGTAAAATAATTCCAAGGTATCTGTTGTATATTTTCTTCTGGGTATCTTGCATATAAATGCATTTAATCCCCTTTAAAGATGTCGTTGATCTATTGAACCTAAACTGACGTTCTTGAAATTGAGTGGATATTGATCCATATGTTCCCATTTTATTGTGATTTCTTACAAGAACGGGCTCAACATACACTACTTTTCCAAATGGCCACAGCATGTAGTATGATAAATGGTTAAAACTTAATCGACAACTTTCATGATCAGTATCTAGCCTCTCAAATCCATACAATAAAAGCAAACCAAATTGTGCCACAACGAATAAAGCTAATCCCAATGTAATAGTGTATAATATATTAAATATTATTGTTAGAGGAGATACACTTCTATTAATAACTTCATGAATATCTTGTAATGCTATTTGTTTGATGGTTCTCTCTTTCTTATATACAGACGGTTTCCAAACTTTTAAACCAAAAGGATGTGTCTTATTAATGACATCTTGAGTTTGAAAATTTATAGAAGTGGTCAATATGGATTCTTCTGATGCCAATTGGTCATTATGTCCCACTTGCAGGTGATCAATGACCAATTCCTCACTAATACCTCTTGGAAATGAGGTAGTAATACATTCTTCAGCTAAGCAAGCAGAATCCAAGAGGCCAATATCATCGAAACTTCTTTCCATATAAATTTCTTCAATATGTGAAATACTGCATAAATCAGGGAAGGATTTAGAAACTTCCAATAACTCAGGTTTGACCGTGGAAGCTTTTATACCTGGTTCTCGAGATACATGATAGAATGGCACTTCATTCTTTACTGGTGAAACACCTATTTGGCTCATTATTTGTCCAATCGTAACGATAGATATATCATTAATTACATAAAGGAAACCAGGCCACTGTAACAATTGTTACTAGCTATTTAATTGTACTCATCAAAGTCATTGTAATCATTAAAATATCGAGGGTAATGCATAAAGGGTACTTCGATAGCTACCGTCACCAGCAACGACTCAACTATGTATAAAGAACATATTCATTCTTTCGATTGATATGTCACTAAGCTATATCAATCCAAAATATTAAATATAATAAGATCTATTATACAGTAGCTTCATTTTTAGTGTATTCTTCTCTTCATTTAATCTATCTTAATCAGTTTTAAGAGTTGCTTCAATGGCGACACAAATTGCTTGACACTTAATTGTAACAACACACCACACATTTAAATAAGCACATTAACGCAATGCTATTCTTCACATGTTACTTGATTCTCTTTCAATCGGTGGGTTTGGTTTATGGTAAGACACCCAATTCAATTGAATCAACTATTCCAGTAAGACCTGACCCAAGCACAACAAGGTTTTTACCTTTTACTGGAGTCATAAAACCTAGTGCAGAAGACCCATATATTACTTTCACTCAAGGAACAACTAATACATATACATCTGTCAGGGAACCTACCGTTATTTGGATTACTGTGCAACGTGGTGGGAGAGAAGAAGTAATTCAAACAAGGTATCAGCAACAGTTTACTCAACAGTATCAAGAACTGGAGAAGCCTTTATCAGGAGAAATTGGCCAAGGGACTATATCTGGAGAGGTCGGTATTACTAAAACTGTAAGTTATATGGGAGTTGTATCCGGAAATATAGCAGCAAGTCTAACAAACATGAGTTTCTTTGAAATAATTATATCACTGTTATTTTATTTATTGTAAATATTTTGTTATTATTATTATATATTAATATTTTATGTATGTATGTATGTATGTATGATGGTAGTTATTTCGTAAGAATTTATTTGTTTATATGCTTGTTTATTCATTATTTAGAATATATTTCTTTTACAGCCTTTTCAAAAATCTCTAAACCTTTTTCTATGACACTATTTTCAATTGTTAAAGCAGGAACAAATCTAACAGTTGTTTTGCCAGCAGTAATAATTAATAAACCTAATTCTCTAGCTTTTTGAACCAATGCAGAAGGAGATTCTTTGAAATCAACACCAATCATTAAACCTTTACCTCTAACTTCAACAATATGTTCTGGGAAAGCATCCTTTAACTTTAGTAAACGAGATTCAAATATCTTACTCTTTTCAGAAACACCAGCTAAAAATGAATCGTTAGCAATTACATCAACAATGTGACTACTAACTGCACATCCCAATGGGTTACCACCGTAAGTAGTACCGTGATCACCAACAGCTAATGAGTTGTTTACTTTTTCATTGACTACTGTAGCAGCAATTGGAAAACCATTACCCAAGGCCTTGGCTACTGTAAAAATATCAGGATGAGCTTCCTTTGGTAAATATGAGTGGGCCCATAACTTACCACTACGACCTAAACCACATTGAATTTCATCGTAAATGACAATCATATCGTTTTTTTCACAAATTTGCTTCAAACCTTTCAAAGTTTCAACTGGGACAGGGAAGATACCACCTTCACCTTGAATAGGTTCAACAATCAACCCAGCTAATTCGTCCTTCTTAGAACTGATATAATCTTGCATCTTTGTCAATTGATCATTCAAATTCAAGAACTCGAAATGAGGAACTAAGTCACCAAAAGGAGTTCTATATTTAGCATTCCAAGTAGCTGACAAAGCACCCATAGTACGACCATGGAAGGAATTTTCAAAAGCAATGATACCTTGCTTACCTGGTTTTTGTTGAACACCATGCTTCTTAGCGAACTTCAAAGCAGCTTCATTGGCTTCAGTACCTGAATTACAAAGGAAAACCTTGGAAGCATCATGTTGACCACCAAACTCTCTAGTTTTCTCAACAATCTTCTTACTCAATGCCAAACATTCTTCATTATAATACAAATTGGAACTATGCATTAACTTGGCAGATTGTCTTGCCAGGATAGCACTAACCTCTGGATTGGAATGACCCAAGGAGGTAACGGCAATACCAGCTGTAAAATCAATGTACTCCTTTTGGTTAACATCATCGTATAACTTAGCATTTAAACCTCTTGTTATACATAAATCATCGGGTCTAGCATAGGTAGTCACTTGGAATTTCTTACCTTCCAAAACAGAACCGGCGCTTTTCACACCAGTACTACTCAAATATCTCTTAAACATAATAATACAATTCAATGCAGTTTTCAATTAACAATTAATACACAATCAACAGCAAGAACCCTTATACATCATCAATTCAGTACCATTCTACCTTCTGTTTAAGTACCTTTACACTTTTTCAAATTCGCGATGACCTGAGCCTAACCCCAGGCTCATCCCCACCGGAGGCCCTAAGCTCGCTAGGCTCACGACAAAGTGGCCCTAGGCTGGGCGTGACTCATCCTAGGCGGACCGCTAATAAACTGTCCAGCCTAGCGATTACTCATCCATAGTATGAATCATTCATAAGAGTAATAGTAATAGTAATAGTAATAACGAGTTGTATGATTGCTTTATTATACAGATTCATAAAGATGATTAAAGTTATGTAGGTGTAGAGGTAGTAAGTAAACAGGTTTCTTAGTAGTTGATCTTGAAAGTAGTGTTGGAGATGGAACCGAACCCGTAGCAAGTGGCACCACCAGCAGTGACCACTACAGATTTGGAAGTGGTTAGTGGTTGGATGCTGGAGCCAACTAGACATAGTTCTTGGTCTTTCCAAATGGAGTCTGGGATGGCAACAGTCTTGATTTCTTCTGTGTCCAAATTGAAAGTGACAATGGAGGTTTCTTGGCCAAATACTCTCTTGCTGCTGGTACCTCCAATGATTAATAGTTCGTTGGTGGAGATGAAAGTGGATTGAGCACCGTACCTTTGGAACAATGGGTGTGAAACGGTCTTGACTATAGTTATCTTACCATCGATATGTTTGAATATTATGATCTTGTCTGAGACTTGATGGTTCAAGTCGTATCCACCACCTATGATAGCACCGGTTTGTGATTCTTTATTGAAACTAATGGTTGCTGAGATCAATGTTTCATAGCTGTAACCTTCAATAGCGCATTCTTCGAACTCATTGGATTTTGGGTTGTATAGAGCAAAAGGTTTGTCCTTGGTATCACCACCAAATATTAAGATCTTGTCGTTGTCTAAAGTACAGGTACTATGTCTGAATCTAGGTTCCGCCAAAGATGGACCAGCAGTCCATTCATTATTGGCACTATTTAAAATCCAAGATTCAGTAAAGCCTTGACCTGGGGCCTTTCTACCACCAATCATAATAGTTTTACCTTCAGGACATGAATCAACAGTGTGACACATACGGCCTACAGGAGGCTCAGAAGTGATTACTGGGTCAAATTTACCAGTAGTGGTATCGATGGTAACAGTTTCATTCAATCTAGCTGGATTGGCACCACCAACGTATATCAAGGTATCATCTTTAGCAACACAACCACCGAATCTTCTATTAATATCTTCGCCAATCATTTCAATAGTAATGTTGTCGTTGTTTTCTAGCTTTCCAATGTCAGTTGGTGCTGTAAATTTATATTGTTCTTTGAATTCAAAATCAGTGTTCACACCATGACATAAAACATAATGCTGCCCTACTAAATGGAATTCTTCTAATTCATCAAAACTTTCAATGGCTTCTACTTGTGCTTTCAATTTATCACTTACTGATTCCCATAATTGTAATAAGTTACCAGCATTAACATTTGGAAAGCCAAGAGATTGGAATCTTTCAATTTGAGATTCAATTGTATGGTACTTCAAAACAGATTGCAATGGAGAGTCATTTTTAACAAAATGCTTTAACATTTGTCTGGCAAAAGGTTCATGTTCATGAGCTGGTATTACTTGCTCTAGAATTAAAAAATGACTATTTTCCACAGAAGAACAAATCTTAATAATGGCGTCAGCTAAGTCTGGCTTCATATATTCTAATGACATTTCTGCAATAAACACTTTGATGGTATTTTTATCACTAACCTTATCAGATTCAATAATTTTTTTGAATAATTCAGAATCATTTAAGTTACATGATGCAACTTGGAACTTAGCTGAAGTAAATGAATCCTTCTTGTTAGCAGCTTCAGTAGTTTCTGGACCAACGATATTTAATAAAGTTTCTTCTTTTCTAATAATATTCACTTTATGGGTGTTCAATTCAGAATAATCAATGTCTAAAAATAAGAATCTGTCAGCAAATTTGTGACTATCAATGTTTTCAGAATCTAACAACTGGAAAGCTAATGGGTCAAAACCACAACCCAAATTCACAATTTGTACATTCTTATCAGAGGATTCCAAAATAGATTCCAATCTTGTTCTAATGGCATGTAATCTTAACCAATAACCTCTGTGCATACATGGAGATCTTCTTGGAGCTTTTGGGACAAAGTACTTGAAATATTGAATATTTGGCTCACCACTTTTAACACTTCTGTTCATCTCCAAGTATGGTAAATAAAATCTTTCCACAGATCTCTTAGAGGTAATAGAAGATGTGTTTGTACCTTGAATAGCTAAATCAGCATACTTCTTTCTTCTCTCTTGCTTTTCCAGCTGCTTCTTCTGTCTTGGGGTTAATTCTACAGGTTCTTCAGATTTCTTCATAGTTAAAAATCAATAAGCAATATCTATAGCCAGTTTAACAATGAAAGAACTCTACAAGGGAACTAAATGAGTGATATTATATACAATTTCTATCAAGCTTATTACCATTTAATATATAGTAAATGCTTGAAATTTTTTTTCAATCAAAGGGCATCGCAAGTAATATTTCAAATATAAACACAGCTTTAGATGTCAACTAACACAACGAAATAGTATCAATTTGACTGATTTAAAGGTAATAATAAGTTATTCTGCATTAAAATAGTTGCTCTAGAAGTTTTACTTGGTTGGGTTAGTGTATTCAGCTGGAAACAGGAAGGGAATACTGCTAAATTGATAAGAAAAGCAACTATTTCAGTATGGAAACTGCAACTTATCAAAAGGGAGCTGGCTCCTCTGATCTACAATATTTGCAACCTATATCGATAGGTAGTCAGAGACAAAGGAAATCATCGAAATTTACTTTGAGTAAATATACAATCTATGAGAGTAAAGAGAGAATGTATATCGTTGGTAGTAACAAGAGGGAAACTATGTTTAGAATTTTAGAGATTGATCTAACAGTACCTGTTAATGAATTGAGTGTTTTGGAAGACAATGTCTTTTTTACAAGAGGTGAAATTATGAATGTGTTATCTGGTTTGGAAGAAGCTAGTGAAGAAGGCCTAAATAAGAAATTGACTGGTTATGGTCTTCTTGGATTTGTACGTTTTACATCATGCTATTATTTAGTTGTAATGACGAAATGTAGTCAAGTGGCAGTCATTGGTGGTCATTGTATATTCCATATTGATGAAACTGAATTGGTGCCCATCTGTAAAAACTACAAGCAACCTGATAGATACTCAAATGAGGCAAGACTATTAAGTACTTTCCAAAACTTAGATTTAACTAAAACATTTTATTTTAGTTACACTTATGATATAACCAATACATTACAAACAAATTTATTACGAGAGAAATTGAATGCTGTTGATAGGAATGACATTTCCATTCCATGTGGTATTCCTGATTACAATGAGATGTATATGTGGAATGAAAATTTACTAAATCCAATATTTTCATGTATTGATACAGTTTTTGATTGGTTTCAAATTATTATGCATGGGTTTATTGACCAAGTGAATGTTTCTGTTCTAGGTAAAAGTATATACATTACATTGATAGCTAGGAGGTCTCATCACTTTGCTGGTGCGAGATTCTTGAAAAGAGGTGTTAATAATAAAGGTTACGTTGCTAATGAAGTAGAAACAGAACAAATAGTATCAGACATGATATTAACAGCATTTCACAAACCAGGTAATGGATACTTCGATAGTAATAGGTATACTTCATTTGTTCAGCATAGAGGTTCTATTCCCTTATTTTGGACACAAGAGTCTTCTAATCTGACTACTAAACCACCGATCGAAATTAATATTGTTGACCCATATTTTGCACCAGCAGCTTCTCATTTTGATATGCTATTTCAAAGATATGGCGGTAGTGTAGTTCAAGTTTTAAATTTAGTGAAACAAAAAGAGAAAGTACCAAGAGAAGTAAAATTATCAAAAGAATTTGAACAATGTATATCGTACCTAAACAATTTTTTGCCCGATAATAAGAAGATAGAATATACAGCATGGGATATGAGTAGGGCATCTAAGCAAGACGGTCAACTTGTCATCGAATTTTTAGAGAGATATGCATTGGATACACTTACTAAAACAGGGGTATTTCAAAATGGGTTTGATTTTAAGAGCACAAAGATTCAAGAAGGTATATGTAGATCAAATTGCATTGATTGTCTAGATCGTACTAATGCAGCTCAATTTGTTATTGGTAAAAGAGCACTTGGTGAACAATTAAAAGCACTTGGTATTATAGAAGAAAGCTATTTGGAATATGATTCTGATATTGTAAACATACTTACTGAATTATTTCATGATCTGGGTGACACGATTGCTCTACAATATGGTGGCTCTCATCTAGTAAATACAATGGAAACGTATAGAAAAATCAATCAATGGAGATCTCATTCAAGAGATATGATTGAAAGTATCAAAAGATTTTACAGTAATTCATTTATTGATGGTCAAAGACAAGATGCTATAAACCTATTTTTAGGCCATTATGTATGGAAAGAAGGCCATCCAACGTTATGGGAAATGAATACAGATTTTTACTTGCATAATAATGATTTGAAGGGATCGAAAAGAAGTTATACACATTGGTGGAATGACTATCATATAAAAAGCATTAAAGAAGTGCTTCAAGAGGAAATAATTGATCAAAATAATGATGTTACTTATGAAAATATTATACGTAATGTTAGAGGTTATCCTGATGCATTTGACAACTTTTGGAATGAATATTATGTTCCAAGATCAATTACTTATATGCAGGACCTTTTTGCATACAATATGAATTCTACAAGACGTTATCATTCTGTGAAGAAAGATTCTCAAGATGCATCGCCATTTACTTCTCGTAAACAAACCTCGATAAATAATAAATTGAAAAATTTACTTACCATCAAAAAAAATTCTACAAAAGAAGTCGACACTTCAGGAAACCTATCCGATAATATCAAAGTCAAAACAGGAGAAGAACTAGAGTTAACTGAATATAATCTAAGTCGTATAGTCAGTAAATCTAATGTTGTAAAAGAGAACCTAGACTTTTATCAGAATACAAATATTCCTGTATTTTCTATAGATGTTCCATTTTCAAGCTTGTTTGAGACTGAGATTGACGGTAATTATATTGATTCAGATAAAAATGAGAAGTCTTTAAAAACTTCATTAGAAGAAAGAGGATATGAGATTGATAATTACAATTCTATAGTTCCAGATACTTCCTTCTACAAGAAAACTTTAAATGTTGATGAGTATGTATCAAACTATAATAACAGATTTCTTAAAGATTTTGAGAAAGTTAATGTCAGTGATTCGAATATGAAACAATATGAAGCTACATTGAATTTTCCACATTCAGAACTAATATTCCCATAAACCAATAAAATATTTAATAATTTTTGATTTTACTTTAAATAATAATAATTATAATTATTTATTTATTTGCTTATTTATTCTTCTACAGTGTTTGCTAATTCTTTGAAATGTTTTTTAATAATTTCTTTGTATTCAGATGTTTGATTTTCTTTACATTCTAAAATAGATCTGTAACATGCTAAGGTATTCTTAATTTCTTCACATTTTACCCAAATTTTCCCATTCACACCAATAGCGATTTCAAATTGAGTATGTTGTGCTAGTATTTTCAATAATGGGAACTCATCATCAAATAATAAACGACGAGCAAAACCTAATGATACTTCTGTAATCATACCACCATCTAATAAACCAAAACCGGCATCTTCGCCAGTGGCAGAATTCATACATTCGACTTCAGATTCTAATTCCTTTTCAGCAGAACAAACACGACAGTATGCCAAATCACCTACTTTTAAAGTTGGTCTATTCTTCTTAGAAGCATTAGGAAATGCCATATATGATAATGAAACTGGTGTTGAGAAACTAGATAACGATACCCTATAACTATCAGAAAATGCACCGGTAATAGTACCTATCACCAGATCCCCCACGGCAGGCATATATCTTTTGGAATCAAAGTCTATGTATACAGTTTGACCCTTCTTACTGTCGCTAACATTAAGAATACCAGCATTGACAGGTCTGATAGACTGGTCTTTTGGATCACAGTACATACCAGGACCCAATGATACCGGCTTGTCAGTATCTAATTGCACATCATCACCTGGAATAATCAATAACGGCATCTTTAATTACCCTTGGATATCTGTTTTTGGTATACTTAGAACAGTAATAGCTTCAACAATCAACGTTTCATATCTTATAAGTTCACTGTAACATCTCATTTTAATATCAAATAATTTTTCAAATTTTTCAAAGAAGGCGATGAGCTGAAAAGTTTCAGTTATTAGCACTAAATGGAACCATAAATTGATGATTAATTGATGAATTGTGAAGGTACTGTTAACATTGGATAGTTGTCAAGTATGTAGGTAGTTTTATAACGTACAGCTATAGGGTATCCCCGATTTTAGCTGTAAACTTTCGGCTATTGGAAGTGTAATTCTTGATTTCCAATGGAGAACATCTTAGCAAAATTGTATTGAATAAGTATGTGTAATGAAAAACAACAATAACAGTAGCATGTTCTCTTAAATATTTCTTGTAAAAATTTGCATGTTGTGGTTTACTTTGGTTTTCGATTGCAAAAAACAGTATAATTTTTAAGGTATTGCACTAAATATTTGAAACCTCTATTGATTTGAAAAGTTAACTATTTACTATTACTAAATTGTGGTAAATAAAGCGATAATACGTAAAAGAAAGGTATATTAGGAAGATAATTCAAGAGATACGAGTTGTGATGATGAGGATGCAGCCATTCACTAAACTTTTTCCAAAATGTTTGACTACTTTCATGTTTTTTACTACTTGTTGGTACACTTTTAATCAAGTGGATCAAATTCCCACAAAAGTTATGGCATTCACATTGATACCTCTTATTACTATAGCATTATACACATATTTCCAAGTGATACAAGTTGGTGCTGGCAGTCCCTTGGATTTTCCTGAGTTATATATCGACGATGTGCATAAAGTAGAGCAAGGTATCGAGTTACCACCTCAATTCTTATCACAAAAATCGTATACATTAAAAACTGATGGCAGATTTAGGATTTGTAGGACATGTAACGTTTGGAAACCTGATCGGACACATCATTGTTCTTCCTGCAATAGATGTATATTGAAAATGGATCACCATTGTCCATGGTTTGCAGAATGTGTTGGTTTTAAGAATCAAAAATATTTTATCCAATATCTAATTTACACAACTATCTATAGTATCTTGGTTTGTGGTTTCACTAGTTACCAGCTATTTGCATGGTATCACAATGGTTTATACGAAACAGAATTTGTAAGTTTTACATTGCTAGGTCTTTGGATCTTTGCAGGTGCAGTTACAGTGTCTATCATATTCTTTTCAGGATTTAGCATATACCAAACAATAAAGAATAGGACTACAATTGAAATGTATGTATTGAGAAAGTACAGAGAAGAATTAGAAATATATGATTATTCTCAGAATGAAAACTCTCCACAACAAGAAAATATTTTTGATTTAGGCTCTGTCAAAGATAATTGGACAGATGTTATGGGTTCTACTATTATAGAAAATCTCTTACCTATCCAAACATATAAATACACTCGTAGTAGAAATACATTGGATGAGAAGGGATTGTATTTTAGAATCAATGATAATATTAGTCAAAATCTATCAGAAAGTATAAATTTGCAGGACAGACTCTTAAGAAGGTTAACTCCAAGATCTTCTTTGGATGTTGATCGTTAGCTGGCTTATTTAATATATATATGAAAGTTATTCTTAAAATAAATGGAATCAAAAAATGGTAGATAAATAGAATATTATTCCAAATAATAAACTTTTAATAATTATTGATTGTATTAAAGTATTAACGTAGAGTATATATAAACTTTATAAATGCATATGAACAAATAGCGATATATCGCTATATTTTATTTTACAAACCATATATTTTCAATGGTTAAATTAATTAATGAATAGAACGAACTATTACGATGCTGATTAGAATAATAATGCAAAGATGAAAACAAAAATACCAGTTAGGCCAAATCTAACAGTGTTGGCAGCACCTTCATAAGCAGTTAAAATGAAGCTTGTGGTACTGTTGGAAGAAGTAGTTAGAGAACTGAAACCTAAAATGGAAGTGTATTCGTTTAATGCAGCATCGACAGTGACACTGGTAGTAGTGACACTAACACTAGTACTGATGATTGAAACAGTTTCCTTGGATGGTTGTAAAGTAACAACTGAATTTTTAGTAATAGTGACAGTAGAGTTTATGTTTGGAATTTTAGTGACAGTAGCTGTAGTAGTAACGTTTGAGATTGGGTACAAGTTGGTGTAAACAGAAATTTCAGCATTACCAGTTTTGGTAATAATACTGTAAGTAGTGTTGACGTATTCACCTAATGGTTGAACTAAAGTGGTAAATGGAGCTTCAGTAATGGTAGTAACAGGACAATAAGTAGTGTAGCTGGTTACTTTACCGTTAATAGTGGTGGTAACAACAGAAGAGGTAATGTCATATTCAGTTGAAGTAGTTTTTTGAACTGCTGGGATAGTAGTGTTGTAGAAGGCTGAAAGAGAGCTTGTAGTAACATTTTGGAAGGAAGCAGCAGTGCTTAAAGTAGCAACTGGGTACCAACTGGTAAAACTTGTAACTTCACCATCAATGGTAGCAGTGATAACAGTGGAGGTTAATTCGCCAGAGTATTCATTGGAAACAACAGGGACAACGGTAGTAGTTGAAGCAGTAGATGTGACTTTATCTTGATCTAAAGCGTCAACAGCTTTAGTACGAGATAAAGCTTGAGTGGTAGTTGTTGGTAAAGTGGAAACAGCACACCAAGTAGTATAGCTAGTAACTTCACCGTTAATGGTAGTGGTGACAACAGTAGCAACTAGACCGCTTTCAGTAGTGTATTGTACTTGAGGGTCGTTGGTAACAGTAGAAGAGAAAGTAAAATCGGAGGAACCAGTTTGTTGTTCATTTTCAGCTTCAGCGTCGACTTCAGCAGTTTTAGTGGCAGATGAAGATGTGACAGTAGCAACAGGGAACCAAGTTGTGTAAGTAGTAACTGTACCATTATCAGTAACAGTGACGATACTGTAAGTTAACCCGGAAGTAATTTCTGATTCAGGAGCAGCAGTATAAATGGAAGTGGATTCAGATTGGGAAACGGAACTTTCTTCAGTAACAATAGAAGTTTCAGGAACAGTAGAGTTAAAGAAAATAACTGTAGTTGGAGTAGATTTCAAAGTAGAAGTAATTGCAGCTAACAAAGTTGATGATTCTTCAGTATTTTCAGTAACTGAGGAAGAGTTAGTAAATACTAATGAAGTACTTTCAGAAATAGAAGCAGTATTTTCAATTAAACTATTAATTGAAGCAGCAGTATTGGTAGAATCAGTGGTTACAGTAGTTGTACTGTTGTCATCGTAAGAAACTGTGTAAGAGCTACTATAAGTGAAACATTGACTAGAAATTTCAGCTGTCATTTCTAAAGCTACAATATCACTTAATCTGTTTCTAGTAGTTGGAACATTCAAACTAGTGTAAAAAGATTCACTTTCAGATTTAAAAGAGGTAAAGATACTTTCTTCATTGTAAGAAGAAGTTGGAATTTCAACTTGTTCTTCAGAGGTAAGTGTAACAGATGGGGCAACAGTAGTAGAGATAGAGCTAGCTTCAACGACAGTACTGTTGTAGTAAACTATGGCAGATTTGGAAGCAACAGCAGCAACAGAGACAGCGTTTTCAACTTCGGCAATTTCTTTAAATAAACCAACATTTGATTTAGATTCGCTATAGTAATTGGTTGATAAAGAAATAGAAGCATCTCTCTTAACTAATGAATCTGAAGTACTTGGGTTAGTGAAAGTGATCAAGTTAGTAATGGAAGCATCCATTAATTCTTCAGAGAAAAAGTTAATACGTAAGTATTTACCACCACTAACATTAGTTTTGAATAAGATTCTCATGGTAGATGAATCAGATAAATCAGTAGCAGCAGTGAAAGGAACAGTTCTCAATGGGTTGTTGAAAGCATCGACTTCAGTAACAACTTCAATAGTAGTCAAATCTGTGTTATATTCGTAAGCATCTTCAGTGGCTGGAACAGATTCAAATAATAATGGAGCGGATAAGGAAGATAATGGGATGTCAATGGTAAACCAAGCGGTATTGTTATTGTCGTAAATACCACCGTTAGAGTTGAAAGCAGACATATTCTTAGCAATGTAATTAATAGTGCTGTTGAAAGATGGACCAGTGGAAACATCAAAAGTATATTTAACAGATTCAGGCTTAGTAATAGCAGATAAAGAATCGTTAGTCAATTTAGCTAAAAAGTTGAAAGTAGTAGTCAAATTAGCATGTTTATCATCAGTAAAGGAAACGGTAAAGATATTAGAGTCATTGTGAGAAACGGTACCAATAACATCAGAGTTATATTTTAAATCGAAAGAATCAGTTGGGAAAGAACCAAATTCCTTTGGAACAGTCATGTAAATATCATTTTTCTTACCTTGAGCAGCAAATAATTCAGCTTGAATTAAAAACCAATGGTTAACATCGGTACAATTATCATTGCTGCTATATGGATCTAAGACTTGAACGTCAGAGAAAAATGCATTGGATGTAGCAGAAGCTATCGAAATTAAAGAAACAAAATTTATTAAAAAGTTTTGTACAGAAATCATTTGAAATAATATATTATATTATATTATGTTATAGTATTGATTATTATTTTATGGTTTGTTGGGTTATTTATTATATTAATTATTAATTAAAACTAATATAAAATATTAAAGGAATCTGAAATTCCAATTTGATAAAAATATTACATTTCGATGTTCATTTTATACCGTTCAAATTAATCATTTCGAATAATTCAATCAATTGAGGAAAGCCAAGCACACTTACATAGTAATTGATCCCTGATCTTACTGCTAATATCAGCAATTCAACTACTAATTAACTAGTAAAATCCAGCAATATTTAACTTTCAATAGCCTTTAAAGTTGCTTGCCCACTGAGAATGGATTTTAACCAGTCCGAAATCGATGCCTTTCCTAATTCGGCCATGAAATTATCCAGCCCTTTCTATTTTCGGAAAGGGATCGCTGGGCTGTTTCCTAATTAGTTAATTGAATCACGTGATAACACCTATTTGGGACTGCTGGTTAACTATTTAGGAAATCGAATGGCTTGCCACTGAACCTAATTAGGAAATTGCCCAGTTTAATGGATGTGTTAAAAAATACATCAAGTTAATAAATTGAATCTTTACATGGTTAAAGGTTCCTGGAACTCTTGATGTTAAGTTGATGAACTGTAAGTTAATTTAAGGTTCAACCAGCAATAAAGTATTTGTACTGCAGTGGTTTGAGTTATCTTTGATAGCGGGGCAATGATATGCAGGGTTCATGCAGATTGAGATTCCCAATTAGTGCTTAATTGTGGACCCCTGATCAACGGTATCGATTTAATTAACTCACTTCCGTCAGATTCAGTATACGGACCATCCGAACAGGCACTTCTCATTGTGATTTCGAACTAGTAATTTCATGGGCCTTAGGTGCATGAAACTTGGCTATACTATACCTCTTAACTGTCGAATGTACTTCAAAATATCTCATGAATGCACAGGAAAACAAGAATTAACTGCTATGAGCAAATTGGGAAATTCATGGAGCTAGCTAACCTATTTAGGTTAAATGAAAACTACTAATAACTATTCAATGATTTCATTTGGAACTACATCTCGATCTCCACCAAAAATAACCACAATCGAACCAAACTAACTTGTCTTAATTCCTATTTTCTTGTATGTACAAATGTATCCACCCTCTGTAATCATTAATTGTTGCCCCACTAGTAACACAGCTCTGGTAAACTATCCTATCACTCATCGTTATAGTCATCGCTGATGAAAATTCACTATTAGTATGAAAGCGAACCCTTTATATCAAAAAGTTGATTCAAGATTTTCAAATATTCACATTAAAGAGGTTAGTTTGCTTTGAAAAGAAGCTATTAAAGGGCCAAAGCAAGACATTTAAGATGGCTAACGGTCCTTATGATGGTGTTTCGTTGGTAAATGTTTGTTACAATTACGACTGGCCAGGTCAAAAATGTGAATTATCTTCAAATTTGAAGGAGAAATGGAACGATGAGATGGAGGATCCAAGTAGGAGTTATTATTGTGGGATACAATTACTCACCTATGAAAAACAAGAGGAAGAACCAACTATTTTGAAGTGTAGTATCAATGCTGAGTTACCAGAGGATACGATTGTGGTTGCTGCTAAACAATTCTCAATCAATAAATTTCAACCAGCTATTAGATTTTGTAAAATAAGGCCTTTAAATGACGGTCTGCCTGTATTGGATACTGTTACTTTCTTATTGGATGGGAATCTATATGATAAGTTAGTGCAATTACCCAAGAATACTGAAAAATTTCAATTTCTAAGTAGTAAATTTAACATTCACAACATGGAAACACCTGTAAATTCTGGTGATAATATAAATAGACCATGGTACAAAATAATTGACTGTACACCATGGGATACTGGTTTAATTGATACCAATACCACACAGATCTATTTTGCTAAAGATGAAACGAATATATTATTGTTGGACAATGATAATTATGAACAAGAATTAAACTTAGTCACTTTGAATGAGACAGCGAACAGGGAGATTACTCTATCATGTTTAACAAATCCAATTCCTACTGAATTATTGACTCATACAGGAAAGCAAGATTTGTTTGAATTAGCTGAGGATGAAACCATTTATGCATTAGCAGATGTATTTACTTTATTAAAACTGGGGGTTGTGAATGGTAATGATATTTCTATTACCAACGGAGAAACTACAATGGTGCTACAAATATTTGTTGCATTACAACCAAATAATTTTGAAAGAGGTAAAATATATGTTCATCCAAGAGTAATGGCAAATTTCTCAGTATCACAAACTATAACAGTAACTAAATATGATTATATTCCAAATAATATCCCCATTGCATCTTCAGTTTCCTTAGCTAGAGTTGGTAGTTTCCATCATTCTCAAAAGAAATATGAAAACTTGATTCTGCACAATTTAAAATTATTTTTAACAAGTAAAGGGAGAATATTAAGATACAAGCAACTTATCCCAATTGCATTTGATTCATATTTTAGTGATTTATTTTTAGAAGATATTGAAATAGATAATGATGATCAAATCAACGACTGCATAGTATGGTTTTCAATAGAAAATTGTGAATTTGATAATATTGATAGTTTAAAAAGTAAGAACATGGATTTTAAAATTGATTCTTCAAAAACAAAATTATTTACTGAAAATATCGTCTCCAAAGATCCTACACAAGTTAATAATTACTCTTATAATTTATACTTCAGTTTGGATCAAGGTTTTGTTTATGACGTCGAAGTGTTTGAATATGCACAAAAATTAATCAATACTCTGAAAACAACACAAAATTGCATAAATAAATTCATTACTATACAAACATCGATTCTATTACACTCTTCAAATGGTAACGTAGGAAAAAATACTTTGGTGAGATATGCAACCATGAAATTAGGATTTCACTTATTAGAGATTGATTGCATGTACTTATCTACTATATCAGCAGGCTCTTTAGATTCAGTCGCAAAAACTATCGGTTACATACGAGCCAAAGTGGAAAGTGTTTTGCCTTATATTTCACCATCAGTAATTTATTTATCTCATATTGATACTATTCTAACTAAGTCTGATATGAACCAAGATCCACAATCAAAAAATGTTTCGAAAAGTATGGATATTGAGATTACAAAAATGATTCAAGAATTTTCAGCAAGGTTCAAAGATACTATCTTTATCTGTTCAACTAATGATATTGATAGTCTACCTACTACTTTTACTTCAAATATAAAATTTGAAATTGAAGTTCCTGTACCCAATGAAAAGCAAAGAAAGAGTATAATGCAGTGGTATTTATCAACTGCAGTGCTAAATAAAGGTACACCTTCTGATATATGCTTCCAAGCTCATTCTGAGCTAATATACTCGAAGTTAGCATTGCAATCTGCTGGTTTGACACCTTTAGATATTAAATTCACCGTTGACAAGGCTAAAACAAATTGTCTACAAAGAATAGGAAATTCTTTTAACAGTGGTGCGAATAAGATTAGAATGGAAGATTTTACTAAGGCGATTGGAGATGTTAGAGAAGAATTTGCCACATCCATTGGTGCTCCAAAAATTCCAAGTGTTACATGGGATGATATTGGTGGTATTGATATTGTAAAAGGTGAAATCATGGATACTATTGACATGCCATTGAAATACCCAGAGTTATTTGGATCCGGAATAAAGAAGAGAAGTGGTATTTTATTTTATGGACCTCCTGGTACAGGTAAGACACTCATGGCAAAGGCTATTGCCACTAATTTTTCTTTAAATTTCTTTAGTGTCAAAGGTCCAGAACTATTAAATATGTATATTGGTGAATCTGAAGCTAATGTACGTAAAGTATTTCAAAAGGCAAGAGATGCTAAGCCATGTGTTATTTTCTTTGATGAATTAGATTCAGTAGCCCCAAAAAGAGGGAATCAAGGTGATTCTGGAGGTGTCATGGATAGAATAGTGTCACAATTATTAGCGGAGTTGGATGGTATGAGCTCAAGCGGAGAAGGTGTGTTTGTCATTGGTGCCACTAATAGACCGGATTTATTAGATGAAGCATTATTAAGACCTGGGCGTTTTGACAAATTATTATATCTAGGTATTCCCGACACTAATGAAAAACAATTAAACATTTTACAAGCTTTGACACGTAAATTTACTTTATCCAAAGATATAGATCTACTGGAAATTGCTAACAAATGTCCATTCAATTACACCGGTGCAGATTTTTATGCATTATGTTCCGATGCAATGTTAAATGCAATGACAAGGATTGCCGGAAATGTTGATTCAAAAGTTGAAGAATATAATAAAACACAAAGAGTAGACGTTTCTATCAAATATTGGTTTGATCAAGTAGCTACTGAAGATGATTTAAAAGTCACTGTTAAAACAATTGATTTCCTAAATGCTCAAAAGGATTTGACACCAAGTGTCTCCCAACAAGAGCTAGAACACTATTTAAAAGTTAAGGCCAACTTCGAAGGCTGATAACTGTCCCTGTATATATGTATAGTCCTTATAATCCACTTCAAAGTGTCCCAATTGGTTTCTTTTCACTATGGGTTGGTGCATCATCTGTTAAAATAGCTGTGAAAAAACGTGTTACCCGGCGCGGCGCACTAAATTTGAAGAAGTTTCAACAACGAAATTGTAAGAAACATTGAATAAATATGTATATTTCACTAGTTGTCACCAATTAAATGAGTATATTGGTGAGTTGTACTAGTTCTTTAGGTTTATTGAAGGGACTTCGAGAACATTGAGCACGTTAAAGATGGAGAACAGTACGGTTAATGGTGGCTATCCTGTTATGCAATGGGCTACAGCTTTAGATATTCCGCTAAAGGCATCTGAAGAAGTTGTTAGTATTGATTTGGAAACCGATTTACCAGATGACCCATCTGATTTGAGAACTCTTTTGGTTGAAGAAAGTTCTGACAAGGAGCATTGGTTGACAATTGCCATTGCTTATTGTAATCAAGGTAAGATTGCTGAAGGTATCAAGTTGATTGAAATGGCTTTGGAAACATTTGAAAACGTTGAAAAAGCTCCTTTACATACTTTCTTGACATGGGCTCATTTAAAGATGGCTAAAGAGACTGCAACCAGTGCAGACACAAAGAATTATGAGTTGAACCAAGCAGAATTGCATTTAACAGATGCTATTGGTTTTGACCCAACTTGGGTTGGTAATATGTTGGCAACTATTGACTTGTATTATCAAAGAAACCAATTTGACAAAGCTTTGGAAACTGCAGAACTTTTCATGAAAGGTATTGCTGCTGAAGATCGTAGAAATGGTAGAACTACTAAACCAAACTGTTTTTTCATTCTACTAAGAGCTAAGATTTTATACCAAAAGAAAAACTACGTTGCCAGTTTAAGATTGTTTCAAGAATTATTGGTTTTGAATCCTGTTTTACAACCAGATCCTCGTCTAGGTATTGGTATGTGTTTTTGGCACTTGAAAGATTACAAGATGGCTATCAGCTCTTGGAAAAGAGCTCATGAAATCAATCCAAATAATAAGAATGCTGCCATTTTGGTCTTATTAGGTGAATTCCATAACTCTTTGACTGATTCTCAAAATGATTCTCAATTTAAGGAAAAATATGCTAGTGCATTAAAGAATTTAGATAGCTTATATTCTAACAATAAGGAAAATGCTGTCTTATTAACATTATTACAAAGTTACTTCTATTTTAAAGGCGATTACCAAAAGGTATTGGAAGTTTATGAAGATAAGATCTCTAAAATCGCTAGTATTACTACTGATGCTATTTTATCCGATGCTTCTTTCTGGTGTGCTAGAGCTCATTATGCCTTAAATGATCATCGTAAAGCTTTTGCCTTATTCCAAGAAAGTTTAAGAAAAAATGAAGATAACTTATTATCCAAGTTCGGTTTAGGTCAAACTCAAATTAAGAATAATTTATTAGAAGAAGGTATTTTGACTTTTGAAAATCTCTATAAAAACTTTGAAAATATTCAAGAATTAAACTACATTTTGGGTTTACTTTATGCCGGTAAGTGTTTTGATTCTTCAAAGAAACTTTCTTATACTGAATTATCAAAATTGACAACCAAAGCTATTCAATTCTTGGAAAAATACATTAAATTAACAACATCAAAGAACAATCAATTGGTTATCCCTAAGGCATACTTTGTAATTTCTCAATTACACGAAATGCAAAATCAATACAAGGTTGCTCTTGACTACCTATCCAAATATTTGGAAGACATTACATTGATTGACAAGAACTCTGTTCCATTGGAAGTTTATAACAATATTGGTTGTTTCCATTTTATCAATGGTGATAACACTAAGGCTTTGGAATACTTTGAATTAGCCAAGACAAAGATGGAAGAAGCCAGTGAAAACCAAGAATCAACAAAAATTACATTAAAATACAACATTGCCAGATCTACTGAAACTTTAGATATGCCAAAGTCGATCGCTATGTATGACGAACTTTTATCTCAACATCCAGAACATATTCATTTGAAAATCAGAAGCTTATTTACCAAATTTATTGAAACTAAAGGTACTGATGCTTCTAACATAGAGGAAGAAGTCAAGAGTTTGTTTGAAAATAATCAATCTGATTTAGAAGTACGTTCTTTCTTCAGTTGGTTCCTGAAGAACAATACTAACACTGAAAATTTGGACGAAAAGAAATTTAGAGAAAACCAAGAATTAGAAGTTAATAACAGTAAGGAAACTTTAACTAAATTTGATTCTCATGATGCATATGCCTTGATTTCATTAGGTAACTTCTACTGTGTTCTAGCTAATGACAATAAGAGAACACCAGAAAAAGCCAAACAATCATACTTGAAGGGTATTCAATTATTCCAAAAGGCATTGCAATTGGATCCATTTAACGTTTTTGCTGCTCAAGGTTTAGCTGTTGTCTTTGCTGAAAGTAAAAGAATGGGTGTTGCTTTAGAAATTCTAAGAAAAGTTAGAGACTCATTAGATACAGAAGATGTCCATTTGAATTTAGCTAACTGTCTACTAGAAATGCATGAATATGCTAAAGCTATTGAAACTTACGAATTTGCCCTAAAAAGATTTGGATCATCTGATAAAAAATCAAAGATTCATAATTTATTGGGTAGAACTTGGTATTCCAAGGGTGTTAAGGAAAATTCTTTAGAAGCTTACAAGAAGGCATTATCAAATGCTGAACAAGCTTTGTTATTAGAAGCTGAATCTACTAAGAATAGTAGTGATAGTTCTAAAGTCGCAAGTTTCAAGTTTAATGTTGCCCTTCTACACTTCCAAATCGCAGAAGCTTTAAGAAGAGCTAATGTTAGAGACTTCTCCAGAAAAGACGTTACCAATGCATTATCTGGTTTAGAATCTGGTATTCAAATGTTGAAAGACTTGAAGGAAAAGAATTTCAAATTTATTGCTAAGGATGAATTAGAACAACGTATTCAATTAGGTCAAACCACCATGAAGAGTGCATTAGAACGTTGTTTGAAAGAACATGAACAATATGAATCAGATCAATTAGAAAAATTAGAACAAGCTCGTAAAATCTTGGAAGAGAATGAATTAAAAGAAAAAGAACGTGTAGAAAAGGCCAATGAAATCGAACGTGCTAAATTAGAAAAGCAAAGAGAAGAATTCAAGAAATTACAAGAAGAAGCTCAAAGATTAATTCAAGAACGTGAGTCTGCCATTGTTTATAATTCCAGTGATGATGAAGGAAATAATAACTATGAAAATGATGAGGATAAAGAAGCTAAAAAGGAAAAGAGAAAGAGAAGTAGCAATGGTGAGAAGAAGTCCAAAAAGAGAAAGACTAATGCTCAAGTAACATCTGGAGATGAAGACGAGGATGAAAGTATTCAAAAGAGTACAAAAACTTCTAGAAGAGGTAAAAAATCAGCCTTATCTGCTGAATTCATTGAAAGTAGTGAAGAAGATGATGTTGATTTTGATGCCCAAAGTGATGATAAAGAAGAAGAAGAAGCCAAAGTCACTGATGGTTCAGATAACGAAACAGAAAATTTATTTTAAACAATTAATTTAACTTTCCACCAGGTGTCTAACTGTATAAATTTGTAATATAAATAATTTCCAATGAATAAACTAACATAATAAATCTAAAATTGTATTTCTAATTAAATGATAAGTATGAATATGGCTAGATATATATATAATTAAGCAAATGTATCCTTTGGATCATTTTCTAATAGATATTTTACTAATTCAAAGATATTTTCTCTATCAGCAACAGTATGAATCCAAATACCAAAGACTTCATGCTTTAAATTCTTAATGATAACCAAATCATCTTTAACCTCAACACCCATACGCTCTAATGGGTTTTCCAAGTTTTCCTTTGTATTAAATAAATTTCTCTTATCAATAACACTATTTGGTACAATCCCCATTGAAAAATTATCAGGATTAATTCTATTCAAGATGATCAACCCATAATTATAGATATCAGCACCTGTCAACACGGTACCAGAGAAACTCGACGACTGGTTATCTTGATTATCTGTGTTCATCGATGTTAAAGATTCTGTTTGTAAAGGTAATGTATCATTTTGAGAAATATCTCGTAGGTAAATAGCCAAGACACCTTGGTACTCTAGCTTGTTCCACTCATCTTTCTCAAAATCCCACTGGTACACAGAAGCATGAGGTGTATGAAACAACAATTGTTTAATCTTTGGATCGTATCTACCAATAACGTTAAAATTCAAAGCTTTCCTATAGAAATCCATAGTCATGGCATCGGAATCCCCAGTTTTTTCAACAGTTCCACTCATGACACTCACAGTTAACTCCAATTGACCTCACCACTTCAAACTAATGACAACAGCAACAACCTTCACTAATATATCCTAGTGTTTCACTGATTTTTTTTTCAACCGGATTACCAATTATTGCAATATCTAACCTCATCGAACACCTTAAACTGCCAACACCCACATGCAACATAACCTGTATCATAAAATTGTCGATACCACCCCTCTCAGCACCCACTAGCTCCAGCATCCACTACCAATACCACCAACACCTGTGAGTTCCACCTTCAAGTTGGCTCTTGCAGAAAATTTTTCACCTCTGGAGTAGGCATGGACGGGCAAGAAATTGAAAATCTTGCCCGCATAGTTAAGTGCCCGGAGCCCAAAATTGCCCGCCCTTGCCCTGCCCGAAATTTAAACCCTGATTTTACAATATTCAACCCTATATAAACAACCCTGGCGTACCCTGGCGTTCTTATATAAAACATCTTGCGACAGGTATGTGACACTATATATATATATATAGATGTAGGTATTTGTACATGTTGGGTTTAGTTTATCAAAAACAGGATGGTTTTTTTATTCAACCCAGTTGCTGAATACTCCATCTATAAGATAGAAGAGTGGCTGGCTATATGACCCACATATCTAATAAATTTGTCAGGTCTGAATTGATACAAGTAGAAAGC